>CM042232.1:14687057-15897057 GCA_023566465.1 Cottus gobio | reverse complement strand
AGCCCTCCCCACATCACATCTCACCCCAGATGCAGACGGGTTCCCCACACCCAGGCCACCTGAACCAGCACCATCCGGGCATGGTGGTCCCGCCACAGCAACAGCCAACGACCCAGCAGCAGCAACAGAACTCTATGGAGCAGTTTGGGTCAGACCAGAACGCTATGCTATCCCAACTGAGTGGCATGGCTGGTCTAAACGGGCCGGGGGGCAGCGGTCAGGACCCGCTGGGCCAGAATATGAATCACAATTCTTTAGACATCATGTAGGAATTCTACTTCACGTGTCAAGTTGAGCTCTGTGATTCTTCGCACAAACTGCACTCACCCAGGACAGTGTTATTGTTATTACTTAGCCTTCTTTTTTATACTATTAAATGTTATTTAAAATGTTTTCAATAAAGATGCATTGAACTGAACTTCCTATGGGAGATGAACAATAAATCAAGCAGTCGTTAAATAAATTAGAATAAATGAATTGTAAGTTATTGCTGTTAATATATTTTTTTTTTTGCCAATTGGGGACAAAGGGGGGAGGGTTTCTCTAGCACCCCCACCCCACCCCCTCACCTCCACCTCATGCTGAATACAAGAAAGGTGATATTTTTGGGGATAAATAGGAGTACTTGCCTTTTTTAAGAAATGTTTTTAAGATTTTAAGTGGTCAAGAATTAAAGTGGAAATGATTTAATGCAAAGAACTTTTTATCGTTTTCGTTTCCCCATCATTCAGTCGGTGTCTATTTCAGTTTGGCAGAGTAATGTGGATTATTATTAATGTAAATCCAAACATGATGCATATCTTCGTTTTTTTATTTTTCATTTAATGTTTGGGTTTACTTTATTTATTGTTTTCTCTTGTGGGGGTGCGTACCCTGAGACTGCTACAATTCGTATAGAAATATATTTTTGTTATTGGCTGTTATGACTGGGGTAGTGAATATTTCATTTCACGTTTTAGATGTCTTTAGTTGGGTTTGTCCAGGTGGGAATAATGAATTGTCAGTATTTTATTGCAGTGGTTGAGGTTCTGCTGTGAACTAAGATGTTGAACGGACTTATCGCGACGTCCTGGCCAGCTTCTGTGTTGACCGTCGACCATGCTGGAAGGGACTCTTCCCTCGCAAACATGCAAGCCCTCTCCCTCGAATGTGTGTGCACTCCTTCCTTTAAAGACACTTCATATGGAGCGGTGGAGGCTTGGGGAGGGGGGATGCATACCTGTGTGCCTGAAACATTTTGCGTACATGGGCTGGGATGTGAAAAAAAATGGGTGGGGTGGGCTCCTTTTAGTGTTTTTAGGATTCCGCTGTTTGGAGTAAACAGAGGATTTTGATCCAAATGAACTGTGTTGCACAGAAATGAGGAGAAAAGTAGGAGATAGGAGCAGTCCGTCTCTTTCTGCCTCGTCACCTTTGCTGCTCCCCTTGGACTTTAAATCCCCTCCCCGTCGTCCTCACCTCCCCCTGGGGGGAGTTGCTCTCCCTCCCTGCAAACTCCATCCTCTTTATCTTTCTGCTAAGAACTTTGGGAGTTTAATTTAATATTTTTTACTGTACAAAGGAAACACAAACTGTGGACTCAAATACTGTTTTTTATAATAAAATGAAAATTACCAACAGTGACGTGTCCTGCATGTGCCGTGTTTGTTAGAAATATGATTTGTGTATTTGGTGAATATGAGAAGTATGTCTTTTAAAAGGACTAGAGGCCTGTAACATGAACTTATATCAGTGTGTTGTTCAGCTTTCTGTGGTCTAAGCTGCATTTCAAGGGTCAAGAAGCTGGCTCCATTTAATTTAGGTTGATAACAAAAATATGGCATTAACTGTTTAGTAATTACAGCCATCTTTACACATTCCCCAACATTTTCAAAGGTTCAAAAGTAATTGAACACTTGTTTTCCAAATAGTTTTATATATAATGATAATGTTTAATACTTGGTGGAAAATCCTTTGCCTTTCCTTTGTCAATGATTGCCTGAAGTCTTCCACCCATAGCCATCACCGGACGCTGACCTTGAGCCTCCCTCCGCTGCTGCTCGTTTGTGGGTCTTTCTGCCTTCAATGAAAAGCATGTGTTGGGTTGAGATCAGGTGACTGAAGACTATTCCATTTATTTGCTTTGAGAAGCTCTTGGGCTTGGTCATTATCCATGTGTACCGAGAAGGGCCATCCAATCAGTTTTGCAGGATTTGGCTGAGAGTAGAAAAACACCTCAAACCTCATCCTGCTACTTCTATCAGCTGTTACATCTTCAATGAGAACCTTCATCTGAAACTGGTCAGGCTTATTCAGACATGTTGCAGGCAAATTCTGGCCTTCCTGTTCTGTTACCAGTGGTTTGCACCTTGTTGTAAACCTTCTGTATTCAGACTCATGAAGGCGTCTCTGGATGGCAGACTTTGACAGAGACACGCCTCCCTCTCCAGAGTATTCCTGACCTCAGTATTCATGTTATGAAGGGGTTTTCCTTGCAAGAAATAGTTCTGCTACGTCTACCTTACATGTCTTCCGTGGTCTTCCAGGCCTTTTGGTGTTGCCAATCTTGCCGATACATTCCTTCTTTTTAGGAATGTACCAAACTGTTGATTTGGTCAATCCTAATGTTTCTGCTATCTGCCTGATAGGTTTGTGTAGTCGTCAGCCTTTTATTGACCTCCTTCTCTTGCATCGACACCTCTTTGGTCCTCATGCTGAGAGTACTAAATGCAAATTCAGCATTTTTAATCATCTCCAGACCTTTTTATCTGCTTAATTTGTCATGAAATAACAAGGGAACAGGCCACACCTGGCCATCGAACCGTTTGTCAGACAATTGTCCAATTACTTTTGAGCCTTTGGAAATGTGGGGGACTGTAAAAATGGTTGTAATTCCAAAACGGTTAATGCGATAATTTTGTTATATCCATAATTAAAGCTAAATGTGTGTGTGTGTGTATATATGTGTGTATATAAATATAATTAAATATATATATATACACTTCTGTATATGTATATGTGTATATATATATACTTGTGTATATGTATGTGTATATGTATATACTGTATATATAAACATCAGCAGGACTAATAAGTTAATTAAATGTTAAGTAAAATCATTCAGTGTGCACTTATAAATGCTAACCTGTTTCCATTTAAAATATTTCACATCTGCAAATACATTATATTTATAATAAAATCTCATGACTCATCTTGGGGTTTCACAGGATTGTGTGTAAGTTTCCCTTTTCACAGCTCAACCTCAATTCCTAATTGACAGAAGCCGGTTTGTAGCTCAATAAGAAGCACAACAAGCTTCATGTCTTATGTCTCTTATGTTTTAGTATTTAATACACCGTCTTCCACTGCTGCAATTCCGATATACTGAGCCTATGATTCAGCAGGGATTCAGAGACTATTAGCTTGCACTTGATGGCGTCACCTACAGTAATTTGTCTTTCTTGAGACAACACGTCCTCTAGTGGTGACACATGGCAGTACGATTGTTCACTGTTTTAGGCAATAATAGTGGTCACATAACACATTCAGTGTTGAAAAGCATTATTGTATTGATTTAAATAATTAAAGTCACAGTATATTATGTTATAATAAAATATTTAGAAAGTCATAGTATAGTCGTATAGTGTAGTCATACCATAACATATAAAACAAGTTTTAAAAAATAGTCATAGAATAGTATATAACTAAAATGTCAAATTAAAAAAGTGTTGCATAAAAGGTCATAGACAAAGTCAGAGTAGCACGTCCAAAGTGTCACAGTATAAAATGTTAAAATCATAAAAGCGTCATAGTATATTTGTGATGACGCTCTCTGTCTCTTGGTTTGTCTCTGTCTCTTGGTTTGTGTGGCTGCTTTCCTTGCAGGTGTTGGAGGTGGGCGTGGCCACACACCTGGTGGGCGTGGCCCCACACCTGGTGGCCACACATGGGTCCTGTGTGCCTGCTCTCTCTCCTTAAATCCCTCTTTGGAGCTCAGTCGCTGGTTCTTCCTCCACATGGAGGGTTTTTGGTTGACGTTAAGACTTTGTTCCCTACGCACTCTCCGTTTATGCGCTAACCTTCACTTCTGAAGTTACAGACTCCACACTGCACTGTTGGCTTAAGTTTTCTTCTTATGCTGAATACATATCTTGTTAAATGGCATAGTTGTGTCTCCCTCTTTTGTCATGGCAGTGCTACCTGGTGTGTGACATAGTATGTCATAAAACATATGGCATAAAAAGTCATAATCTAGTTTATAATGAAAAACCTATCAAAGTCATGCCCTTGTCTCAGTCTGGGGGATCCTGGTCTTGATCACAACTTGGTCCTGGTTCATGTGGTCTTGACTACAACACCATGGTACCTTCTGGATTTGGGGGTGCTGTTGATCACGAAACATAATCAATGTATCTTTGAAACATGTGGGTTGCACGAAAAGGAACATTATTGTTCCAACAGGAACAAAATGTCTGGATTTGTATATCAGGATTGGCTTCAATGTATTTTAGAAGGAAAACTGTGTTGAAGTGCTGTGATGTGAGCTTTCCTCAACCCGCCATCTGATATTTAATGTATATTTAAAAGTACCACATGATAAATATGCTCCAGGAGACAGTTATTTTAGTACATATTTATTGGTCAAAATAAAAAAAGTTTTTTTTAGAGAGAAGACATGTTTGACAGTTCATCTTTGTCAGAGAATGACACATAAGTGACATAAGTTAGTTTAGCTTATACATGTGACATGCAATAAATAATAGCTCACTATTTGGACCCAACGTACATTTGCTTCCATTTGTACACAGCAGAATGGCGGCGGTGTAAACTGATATCCTCTTTTGAAATGCACAAAGGCTAGTGAAAAGAGCGGACTATCAATTGGTAATACAAAAATAGAACCAGGTAGCATTTCATACTTGAAAAGTAAAAGGACAGACAGACGGCAAACACAACGGTGTATTTCTTTTTGTGCATCCAGCCTCCTCTAAATGCAGAACTTCATCTAAGCGGAAGGCATTAATTCTTTCTCTTTGTTTTATTTCTTTTGTGACAGAAATAAACCTCTTCAACAAACTACAGGACAGGGCTTTGTGCATGTGTGGCATAGACTGACAGGGCATGCAGTTATCTCTGTGCAAATACTGAAAAAAGAGCAACATCTTTACAAAACATTATTCGTAAGAAAGTGGAGCAACTGAAACGGGCCCCCGAGAACAGATTTGAGTGTGTGACCGATCTCTGGCTGGAAAGCACTGAGGACCTCTGGAGAAAGTAGCTGCATGGAAGTAGTGTTGTGGAGTGTTACGTTTGCTGTCTCAGCATTTGTCTCCTGCTCTCAGTGAACCCTGTGACCCCGGGAACAAAACCCACCACTGAGATCCATTTAGTCTGCTGGATTGCAATGGATGATTTGAGGACATTTTTTTGGGGCCTCGGGCTTGTATCACACCTAATAAAACGAGCCACAATAATAAAATTACCACTCATTTTTCTATTCAAAAGGCAACAATGTCTTCATTGAACTCAGTAGGAAATGAGTGTAGCTTTGTAAACATGAGGAATTACCAAACATAGACAACTATTTACATGAACAAAATGAGTGGCAAGTCTAATTATGGTTATTTTGAGCTCTCTTTTCCATCATTCAATAGCCCTTAAAGAAGCCTTGAGCCACCGAGGCTTCTTTAAAAGTCACCGTCAGACAGTTGATAGTCACGTCTGTAGAAATCACTGCAGCGGGGGGACCCTGGCTGCCTGGCGACGCCGTAGTAACACTCTGATTGTCGCCACTCGCTTCCTCCTTCGTCTCCTCGGTGGAGCCGCAGTCACCTGCCGCCTCGCTGCTCTTCTTGGAGCTCCCTATCACCGTGTTGTCGCTCTCTAATCTGGGACACTCCGACCCTGACTCCATGCCCTCCTCGCTTCTGTACCAATCTGATCTGTCGCCCACGGAAACCTCATCATCCGGTACGGCCTCGGGCACCGAGGCACTGTCTTTTGATTGGTCGGGCTCAAACGTTTGGTTCTGTCTCGTTTCGGGTGTCCCCCCGCCTGGTGTGTCGGCCCATGTCTGTACACCTACCGCTGTCAGGTCGGCGTCCGCCTTCTCCACCTCCATCTCCAAGTCCTGTCGCTCCAGCAAGGGTGGGGAGCTGCACATTGACTGACCTGAAAGTCAAAACAAATACACGCTTTGTTTATTTTGAAAGGTCAAAAGTCCACGACCGAGCTATTGACCTTCTGAGTGGTTAACTTGGCAAACCAACCGTATAAACTGTCTTCGCGTGTCTCCTCGGCGGTGCCTTCAGATTCCTGCTTGTCCTCTTCACTGGTGGCGCCCCAGTCCTCCTCAATGGGCTCCTCCTTCTTCCTCAGTGAAAGCATGGTTTTGTTTGAGGGCCCCTCTTGCCCTCGTTTGGACCCCCTCTGCTTGATCTTCCTCCTGGCTAGGCGGCGGTACAGGCTGCCCCGCTCGGTCGTGTCCACATCTGTACTCATGGAGCGAGTGAGGGAGAGACGCAGTCGAGGGGGGGGCTTCTCCAAGACCTTGTTGGCGCTGCGGAGGTCCATGGCAAAGATGTTCTGGGGCACAGCAAAGGGGACAAAGGTGAACACATGAAATCATTGATGTGTTCATTATAAAGACAACCGCTGCACTGTGTTTCCAGCTACAATTCTGCCAAAATGTATTTGGACATTTATAGGAAATATAGTCTTAAAACAGTCAGTATTAGGACTATTTTCCTCTTTACACAGATTTTAAATAAAGGACTCAATATGTGGTTTAAGTATAGACTTTCAGCTTTAATTATGGGTATAACAAAACTATCGCATTAACCGTTTAGGAATTACAACCATTTTTACACAGTCCCCCACATTTTCAGAGGCTCAAAAGTAATTGGACTATATATATATAGATATATATATATATATATCTATATATATATATATAATTTGTTGACATACTGTCAACATATCCCATTAAAGGACCAAAATCAACAAGGAAATGATCCTACTAGGCATTGAATGCGTTACAAAAGCCTGATATGTGCCACGCAGCTCCACTTCCACTATGCTAGCGGCTCAGTGTGACTGTACTTAAGCACAATTGTCCTTTGAGCTAAATCCTAAAATGAGCATGATAACATGTGATACCAACATGCTGATGCTTACATCTAGCATGGCTAAGAACTTGAGGCTATCATTACTGCCGAAACACGTATCTCGGCCTATGCTACAGGGAGTGCTAATCAACTCCTGAAAATAGTTGTATGTCTTCTGAGCATCGGGACGGACATTTTCCAAAGAAAATAACTCTGATGATGTCAAGTTTTCTCAGGCTTCAATGTTGTTGTTTTTTTATAGAAAGCCTGCATTACAAACTGTAGATGGAAGGAAGGTGGATATGACCAGGTAGGTAGGGTCAAATGAAGTATGCTACAGTTGCATTATGGGAAATTAGCTTGGGCCATCCTACGCTACCAACTAAAAGTCTGGATAACCTTTGCTGCTTCAATTTGGATTATTTTGATTATATATGCACTCAAAATGTGCTCACTCAAAAAGGCACCTGTCTGAGGGCTCGAGATGTTCCTGAGGCAACATTTCCCACCAACAAACATACCGTGCAAACTTTCTTGAAATAAACTAATTTCTCACTGAGCCGTCAGCATTAGTGGAGTGAGGGTACAACTGAGGCGTTAGAAACAAGAAGGGAGGTAAAGTGTCGCTACCCGCAGGACGAGCCTCCTGGGTCTGAGACCTTTCCTGCGATAGGCCAGAGCTCTGATCTTCTCCTGACTTGGAGAGAGAGGTAGAAACAGAGGGGCGGGAGAGGACAGAGACAAAGTGACAAAGAGAAACAGATTGTGAGCGGAAGAACAAAAAGAAAAAGACACCAAAAGTGCTCTGCAAGCTTAAAAACCTCTCTAACAGTACTCACTTCTCTTCGTAGGCCAGGACCAGGCGCGGGTCCAAAATATTGTCCTCTGGTTCCCAAGTACTGTACCTGCCAATACAACACACAGAATCAAATAAGTCTGTCTGTCTGTCTGTCTGTACAGCTTCACCGGTCATGGTGCTCAAGTATCAAAGAGCATATTTTGAAAAGGCTACTGAGTTTATATTGGAAGGATGAGGTCACTGGACGATGACTCAAGGCTTACTCACTTCGGGGACCATCCCTGCCATTTCAGTAGATACTCCACATTACCCTGAAGAGACACACAGAGAGAGGGGAGGACGCTTAGAGGAGAAGCAGCCGAACCCATTCACACAACCCGTCTCTTTAAACCTGCTTCAGTGGGATGCAGGAGCAAGCGGCTGTGCGCGATGCGAAAGGGACGACTGTCACTTTAAAGTGTGGTGTGGGGAGAGGAGGGAGGGTCATGGACATTCTTCTCTCTTTCAAATGGTGTTTTTCTGAGGGATGACGTCAATGACAGCGGGGCTGGGCGGCCTCCAAACAGCAGCTTTTTTTCTCGCGCATCGCTGGTGACGTGATCACACATGGCTTCCTTCGGCAGCCCCTTTTCCAGAATGTACGGGCTCCTTGTAGAACATTACACCGGTGGCTGTGATAGGTGGGGCCACGGGGACATGTAAACAACGTGGCGTTGCGCAACGTTCAACCAGCGAGCATGATATATAATCACAGTCATCCCGGGGAGAAAAATAACTGTGTAAATAGTACGAATAGTTTAATCATGTTATCGTATCACTCTAAACTTTATAACGGCTTATGCATCGGCTATTACATGAAGGTGATGTCGCACGATTTCATCTATTTGATATGACACATCAGCCGATGCTGCGTCAATACCGACAATGTGCCGCTCAATTGTTATGAGTCCACATCTCCTCCACTGTTTAAAAAAATAAAAAAAATAAAACAATTGGTCACCACTACGCAGCATTCAGTGACGTTACGCAGCAGTTTCACCCCGATACTCAGCCGCTCGCTGGCGTAACTTAAATCAACTGCGCAGCTCCCCGCACATTGCCCGTGTACCCGCTTTCAGGAAACACACCCCCTTTTCCATATTACTACAGCTGCGTAGGCTCCTTCAAAACACGCGTTCTGCTGCAGCATCCCGGATGCTGCACATAAAGGTTCCAGGATGCGAAACAATGTTGAACTATATGCAGTTCATTAAAAGCATAGGCGAGTCCGAACATCGCTTTTGCGTAACCTATAAGGAAAGCGCGTTGCCTAGTTTTGTGGTGCACGAGGAAAGCGGATGGCACACTGAACGTAATGTTCATTGGGGTAAAACAACAACAACATGGGAATCTAAGTTATGCAAGTTATATGGAGTGTATTATTAGTCGTCTCTCTTACCTTCCTCACTCTCTTCTTTGTTATTGACTCAACAGCAAACACTTGGTCTCCCACTGATGACAGCTCCATCGCCGCGTGCTGCTCCAAAACAAGACGCAAACTGTGTCCCTGCTGCTAGAGTCGAAGTGCTGAAATAAAAATAGCCTCGGTTTAGAGGACGGGGGGAAATAATAATAAAAAAAAACTCGAAGTTTCAGCGCGTCGGTTTGCTCCAGGTGTGAACACCCGCGTTGAAAGGCTGAGTCTTTGCGCGTCCCTCACCTCAAACTCCAGCTGCCTGCCTGCCTGCCTCACTCAAAAATCTGCGACACATCAACACCGCTCAGGACAACGCGCTCCTTTAAGCCGAGCGCGCCGCCTTTCCATTGCGTAGAGCCGGGCCCCCAGTGTGCGTGCGCGGCCTCGTGGGCAAATTGGAGCAGAGTGCAGAAAGGGGACAGAGGAAAAAGGAGGAGGGGTCAAGGTTATGATGTGAAGTTAAAGTTAGGGGAGGCAGTAGAGACACGATGAGTTCGCGAACACTTCTTCTTTAAAAGTATTGATATTAATTCAGTTCAGACGCTTCAATTCAGTCCACTCAGGTTTTATTTCAGGGATAAAAAAAAACTCTTCAGCAAGATCAAAAGTGACATGACTTGATGTTTTATTCCATTAATTGTCAAACAGTTACATATTGCTTTAAATACATATTTTGGGAAATAGGCTTATTGGGATAAATGCAGAGTCATATGCATGAGGACTGGACTTGTTTTGTTCCCGTTTCCAGTTTATGCTAAACAAAACCAAAGATTGTATCCAGAAAACAAATATGTCTATTTCCCAAAATGTGAAACTATTCCTTTACGATATGAACAAACAGAAGACCATATCAAACCCAACCACAGCTTCAAGGTCGACTATGTTCGATAGAAAGGCGCTCTGCTCTTTCAGAAGTGAAACACATTCAAATGAGTCTGTTCAGTTAAACCACTGAACTCCAGCGCTGAGCATGCAACGGAGTGAGAGCGTGTGTGTTTTTATGTAACAGCCGTAAAGGCAGCAAAAGATCAGAATCTACAATGGAAATGAAAGCGTTGCTTCACTGTGGTGGAGCCAGTCACCCCTCCAGCCGTGTTTGATCCAAATATGGAACTAAACAGATAAACACTGACTGGAAATCTACATTTTACATCCCGAATGCTAAGCAGCATCTCTGCACAGAGGAGAGCTCGGAATAAGGCTGAGTGCAACACCAGATGAAGATCTCAGTGACGATAATGACCGTTATTTATTACAAAGGACTGAATCTTAAAATCCAAGTTTGGTGGTTTGGTCACAGGCGCTGATTACACACACTCATCTAACTTCATACCTGAACATGTACTCGTCCCTCCCCCCAGGTGGGGACAGCTCATAAAGGAGCCAGTTTCCTATTGTCTTTCATTGAGGGTGGTGTGGATCAGTTTACAGTAAAACTCACACACACACACACACGCGGTCCACTGTCTCTCTGCACCTGGAACACTTGCATCACTTACGGGCATTGGGTGTCATGGCAACAGTTTCTAAGGCGACGGCAGAAAAGCTGGATGATGATGATGATAAGACAACTAAGAGTTGATGAACAGCTCAGGGCTAAATCCACCTCCACTGACCCAACTGTGACCTTTGACCTCCTAGTCCCGAGATTATGTAAACAACTAAACCAGAAAAATCCTACAATAATCCAACGATATTTTAATAGTGGTACATAGAATTTGTTGCATTACAGTTTGTGGAGTAAAATGCTATATGCTTTAAAAGAAGAAATATCTATCTTTAGATGTCTATAGCTGTTTTGGTGAGGTTTGATATAATTATGGTGACTAAGGATTATTTTCATTATCAATTATCCAAAACCCCAAAATAATCAGTTAATTAAGCTCTTATTATAGACAGCCAGAAATGTTAATACATGTTAACATGGGGGAAAGTTCCAATCCTTTTCACCGAAACAGTTGCAGCCTCATTTTCTAACAGTTATTTAAATCATCAGGCTTTATCCCTCATGATGCTTTTATTCTTAAAATAAAAGTCTTCCCATGCGGTAGGACATTCAACAGCTTCTTTACCTCACTGGTGTTTACATACTTCAGTGATTCAGTCTGTCACATTCAGAAAGTCGTTGGACTTTCAAAGACAGATAAAATATAAATTGGTAAACACCCACGCACATCTTTTCAAACTTCACACTTCCTCTTGAAATGCAGTTTCTGAACTGAAGTTTCTAGCTTCGAGCCCAAAACGAATTAACCCTGATTACATCACAGGTTATTTTGTCAAACTTTAGTCAAGCTCCCTTCACAGAAACAGAAGACGTACTAATGATTTTTATTTTTTACGGGCTGAGTTGTAAAGAGAAGTTAAGACATTCTAATAAATACAACTGCACCCTTCAAGAGTTTTAGGACTGTTTTAATATCCTAACGGGGACTGTGGTGATTTTGCACCATGATCCAGCATCTTCTTATAGCTCCTGATAAATGATATGGAGACGTGGGGTGATCTCATTATGCTTTATCGTGTAGTTCCTGAGCAGCCGGCTCCTACTGGGACCGGCGTTAGCACTTACAAAAAAAAAGTAATACGGGATTTACAACAGCCCCTTTTCCCGCAAGTAGGAGGTTTTTCGCAGCAATTCAGAAAAGAAACACGCCAAATCACATGACTTGTTATCTGCCCGGATACTACTGTAGCGGAGTCGGGATCTGAGGATGGAGGCAAGAAAAAAAGAAAACAACACGGCAGGACGGATCACAGCGCTCACTCCCACCCACATGTTATGACTCACGCATGACTCACCAAACGTGACGGTAAGAAGATCACCGCCACTTCTCTGGAATAATAACAGAGGGGGGCGAGGGAGGGGGGGGGGGGTAATTTACAGGCTCATACCGGGAATCCATGCGTTTCTGATTTACTTCCCTTATGTCCTGGGGGGGGGGGGGGTCTTGTACTTCATCTGGCTCGTCTGTTACAGAGGCAGCACTTCTGGGAAAATAAAAACCTTCCAAATCCTGCAAGGAAAAATGAAGCACAAACTTTGTCTGGCAGGCTTTCGGGAACATGTATGATATTTTAGGGAAAAATGTAATGCAGCAGACCTGTTACCATTCAGTTAGAGCCATACTGTGCGCCTGTCAGCAGAAAAACCGCTAGGACCAGTCACTGGGGGAGAGTTTGGAGCTTCTACTCCAGTCAGAAGGAAGGATTGTAGGAATACTCCACTACAGTCAGAGGGAAGGATTGTAGGAATACTCCACTACAGTCAGAGGGAAGGATTGTAGGAATACTCCACTACAGTCAGAGGGAAGGATTGTAGGAATACTCCACTACAGTCAGAGAGAAGGATTGTAGGAATACTCCACTACAGTCAGAGAGAAGGATTGTAGGAATATTCCACTACAGTCAGAGGGAAGGATTGTAGGAATACTCCACTACATTCAGAGGGAAGGATTGTAGGAATATTCCACTACAGTCAAGGGAGAAGGATTGTAGGAATATTCCACTACAGTCAGAGGGAAGGATTGTAGGAATATTCCACTACAGTCAGAGGGAAGGATTGTAGGAATATTCCACTACAGTCAGAGAGAAGGATTGTAGGAATATTCCACTACAGTCAGAGGGAAGGATTGTAGGAATATTCCACTACAGTCAGAGAGAAGGATTGTAGGAATATTCCACTACAGTCAGAGGGAAGGATTGTAGGAATATTCCACTACAGTCAGAGGGAAGGATTGTAGGAATATTCCACTAAAGTCAGAGAGAAGGATTGTAGGAATACTCCACTTTTTTGACAGCTGTAGCCACTGGGAACTTTGCAGAATACAATTGAATCTACTATAATAAACAATGTGTTATAAAACTAACAACCATAGTTAAAGTTGGCAGCAATTTGACCAGCAAGTGCAGTACAATGTTACTTTATTGTAATAATAATCTTCTAATGCATAATATGATTTTCTTCATATGACTGATTACATTTACTATGTAATCAGTAAATATGAAAGACGTAAAAGAAAGACGTTTTGAGTTTGGTTTCTTTCCCAAATTTAGCTGGAGGAAAGTTTGAAGACTGTAGATGAAACCAAAACCAGTGGAACCAAGAGAAAAATACCAAAGACCGAAACCAAAATGCAGAACATCAACCTCAGTCACAACTGTAAAGATATAAATAACCAGGTTACTGTACATTTATGTTTATTAACATTCATCAATAATAAAATACAAATCCTTGGTACTGACAATGTTTTTGTGCACACATTATTTTCACAATAATGATTCTTCCAAAGAGCACCTTGAAGAAAATGAACTGTAAAATCCCAGGCTTCTGTTTACTTAATGACGGTAACAATGCTGAAACCCAAACGTGAGCACACTTTGAGCTCCACAACGACTCTTCAGAAACCCACGGAGACCACGTCCATATTTTATAGTCAGTGGATGGAATCACCCCAGCCGTGACACCAAATTCCACCAGGGGTGTTAAGTAGCACCTTACTACTTCCTTGCTTGGACCACACCCATCACACCTCTCAAACTCCTGGAAGGTTTTGTGACTGCATCTTGCACGGTGGAGGCGTGGCAACAAAGGCCGTCCACAGACACACAGACGAACAGAAATACACTCAAATCCTCTTCAATGGAAGTTCCTGCTGCAGTCGGTGTCTCATTGTGACAAACACACACACAGTGACAAACACACACACTTTACGGTTAGTAATTATTAAGAAACTGTGTGCAGATACGTTTTCTTCAAAATGAACATATTTATTAATTACAGACCGTGTTGCTCCTGAGGCAGAATAACCTGTTTAAACTGATTTCAATCAAGGTTTGTGAATACAGATAAACACAATGATTCAGTAGATTCAGGACCACCTGATCACAACCAGGTTATGTACACCGACAAGTGATAAAACTAGTTCCACTGTACACTGTAGTTCAGAGTGTTTATGAATACTGCACTATTAAGTACACTATTTTGGTAAACATGTTAATAGTCTCTATACTATCTAATACTAATACATATATATAATAAACCCTCCTCCTGTGCCTCTTTAGTCTTTCAGTCTTAATGCTAAGCTAAGCTAACTGCTGGCTGTAGCGTCATATCAACGGTACAGACTCAAGAGTGGTATCAATCTTCACATCTCACTCTTGGCAAGAGAGCAAATACATGCATTTCCTAAAATATTGTAACTAAAAGTTAACTGGACCCCAACATGACCCTTGACAGAAAAGAGCCATTCTTCTTAAAAAAGGCACACTGCAGATCTGAGGAGAACTGAGAAATTAGAGATGGTTTGTCAATGTGCTGAACAAATGTGACTGGGTAAAACAATTTCTGATTTAGTTGGAGCCGGAGTCATTGCATGACTTTAGTCTTGAGCTCAAAGCTGTTTTTGCCCTCTTGGTTGTAACTTGGCAGGCAGCATAAAGGGTATTGTTTATATTCTCATATCCCAGAAGAAGAGGTCCATCCCCTGTGAAGAGGTTCTTACAATCGAAGTTGCTGCATATTTGAAAAATGAAATCTGACTCCACACCTTGAAGTCATAGACCTCAGCAAGTCTTCACAGTGTCTTAAGGCGGCGGTCACCGCTGGGGGCAGGTGACTCGGGTGTGTCCCGGCATGTGGCAGATGCCGCAGGTACGTGGCTTCCTTGCAGCTGGAGGTTTGTTCACAGTGGCATCTCCCATGACCTTCTTACCTGCGTTTCCACCATCATTAAATCCACCACCAAACACACCTGACACGGGGAACAGAGACCAAACACAACATGAGTATGATTCTGTGCACACTGGGACTCGCGGCATCGAGTCAGCCGGGTAAGTGGAAGCCTGAAGGTCTCAAGTGTTTGTAAGTCGTGACAGCTCTTCTTATCAATAAATAAAGATGTAGGTGAGGAGAATCTCTCTCTTTTTCTCTCTCTGGTGTTTCATTTCGGTACATCTTTTCCGTGCGTTGCTCGCTTTGAGATGTTTTGAATAAACAGTGTTGACGAGCACACAGAAAGCATTAGATGAGTCCAGGCTCATGGTGTCAATTATCTGACAGCCAGATTAATGCAGTCAGAGATTAAACTGCGAGTCAAACGGAAAGCACCGCAAATGTCTGTAATGTAAAGTACATGTCAGCGTATTCATGCGTGTCCTTCCCTTTAATTTGACTTGGAGTTTGCTTGGGACACAAGGGAAAGAGAAAATGTAATGATTTGTTGAGCATCACGGATCGAAATCAAAGAAACATTTGAAGATGGATTTCTAAAAGTCCCTTTTTAAACTGCACAGCTGAAAGTAACAGAACTGAAACTCTGACAGTTTTATGCTGCGACTATATTCCTTAATGCAACGAAGGTGATTCAGTTAGTACTAGGGATGCACCGATACCGATACCGGTATCGGGGCCGATACTGCGTTAAAATACTCGTACTCGTATTCGTTTTCAATTGCCGATACCAAGAACCGATACCACTCAACAGTATTTCACTACAACAAACTGGTCGCGCTTTGTGGAGAAAAAGATTTGTTGTCCTACCTGACTTCAACGTCTAGGACAGGGGTCGGCAACCCGTGATCCAGAGCCGCATACGGCTCTTTCGTCGCTCTCTTGCGGCTCTTGTGTGTAGAGTTATGTGCGTCGCGTTCACACAGTAAAAAATGACTGCCGTCCTGCCGGTGTGAATCAAACTGTTGCTGGTCCGCCAGAAGTAGCGCTGGCAGCGGCCTCATTCAGACGCTGTTGTGCGGCTACGGATGATATTATTGTAGCCGAGTGTCTGTTGTGTGTCTTTATTTGTAATTCTAATAAAATGAAAACACGCTGCAGGGTTACTTGAACCACTTTTTTATCTCCTTCACACACATATATCCCACAATTCCACTCCTCTTTTCCTTTCCGTTTCTCCCTCCACAATAAAAGCACCTGAAACATAACTTGGAACACAGCTTCCTATATAATTGCTCGATCCCTAATATTATCGCTTACATTATGAACCCGGACACGGGGGCGTTTTATGGTCCGACATTAGAGGGACTTCCACAAGAAGTTTAAAGCTTGGGATAGCCTTCTGTTAATTTTGTACTATAGGCTTGACATAATCTGCAGAGGATAAAATAAAATCTGCCTCCAAATTAATTGCACTTTCATGGAGACCAAATCTAAGAAGTATCGGTATCGGTACTCGGTATCGGCAAGTACACAAATAAAAATACTCGTACTCGTATCGGTTTGTAAAAAGTGGTATCGTTGCATCCCTAGTTAGTACTATTTTTTGTTCTAAATATTGGCCGATAGCAATCCATTTCAAGTCCTGAGGGGCGAATGAATGTCTGTACCAGACTTCATGGCAATAGATCACTTTCTATACTTTCTAATAAAGATCTTTCAGTCTGGACCAAAGTGGTGAACTGTCACTGCCATTCTTAAGCTCCCCTGCTAGCATAGTTAAAAATGTCTCAATCAAAGGATGTTCATTTCAGGCCTCTGAAAATTTGAAAAGCAGTTTTACTTTTTGATTATTGTGTGTGTGTGTGTGTGTGTGTGTGTGTGTAGGTGTGTGTGTGTGTGTGTGTGAGCCTTGCCTGGTGGAGGTTCGTTCTCATCAGCCCACTGGAAGAAGCCACACTGTTGGTCTCTTGGTTTCCCGCAAGTGTGGAACATCCGGCCCTTGTTGGGACCATCCTTCTGCACCGTGCGTGTCACCGCTGCCTCATTACAGTTACACATCGTCTGTCCCGCACGTCCTCCTCCCCCCCCCTCCTGCCCTCTGCCTCCTCCGGGGGGGTTCAGGAACCCACCAGAGGTTCTCGGTGGGGCTTGCAGCGGGGGACCTAGACTCTGCGGCTCCCCCTGCTGACTTGGCTGATCCGCCCACAGAAAGAAGTTGCAGCTGCCACCGTTGCACTTGTAGAACTGCCGACCTTGGTTGGCACCATCTTTGCGGACGGTTAGGAGGAGTGCATCCTGACCACAGTTACACACAATGGCATCGCTGTTGTCTTCTGCACGGACACCACCTGCTGGAGGTGGTGGCTGCGGGGTCCAGGAGGGGACCGGGGGAAGCGAAGGACGAGGATTTGATTTCGGCGGTCTGGGGGGCCTTGGAGCTGGTGGACGAGGATCGCGTCCCCTTCTTCCTCCTCCTCCTCCTCCTCCGCCTCCGCCTCCTTCACCCATCCCACCTCCTCCCTCTGCCCGAAGGTACTTCAGGTCCAGGACCTCTCTGAGCGTCTCGTCACATCCACCGATGCAGCCAACAAATTCTAAAGGCATCATGGGGGGGAGGCTGCCTCTGCGGAACTTTAACTTTAACCTGAAGAGTGTCGGACACACAGGACACAAAGTGTTAAACAACCTCAGTATTGCTACATAGTGTGATGAAAGATGAAGGTTTTCAAATATAAGTTTAGTCCTCACTGAAGTTTTTGTTCCAACTCTGAAGTGAACATTTAATCAATTGTGAAAAAAAGTTGTACTTCACTACTTAACACGCACACAAAGTACACCGATGTAACACTGTGTGTGTACTAAGTAAACAGTTTCGTTTAAAAGCAGTTGAAGGAACCTGCCTTTCACAATGCCTATGCGTTCAACAAAAGTTTTAATAATGCAGCAGGTTGCTGTAGCGACCGAGGGAGGAAAGAGTTTATTATCGCACACATCTGCTGTTAACAGTTATACAACACGCTGAAACTGCTGGGAGAAATCAGATTTAAAAAAAAACTGCTATATTTTCTTTGAGTAAAAGGCTGTAGTTCAACTTTGAGCTCTGTACCAGATTGGTTGCTATGGAAACAGATGCTGGTGTGGAGCACTTTGGCTCGATGCTCGTGATGGTGCCCTATATTTGTGCTGAGCCGAGGCCCGTGCTCAAGGGTTAACGCCCACTTGTGTAAACGAGAATTTTGACAAGTTTCTTGCACTGCTGAAGCCACTGAGAGCCTCATCTGCTGTTTGTTGTTGTGTTTGCACAGGAAGCGGCGCCTACACACACACTCGTCATTATTCTAAGAAATGGAAGCCGTGTGTTCAAGGTAAACAAGGAAACCCTATTTAATAGTCTAATTTATTCTATTTTTTATTCTTGTAGTGCACTTTGTGATCTCGCTCTATGAAAGGTGCCACATAAAATACACTTTATTTTCTCACCAAACAGATTAAATGGTTTCCTGTGTTAGATAAGTAAACAGCGGTCGAGTATAAAATTAATACTTACATGTGAACCGGGTGCGGCTGACATGCGGGACAGATGCTGTCGTCTCTGCTGACCTCCAGCACCGTGTCGGGGAACCACACTGCCGTCTTGCAGGCCGGGTAGCCCGTGCAGGAGAGGTACGTACTGCAGGACAGACGGCGTTAGAGAGTCTACTGTAATCTTGTTCTCGGCCATTTTTCCAACGTTACTGTCGTTAGATTGCGCTCCTACCTTTTTTTGTTGTTTTATCTGACAATCAACGCTCAGAAATTGTAACCTCACCTGTTTCCCTCCCTCTTCTTCTTCAGCACCATGTCCCGGCTGCAGTGAGGGCACTTCCTTACCGGCAGCGGCATCTCCATGTCCTGCTGCTCTGCTTCAGTGATCTCCTGAGCTGCACCCAGGTAGGGCGACAGGGCTTCGTCTAACCTGAGGCAACAGAAAAGGACCGTTTACCTGGGTCACAACAACCAACAGCCTGATGATGATCCGTCATTTTAAAACATGACACGGTTCTGCTCATCTGGGTTCAGAAATACACAAATCTAAATTGTCACTAACTTTTTTGCCTTCCTGACGGACTCGATGAAGACGGTCTTGTATTTCTGGATGTGGTGCTGCAGCACGCTCCGTTTGTCCTTCCTGCCCTCTGATACCAGCTTGAGGTCAGCCTCCAATTCAGCACGCAGGTTTGGTTTGGACATCTCATATCCCATGGAGTTGTAACCTACACACACACACACACACACACACACACACACACACACAGTTAAGTGACGAGCAAAGGCGTAAGGGATGCTATCTATGTATTAAGGCACATTGTGTATTGTGGTATGAAGTGTGTGTGTGGGTGTGTGTGTGTGTGTGTGTGTGTGTGTGTGTGTGTGTGTGTGTACATACCCTCAACCAGTCCCATGCCAAGCTCTCCGGGCAGAAACCTCTGATCAGCTGTCAAGCCCACATACGTACGGCTCTTGATGGTCTCGATGTGATCTGCATGAGTTGCATCGGTGCCTGTAATACACACAGTTCATACAGTCTGAGATAGGGATACCCGATACCGATACCGGTATCGGGTATCGGGCCGATACTGCGTTAAAATACTCGTACTCGTATTCGTTTTCAATTGCCGATACCAAGAACCGATACCACTCAACAGTATTTCGCTACAACAAACTGGTCGCGCTTTGTGGAGAAAAAGATTTGTTGTCCTACCTGACTTCAACGTCTAGGGCAGGGGTCGGCAACCCATGATCCAGAGCCGCATACGGCTCTTTCGTCGCTCTCTTGCGGCTCTTGCAGCAAGGTGTGTAGAGTTATGGTGCGTTCACACCGAACGCGACGCAAATTTCTTCACGCGACCAGATTACATTACATTACATTTAGCTGACGCTTTTATCCAAAGCGACTTACATGATATACAGTAGACCGAAGACACAGCAACGGTGAGCAATTAGGGTTAAGTGTCTTGCTCAAGGACACAACGACATGGACTGGCTGAGCCGGGGTTTGAACCACCGACCCTCTGATTGAAAGACTGACTTGCTAACCACTGAGCCACAGTCGACCAGATTACATGTAAAGTCTATGCACAGACGCGTGTGGTTGCGACAGACGCAAATTTACGGCGGGCGGCACGTTAGACGCGAGCAACGCGGCGCGTTTGATGCGAGAGTTGAAATTTTCCATATTTAATACATCTATAATTGAGAAGCTCTGCGCGTCATCACCGCCGTCCTGCCGGTGTGAATCAAACTGTTGCTGGTCCGCCAGAAGCAGCGCTGGCAGCGGCCTCATTCAGACGCTGTTGTGCGGCTACGGATGATATTATGAACCCGGACACGGGGGCGTTTTATGGTCCGACATTAGAGGGACTTCCACAAGAAGTTTAAAGCTTGGGATAGCCTTCTGTTAATTTTGTACTATAGGCTTGACATAATCTGCAGAGGATAAAATAAAATCTGCCTCCAAATTAATTGCACTTTCATGGAGACCAAATCTAAGAAGTATCGGTATCGGTACTCGGTATCGGCAAGTACACAAATAAAAATACTCGTACTCGTATCGGTTTGTAAAAAATGGTATCGTTGCATCCCTAGTTTGAGACTAAACAAATGGTTGCATTAGACTGTAGCAGAAAATGTTGCAAATATATGAGCAGGGGCTTTATTGTACTTTATGCATCAGTGTGATCAAATACATTGATTTGTCATGTATTGAATTCACTAAATGAGCCCAAAACAGTATAGAAACGTTCAGCTAAATTTCCCAGAATATTTAATTGAGAAGTTTTAGTAACATTTACTATATTTCAAAAACTATATCTACTGTGACATATGATTTGGTATCTACCTCCATGTAAATCTGACTAAGAGTATAGTAGTTTATTGATAAGACCTTTTGTGGAATCCATCAATTACCTGTGAGTGGTTGAAAACACCTACGTTAAAAAACAATCTGTCTCATGCCTGTGTGCTCACACTGTACCGATGCCGTGCTTCTCCATCAGGGATATGAGGTCGGCTTCAGTGAGCAGCTGCGGAGGACTCGTCTGTCCGTCCACCATCTCGACAGCAGAGGGCTGGAACTGAGAGCCCTGCTCATACACTGGAATCACCTGCAAACAGAAAGCAGGTTTACTGGATGAATTACACACAAGCAGAAGGCAGCTGGAACCACACACAACCTTCAAGTTCAGTAGTTAAGAAGTATTTAGATTAAGCCGCCAATTAATTAAGTATTTGAGAATTAAGCACACACACACACACACACACACACACACACACACACACACACACACACACACACACACCTTAGTGCTCCACTTGTCATACGGGTAAACGTCCAAGTAGTTCCTTGCAATGATCATGAGTCCCGAGGTGGAGAAGTTCTCATGGGCGATGTCAATGTCCACCACAGTCTCCTGACCCAAAGCATCCTGGGATACACAGGCCAGGAAGTGCCGGACAATGAACTCATACAAACGTCCTTCATTGCCCTGGACGCAGAAGAAACAGAAGCAATCCGGGAAACCTTTTAAAATCCCATTGTATTGTTGAGAGAATTAAAAAGGAAACATTTGACAAGGACTGTTTGGGTGCAGAACCCTGCGGGTGTATTTTAGTATGATCGTTTACTATGATCAAAAATGTAAACAAGAACATTTTAGTCGTAACAAAAACTCAGATTAAGAGGGGGTAAACAAAGAGGTACATTTGCACAAACGGAGCTCCAGTTTTTGCAGACGTACCTGCAGTGTGCTGGAGTGCTTAGTGGGGTGTATGGGGGGGTGGGCTTGGTCAGATTTCTTGCCCTGTCGTGGGTTGGGACCCCCAGGCTGGTCAATCACGCGCTGGGCGAACGTCCCCCAGACCGGGTTTTGAGTCTGCTGCTCCACCAGAGGACCGAGAGCCAAGGTTGTGGGAAAAATGTTCGTCTCTGTACGGGGGTAGCTGATATACCTGAGAAGAAGAAAAAAACATATTGTCATAATTCATCTTCCCACAGACAAACTAAAAAGGAATTGGTATCTTTCCATGTACAAAAATAGGCACAACTTTGAAATAAAAAACCAGGTAAACAAAAAAGCCATTTGACCGTTTCACTGACTCCACAAAGCGTCTGTTAAGGAGGCGTCAAGCCAGCTTATTGACTGAAACAAGTTCAAAGGAAATATCAAAGCTACTGTGGGACGATAAACTGATAATGACATTGAGCATATGGTCAGACCAAAGCAATAATGTGCAGTCTGAATATACATTACCTAACATGCACTCACCCCTGGGTATAGAGTTTCTCTGCAATTTTCATGGTCTCTTTGGCGCTTATTTTTAGTTTCCGAGATACAAGTTTCTCCATTTCCTGAGGGTCGCAAAAGGTAGAGGATTGTTCAGGGTGGGAGAAAATACTGAGAAAGCAAAATTGCGTACATGTTATACCATAAACAGGAGCGCTTTGAGATGCAGTGTGTGTACAGTGTGTGTGTGTGTGGCTGCTCGGCTATATATTCTTACCACCGTGTCCAAAGGCAGCGGTCTCCACTTGCTCTTGGGTTTGCTGGTTACTGAGGTGACTGTTGCTATGGGATCCTGGAAATGAGTGAAAGGATATTCTGGTGTGTACCTTCCTACATGTGGCTTTTAGCCCATTTCATTTCAGCAGAATGACAACACACATTTAAATGTACTGCTGCGTCCTCCAGCTGCAGTAGGGGGGTACACATGTGTGGAGGGATTTACACCAAAGAGTAGACACACATGCACACACACAGTTGGCTCTGTGGGTGATAATAAGAGTGGCTGAGTTATCAGACTTCATCACAGTAAAATAACAATTAATAAAACTGTCATACTTTACTACCATATCATAATAGCTCGTGTTACGTAAAAAGATCTGATGATATTGGGAAAAGTTGTTCCAACCTGATGTGGCAGACATCCCTTGTATTTTGTTAATGGTGTATTTGGGGTTACACATTTTATTATAAAAACATTTTTTTTAATGTTTTAGGGCTTCAGACAATGCAACATGTGAAAACTTATTATTATGGATCAAATATTTTGTCACTGAAAGTGGCATACTTAAATTCTGTGGTACAAATCGAAGAAGGTAACAGTTCTCTTACTTCTTTTGTCTTCACAGCTTTTATAATGTTGTCTTTGATGAGGTTAGCTAGTACAGGTGTAGAGTGGTAGTTTCCAATTGGTTTTGTGAAGGCACAGTTAGTCTATGTTGTGGTTTCAGAAGGGCAGCTGTCAGTAAGTAAATTTAAGCCTCATGACAATTTCAAATTAATCTCAACAATTAGCATTTTCAGAGACCATAAAAGAAAGAGGCCAAAACAAAACCAAGAAGTATCCATAAGACTTACAACCTTCCATTCACAAAAATTAGTAACAAAGTAGATAGCATAACAAAATCTATAACAGGACATAAAACACACACGCAAACTTACCTCCATGCAGATCTGGTAGAGCACCAGGCAGGCTGTGTGGTTAAAGAGACGGTTTCTTTTCCAACTGAACTCGACAGTGTCCTCTTCCACCTTGTGTAGAACTGAGACAAAGACAGACATAAAGAACAGACGGGATGAAGAGGAGCGAGTTAGTATCAGTTAAAGACCTGAATGCTACCAGTCTGTGTGTCTGTGCACAGTTTGTACCTTTAATCTTGTAGAAAGTCTCGGGTATGAAAGCCTGGATGGCTTTAAAACGCTCCACCACAAATCCCAGAGTGGGAAACTGACAGCTGCCATATGAGATCAGCTGATTGGCCAGAGACGCTGGAAAGATCTTCTGCAGGCGAAGCGTCTGGAATCGAGTGAAGGACGCACCTGAAGAAGATGAGCGGAGGACAGAGGATGGGATCATATTAATATGAAAGGGCAGTGTACAAGGAATGATGATGAAAGAATCCGTAATGGAAAATAATCTTTTTCACCTGCATTAGTGTGTCACTATGTGTTACTATTAGTTTAGGAGTGCTACCGTACCTATTCGCAGGTCCAGCTCCTGACGGACATCGACAGCATCGCTGATGTTAGTATCTGGCTCCATTAGGGTCTCACAAGCTCTCCGAATGGAGTTGGGGGTGATCTCAGAAAACTTGGCCCGAAATACTTGTAAATTTGGTTTCACTATAAAGCAAACAAAACAAAAAAAAGAATACACACACACACACACACATTATATTATCAGAAGCAATTTGTTGACAAACACACACAAAACATGTCGTTTTAACTCTTTGGTTTTTGGACAGATTAAGCAAGTGAATTATGACGTGTTTAGAGTTTGTTATCTTTGGGCTGCGTATTTCCAAAATGTTGAATTATTACTTTAAAAAGGAGATTAGAGATGCACGGTCAGTTGCGGCCACACTACAACAACAAAAACAACAAACACATGTTACTATCATACCTGCTTTGCAGACATCTATGATTTCAAAGCCAATGTTTTCTCCCTCTCTGTCACAATCAGTCCAGATGACTAAGGCCTGGCACTGCCTCGTCTCTTTCTCCAGTGTCCGCTAGAGAGACAGAGAAGAAAAAGGGACAAATAAAAGAGAAAGGAAAGAAGAGTATTTAAAGTCTATTTCTAGTATCCATATTTATCATTATTTCCTCTCAATAAAAATGGTAGCCTGCTACTGCAGATAGAGGAAAAGTAAATTAAAGTACATCGTCTGGTGCCGACTGGCTCAAAAAAATGGTACCTCCTGGATTTATATTTATTTTTGTGACTCCTTGGAGGACATACCTTGATTTGTTTCATGTTATCTGGACAGTACTTCTCTACCTCAGCATCAAACAACAGCACAGGATTGCAACTGTGCCTGTGGAGAGAAAAGGTACAAATATAATCAGTTGTTATGATAATGTGTGATTCTAATACATACCACAAAAATAAATAAAACAATCCAGTTGCAACTCACCATTTCTGGAACTGTGCTTTAAACTCCAAACCCAGTAAATGTCCCGATACTGAAGTCATTGTTACCGTCACATTCTGGAGGGGATGGAGACATAAAGAAACCATGAATATGTAAAACCCCAAACATTACATGTGCATGTGAGCATATCTTATTATTTCACTGTATTCACTCACCTGACCAAAGAGATGATATTCAAACTCATATATTTTATTAAACTTTGACATCCCCTCTCTCTAAAATGGGAAAGAAGACAATCAGAACAGCATAAACCAACGAGAAAGAGAAAAATATATATTCCTAATTCCTAATAGTATGCCGTGATTTGTGGCGATTTGGTTAAACTGGAAGAGTTTGTATAAATAATAACATATACATCCATCCATTATCTGAACCGCTTATCCTGTTTAGGGTTGCGGGTCGCTGTCATTGGCTAATAACTACTATAATAATAATAATGACTAATAATAACATTATCTGTTGACATGACTGACCCTCCTGGATGTGCCGCTAGACATGATCGCTGCGATGCTTTTGGCAGCGTCGTTCTTCTCGGCCACGCAGAGGACCCGCTTGATCTGAGCCCGGCTCCGGTTCATGTCTGCCGGCTGCGGGGTGCCCGGACACCGGTCACTTTGCGCCGCACAGAAACACCTCCGCTGGACCCCGAGCCGATGTAATCCGGATCGAAGCAAAGCTCTCCCTAAAAGGTGCACGAGCATACCTGGCCACTCTCACATGAGGAAGCCGGTCCTCCAGACAGCCTGCTAGCATGTTAGCTAACGCAGCTATCTAAAGCCATGGTGTCCCAAAACTTTAAAGAACACAAAAGTAGTCACCGTTTGACAAACGTCACTCCCATCACTTTGATAAAGAAAAAGCCAAACAACAAAAAATGCTCATTAACAAACAAAAGCCAAAGCCGACCTTTGGTTCTGTTTACAAATTCCGCGCTCGAGTCGCCTGTCAAATATTGCCGTAAATCATGGTCGTAATACTGTCGTAAAGTCATTGAACAACCAAACATTTGACAAAAAACAGTTTAATAACAATGATAATAACACAATAATTGCATTTTAATTCAATGTATAGCGTATATTTATTAAAAAATACATAAATAATAAATATTTGTGCTACGTTATGTCAACGTTAGTATGCCAATTAAAATACACCCTAAATCAGAACATGCATGTTTCCATTTTAATGTCACTGAAGGTATGTCCTAAAAGAAATGGTCCGTGTGGGTTACACATTTGTCTTTACAAAGTTAGACATTGTAATTCGATCAGATAGCTACATTTACATTTGACTACCCTCTTGTCAAATTAATAAGCAAGTAATTCCGTTTTACTCTAACAAAATAGTATTCCTGGACAGAGAGAATTTGCCCTCATGTTAGGACATAAAACGTTTCATGTTTCATTTTACAGGTCTATCATTTCCGAGTAATTTTGCAGGAAGTAATTTACTACTAAATTGGTGAAATAGATGTTGAGATAGTGTTGAGTATATACACAGTTTTGGATTTCTAAAGGAATTCCAGTACACATGCAAATACTCCATTTAAGTAAAACTTACAGAAAACACAACCAAACAGCTACCAAAATGTGCATTATGTCAAAAATCCAAATAACCAAACATTTTGAGATGTTTGGACTGACTCATGAGCTCAGTAATCCTGAAATCCTTGCTGTGGCTTTTTTTTAAACATGTAAAATGTGCTCCCAAATAGGCAGATGGACAATGAGTTACTTTAAAGGCTCATTGATCTTTAATTTCGATCATCATGAAGTGCTTGTCAAAGATAAAATGTTACATTTCTATTTTAGGGTGGAACTTCCCCAGACGGGGCGGTGGATTGGTCACCTGACAAGACTACAACCAGCTGGGTAAACATGGCGTCTGTCTCTGGCTGTGGGAATTACATGTAGCGCTTCTGTCTGTTAGCGGTGTCTCTGTCGCACCAACGTCCTGAACACAGTAACGCGCCCGAGACGACACATGAAGACATGAAGGGGAGAAGGACAGAGGCGCTTCACTGATGCTGCTTGGATTTACCTCTCAGCATTCAGCATGAATGGTCTGATGCCTGTACGGACCTCCTGATCGACGCAAGATAATTGCTTTTGTTAACAGAGACACTGATTTGTGATTCTGTCGAGGTGTCTACTTTTAGTTAATCTTACAAATATCAAGGCTCTTGTTCGAGGGACTCTGTTCTGGAGGGGTGGAGCTGAATTTCTGGCCCACTCTGATCTGGGACCCCCCTTTTATTTTTAATGACATAATCAGCTTGATTTTTGTGTAAGTGTGGACCCTCTCCATCTCTGGACCCCGAGAATCTCCATCTTTTTTTTAACCTCTCAAACAAATGTGCAGCAGGATGGTCAATCTGACTGCACTTCATGTGGTTGCCCTCCACCACTGTGCTCCGACAGCTGGTTAGTCGTGCTGCACCTGTTGTGTTTCATGCCTTCCTCAACAACATCACTATGATAGGCTCACCTGATGTGGTGGCGTTCACTAAAGAGGACGAGTATGGGGAGACGACTCCGGACCCCTGGGCTCTCCCTGAGGAGTTCTCTTTCCCTCTCCACCCGCTGGCTGACTCAAACCCCTGGGCCAAGACCTCCTATGCCAAGTTCACCAAAGACTTCATCCTCATCTCTGAGTTCTCTGAGCAGGTGGGCCCTCAGCCTCTCCTCACTATCCCCGATGAGCCCAAAGTCTGCGGCACCTTCGATCTCAACTACTTCTCCCTGCGCATCATGTCAGTGGACTACCAGGCCTCTTTTGTGGGACATCCACCTGGCAGTGGCTACCCTAGGCTCAGTTTTGTGGAGGACTCGAGGGTGGTGCTGGGCGACTCCAAGGAAGGGGCGTTTGCCTACGTCCATCACCTTACCCTTTACGACCTGGAGGCCAGGGGCTTTGTGCGACCGTTCTGCATGGCGTATGTGTCAGCAGACGAGAGGAAAATCATGCTGCAGTTTCGGGAGCTGTCGCTCCGCTTCTCGCAGGCCTCTGAGTGTCTGAAGGCTGGGAACAGAAGAGCGTTTGCCAAGGAACTCCAGAGGAAGCTCCGAGACTTGGAGTAAGCACTTTTTAACTGCTAAAACGGATCTATTGTATAGTCGTTTAGGTACAAGGCGAACATAATAATCTTTGAGAAATTGTAATTGCAGGGCTGTAATAATTAGTTTGGGGGCTTTGGAACAAATATTTGCTGTTGGCCCCTAATAGACCCCTCACCTACTGCCCTCTGTTTATTGTCCATGTACCTCGTTCCAATTTCCCATAACAAGTTCCTTTTCAAGTAGAGTACTCGCAGAAGACTATATGGCAGTTTGATTCTGTGCTCAGATCCACAATTTTAATACTTTTGGCCCAGAAGTAATGAATATACAAATGGTGGAACATTTTTGTCTCCAACCCTTAATTTGCAAAACAATCTAAAATGGTCAATTAAACGTGTTAACACTCTTGTCATATAGCGAGAGAGCATGTTCAAATGAAAAAGGTTGAGATCAGAAAAGGATTGAATTCTGATGTGATGCCCCTAAAATAGTAAAGCTTTAAAATAAGATGTTGACACAGTGTACTACTACGGGTCAGGGTTTAAAAATGGTCAAGTAATGGTGCCGTCTAGGGAGCTCTCCGTCTTGTTCACGATGGCAATGATAACATGCTGATAATGATGTTCCGTCTGCATGCCAACATTCACTAATGGGCGCAAAACACAAAGTACAGCTGAGGCTGATGTCATTAGTATTGCGGGTTTGTGGTCATAAACTAAACCAACGTATTGATTACTTCAATCTGTTGATGGAGAATGATGTTAAAATTCATAGGAGCCATTTCACTCAAAACCATGAATGTGATCGGGACCCTGTACCTGTTTCCTTCCTTTCAGGTACACTCACTCCGTGCTGCAGCGGGAGGAGGGCCTGCAGAGAGAGGCGGGGCCTCAGTGCATGTACTCCGCTCATGCTGTGGAGAAGGCCAACGAGCTCGCAAATGTGGAAAAGAGCATCTATGAACACAGAGACCTGCTGAGACAGATCTGCTCCTACCATCACCGCCCACGCAGAGATCCTCACGCTGTCACCTGCCAGAAGTGTATCACAGAGTGTTTGAGTGAGTGCGAGCAGCTGTTCGACAGATACGCCAAGCTCGCCAACCCCTTCAGTTACACCGACAAACAGGGCAAGAGGGAGGAAGGGCGGGGTCGGGTTGGTGGTGAAGGAGGTGGAGAAGAAGTGGACAAGGAGGAAGATGAGGGCGCGAAGCGCAGGCCGTCCTACACGCCACAGCTGATCAAAGCTAAGTCGGCAAAGTGCTTCGACAAGCGCCTGAAGACCTTGCTGGAGCTGTGTGACAGTACTTTCTACGAGGCCACCGTGGAGCTCCTGAAGGAGACTGAGAGGAGTTTCCGGGGCGACCTGTGTTACCTGCACACGCGCCGCCTGGACCGGGCACTGCGCAGGAAGCAGAGAGTGATCAACTTCCTGTTTGAGGAGGACGTCGGAGATGATGATGATGAGGATGAAGGGGGAACACTAAGACCATTCTGTGCTGTGAACCATGCTGTAGATAACTTCACACTATTAAGTCCACCTCCCATTGTGCTCGGACCAGAATCTCTAGAGCTTGGTGCTCTGGAGCCTCCAGATCCTCTCGACCCAGGCTCTGTGACCAGCCACAATCAGGAGAGTGAGCTTGGGCTTGTGGACAGTCACCTGGAGTCCTCTCCCTCAGACCAGACTCTGGAGACCCAGGGGAGCTCGGAGGAGACCAAAGGAAGCTTTAGCAGCGATAAGAGCGGGACCGGTCTAGCAGAGAGGCAACAGAATCTGGCTTGTATGAAGTCAGAAGCTCCTGAGCCTGATTCTGACTTGACCCCTGACCCGGACCACAACAATGACCTGGAGAGGGAGAGCAGCAGTGAAGAGCTGGAGACCACCGCTGGGGAGGATGAAGGAGACGGGACACCTGTATCCTTGCTGGAGGTGGTGTCCGAGCTGGAGGCCAGCAGAGAGGACGAGTGTGATGGAGTAACTGGTGGGCCTTGTGAGACGCAGTCTGACTTGCTGGTTCCTTTGGACACAGCATGCTGTATGTCCCAAGAGGGTTTCCTTTATGAGGCCTCTGCCCCAGAGGCGGTGCCTAGTCCTGGCCAAAGCTCCCACCGACAGCCCTGTCAAACACTGGTAGTCAACCAGGAGCCCCAGGCCCTGCTTCATCTCCAGGACGACTACACGGTTGGTTCCCCATCCTCACAAAGCCCCGCGGCTGGGCTGGAGCTGCCTGTGGGGCTCCTTGGAGATGCAGATTTCCGAACCTCAGCGGGAGATGGGTTTGACTGTACCATGAGTGCTTCTACGGGGTCTGATCGGGCTGCTTCACCTCTGGGCTACGGGGGCATGGTGACCCTGCGTCAGAGGAAGAAGGCTGGACAGGGAGCCTTGAAGTTTGTCCGGCAGTACCCCTTTGCCATGCAGGCGCTGTGGTGTCTGCTGAGCGGCAGAACCCTGGTGGTGCTCGGGGCAGATGAGGGGATGGTCCGCCGACTGGTTGCTGCTCTGGCCCTCTTCGTGCCTGGTCCCGGGAAGTGTGGAGAGAGGGTTCAAGCCTGGCTGTCCTGCCCCTTCACCCTTACTGACCTGCAGAGGTGGAAACTCGTTGGATTGCAGAGGTATTTCCAATTTGCATTTCTATTTTTAAGCGTTTCACTTTATAGAAATAAAGATGACAGATGCTGTTCGTAACATTCATTTAAAAAAACATTGAGCTTGATGCTTAGTCTCCATCAATGTGAAGTTTGAAAATGACGGTTAAACCTGCTTGTTGTTTGTATCACACCTTATTATACTGCTACTCATCTGGTCTGACTCAGTCCTCGATGACTCACACAACTATTCAACTAATAAACCTCCAGCCTCACATCTGTCCTTGAATTTCGTTTCCATTTCTACTCATCTTTCCTACGAGAGAATTGGGATTTGCAATATTTTACATTTAGAGAGGCGAACTTTGCTTCATGGACCCTTTGTTGAGACAGTTGGAGGATGGGGCTAGCTTAATTCTGAATGTACTGATATGAGTCATGACATATCAAACTGAATTTTCTTCATTTTAACACTCGCCTTATTAATGTATATGCAGACAAATCTGTGTATTTGTACAGTATCTATTTAGTAGTTGTACAATTACTACGCAAACAGTCAAAGCCAATCAATTTAATTGAAATTGCTGTGCAGAATTCTGGACACCAACCAATTGCTGTTCATTCAGGGCCCGCTGGCACATGCAAATATGTAAACCTCATTGTGCTGAGCATGCTAATCTTCATTGAAGAAATATTAATTCCAATTAAAATATTGATGATAGCATACAAATTGAATGATTTAAATTATGTTTGTGTATAAGCTGCATTCCTAAGCAACAAATGCCGGCATGTGCCTGTCTGTCCCTCACAGAGTGGCGTCCCCTGTGGGTTCCAGCATGCTGTACTCGCTCTCCCGATACAGTCGCTACATCTCCATCCTGGATGCCGACCAGAAGACCTTGCGCTGTCCGTCGTATCGGGGTCAACTCCTTGCCAAAATAGCTGACCACCGCACCTACATCCGCCGCGGGTCCACCTACTTCCTTCACTTGCAGAGCACGCTTTGTCACCTGGCGGCCAAGGCCTTCCTGTTTACCTTCACCCACCACCTCCACCTGCCTGTCAGCTCCACGGAGGGGCCTGAGGTTGTGGAGGGCAGGCGTCTCTGCTTCCTGCAGGAGCAGCTGGGGCTGGGACAAGAGGACAGCCAGATCCTGCTCTACCTCAGCAAACTCATCACTCAGCAGTACCTCCAGCCAGCCACTGGGGGCAGAGCACCGGCAACTTGTTTTAGTTTTAACTACACCACCAGCGTTTTATACAAAATCTGATATCGTATTGGGGCGAGGATTCCCATGCTTTTTAATGGACCAAAGGCAATCCTAAAAGGTCCACGAAGGTTTTAGTTTCAGGACAAACTTCTGCACTGGTTATTGTTTTATCTGTGTGATCTCTCTCCGCCTTGCTGTCTTCTTCTCCGGTCTGTCTCTTTCCTCTGTGTAGGAAAAAGGAGTCCGAGTGAGTCGTGAATGTCACTGAGCGGTTCACTTTGCCTGTATTTGGTCCAGAGCACGTTGACACTCACAAAAACACATACTGGAGCAGACGAAGGTCGCTTCTACTTATTGTCCGATGAGTGCGCCGCTTGCACTGACTTAAGGTCAGGATCCATGCCTCTCCTCACCACATTCACACACACACACTCTTAATCCAACATGGCTGTCTGTGTGCTGTACGTGCTGGTCTGACCTCAGCCAGCTTGCTAACAGGTCAAATCATAGCTCTGTGTTAACACCTACCAATCACTGAGCCTGTTTTTCCGCTATGATATCATCTCGGTTATGTATAAACATGTTTTTCAACAGCTCGCATATGCTGACATTTTCTGCCTGTGGAGAACAGACGCCTCTCTGAATCTGTCTATGAAACCTTCTTAGCACTGCGCAGGCGTGTTACAGCTGGTTTTGTGACATGCCTCTCTCTCTCTCTGTCTCTGTCTCTCTCTCTCTAACTCTATAACTTCCAAAGGCCAAAACCTTTTTCCTTTTTAATATTTATTTTATGAATGAAATTTTAACCCAAATTCCCGCAGTAATCTGTCACGTCGGATTGTAGCTCTGAAAATTTGACTTTTGAGAGCATGGAGTAAACATTCCCAGCTTTCAGGTCGCGATGCATGAGGAAGTATTATTTTCTGTGTGAATTATAGATCCGGTCGGCCCCGCGTGATATTTGCATGTCCAGAAAAAACGTCACTGCGATACATACTCACTCATATTGGGCCAGCGGCAGCCAAAAGCTGTCACTATAATGTGCTGGCGAGCATTTTCATGGATTTTACTCACACATTCTGGAACATTTTAAAGCTACTTAACCTAAATGTATTGAATTTCACTGTTGTCTTAAAGTTGTTTGAGGGTGTTGTGGTGTCAGCATGAGACTGTCTTGTGCCGGGGTGAATCGCCTTAGTGATAATATTTCTGTTTTGTTGTGTATTTGAGTGAACTGACTCGGAGAAGATGCTGAACAGTTTGAAGAGAAGTTGCTGAGACAGTGATGTTGTGTTTGTGAAGATGTTACTATGGGGGAAATCATTTTCTGTGCCATCAAAAGCAAAACTCTAAGCTTGAATTAGGACCGTAAACTATTATTTATTTTCTTCTAAACAACCCTTGCTGGAAGTGTTATTTGAACAAAACTTAACTGTATTTATTTCTTCAGGACAAGTTCTGGATTATGGCCATCATGCTGAGAATCCCCCGATTTTCTCTTTAGAAGATGTTGGAGAATTTTCCAGTTAGGTCACAAAAAAAAAAATTCTGTCTCATGGGCCAGTGAAACGACACTGAACAAGTGTATCTGAGATTTTACTGTTCCTAATTCTGTGGCGTCAGTGATGGTAGAATGGTAATTGTACTTGTGACTGCATGGTCAGAGTTTTAATGTGAAAGGTCAAACAATGTTGGACCATGGCTTCCTGCTACGAACAAGACACTTTTTAAAAATGGCATACACTTTTAAATAACAGCAATGTCACATTTTTAATTCCACCTCATGTATTATTTCAGTTATTTATTTTATGCCACAGGTTATGTCTTTTTTTTTTTTTTTTTACTGCTTGAGTAACACATTATACTGCTAAGCTGTTACTTTTTTTTCAAAAGATTTTGTCCCTCTAATGCAAAAAGGTGAATGTAATCTGAATAAGCCATACCACAGTGATCTTAATACGCCGTCACTCAGTGTCCTTATGTTGCCATATCATGCCCACTTTTTGTAATCCATCATGGAGTGTTCTGCTCACATCGGCCCTGTGAGACGTCGCTGTTGCCAGTGATTTTAAAGAAGCACGTTGTGAATGTCTTGATGCTCTTTTAAATGTTGATGAAATTAATTTATTCCATTAAATTACTTGAATCATTTCATTTTTGTGTAGATTGATTGGGTAACACAGGAGTTAGGTGATCATGGTGAATATGGCTTTGGGATACCAGATCATAATTTCACGGCAAACGCTCCATCTGTGTGACTTGCTTTAGCGATGACGGATGTGCAAATGTTTGAGGTGTCGTGAATAATTAATGCTAATCTGTGAAAACAACTAATTGCACTGCAGGAGCAGCAGAAGGCAGGTGCTGGACTGAAGGAGAAAGTAGCAGTAAATTAATGATACAAGAGCAATATGCAGCAATATTACAATAATATTGTCATGCAGGAAAAGTGGGCAGGCAGCTATGTGTTCCCACTTTAACCTTTTACTGATAAAAATGTAAACAACCTGATAGAACTATAGATGTTCTCAGATGGGGGTACATGAGGTTTTTTTAAAGATTTAAAATGACCATCCATTAAAAATAGCTATTTAATAAATATAATTAAGCTCCTTCGTGAATCGCCACCTTAACGCGGTGAAGGAGTTTGAGTGGCTCAATGATCCTGGGAGCTACGTTGTCCGGGGCATCTGCCCCTGGTAGGGTCTCCCAAGGCAAACAGGTCTCGGGGGAGAGCCCAGACTAAGAGCGGTTCAACAACCCTAATGAATAGCAGCACACGGAATGAAGCTACCTCGCCCGGACTAGGGAAACCGGGGCACCCGTCCGGAGCCAGACCCGGGAGGGGAGCTCGTCGGCCAGCGTTTGGTGGCCGGGACTTCGACCATAGGGCCCGGTCGGGCTCAGCCCGAAGAAACATCATGGTGCCGCTGACCCAGGCGGGGGCTATCGTCGGGCGGTGGAAGGAGCACTTTGTGGAACTCCTAAACCCGGTCAACATGTCCCCTGAACAGGGGGCAGCGCCTGAAGACTTGGGGTTGGATGAACCCATATCCCTGGCAGAGGCCACTAAGGTAGTCAAAAAGCTCCTTGGTGGCAAGGCGCCGGGGGGGAATGAAATCTGCCCGTGGATGCTGAAGGCGCTGGACTTTGTTGGGCTGTCTTGGCTGACACGCCTCTTCAATGTCGCATGGGGGTCGGGCACAGTGCCCATGGACTGGCAGACCGGGGTGGTGGTTCCCATCTTCAAGAAGGGGGACCGGAGAGTGTGCTCGAACTATCGGGGTATCACACTACTCAGCCTACCGGGAAAAGCTTATGCCAGGGTGCTGGAACGGAGGCTCCGACCGTTTGTCGAACCTCGGATTCAAGAAGAACAGTGCGGGTTTCGTCCTGGCCGTGGAACAGTGGACCAGCTCTTTACCCTCACAAGGATACTGGAGGGGTCCTGGGAGTTTGCCCAACCAGTCTACATGTGCTTTGTGGACCTGGAGAAGGCTTTCGACCGGGTCCCTCAACATTTTGTGGGGGGTGCTGCGGGAGTATGGTGTGCCGGACCAGTTGCAACGGGCCATCCGGTCTCTGTACGCCTGCAGTAGGAGCTGTGTTCGTATCCTCGGCAGTAAGTCAGATACGTTCCCGGTGGGTGTTGGCCTCCGCCAGGGCTGCCCTTTATCACCGGTCCTGTTCGTGACTTTCATGGACAGGATATCTAGGCGCAGCCAGGGGGCGGAAAACGTCAGGCACGGGGATCTCGGGATAGCCTCTCTGCTGTTTGCAGATGATGTGGTCCTGTTTGCCTCCTCGGACCATGACCTCCAGCATTCACTGGGGCGTTTTGCAGCCGAGTGTGAAGCGGCGGGGATGAGAGTCAGCACCACGAAATCTAAGGCCATGGTGCTCTGCCGGAAACCGGTGGATTGCTCCCTCCGGGTGGGGACAGAGTGCCTACCACAAGCGAAGGAGTTCAAGTATCTCAGGGTCTTGTTCACGAGTGAGGGTAAAATGGAGATCGACAGGCGTATTGGTGCGGCTGCAGCAGTAAAGCAGGCGTTGCACCGGGCCGTCTTGGTGAAGGAGCTGAGCCGGAAGTTGAAGCTCTCAATTTACTGGTCGGTCTACGTCCCAACCCTCACCTATGGTCACGAACTTTGGGTCGTGACTGAAAGAACGAGGTCTCGGATACAAGCGGCCGAAATGAGTTTCCTCCGTAGAGTGGCCGGGCTCAGCCTTAGAGATAGGGTGAGGAGCTCGGACATCAGGAGGGAGCTTGAAGTCGAGCCGCTACTCCTTTGTGTCAGCTGAGTTGGTTCGGGCATCTAATTAGGATGCCTCCCTTTAGAGGTTTTCCAGGCACGTCAACTGGTAGGAGGCCCCGGGGAAGACCCAGGACACGCTGGAGGGATTATATCTCCCAGCTGGCCTGGGAACGCCTCGGGATCCCCCAGAATGAGCTGGTAGATGTTGCGGGTGAGAGAGAAGCCTGGGTCAGCCTGCTGGACCTGCTGCCACCGCGACCCGACCCCGGATAAGCGGATGAAAATGGATGGATGGAAGTTCATGAACTGAATTGTATACGTATATTCTATATTAAATCAGATACTGATGGCACAACACTGTATTACATATTTCTTTCAACCAAAAATGCTTTGCACTGCATGGTCATGGGGTACTTAGCTGAAAAAAGGTTGAGAACCACTGGCTTAAGAGACTCCCATGTTAGAAAACTCATCACTATTATGACAACCTTATACTTCATGGGTAGTTACTGTGTTCATTGGAACATTAATTCATTACATACCAATTAAGAATCTGCTTTGAAGAGTCCGAAAACATGGAAACTGTCATTAGGATGTTTCAGCTTAAATAGTAAATGTTATTTCAGAAAAGGAGAAACGACAGAATATTTACTTCTGAAATTCAAAAGAATTGTGCTTTTTGTAATCATGTGGCAAAGACAAAGGCAAATATTGTTTGCGTTTGAGGCCTTTTCCTCAAATGCCTAAATCTTCCCTTTTATCCTAAACCTCTCAAAGATCACACACACATCTAAAATATTAAGACACTTCATTTCATGCATGGTTAGAAAATACTTCGCAACCTTTTAGTGATTACATTACATTACATTACATTTCATTTAGCTGACGCTTTTATCCAAAGCGACTTACAATAAGTGCATTCTACGGTTTACAACAAGAATCAGAACAAGAATCACGAAGGTACAATTTCGACAAAAAGTTCAACTACAAAGTGCTATCAGTAAGAGCCGTTTCAGTGCTACTAAAGTGCTACTTCCTTTATTCAAGGTATAGTCGGAAAAGATGTGTTTTTAGTTTGCGACGGAAGATGTAGAGACTTTCTGCTGTTCTGATGTCAATGGGGAGCTCATTCCACCATCGAGGAGCCAGGACAGAGAACAGTCGAGACTTTGTTGAGTGTTTAGCTCGCAGTGACGGAGCTACAAGGCGATTGGCAGAAGCCGAGCGGAGCGCACGAGATGGGGTGTAAGGTTTTACCATGTCCTGGATGTAGACTGGACCAGATCTGTTCGTAGCACGGTACGCCAGTACTAATGTTTTGAAGCGGATGCGGGCGGCCACCGGTAACCAGTGAAGGTCGCGGAGGAGCGGAGTAGTGTGGGTGAATTTCGGGAGGTTAAAGACCAGTCGAGCTGCTGCATTCTGGATGAGCTGCAAAGGTCGGATGGCACCAGCAGGTAGACCCGCCAGGAGGGAGTTGCAGTAGTCTAGGCGCGAGATGACCAGAGCCTGGACGAGAACCTGTGCCGCCTTCTGGGTGAGAAGTGATTCATGCTACTTCAAGAAAATATATCCAACAACCCAACTCCAGTCAATGTTTCATTTTATGAGATGAATTATGCATTTATTAAGAACAATGAAACGTGAGTCTAAATTTGATCTCACACTTTACCTACATCAAAAAATACAAAAAGTAAGCTCAGGTAAATCAGAATTGTTTTATTTAAAATTACACTACAAGAACATTGATGAAGACAACATGTTGAGGATTAAAATAATGACATTTCAAAACTAAACTCACCTCCCAGCCCTCTTCAAGTTAAATGAAAAACTGAATTTAAAATGACCTCACAGTGGGTATGACTAGCTGGAATGACAGGCCTTATCCAGAAACAGCTGACCTCAACTTTCTACTTTGAGCTTTTGAAGTTGAGGGCTTTAGTTAAGTAGAAAAACAATATGGCCCCTCTCTTTGTATTCTCTTTTGCTCCCCTGTGTTCAAAAACTGACCCCTTTAAGGGCAACTGAGGATGATGGCAAAGATATCAGTGATTTGTTTCCGACGGAAATAAAGACAATGTTGCTTTGGGGTTATGAGTGCACAGATGGTGGCTGGGTGAGCCGATGCCAAACGGATAAGAGACGGGATGTTAGCACTTAGCCAGAACATCCTCTGCATCCACAGTGGGTGCATTCAATGATCCTTCCCTGCAGCGGGGAAACAAAAAGACCACGAGGACACACAGGAAATGAACACAACATCACATATGGCATCATGTGAATTTTCTCACTTGGATTGTTTTCAAAATGATTAAAGGAGACGACTGCAGGGAGAATCCCTTAAACTATGTCAGACTTACGACTTCCAGCTTGCTCTTGGGGACTCTGCAGATGCAGTTGGTTCCAAAGTTGGTGTCTCGGGTTTGGATGCAACGCAGGCAGCACAGGTTCTCGTAGCCCTGCTTCTTCCACTTGGCAATCAGGTTCTTGTCTGCATAGCCTTCCTTTATACAGTAATCGTACAGCTCTGTCAGGAGACACACAGAAAGACAACACTGGTTGGGAATCTAGTACAAATCGTACAACTATGATCGAGTTTCAAATGTTTGGTCATGTGCAAATAAAAAAATACTTTGCTGAAATCTTGGCATGTCATTACAGAATATGAACAGATAAAGTGTTATTCAAACACACGTAACAGATTATCAATATGTCATGATGAATTTTAAGGATTATATGAAATGGTGAAGAAAACTGAAGAGGAAGAAGAAAAAACGAAGTGGAAATGGGAAACATTAGACTTAAAATAGTTCAACAGGTAGAGGGGAAACTCAGTCTACCTCTGCTGATGGCTTTCCTTTTGTAGAAGAGGTCGTAGATGTATCGACTCCGCTGATGATGCAGTCTGAAAATTGGCCAAAGGGACTCCACCTTTCTCTTTCCCTCGTGAGGCTCTGTTTCAGCTGGGAAACCGAGGGAAAACAGGATTAGTTACCTTTAGGAAGCAGACACTAAATGTGCACCTCTTGGTTAGGTGTGAAGTGCAAAAGATATCCAACATATTGCACACTATATAAATAATCTGCTACTAGAGCAGCCTCCACTACTATTAGACTACTTTCCTAAATATGTTGGATGGGTTGAGGTCAGCGCTCTCTGCAGGTTTCTATCTGTATTTACCAGGCGTTGTGTTTGGGGGCATTTCCACTGCCAATCTTTTGCAAGCAGACTTTAGTCTTACGCACAACTGCATACAGTAATGTTCCCCTAATGAGAGCTAAGTGGTAGAGCTAAAGTAAACGACACGTGGACATCTTGTGGTCACGAAGTGTAACACTAAACAGAGTGAAATTACAGAAATTATAAACAATTGCATTTGACTGAATTACAACCACTTTACCAGTAGCTATTTGATTAAGTGTCCTAAAGTCACGTTACTGGCGTTAGCGTTCAGCAGACGATCAGGTTGGTTATCCATTTCCAAAATGGCCAAAAACCTTTTCACGAACACCACCCGCGGATTAACCGGATGAAACATAAGACTAAACGGCTCTACCGTCTTTAAATCCATCAGCAAAGAAAGACAACGGGAAGTGAAGACAGTGGCCATTTCATCCGCACGGACTGCGTGCTGTGGTTGTAGCTCAGCGGCAAAGTGTCTTCCAGCGGCTCACCTTCTCTCATTTTCTGATCCAGCTCGTCCAAAGTCGGCTCGATGAGCTCCCATCCGTCTGGGGGCGGCTTCCGACTTCTCTTCACTTTGGGCATTTTGCTCTGTTTGATACGAATAGAGAACAAAAGCTCTCCGTGTTTTCGTTTTGATTTTGCGAACCCGTTTTCGGCGCTGCAATTGGACGTCACTTGGGGTCCATTTGACCTTCTTGTCGCGTGAATGACGTCACGGTGGCAAACAAACACTTCCCATTTAACTGCGTTCATCACTTCAATCTCTTCCCAGACTATCACACTATTTTACATTTATGTTAACATTTGTTTGGGTCAGTTACAGATTAAAGCAATGTAGATGTATTTCCGTCGTTCCTGGCACATTGCTTCACTTTAGCACACTAGCGAATTGCCTAAAAACATGTTTTATGTTATTGTATTTCATAATTCATGTTATTTAGTCAAATGACTGAAAATTATATGGAAATATGTGCATCATTTAGTTTATAGCAGCATATATCTTCACTATTTCCTTGGGAAAAAACCCTGCATTGAAGATTTGTTAAAAGGCAAATACTTGAACTACTGAGAGTATTTCTATAATCAACCCCAGTGTTTAGCCAACTGTCAGTTCGCAGTACAGTTTGACACTTGTGTTTTCAGTCAGTATTTAGTTGATTTGGAGTTTTTAAATAGAGGATTTGTTTGTCAAAATGCCCAAAGGAGGTAAGAAGGATTCAAACCCCGCTTGACATCAGTTTTGCACATGTGTTACCCTGCTGTTAGCCCAACAACAGGAGATGCCTCTCTAACTTACTGTGGTCATAAACAAGCACTGACAGCATGTCTGCTGACCGCCCTGCTTGTTTAGACCCTTGTCTGGTCGCCCTTGTTCACCCAGGCTGAGCCCCTGGGTATGCATCCCTGTGTGTGGTGTCATTTGTCATCATGGTTCTTGCTGCAGGGAGGAAAGGTAGTTACAAGGGCCGCGTGAGGACGTACACCAGCCCCGAGGAGATAGACGCTCAGATGAAGGCAGAGAAAGAGAGGAAACAGGTTGGTGGATCGCAATGCATTCAAATACAGTTTGAACCCTGTTCATGTTGAGTCACTGTTTGATCAGAGACACATGTGCTCAGCTTTTCTTTGGTTTTGGTCAAGCTAAAAAAACAAAGAACGGGGGATCCTGCACTTCCCAAAATGAAACTCAATAACATCTTTCCATTGGAAAGACTAAACTGTGTAAAATATTCTGTGTCTGACATTGCTTGGGGGCCCTCTAACCAGCCAGAAGAGAGGGATGGATGTGAAAGGAGCCGATGTTGTGTTTGAATGGAGTAAAAAGAAGAAAAAAAACTGCATACGTTGGTTGTGTATGTATTCCATGTTACCACTGCATGTGTTTGACTGGACGCCTCTCCTCCTTTATGTGTTCTAGCAAGAGAAGGAAGCACAAGAGGCGGGACGTGCAGCTCAGAATGACATTGTAGAGGAGAAGCTCCCGGCATCAGGCTCAGAAGACAGTGACGATGAAAACTCAGATGTACCGCCACACTGTTTCTGTCATTCCCATGCTCTGTAACCAAACACACATTAAAATAGTAATATAATTTATTATTAATTATTGATGTGCACATTTGAAGCCCCTTTTTCTTCCTTGCATGGCAGTTTTTGTCATTTGTTCACGGTTGGCTTTATTCAAAGCATTAACTTCATATTGTACAAGCTGTTGTGGTGTGTTTACAGAGGAGGAGAGCGGGTGTGGAGGGCTTGATAGAAATCGAGAACCCCAACAGAGTGGCTCAGAAGTCCAAGAAGGTGACGCAGATTGAGCTGGACGAGCCCAAGCAGTTATCAAGGAGAGAGAGGTGTGTGCTTGGTGTGACATCGTATCGGTGCTACATTGGAATCCCGTTTTTAACGTATTTAGTAAAAACATCCTAACAGTAGAAGTTGCATGTATGACATTTGGAAAAGTATGGAGCCATATGATGCACTGATATCCAGCTCCATTGTCTTGTGTATTATGTGTTTAATATATTAAAAACATTAGCATATTCTGAAACTGGTTAGGACATTAACACTAAAAAGGCTAATGGGTTGGTTCTTTTTTCATTTTATGTCTGTAAATTCCCACTCCCCCATGTTTGATCGTTACTTTTCCCCACCTTGACACACACACACACACACACACACACACGCACACACACACGCGCGCATGCTCATGCTCAGAGAGGAGATAGAGAAGCAGAAAGTGAAGGAGCGCTACATGAAGATGCACTTGGCAGGCAAAACAGACCAGGCCAAAGCTGACCTCGCTCGTCTCACCATCATCAAGAAACAGAGAGATGTGGCAAGAAAGAAAGAAGAGAAAAAAGGTAAGCAAAACATTGATTAAGTTAAATATCCCTTTAACGACTGGAATCTGGTTTTGTGTCTGATGAGTCTTTTCAGCCAATGATTGTCCATTTAGCGCTCTGCATAGTAGAGCAGAGTATCTACTATTCGTGGCTCTGTGTTTGAAAATATGAACAATGAAGCATAAATCTAACCTCTGTCCTGCTCGTCCATGTAAGCTAAGCAGCGTTACAAGGTTACTGTATGTTAGAATTAGGGATGCACCGATACCGATACCGGTATCGGTGTCGGGGCCGATACTGCGTTAAAATACTCGTACTCGTATTCGTTTTCAATTGCCGATACCAAGAACCGATACCACTCAACAGTATTTCGCTACAACAAACTGGTCGCGCTTTGTGGAGAAAAAGATTTGTTGTCCTACCTGACTTCAACGTCTAGGGCAGGGGTCGGCAACCCGTGATCCAGAGCCGCATACGGCTCTTTCGTCGCTCTCTTGCAGCTCTTGCAGCAAGGTGTGTAGAGTAATGGTGCGTTCACACCGAACGCGACGGAAATTACTGCCGTCCTGCCGGTTTGAATCAAACTGTTGCTGGTCCGCCAGAAGTAGCGCTGGCAGCGGCCTCATTCAGACGCTGTTGTGCGGCTACGGATGATATTATTGTAGCCGAGTGTCTGTTGTGTGTCTATATTTGTAATTCTAATAAAATGAAAACACGCTCCAGGGTAACTTGAACCACTTTTTTATCTCCTTCACACATGTATATCCCACAATTCCACTCCTCTTTTCCTTTCCGTTTCTCCCTCCACAATAAAAGCACCGGAAACATAACTTGGAACACAGCTTCCTATATAATTGCTCGATCCTTAATTTTATCGCTTACATTATGAACCCGGACACGGGGGCGTTTTATGGTCCGACATTAGAGGGACTTCCACAAGAAGTTTAAAGCTTGGGATAGCCTTCTGTTAATTTTGTACTATAGGCTTGACATAATCTGCAGAGGATAAAATAAAATCTGCCTCCAAATTAATTGCACTTTTATGGAGACCAAATCTAAGAAGTATCGGTATCGGTACTCGGTATGGCAAGTACACAAATAAAAATACTCGTACTCGTATCGGTTTGTAAAAAGTGGTATCGTTGCATCCCTAGTTAGAATTAAATAAAATATTACTTATTCGATCTTATATTTATATGCACAACGATATAGCATGTCTTCTGGTAAATGGTCGAAATGAAAAAAACACACAGTAAAGCGTGGAAAAATAAAATTGAATGAATGAGACTGAGACACAAGGCTGCTGTTGGAAAATATTAATCTCAATTTATTTTGACCAACATTTGGGACCTTTATGCATTGTTCTCCATTATTATGAACCCTTTCCTCAGCTGTATATGTACTATTGTATTGTAGAAATAAATTAGCACTCCACAAATGATATTGTCTTCAAATATTTCACATCAGAGTTTCTGAGGAATTTGAAATACTATGTGCGTTTCATCATCAATGTGGACGACGTCATAGTGTGTTACGACATCGATATGATTGATTCACAATACGATTCCATTGAAAGATGATAAATTACCATATTGAATGATCTGAAATGGAAAACCCCACAGTTGACAAGCTGATTGTGTCTCTCTTTCATTTTACAGCAAAAGACGCAGCAGCGGCGGCGAGAGGAATAAACTCCCTCTCAATGAAATGATGCAGAGAATTTATCAGAGGCTTTTTTTACATGTTCACGACTGGCGTAATATATATATATTGGACTATTTTTAAAGGAAGCGCTATGTTCTTGACATTTCTGTTACATATGGCCGTTTGGAAAATGGGTGCGGAGACACCAGTGGAGAGGGGTTGTGTATATTTTGGCCTTGTTGATCCCTCCAGGAAGTAAAGCTACAATTGAGAATACATCGGTCTTCACGTGCACTTTGAATGAACCCCCTTCTAACCTATGATCTTGTACATGATATTACTAACTGTAAACTTGTCATTGTACAATTCTGACTTTGCTAACTGTGCTTTGTTTTTTGGGGGTTCTTAAATTGTATATACCTGACTCATGAAAATATTTTTGATTATTTTAATGGAACCAGTAAAATGGAACTAGTAAAGAAAATGTCTTTATCTTCTTTATTTCCCCGTGAGTAAACTGTTCCGACTGATTTCAAGCAGGCTTTACCAGCCTCAGGTGCAGGAGTCCACGCTGCATCCACAGATGTGAAAATGAGAGCAGGCTCTACTGAACAGTTAAATAAATATATAAGATAAAAAGGATGCTAACCCTGTCTTGGGTCAATCTGGCCCTGACATAGTAGATATGATGGGGAAATACTAACAAATATAGAAGTACTGGAGTTAAACATGTTCATATGAAGACAATGATGAATTTATTAAATACCGGTGTGTATAAAGTCTCAGAGTATAGTGTTAAGTTAAAAAATCTTTGGGTGGTTGTGCGAAGATCAAAATAAAAATTGATTTAATAAAAAGATGATGAACAGAATTTCAAATTGAATCACACTAATAACTACACAATATATACAAAATATATCCCATGGGAGAGAGATATCCCATAAGACAGAGATCCAGTGCCCCCCAAACCTCCTCTCGCATAAACAACAGTACTCAGGATTCAATCAACCCCCTCACAGGGACATTCCTGAGTGTGTCCTCTCTATCTGCTCCAATCTTCAGGCTGTGTAACTGTTTGTGGGCTCCTGATGTTTTCAGGATTCATTCCACAATCACTCAATACATTCCATAATTCTAATTAATACCTTTGTACATTTGTTTAATACATACAGTGTCATTCATTTGATATTTGATAATCCATACAGAGTTATTTATTCGTCTTGACCCTCCAACGTAAACTGTTCACACATACCACATCTACAGGATTTTAATTAGGAAATTTGCAATATGTATCACATCCGATGGTGCATTTAACAATGATGAAGAAAAAAAACTTGCCTATATATATACACACTTGCCTATATATATACACACATATACATATATATATATATATCAGTGGCGGCTGGCCAATAGAGGGCCATGGGGCCGCCCCCCCCCCCTGGATCCACCCACCAAAAAAAAAAAACGTATACAAATGATAATAATATTCATAAATTATACAAATTGTCAATATTTGTGTTTTTGCGACATGGAATATACCCAGTAATATTAGTAAAAATAGGATATCTGCGCAAAATATATCCTTTTCCTGCACATCCTCTCCGCCTATGCATGTCTCAACTGCGCCCGTGCACATCTCAGCTTCACGTGCCCTTCGTGGGCCAAATCGTTTTGGCCCCAAAAAAGGCGGGATTAAAAGCAGTTTAGCCAATTGTTGATTAAAGATATAAATGAGTGATATACAATTTAGCCAATCAGCGTCCTAAAAAACGCGCGCCTTGGGGCCAATCTCATTTCGCCCCAAGGAGCCGTTCTCTTGTTTTCGTCAGGGGCGGGGCTAGGCTCTTGCTTGAGGCGCCACTATAACACGACAATGGGAGGTCGAGTGCGACTACTGGTCTTCCAAGAAAACCAAACCCTAACTCGGTAAAAGCTCTCCTCCAAGACTCGTTTGAGAGAAGAACTTTGGCGGAGAAACTACCGGTAAAACAAACTGGTCCCAGATCAGCCTGAGCTCAGCATATGACAACAGACTGGCCTGAAAAGGAAGCAGCTTCTGTACAGCTACACCAGGACGGTTTGACTAAGCAAGCTGCTGGATGCAGTACTGCTAACGCCGTATTTTGCTTTTCATGATTGCTTTTTAAATCGACGGGGAAAGATCCAGCATGGACAGATACGGGAGTACGGGACGTGAAGCACTTGAAGAAAAAGGAAGACAACATGAGAACACGAGGACACATGGATAACTCCATCAAGCTAGCACATCAGGCTGAGTGAACATCGCTACCCAGCTGGACGACGGACACAGGATAGCGGTGAAGAAACACAATGTGGCAGTAGATAAAAACGGGCACACTTTATCCAAAATAATTGATTGTGTGAAGTTTTGTGGGGCTTTTGAGTTTTGCACTACGAGACCTCCCTAGATGCTGTACTATGGGAGCACCTTAACACAGCCAGCGTTTTTAAAGGCTCGTCAAAGACGGCACAAAACGAGCTGTTCGACAGCATGCTGTGGGTTATTATATGATATGTAAGTAACGCAATGTGTGTTCTGGCTTTAGAAACGGTTTGTCAATCAATGTTGTTTTTGTTGCGTGTTTTCTGCCTGCCATATGCTACATTTATTTGGTTTCCTGTTTTAAGATGAGATGCTTTTATTTTGAAGGCGTCTCGCGAAGTTAACAAGGAAGTCTCATTGTGCGCAGATTGATTGTCGAAAGCTACGGAAAATATATTAAAAATGTTTATACAAATTAGAAGCAGTAACGGTATTAGCACTCCCCGAAGAGGCACACGGTTAGTTAAAGTTGTTATAAATGTAATAACTGTAAGTTTTACGTAAATCAGCATAAGCGTCGGCTCTGTGTCTGTATGCTATTAATGCAAACTGTCAGGGTGCGCGGGTGGGACCCAAAAGCAAACCAGGAACCGAGGGCTGTAACTGAACGAAAGTCTTTTATTCTGGCCTCACAGACCCACAAAACAAACAAAAGGAAATACTCAGAAGCTCGCTGTGGCGACTCTGGCTGCCGGCTCGTGACGTAGCGGCTCGCGGCCGGGGCTCGTGTCTTGATCTGCGGCGTGACTCGTGAGGCGCTGGTGACCCGCTGGCGATGTCTCGACGTGGAGCTGGAACTACGCATGACAGAGGCATGCTCAACAATAACCCGACGCTGCCGTCCGGGAAGAGGCTGGCTTTATTCTGCCGCTGATGAGGGAATGAGTCGCAGCTGGAAGCGCTCGTCCCGGCTGCACATCGTCTGCCTGATTACACACACACATACACACAGCTTGGCCATAACCAGAGTTCCTTTGGCACCACCTGGCGGTGGTGCCCTCAGAATCCTCACAGTACCCCCCCCTCTAAGGACGCCTCCTGGCGTCCACGGAACTACCCAACCAGGGTGGGTGGAGGGGGGCCCGGTAGGAGGGCTAACCACTCCTGACGACCACTGGCCCGCGACGAGGACCCTGAAACACACGAAACAAAAACAGGACATGCATGCTCGGGAGGACGGGCCGGAGGACGGCCACCAGGCGGAGACTCAGGAGGACGGGCCGGAGGACGGCCACCAGGCGGAGACTCCGGAGGACGGGCCGGAGGACGGCCACCAGGCGGAGACTCCGGAGGACGGGACCCCACTATACTGGGCTTGAGATGGGACCTACCTATCCTGAGCTTGAAACGTGACCTAACCAAACGGGGATCAGAACGGAACCTGACCGGATCGGACTCGAGACGGGACCTGACTAGACTGAGCTCGGGACCGGACCGGACTGGACTGGGCTCGTGACGGGGCTCGACTAGACGAGGCTCGGTACGGGGCTTAACTGGACAGGGCTCGGGACGGGGCGTAACTGGACAGGGCTCGGGACGGGGCGTAACTGGACAGGGCTCGGGACGGGACGTAACGGGACTCGGGGAACCGGGGATTGTTGGGACACCAACCAGACCCTGGGGGCGGGCGGCGGACGAACCACCGACGGGACTCGAAGGGCATGTGTCGGCCGGACCGCCGACAGGACTCGAGGGGCATGTGTCGGCCGGACCGCCGACGGGACTCGTGGAACAAGGGTCGGCCGGACCGCCGACGGGACTCGTGGAACCGGTGTCGACCGGACCGCCGACGAAAACTCGTGAAACAGATGTCGACCGGACCGCCGACGAAAACTCGTGAAACAGGTGTCGACCGGACCGCCGACAAAACTCGTGAAACCGGTGTCGGCCGGACCGCCGACGGGACTCGTGAAACCGGTGTCGGCCGGACCGCCGACGGGACTCGTGAAACCGGTGTCGGCCGGACCGCCGACGGGACTCGTGAAACCGGTGTCGGCCGGACCGCCGACGGGACTCGTGAAACCGGTGTCGGCCGGACCGCCGACGGGACTCGTGAAACCGGTGTCGGCCGGACCGCCGACGGGACTCGTGAAACCGGTGTCGGCCGGACCGCCGACAAGACTCGGGGAACAGGTGTCGGCCGTACCGCCGACAAGACTCGGGGAACAGGTGTCGACCGGACCGCCGACAAGACTCGTGAAACAAGGGTCGGCCGGACCGCCGACGGGACTCGTGAAACAAGGGTCGGCCGGACCGCCGACAAGACAGGTGTCGGCTGGACCGCCGATGGGACTCGTGAAACCAGTGTCGGCCGGACCGCCGACGGGACTCGTGGAACCAGGGTCGGCCGGACCGCCGACAAGACAGGTGTCGGCCGGACCGCCGATGAAACTCGGGGAACTAAGGTCGGCTGAACCACCGACCGGGCTGGAACTAACCGCATCCTGGATGAGGAGACTCGGACAGGGGCAGGCAGCGGCATAGTTGTGGAAGTTGGGACCGGGACTAACACCGTGACGGGACACGGGACCGGGGCTGGCAGCGGCACGGGGGCAGAAACTGGGACCGGGGCTGGAAGCGGCACGGGGGCCGATACCGGGACAGGGGCTGACAGCGGCGCAGTCGCAGAAACCGGGACCGGGGCTAACAGCGGCGCAGTCGCCAAAACTGGGACCAGGGCTGGAAGCGGCACAGTGGCAGAAACTGGGACAGGGGCTGGGAGCGGCGCAGTCGCGGAAACCGGGACCGGGGCTAACAGCGGCGCAGTCGCCAAAACTGGGACCGGGGCTGGAAGCGGCACAGTGGCAGAAGCTGGGACAGGGGCTGGGAGCGGCGCAGTCGCGGAAACGGTGACCGGGGCTGGGAGCGACGCAGTCGCGGAAACGGTGACCGGGGCTGGGAGCGACGCAGTCGCGGAAACGGTGATCGGGGCTGGAAGCGGCACGGGCGCCGACAGGACACGGGGAGCTGGAGTCGGCCGGGGCGCCGACAGGTCACGTGGAGCTGGAATCTGGGGAGGTTTCAACAGGGTGCGGGGAGCAGGAATTGGAGGAGACGTCGACAGGGAACGGGGAGCAGGAATTGGTGGCTGCTTAAACAGGGTGCAGGGAGCAGGAATTGGAGACGTCGACAGGGAACGGGGAGCAGGAATTGGTGGCTGCTTAAACAGGGTGCGGGGAGCAGGAATTGGAGGAGACGTCGACAGGGAACGGGGAGCAGGAATTGGTGGCTGCTTAAACAGGGTGCGGGGAGCAGGAATTGGAGGAGACGTCAACACAGTAATCATGACTGGCGATTGCGCTGTCACAAGCGTCGAAACTGGACGGGACGCCGGTGCAGGATCCGGGACCGGGGCTAACAAATCCAATTGGGGTGTACCGGCGGTCGGAAAGTCACCGGAACCTGACGAGCCCTGCTTCCCCATCTTCACAGCCCGGGCGGGGCGTCGCCTTCGCCGGCTTCGTGACTTCGGGGCTCTGGGCGCCGGGGTCAGGGCCAACAAGTCATACAGCGGTGTCCACGGGAAGATCTGGGGCTCATCCGGAGCCATCCGGGGTTCCCGCCACTGGTCATACCAGGGATCCTCCACCTGGCCATAGTCATCCAGGTAATCGTCATCTGACTCCGACCACTCCCACCGGAGCAGCCGTGAACTACCCCTCACCTCCAGGTCTGCTGGGTCCTTGCTTTTGGTCGGGTTATTCTGTCAGGGTGCGCGGGTGGGACCCAAAAGCAAACCAGGAACCGAGGGCTGTAACTGAACGAAAGTCTTTTATTCTGGCCTCACAGACCCACAAAACAAACAAAAGGAAATACTCAGAAGCTCGCTGTGGCGACTCTGGCTGCCGGCTCGTGACGTAGCGGCTCGCGGCCGGGGCTCGTGTCTCGTGACTTGATCTGCGGCGTGACTCGTGAGGCGCTGGTGACCCGCTGGCGATGTCTCGACGTGGAGCTGGAACTACGCATGACAGAGGCATGCTCAACAATAACCCGACGCTGCCGTCCGGGAAGAGGCTGGCTTTATTCTGCCGCTGATGAGGGAATGAGTCGCAGCTGGAAGCGCTCGTCCCGGCTGCACATCGTCTGCCTGATTACACACACACATACACACAGCTTGGCCATAACCAGAGTTCCTTTGGCACCCCCTGGCGGTGGTGCCCTCAGAATCCTCACACAAACAAGGAGTAAACAAACAAATATCGTTTTTATCCCTTTGTACTCTTACATTGGTTTCTGGAATGTATAAATACATTTGAAATCATCAGTCAAGTGCAGGACTATCTTTCGGAGGGCTATGTGACATGATATATTAATATACTGAACGGGTCGGTGCCCAGAGCATTGAAGGGGCTGACATCACTCTGAGGAATTGGCTGAGAATGCAGGGTTGACGATCCTTTCAACACCCTGCTGGAGTCATGGTGCGATTTCCTCCCAGGGAGACTGGGAATACGGAGACGTGCTGGGGCACCCCCTCGGTCCCCCCTTTGACTACGACCAGGATATTGAGAACACTGGACTGTAAAAGGTACACTGGACTGAATGAACTGAGAACACTGGACTAAACGAACTGAGAACACTGGACTAAACGAACTGAGAACACTGGACTAAACGAACTGAGAACACTGGACTAAACGAACTGAGAACACTGGACTAAACGAACTGAGAACACTGGACTAAATGAACTGAGAACACTGGACTAAACGAACTGAGAACACTGGACTAAACGAACTGAGAACACTGGACTAAACGAACTGAGAACACTGGACTAAATGAACTGAGAACACTGGACTAAATGAACTGAGAACACTGGACTGTAAAGCAATTATGAATCACACGTCAAAAATCGAGAGGAGACGGAGTGAGGAAAGCATGACCCATCTGCGGCTGATGAAGACAGAGAACCACACATGTTCTAAAATTCCTCATAATTGTATTATTACTATGATTATACTTGTTTTGCGTATATAAGGTTTTTATCTCTAAAATCTAACGAGTTATACTTTGTATAAACAGGAGGGAATGTTGGGGGGAAATTGTTTTCTTTCTTCTATTATTGTATGACCTGTGACTTCTAGATGAACTTTCCCCCCCAATGGTGTCTCATGTCCTGTATACTAAGCAAACCGGCTAGATCTGCATTTCCATGACTGAAGTACTTATCACATGTTTGGGCTGTGAAGGGGAGAGTCCACAATCATATGGGATAACAGCTGACGAAGGACAGAACATTATTGTTTGTACAAAGACGTCATGTGGTAATGACTCCCGACTTCGCCACTCGGAGGTCACTAAAATCAATGTGGAATCGGTGTGTGCTTACGCCAAAACAATCTCTGACTCCGTGGTTTTCTCTGGCCCTCTCCCAAATGCAGTCACTGATGAGATGTATAGCCGCATGTCATTGCTCCACCGTTGGTTGTCAAGGTGGTGCCCGGCAAACGATGTGGGCTTCGTGGATAACTGGCAGACATTCTGGGAGAACCCTGGTCTGATCAGGAGAGACGGCATTCATCCCACTCTGGATGGAGCACGTCTCCTTTCGGCAAATATGGCCAAGTTTATTGGTCAACTTTGTCCATGACTATTTAGAATTCAGACAAGGATGCAGAGTTGTAGTCTTACACCCTTCTCTGCATTTCCTTTAGGGCAGTTGCCCACCTTATACTCTATAGAGACTGTGTCTGTTCCACGACCACTTTTTAATGTAAAAGTAACTAATAGGGGTGTTATAGAACATAACCTTATAAAGGTTAACACCACCATTGCAACAGTGCAACATGGTAGGAGGATTAAATGTGGACTCCTGAATGTTAGGTCTCTGTCTTCAAAAGCTGTTTTAGTAAATGAGTTAATATCAGACGGTCACATTGACGTATTCTGTCTGACTGAGACCTGGCTGAGACCTGGGGAATATGTTAGCCTGAATGAATCAACTCCTCAAGGTCATTTAAATACTCACATTCCTCGAGGCACCGGTCGAGGTGGTGGAGTAGCTGCCATATTTGACTCGGGCCTGTTAATGGGCCCTAAGCCTGGTTTGAACTGCAGCTCGTTTGAGAGCCTTGTTTTGAGTCTTTCACATCCGAGCTGTAAAACGGCGCAGCCAACTCTGTTTGCTGTAGTATACCGGGCACCTGGTCCGTATTCACAGTTTCTATCTGACTTTTCTGAGTTTTTGACAAGTTTGGTCCTTAAGACTGACAAAGTTATTATTGTAGGTGACTTTAATATTCATGTGGATGTTAGCAATGATAGCCTTAGTATTGTATTTATGTCACTGTTGGATTCGATTGGCTTCTGTCAAAGAGTACATAGGCCGACTCACTGCTTTAGCCACACCCTCGACCTTGTTCTTACATATGGTGTTGATGTAGAGCATTTGGTGGTTTTTCCGCAGAACCCTGTTTTGTCGGACCATTGTCTTATAACTTTTGAGTTTGTGCTGCCGGTGTGTGTGCTCTCTGACAGAAGTTTTTACACCAGAGGTATAACTGATGTTGTTATTGATGAATATAAGAAAGTGATTCCTTTTGTATTTAATTCATTACCATGCCTCAATATAATAAATAACTCTGTTGCTAACTGCAGTCCATCCCAGATTGATCATTTAGTTGATAGTGCTACAAGGTCACTGAAAACGACACTGGACTCGATAGCCCCTCTAAAGAAGAGGATCATCAAACAAAGAAGGCTCGCTCCATGGTATAGCCCTCAGACCCGCATACTGAAGCAAGCATCACGGAAGCTGGAAGGTTTATGGCGTTCCAACAAGCTAGAGGAATCCTGGTTAGTCTGGCGGGACAGTCAGACAACCTACAAGAGGGCCCTCCGTAATGCCAGAGGAGCCTACTATTCATCAGTAATAGAGAGGAACAAGAACAACCCCAGGTTTCTGTTCAGTACTGTGGCCAGGCTAACGGAGAGTCACAGCTCTGTGAAGCCGTGTGTTCCTACGGACCTCAGCAGTGATGACTTCATGACCTTCTTCAATGACAAGATTCTGGCCATCAGAGGCAGGATTGGCGATCTCCTGCCCCCAGCTACTGGCTGTTTATCCTCAAGTGGACTGGCCTCGGCGGCGGCGGCGGCTGTGGGCCCTGATGTGTGTTTGGATGGCTTTCTCCCCATAAGCCTGGACCAACTGTCTTCAACCGTTTCGGCTTCCAAATCGTCTACCTGTCTCCTGGACCCCATCCCAACGACATTGCTGAAGGAGGTGTTGCCTTTGGTTAGCACCTCTTTGCTGGATATTATTAACGGTTCTTTACTAACTGGTTATGTGCCACAGTCGTTCAAAATGGCTGTAATTAAACCTCTACTCAAGAAGCCAACTCTCGATCCAGAAGTGTTGGCTAACTATAGACCTATCTCTAACCTGCCCTTCCTGTCTAAAATTCTGGAGAAAGTAGTTACAAATCAGTTATGTGACTTTTTAGATAGCAATAGTTTATTTGAGGACTTTCAGTCCGGATTTAGAAAGCACCATAGCACAGAGACAGCTTTAGTGACAATTACGAACGACCTTTTAGTTGCATCAGATAGGGGACTTGTAACCGTTTTAGTTCTGTTAGACCTTAGTGCTGCATTCGACACCATTGACCATGACATTTTATTAGAAAGGCTAGAACAGTTGATTGGTATTAGGGGTACAGCACTAAGCTGGTTTGGATCGTATCTATCAGATCGATCTCAGTTTGTATATGTAAATGATGTGGCCTCGGTGAGCACGGGTGTTAAAAATGGGGTACCACAGGGCTCCGTCCTTGGTCCAATTTTGTTCACCCTTTATATGCTTCCGTTAGGCAATATTATCAGGAAACACTCAATAAAATTTCATTTCTACGCCGATGATACCCAGCTATATATATCGATCAAGCCAGATGAAACCAGCCAGGTGGCTAAACTTCAAGCATGTCTTAAAGACATACAAACCTGGATGACCTGCAACTTCCTGATGCTGAACTCGGACAAGACTGAGGTTATTTTGCTTGGCCCAGAGCCACTGAGAAATCAATTATCTAATGATATTGTTTCTCTTGATGGCATTGCACTGGCGTCAACCACCACCGTGAGGAACCTGGGAGTTGTCTTTGACCAAGACTTGTCCTTCGGTTCCCACGTGAAACAGATCTCAAGGACTGCCTTTTTCCACCTACGCAACATCGCAAAGATCCGGCACATCCTGTCTCGAAGGGATGCAGAAACATTGATCCACGCATTTGTTACCTCAAGACTGGACTACTGTAACTCTGTATTATCGGGCTGCTCTGCTGGGTCTCTCAGGTCTCTACAGTTGATACAGAATGCTGCAGCCCGTGTGCTAGCGAGAGCTAAGAGGAGAGATCACATTACTCCTGTATTGGTTGATCTCCACTGGCTTCCTGTAAGACAGAGAATTGCATTTAAAGTCCTTCTTCTTACATATAAAGCCTTAATTGGTAATGCACCATCATATCTTAGGGAGCTTATAGCACCATATTGTCCCACCAGAGAGCTGCGCTCAATGAATGCGGGGCTACTTGTGGTTCCTAGAGTCTTAAAAAGTAGGATGGGGGCCAGAGCCTTCAGTTATCAAGCTCCCTTTCTGTGGAACCAGCTTCCGCTTTCGGTTCGGGGAGCAGACACAGTCAACTCATTTAAGAGAAGACTTAAGACTTTTCTCTTTGACAGTACGTATGGTTAGGGCTGGCTCAGCGGACCTAGGGTCCAGCACCTAGATATGCTGCCATAGGCTTAGAGTGCTGGGGAACATTTTAGGATACAATGAGCTCCTCTCTCCTGGCCTCTCTCTCTCCTCCTCTTCCCTTCCTCAGGTGCTCCTGGGGTGCTCCTATGGACTTATGTTTCCGGGGAGCGCCTTGGGGAAACACCGAGGGATTTATATCTTCTTCTCCCTCTCATTTTTCTCCTCTCTATACTTCTAGATATATTAATGAATGTCTCTTTAATGCTCATTACTAACTCTACTTCCTCTCGGGAGCCTCTGTGCTTCCTCTCCTCAAGCGTCCATGGATCGTGGCTGTCTGAAGCCGGTCCTGTTCCCTTCCATGGCGGCCCTGCTGATGCCCTTCATCTTTACCTCCGTCTGCTGCCATGGATCATAGTCATCTGGGCCGTGGCCATGCCTACTACTCATGAATAATTTCTGTGACATCCATTGAATGTGCTGTAACTCTGTTATGCTGATTCTGTACACATGACATCTATTGCTTCTGTCCATCCGGGGAGAGGGATCCTCCTCTGTTGCTCTCCCTCAGGTTTCTTCCCCTTGTTTTCTAGAGGGAGTTTTTCCTGATCCGATGTGAGGTTCCGGGACAGGGATGTCGTATGTGTACAGATTGTGAAGCCCTTAGAGGCAAATTTGTATTTGTGATTTTGGGCTATACAAAATAAACTGAATTGAATTGAAATTGAATGATGACCTGCTAGTATGGGATATAAGGAGGGAGGTTTTCATCTATTCTTTGAGCATTTGTGGATGTACGATTTGTAACGTCTAACGTTGTATATATGTATCTGCTCCTCTCTTGCATCAGAATAAATGACCTGTTGACATGACCACCAAGACCCGGTATCGAATGTAGATTATTTTTCTAACATACTTGGTCCTTCGAGCCGGATCTCAAGACCTCCTCCTTGCTCCAGAGTTATTTCCTGAAATCGTGCACGTGGGAGTCCAGGACTCTCGTACAAAGCCCTCCGCCCTAATCTCACAAGAGAGTAGTTTGGTGTTTTGAGAGGCCAGGAACGGCTGGAGGAGAGAGGAGTGACGAGATCCAATTTTTACCAAACCGGTGAGGACGAGTCATTACAGGTGAGATCTCTTTCTGTCTGTCGGAAATTGCGGGACTTTAAAAAGCTTTCTTTCACAATTTAACGAGTCCAGGGACTTTAAAAAGCTTGAGAGTTGGTGAATTGAAAGGAGTTTCCGGACCGGTAAGCGCTTCGTTTCGGCGGGATATTGTAAACCGGGGGAAGGAATCCTGCCGACGTTTCGAGGGAACAGGGAGACCCGTTCGCTTTAAGTAGGCTGAGAGGAAGAAGTCTAGATCCTTCCGGTCTCCCAGGGGAGGACTGGGGAAGCAGTCTGGATTCATCCGTCTACTTTGGAAAAAGGAACTGGAAAGGGAATCCCGCCAGTGGAGGCTGGCCAATAGAGGGCCATGGGGCCGGCCCCCTCCTGGATCCACCCACCAAAAAAAAAAATTATATCATTTGTATACGTTTTTTTATATATATATTTTATATATATATATATATGTATATATATTTATATTTACCCTATTACTATTAAAGGACACTTTTTGTTAAAGTACTACTGTCTCTGAGTCTCCTGTTTTATTGCTGAATCTTGCCTCCAAGTCCCCCAGGTTGCCACTATATATATCATTTTCACATACAAACATTAAACCTCAAGAGATTATTATCACATAATACTTATATGTGTGTATATATATATATATATCTCAAAGATTTGAATGAATAACACATTGTCAGCGTAATAGAAGTATAACATAACATTTCCTGCATGCAAACCCTGGGTACAATGCTTAATGCGTAGTCAGATAATTCTGCTCTTTTTTTAATCAAGAACCTGCTTTTTATTTGGCTAATAATCATAATTCATACCGGTATTACACCAAGTTCTTACCCATCAGACTCTGTGCCCCGACCGGAGCACAGGGGGCAGTAATGCGCCTCGTATGCTGGACAAAATCCAAAAGAAAAAGAACAAATCAGCGGATTGGTGGAAAGTTTGGCGGACTTTATTCCCGCAGAGACGTGTTTTGTTCAGTCCCGCGGTCAGACCAGTGCAGTATCACACGGGACAGCGTGGGAGCCTGCACTCCACTGGTGAGCGAGCTACCGCGTGCATGTTGACTCGGCTCAGCTTTCAATCGACATATTATCGGTTCGTTTGCTCTTCCGTTAGCGGCTAACTCTAACTTGAGTGCCTGTAATGTAATGTCTAAAGGCTAACGGTTTGCTTGTATGCATTTATTTAAAACATATCATTTATTTAAAAAATATATACAAGCAAACAGTTTTGGGTCAGTCGATCAGATAATAAGGGGAACGAGAGTCACGAGTGACCCTGCAGTGTGTGCATATATATATATATATATATATCCACAGACACATGAGTGACCTGCAGTGACTTGTAGAGGACGGCCAGCATCAGATAACAGAGTTGGCCTCAGAGAGCGCAGCTGTAAACCTCAGAGGTTGTGTTCTTGTTGTCTGAGTTAACTAATAACGCATTTGGCAGCTTCTGCAGTAGATTTGCTCGGCTTGTGTCATGGTATAAAGATTAACATGCCACTGCTGCTCTGTCTGAGACTCAGGTCAGTTCAGTGGGTCAGCAGCACTAACTGTAGACTCTTTCATAGACATCCACCATATTTTATACTTTATAGACTTTTCAATACAAATATGTGTTGTATCTCAAGTGGACATTGTTTTTATCTCTTTTCTGGTCTCTAAACAATTAACTTATTTCCTCCTTTTAGATTATCACTTTGTGTGACCAGAGAAACGAGAAACCATGTCTTTAACAAATGGACACAATGCTGCTGTGAGCAAAGAAACGTGGGATTCGCACAACAAGATGCTGCTGGAGCCTCTGGCCATCGGCGACTCTGAGGTTTGTGTCCGTGGATCTTAAGGGCAGAAGGTCTTGTCTTCTGCGGACTGGAGTGGTGACTCAAGTGAAAGGACAGTTATTTCTGGTGATCCTTTGCATTTTCATGGTCCCCTGAGCGGTACAATATTTGTGTTTTTAGGTGTTCTCCATCATAAAAAAAGAGAAGCAAAGGCAGACGTACGGTCTGGAGCTGATAGCGTCAGAAAACTTTGCCAGCAGAGCCGTTCTCGAGGCGCTGGGTTCCTGCATGAACAACAAATACTCTGAGGGATATCCCGGTCAGAGGTAACAGACTGAATCCCGTTATCTGTTAATCCCTAATGTTTGACTACGTCCTGTAGGTGGTGGACTCAGCGTTCTCCTCCCAATTTAATACCGGATGAGGATTGCAGTAACACTCTGTGTGATCCATGCGTTCAGGTACTACGGTGGTACGGAGCATGTCGATGAGCTGGAGAGGCTCTGTCAGAAGAGGGCACTGGACGCCTATGGTCTGGACTCGGAGAAATGGGCCGTCAACGTGCAGCCATACTCGGGTATCAAATTGGGATTAAACGTATAAAGCCTAGTTTAATATTCAGTGTAGAGCCTGATTGACAGAATTTAGACCTTTAAACCCCCCCCCGTACTATATTTTTCCATTTGTGGAGCTTCTGCTTGTGCTTCCCTCTCAGGTTCACCTGCTAACTTCGCCGTCTACACGGCCGTCGTGGAGCCCCATGGCAGGATCATGGGGCTGGACCTTCCTGACGGAGGTCACCTGACACACGGCTTCATGACTGAGAAGAAGAAGATCTCCGCCACGTCCATCTTCTTTGAGTCCATGCCGTATAAGGTACAAACAATCACGTAGTTCTCAACACGCACCCAGCCATTGTGGGATGAATGGGAACTGAGGCACAGTGCTCCTCATGTGGAGGAAGTAGTATTAGCATATATTTAATATATATATATATATATTAGTTAAAACATTACTGATTCTGTGCTTCAAAGCACAGTGTATAAAAACTAAATACAGATCAATGTAAGTTTTAAAAGTGGGCAAAATCTGAAACCTAAAACAAACAAAAAAAACGTTATTCAAAGTGATTTTAGGTTGTTTCAGTTTAATTATGGGCAAAGTACATGCATTTTTAAATATTTATTTATCGCTTATCAGATGTTGTGGTAATAATAATAGTAGTCTAATAAGACGCTCTTCTGTTTCAGGTGAATCCAGAAACTGGCTACATTGACTACGACAGACTGCAAGAAAACGCCCGGCTGTTCCGCCCCAGACTCATCATTGCTGGTACTTCTGCTGTCACTCTTACTTTCACACACTAAAACAAATCAATGAAACGAGGAGTGTATTCTCAAAATCCCTGAAAAACATCCCATTCACCTCCTGCGTCTCTTTCTTCGCCAGGAACCAGCTGCTATTCCCGCAACCTTGACTACGGCCGCCTGAGGCAGGTGGCCAATGAGAACGGTGCATACCTGATGGGGGACATGGCTCACATCAGCGGGCTGGTGGCGGCTGGAGTGGTGCCCTCGCCCTTTGAGTTCTGTGACATTGTTACCACGACAACACACAAGACGCTGCGCGGCTGCCGCGCTGGACTCATCTTCTGCAGGAAAGGTAGAACGGGAATACGACGCTTCTGCCAAAACAAACCACTTGTCTTCTTAGTGTTTTCTCTATACATGTGCTCTGTGACTTTCTTTGTTTGTTGTGTCTAGCTTTTCATTTTTCTTCCCTCCGCTTTCCGATTCCTTCCTCCAGGCGTGCGGAGTGTTGATGCCAAGGGGAAGGAGACTCTGTACAACTTGGAGTCCTTGATCAATCAGGCTGTGTTTCCCGGGCTGCAGGGAGGACCACACAACCACGCTATCGCAGGTTCACCTCGTCGGCTTTCTCCCTTCGATTTCTGTCCTTCAGCCTCCTCTCGACTGTCATTCCATCATTTCAGCATCCGGCTCATTTAGGTCACGTTTTCCCCCGCAGGTGTTGCTGTAGCTCTCAAGCAAGCCATGACGTCAGAGTTCAAGGCCTACCAGATGCAGGTGCTTGATAACTGCAAATCTCTGTCCAATGCGCTTATCGAACACGGCTACAAGATTGTCACTGGTGAGTGCCGCTCTGCGAACACAAGTGGAGTTGAAACGTATCCACAGTATCGGATGCTATTGCATTTACCTCCAAGAAAAGCTTGTATTTCCTCTTTCATTTAAAGGGAATGTGTTATGCTCATTTTCAGATGTATACTTGTATTTTGTGTTTAATATATAAAAAACACTTAATGTAAAAAAACATTTGAATCTCTTAAACCCTCTCTTCTAGCGCCTGCTCTTAAAGCCCTCAGATCCATTCGATGTTTCTCAAGCGGTCTTCAAGGACCGACTGATTGTGTTTGCACTGATAATCCCCCCCATCTTTTTTTGTAATTTTCCTCATAATTATGCACCCTGTTTTTCATAATTCCAAGATCATGCTCAGATTGTTTTTCTTCTAATTACAAGATGCTAAGTGATAAATATAATCAGAAAAATTTGTTCAATTTTTATTGAGTGCCGTACACTTTAATTTTAACATTCAAATATCCTAGTTGATACTTGTTTCATGTAGTTTCAACTGATATGATTACCTTCCATGCTTGATGTCTCTGGTTTATGAAAAGGGGGCTGTACCAGATGTCTGATAGCAGTTGATAACTTCATAGTCTTGCGTAATTTTAACAATCTTTTTCTCTTCCTGTGTAGGCGGCTCTGACAACCATCTGATCTTGCTTGACCTTCGCAGCAAAGGGACCGATGGAGGACGAGCTGAGAAGGTTTTGGAAGCCTGTGCCATTGCTTGTAATAAGAACACCTGTCCAGGTATTGTCCGTGTGTGTGTGTGTGTGTATGTTCGTGTGTGAGAACTGATAATTGTACATGCAGCTTTGGTTGGCCCTCCTGTGAGTAATCTTGAGGAAAAGAAGTCCAGCCTTTGTTTCTGTGAACGTAGCTTTATATACGTGTGAGGGCTCTTTTCCCTACAGAGTGCTACTCGTGATGTTTCCGCTCACATGTGTTCTAGGGGATAAGAGTGCGCTGCGCCCCAGTGGTCTGAGGTTTGGCTCTCCAGCTCTGACCTCCAGAGGCATGATGGTGGACGATTTCAAGAAGGTGGCCGAGTTCATTCACAGAGGTAATCTTTTAATTGCCCTATATTTATAAAGAAATGTATTAAACAAAAAAAAAGCTTGAATTGCAGCGATCACAGATTATGTGATCTACCTTCCCCTCTACCTCCGATTAGCTCCCTCTCCGTAGTTCAGGCCACTGAGGCCGTCGTAGTACGTAGAATTATCCACTAAAACCAAAACAAAGAAAGACCAACAGGATTTCCCATGAATTAAATTGCAATCTGAAAGCCCTCCCCGCTCTCCTTCCTCCTGCAGGTATTGAGCTGACCTTGCAGGTGCAGAGAAGCCTGGATCCCAAGGCCACTCTAAAGGAGTTCGTTCAGGCGCTCGCCAAGGGAGACTTGTTCCAGCAGCAGGTCTCAGAGATCCGGGCCGAGGTGGAGGGTTTCGCTGGCCAGTTCCCCATGCCGGGCCTACCTGAGCTGTAGAGGGCCGGACCGATGATGATGATGATGATGATGATTAGAAAAGAAATATATAATGCCAAATTTTGATGGTGTGTTCTTTTTTCTGTATATTTGTTTTGAGTGGACGTGTTAAATTGTCAAAGCTCAAATCAAGATACTGCCTCCTCACTTCACTGCAGTGTTTTCATTTCTTCATAGAAAGAAAGATAGATTTGCAGACTGTATTGTCCTCAAATTATTATCCAGTGCTGCTGCAGTACCTTTTGCCATTTTCACTGTTACTTTGGTCTCCAATGGTGTGATCACATTTAAGCTTTAATCTCAAAAGTAATTTATTGTAGTAAATTTACAATTCAAAAGTTTTGTTCCACTGTACTGCAGATTGAAGCACAAAACATGAATATTCCTTTCAGACATGAGTCTTATACTGTAGATGCACACAATACAATTTGAAAAATAAAAAACATTGTTGCATTTAATTAAAGAATCCATAAATTATATTGTCTGTCTTTTAATTGAACTGAAAACTGGTGCAGACTAATGCACTAATTACAAAGTTTGTACTTTGAGCTCACAATGACGGCGTTTTGCCGAAGTTGAGAAAATATAGTGTTTACCAAATTCACCGTCTTAGTTTGGTGTGTCAGCATGCTGACGTTTGCTAATTGGCACTAAAGTTATTACCATTCATCCTGGGGCAATCCGCTCAGAGGAAGAGGAGCAGCAGCTCTGCCATGACGTAAATGATATGTGGAGGTATGTTGTGTCAAATCAATCAGATAATTATCGGACTGGATTTGTCCCATGTTGACAGAATCAGTGGAAGAAGACAGGCTGGTGCATGTGGACGTCTCATGCGTCCTCTTCATGGGGACCCGAAGAGCAGAATGACACAAAAGAGCTAAAAACTAAATAATAGGATAGGATATGATATATACTTTATTAATGCCCAAAGGGGAAATTTGGTTGTGGCAGCAGCAAGCAGAGTCACATAGAAGACATTAAAAAAATTAAATAATAAAAGTGAAAAAAATGCAAAGTATATGAAGTGTGTAAATATAGTATATCCAGTGAAATATAAGTATGTACAGTGACTAACTAAACAACAACGGCAGTGATAGGGTGATTGATGTTGATGATTGAACAGAGGGTGGAGCTGGCCAGAGGTGATTTATTATACAGTCTAATCGCAGTGGGCAGGAATGTTCTCCTGTAGAGAAAGTGCTCCGCATTCCCTGCAGTAGGTGGTGGAGAGGGTGGTTCCCTCCGGACAGTCCTGTTTGTAGCCAATGATGGAGCCGGTCTTCTTCACCAGTTTACCAGTTTACAGATGTGATCATATAAGATCACATCTGTAAATAATGTAGTTTTAAGTATTGTAGGTTAAGTTAATAATACGAATATAATAATAATAATCTGCCAGGACACAAACAGCTTATGCAAACCAGCTGAAGTGCCTTCCAACATCCTCCACCTGCAACCTCTTCCATCCACCCACACACCTAACTTCAACCTTGAGATGACAAACCCGTCTCCACTTACAGCTTATGTTACTCCGTTGCCTTTACCCTCTGCCAGTAGCTTGTATTGCTGCCTACAGCCTCGGACGTGTCTTGCCCCATCCTCCAGCAATATTCTCATTCAGCCGCTGTGAGATTTAAACTCTGCCTCCACCTACAGCCTGCCAGCAATTTACAGTGGCCGCCTACATCAGCAGATTATGGATGACAGCTGCAGCCTGAACCTCCACCTACAGTCTCTTCCAGTAACCTGCAGCTGCCTCCTACATCTGCAGATTCTGGCAGACACCTGCAGCCTGAACCTCCGCTAACAGCCTCCTCCAGTAATCTACAACCGTTTCCAACGACCTACGCCGACCCAGTACCAACAGATTCTGCAAGCCAGTTTTCCCCTGAGCCTCCACCTACATCTTAATCCAGCTAGCTCCACCTTCAAACAGCTGTCCCGCTATATTCCTTCATTTACAGACAAGACAACTGCATCCCGTACCTCCTCCTACTTCCTTTTCCACCAACCTGCACTGTCTGCACTCCACCTACTGTCAGCGCCGCCTGAAGATCGACATGCAGACTTGCACCTCGGCCTCCAACAGCAGGGACCAGAGACCGACTCGTAGATATGACCTGTCAGACCTGTCAGATGACATGCAAAAACATAGCAGTGTAACATAAGCATTACTGGGCCGATAATTTAAAGCTGCCTTTCTGTTTTCATTGTGTACACATCTCTTTCTTCTCACAGGTAATTCCACACGTTGACTGACTGTGATGGTGAACTTCATCGACCAGAAAGAGCTCATCTCCCTCCCTATAGTTCGAACTAGGTAGTGTTGATCAGGCTGCAGTCTGAGATAATTGGTTGTCTGCATTATCAGTTAATCTGATTATTAATGCATGTTATAAATGATCAAGTTTGAAGAAGCCATTAAGTAAAAACAAGTATATATCTGTGTAATCTTTACATCTTAAAATAATATCTGAGGGGGGAAATCTTGTCATGAGAGTAAAGAGTGTGATGGGATATGTAGTGGAGGTTTGCTATAGTGCGTGGGTTTTTAATACAAGACATTTTCTTTGTGGTTTTCTCCAGACTGCGGAAATTCAGGCTGTGAGGAAATGTCTTCTGCAAGAGCTATGTACCAGAGATGAATATTCCTCCTTTACATATGGCACATTCACCATCAACTCCTGCTGCTCATCTCCCAAACTGAGAGCGCCCCTTGTCTCAGTTCCACCACACCAGTTTTCCCAAACTAGATTAATGAAAGTTACAAGGATGCAAACACTGAGACCTGAGACTTTAGAGCCTTACATTTCTGACCATGCCTCCTAAAAGATGTACATTTTGCTTGCTCTATTCCTGTGTACGTAAGAGCCTTTCTAACTGTTGCTCAATAAAGTCCCTCATTCTCTACAGTACTTTGATTAGTCATTTGTCTCCACAATTTTTTTAATAACACATATACATTCCTATTTAAGAATGCCATTCTATTTAATCCAAATCCTCATATTATTTGGTGAAATTATCAATATCAGTAAAACCGCTGACATGCTTTCCTCTGCAAAGTTGCAGCATTAATGGTGCAGAAAGGTTCTCCTGGACCTGATAAAAGTAATTTGTTATCTTACATTTTGTTCTCTTCTGAAGTTATCATGAAGAAACCACCTGTTGTTTGCCATATGTCATAAATTCCAGAGATGAGTGGATAAAATAAATAATTTATTATTGCAAGCACAATAAATTATGAAAAATCCTTGCATAATGATTGGTGAGTTTGAATTATTTCTTAAATTATTTTAAATATTATTGGTTAATTTGTAAATGTAAGTTTATTCTAATAACACTAATAAAAATCTCATCCCAAGATCAAAATAAAATAGTATTAAATCCAAGCATATAGCGGATATATAGAGTATATTCATAATGCAAAATGTACAAGATGATGGCATTACGATATTGTATTAAGTTAATTATTAATTCAAAGCACAAACGACTAAATTGTATGCACAATTATTAAACCAAGCACAATATTTTTTCCTCTCCATGTCACCTTATAACCATGTCACCATACGTTTCTTCTTCTGTGTAACAAATTATTTATCTACCAGTTTATTTTCGTCTGCAAAAGGTGGTATTTAGACCGCCATTTAAAAAAAGCTTAACAGTTAATTAAATATGGACTTCTTTTTTTTCAAATACAACAAAATACATATTCAAGGAACATGACACAATTAATCTAAATAATGAATAAAGAATGTAGATTTTATTTTAGTCCGTTTGCTCTGAGGGGGATAACGTTTAAGGGTGTATTTACTTTTTTTATGTTCATTTTCAATGAAGTATTATTGATAAGAAATACCACCACAGTGTGTTGCGAGTTTACCGAAGCACTCGGTGATCGTTTAGTCTGGCCTTAATCCGTGAGGTCAGAGGTCAGTCTGCGCGCCTTCCATCCATCCACCGTTGAGAACCAACTGGTTGAGAACGAAGGGCAGTTTGTGACGAATAAAAAGTCAGAGACCGACTAATGTTAGTGTGTTTCTCATTAAAACAGCCCTACAAAGCGACGAAGAGCAGCAGCTTTTTGTGGTTTCTCACGAGGAAGCTCACCGATTGTTGTTCTCTTATTGGTTAGCCGAGCTAGCCCCGTTAGCCACTTTAGCTGGCTGTGGAAGAAGGTACTAGCTAGCTACCGAGCTAGCTCAGCCTCGAGCTAGCTAGATCTAGATCTCTTCGACCGGAGCGCGACCGACTACCGCAGAGATGCAGGACATGCTGGCGAACGTGGACCACCTCAAGTTTGACTTGGAGCTGGCCATGCAGCAGCAGCTCGGGGCGCAGCCGCTGCCCTTCCCCGGCATGGACAGTAAGTGCCTGGAGGCTAGCTGGTACTTAGCCGCAGTGGGTAAACTTTCCGAGTTAAAGGTACAACGGAGAGGAGCTAAAGGCGGGTGACCGCTGACACCTGGCCAATAGTGACCGCTGATACCTGGCCGCGTGTGGACGCTCATGTCAGCTTTGTGTCCCCCCAATGTGTTAATGTCGTAATGCTGTGTGTCCCCGCAGAGTCCGGGTCTGCTGTGTGCGAGTTCTTCATGAGAGCAGCGTGTCAGAAAGGTGAGTTAAAAGCACACGTTACTATTTCAATTCAATAAAGGCGGGTACTCACAAGAGATGCATTATAAACATCGTGGATGCAGAGTTATGCTGACTTTTAATTTTTTTGTACGAGTCAAGCTTCTAAAACACCGGATCCTACATTTCCCACAATGCAATTGATCCATTTCACATGTTAAGATGACATCCACCGTTCACAAATATTAAAGGATGATTTATTATCATTCACTAAATACATAACAAACAACAAAACAAAAACAGTAGTACATTCCTAATGCATTGTGATTTTTTTTTAAGTTGTGATTTGATTTTCATTTGAATCACATTGTGTTAATATGATCATATTGTTATGTTTGTCGAGAAAATAATAACCATAGGTAAAATGATTGATAACAAATATGATACCATATGATAGATAATAACAATACCAATCGAGCTCAGGAGTGAAAATTATAGGAATGGCAAAGATACAAATGAAAGCTGACACGGTTGGATTACGGCAGTAGACATTAAATACCATGGGAGTTTGTTGCTCTAAGATCCAAGGAGAGGGTGTATTCTAATGCACAATCTTGTGGACAAAACAAGTGTTGTTCCTTTGCTCAAATTGTCCTCACTCAGTAAATTATTGGTGATGAGTATTGGGCATTTTTAAGAAGCTGTTGCTATACTGACTCTACAGGTTTGAGTGTTCTGAATTAGGAAAGTTGTTCCACCATTTGTGTTGTGTCTTTATTTGTTTTGCTTCCAGGTGGGATGTGTCCGTTCCGTCACATCAGTGGAGAGAAGACGGTGGTGTGTAAGCACTGGCTCAGAGGTCTGTGTAAGAAGGGAGACCAGTGCGAGTTCCTCCATGAATACGACATGACCAAGATGCCTGAATGCTACTTCTACTCCAAGTTTGGTTGGTGAACTTGATGTTTCATAAAATCACACAAGATGAGCCCAGTGACTGTGTTTGCATTTTGACCATTGAGCACCGCATTTGAATGCAGAGAGTGGATTTGGCCCTGTTTTTAATTTGTGTTAAAACCTGTAGGTGAGTGCAGCAACAAGGAATGTCCGTTCCTGCACATTGATCCGGAGTCCAAGATTAAAGACTGTCCCTGGTATGATCGAGGCTTCTGCAAGCACGGTACGTCCTGATCCCATAAACATTCCAGCAGTATTGATATTAACGCACTGTTGATACACAGTTTTCCAACGCAGTTTGGAATTACCTAATCTTCTGCAAAACAGCCTCTTTATCTTCTGCTGGGATCTTTATGCATCTTCCTGTCACAGGTCCAGACTGCAGACACAGACACACAAGAAGGGTGATCTGTATGAATTACCTGGTCGGCTTCTGTCCAGAGGGAAAATCCTGTAAATTTATGCAGTACGTTATCCTTTTTATTTGACTCTTGTGTAATAGAAATGTTTGATTTGCAGGTAAAATTAAGTTTTCCAAAAGCATTTGCTTTATGATTTGATTGTCTGTTCTCTGCCTTAGTTTTTGTTGGCAATATTATTACATGAATAATTTCTGTGATATCCATATCTATGTTATGTTGATTCTGTACACATGACATCTATTGCTTCTGTCCATCCGGGGAGAGGGATCCTCCTCTGTTGCGCTCCCTCAGGTTTCTTCCCCCCTTTTTTTTTTTCCCTGTGAAAGGGTTTACACTATTTTTTAGGGAGAGTTTTTCCTGATCCGATGAGAGGTCGTATGTGTACAGATTGTAAAGCCATCCGAGGCAAATTTGTATTTGTGATTTGGGGCTATACAAAATAAACTGAATTGAATCAATACAATTTAAATGATTGAAGACTTCCCCTGACGGTAATGTAGATTAACAGTGAGATGTTCCTCCACAGCCCTCGTTTTGAATTGCCTATGGGAGCTTCTGAACAGCCTCCTCTGCAACAGCAAATCCATAACCAGACAAAGGTGAGAGGAAACATACACAACCAGTGAAATTCATACACCTGCTGAAGCCTCTCCATGTTATTTGCCTGCTAATTTGAAAATATATCTCTTTTTTTCCTGCTGCAGCCTGTTCCTACTATCGGCCGCTCATCGCTCTCTCTTATCCAGCTGACCAACTCCAGTCCAGGCCTGCGGCCGCAGAACCACATGCCGATGGCTCCTCCTCACCAGAATAACATGACTGGCAACAGAGGGCCTCGGCCACTAGACCAGGTCACCTGCTACAAGGTGAGCTCTCTCTCTCTCTCTCTCTCTCTCACTCTCACTCTCACTCTCACTCTCACTCTCACTCTCACTCTCACTCTCACTCTCACTCTCACTCTCTCTCTCTCACTCACTCTCACTCTCTCATTCTCTCTCTCATTTTCTCTCTCTCATTTTCTCTCTCTCTCTCTCTCTCTCTCTGTGTGTGTGTGTGTGTGTGTATAGTCGTAATGCCTCAAAGCAAGTTTTACATTCAGCTAATGTTATTTGCTTTCTTGCCGAGCGTTTGATGAGGATCAAAACCACACTTGTGTCTTCTCAGTAAATATGAAGCTACGGCCAGCAGATGTTTTTATTCTTTACTTTGACAAGTTATTTTCACACATGCAGCATTACGGTTTACGTCAAAAACTCTGACAGCCGGAGCAAAGGGAAGTTAAAGAAAATTAAAGAAACAAAGATGATAGTAATTCATAATTTAAGTAAGCCAAGGAAATTGTAGAGACCTTAACCCAGTGTAAAAAGCAAATTATAGTTTTTACATTTTTTCCCCCCCAGAAAAAACAAGTGATAATGTTAATTCTTTGATCTTTAGGGGTTCTTGTAGGCAGATTGTGTTACCTTTTGGACCGTTTCCAGCCTTTGTGCTAAGCGAATACTGCCTCCAGCTAAATATTTGCTGTGCATACACACGTTGCATTGATCTTATTTTTACATTACATTACATTTCATTTAGCTGACGCTTTTATCCAAAGCGACTTACATGCTATACAGTAGACCGTAGACACAGCAACGGTGAGCAATTAGGGTTAAGTGTCTTGCTCAAGGACACAACAACACAGACTGCCGGAGCCGGGGATCGAACCACCGACCTTCTGATTGAAAGACCGACTTGCTAACCACTGAGCCACAGTCGCCCTTATTTCTGGAAACAAAGCAAAATAGTGTAAAAATAGAGTATTTCCTCTTCCCCATCATTGGGAGAAAATATGTTGCGATCACCGGCATTTTTCTGCTTTTAAGGAACCGTCCATGTTTTGTCTTCCCTGTCCGTAGTGTGGTGAGAAGGGCCACTATGCCAACAAATGCACTAAAGGCCATCTTGCCTTCCTGAGTGGACAATAACCTTCAGCCTGGAGGTCCCCACAAGGCAGAGTCCTCCTGATGTGAGCCGAGGAGATGACAGGAAGCCCCTTTGCTCCACAGGTTGAACTGAAAGACTTAGACTGCCACTGTTGTGAGTTTTTACAGACACAGGCAGTAGGAAAAATAAACATATTTCTATTTTTGTGGATACGTGGAAGAACACAAATGGATAAGGTCACAATCGGTGTGGCTGTGGTCGAATAACTTGTGCGGAAGTCTTCGTAGTTTTCTACATTTGTACTGTAAAGCACACTGAATATTTAAAGATATCACACCCAGGGTCCAACAGGGGTGTAGTGCTGTAACATCTTGCAGCGTCTTAACAGGATATACGTGTTTCCTTGGGTCAAGTGACTGCATCAGTGACACCAGACCAGTCTTTCTATTCTGCTACTTCTAGTTTGTGTAAATAAAAATGAATGTGATAAGTGCCAGTAGGAATGTAAATTCATGTTGTTTCTACTTAAACTACTGTAATTAGTCAGAGCCCAAATCCACCCTGCAGAAGTTTTACACTCATCTTCAGACAAACATTTTAAATCCTTGGAATTTTTTTTTTTCAGCGGGCCTTTTGTCGTTAGAACGATGGATTGCAAAGTTGTATTTGTCTGAACATAGTTCCACATTCTGTACAGTGTGTTTCAAATAAATGTCTTTGTTACAGATCTACCTGTACTTATATTCACATAACAGTGAGGTAGCACCAATCCTGATAGCTGACATTCATATGCAGCTAAATAACTGGAATAAACTCACTCAGCCAAACATGATATCAATAAATCTAGTATTGTTTATTGGTCACATTAAACACAAAGCCGAGAGTAGAAAGAACAGGGGGAACCAAGAGGTTAAAGCTCCACCCCTGAAGAGCTTAGTGGTACTTCCTCCAGCGATCATGTTCTGGAAAAGAAGATGGGGGAAAAGGACATTAAATATAGTTGTGTGAAGTGAAAAAAAACTAACTTTAATGTAAAAAAGGTAGAACATTCTAAATAGGAAGCATTTCTTACTGATGTGGTCGTATTCCCACATGTAGCTCATGGCCACGTAGCCAACCAGCAGCATCGCAACACCGCCAATGCCTCCCTTCTTCACGTTAATGTACTTGTTGTAGTATCTGTCATGGCCTGGAAAAGAACAAACTGCATAAACCACAGCTGAAGACATCGTTCTCAAGCCCTTCATTGTCGAGGAAGCCTAATAAATAAATTGAAAGGCTTCTTTCCTGATTATAGTAATGGGACATGACCCCATTACTATAATCATGTTTCTTTTCTTCAACTATATTGATTGCTGCACTCCTTTTGTTTGTGATTAAAACTTTTATCAGATAGTACGTCCTTTGATAAAGTGTTCTGGGTCCATAAGTCTGAACAGGTCGTCTCACCCCTGCGGACGGATGAGATGAGGCCGTTGGGGGTGAAGTCTCGACCTCCAAGCCAGGATCCCAGCTCACCCAGCTTCACGTCCATCAGCCGCTTCTCAATCACTGCAACTGGTCACAAATGGAGACAGAGTTTTTACACACGTTGTCCACAATGAACAAAACATGCTGCGGCTCTGCTATTACACCAACTTTCCATCTCTGGAGCTAACTTTTGACACTTGACATTTCATGTTTAGCTATATCGGTTACTTTGAACAAGGTACTCTTTGGTCAAAGTTCAAAACCCCTGTAAATCGAAGCACTGCCATTAGTGTTTCATTGAAGTCAACTAGCTTTTAGGATTTTAGGACATCAGAGATTTGCGTAAGGTTAACGTGCAACGGTTTGCAGGCTACCGTGCAAGCTAGCCAACAAACTGTGACATAACTTAAAAATGCAAAGACAACGTAATCAGGACTGATCCGGCCGAACGGAAAGTCACATCTAAATCTTCCCATCACCGGGCACGATATTTAAATGTCCAAAAGCGACTGACAGCTTCAATCTAACGGCAAAACCGGCAATGACACGCAAAGTCCTTGACGAGACTTAAAGGATTCACTGCGGCCTTCAGTCAGACAAAAGCCTTAAAGACGATTAGTAAACGGTTCGTCTGTCAACTAAACACACAGCGTCTGTAAAACATACAATATACCAACAACAAAACAAACAAGACAGAAGAAAATGTGTTTTTTTGGCAGAGGACATGCTGTGTTACCTGGTCTGTCCGCCATCTTGACTGGTGCGAAGAGCTGGCCGCGGGGAATGATGGGTATACAATGAGCAAAGTGCATTATGGGAGAATATCTAGTTTTTAATTATATCCACTAGAGGGCAGTAGAACAACCACAACCAGAAGTCTCAAACTGAACGCATGCATCCAGGAACAAAAGGCACAATCACAAATTACAACATACTACCGGTAAGTGTATTTAAAGATCCATTCAGACATATTGCAAGATATTTATATTTTATTGCAAGACATTTATTGCAAGACGTTAATGAAAGTTGTTCAGGTCACTTGAAAAGGAAGAGAAGGGTGAACCAGCTGCTACAAGGCTGTGGCACCCAAGGGCCTGATGGCGTTCCTGTGGGTGATGTGACCCGATGAGGCCCACAGAGGAAGAAAGCTGTAAAGAGATCAAGCGACAGGTAAGGTAAGGATTTAGTGAATCCAGTTTTGAAAATACTGGAGTTACCCTTAAAATCAAAGTAATTTTTGCATGTATGCATTATTATATGTTCAAAGTAACAATATAATTTAAGAATACTTTGACCCAGCTACCTATAGGTATCTAAATATACAAATCTATTCTGATTCCTCAGTTTTCTGTACGACATGTTAAACCTCTCTCTCCTTTAAAAAAGCATATCAGAGCTAATACATTTTTAAAATTGTAACCTGAAGGATTTACCACACGGTCTCTTGACAATCTATCAAGGGATTTTTTTTTTCAAGAGAGGAATCAATGAGCAGCACAACAGCCAGTAGCACTGATACACACAATGTACCTGCAGATATAGTGAACATCTTATTGAGGCTAGTGTTTGTGTGTGCATGTGTGTGTCAGAGATGGTGATGTGGTAGTTCAGGTCCCTTCTCAACACGCCCACCGATCAATACAGACCTCTCTACCCTCCTCTAATCTCTCTCTCTCTCTCTCTCCTGTGGTTTTGGCCTTCATCCAAGACTGAGCGGCAACCTCTTTCCTTTATCTGACTGATTTTCCTGCTTCACTCTAATGACTTTAATTAGATGGAGGAGTCGTATAGATATCCAACCTCCATCCTGTTTTTTCCCCTCTTTATCCTTTCCATTGCTTCTCTCTCGAACTCAGCACACACACATACACACATGAACAGTATTTATCTGTATATATACATGTATACATCCACAACAATTAATAACATTAAAAACACATTTGTGTTGAGCATGGATGAATCTTTTCCAGGTTTCGGTCTTTGATGTTGACCCAAAAGGTTGTCCTCTCCTCTCCAGTGTTGCCAATTTTGCTTTCTATTGGAGAAATGTTCTTTTGTCCATGAAATAATGAGGCGCTGCATATTCGGTGCTACTTCTCTGTAGGTTCATAAATGTGAGCGACTCCTTTTAAACACAGTACTCTTGAGATTTATTGCTAATATAAAAATATGAGTGCAGTTATTCTCTGTACTAATTTGAATGTAATGAAAACTAAAAAAAAAAACTTTGTAAAAGCTGAGTTTAACTCTTCAACAGAGGCCCAATCAAATTAAAAGGTGCCCAGATGGGCAGAAAACATCCCAGTCTGCTCTTCTCGTCATGAAGGATACACTCCATCACACACTTGTTTTAACCAACATCTTGCTTCTGTGTGATTTACACACTGAACCTTTAATTCAATCTCACTCGATGCCGCTGAGAAGCAGCACCCGCCCCCAGAGGTGGCAGATTCCCAAATGCATTCATTGAACACCTACACACTCACACACATATGCAATCAGATGCAAACATACAGAGATGTACACACACGGTACACTGTGCAAATGTGCAGAGATAGACACGAGCGCACACATTTTCATTTGGACTGTAAAGGTTACGACAACACTGTAACATAAACTCATTTAGAGACCAGAAATCACCCTGTGGTCCAGGCTCACCTGCATGTTCATTGGTTTAGTTTGTTTGTTATACCACTGCCTAGGGCCTCACTGCACTTCAGAGGAGTGTGTACCAGCTATACACGCACACACACACACACACACACACACACACACACACACACACACCACACAAAGCACCAGGGAACGGATGTTTTTATTCCACCTCAAGAGGCAGGTGCCCTCGAGGTCTGCCACAGAGACAGCTCTTTGAAGCTGATGGAGAGAGATAGAGGGAGATAGAATAAGAGATGGAGGGAGGGTGAAGAATAGAATAGAGAGAGAGAACAGGGATGAAAGAGGATGAGGGCAGAAAAAAGATGAACACTGTAAGTACAAAAAGGGTGAACTGGCAGCAGGAAGGGAATGATAGAGAGGGAGGAGGGAAAGACGAGAGGAGGGGACCTAGTCCACGTCTCTCTCTGCACACGGCTCTCTAACACACATGACCTTTGAGCAGCCACTCTCCCAGTCACTCCTTGTTCATCCATCCTTCACGCTCCACATCCTCTTTCGTTCCATTTTTTTAGACTTCCCATTGTGTTTTCTTTCAAATCGACACTTCTCTGCTCTCCCCGTTGATTTCTCCTCTCCCCATGTGTAACCGCCTCACCCCTACCGCCTCCTCTCGTCTCTCTCCATCCCATCGAGTTCTCTCTCTTTCGCCCTCCGGTGTCTCTCTTCCTTCTCTCTTAACTCGCTCCTTGTCACGGACGCCATTTCTTCCTCCTCTCACTGACCTGTGTGTTTCTTTTTTCCTCCCCTCTCTCCCGGTTGAGAGCTCACAGGTGGAATGACGGGCAGAAATGAGACAAACGGATAGACAGGCAGGCGGGAGGAGTGTGTTGTGGGAAATGGATTTATCAGCCCTCCTATTACTACGATAGTCGCATTAGAGATATGGAGATCACCGGGGGAGCTGCTAAAAGGAGCTCGCTGGCCTGATGAGGGCCCCAGAGGAACCTATGTGTGTCTGAGAGGGAGAGAGAGACACGGATGAATACAGAGAGAGGGAAAGAGGATACCACATGTGTAGAAAGACTCCACAGGGACTCTTTCATTCCTCACAGCGATATTGGCTTCAGCCACTAAATCAAACTTTCCCATCCTCATTGACTCACACACTTAAATGTAATGGCCGCTAATGGCACGCTGACTAATCGAAGCTGCACTTCTGCTGAATATGAAGCAGCACAGTGCGAAACAGACCCGCAGCTTCAAAGTTTGTCTACATCTGGTCGTGGAAGAAGTGGCGGAATTATTTGTCAAGCATCTGTAGAAAGATGAAGGTGGTGCTTATTCTCACTCCACCGTGACAAAGTGTAGCTACGTCGTTCGACAGCGCAACGCTTCATGATTCTGCCGGAGTATAAACCATTTCTCCGCTTTGTCAAACTGCTGAGTGAGCTGTGGTGCTCGACCTTGACCTTCTTTATACTTTTAGAGAAATACTTTGACGTGTATTTCTTATTTGCTTTCTATCCGAGACTTAGAGAGGACTGCTATATCCCTCTCATGAGCCAGGAGGCGCTTAGCTTAGCTTAGCTTAAAGAGTGGAAGAAGGAGGAAACAGCTAGCATAGCTCTGTCCATTAAGCTGTGAGTGCAACACTAACATAGCATAACCTTTTTTAAGTAGCTATGACGAACTTGTTAGCAAACAGTTGCCCGTTTACAAAGTGAGTCCAACGTGTACTCTCCTTTAAGCTCTGATTTTGGTCTCCACCTTTTGAGGGAATTATCTGTCCGTTTAGCAGCTAAATGCTGCCCTATGTTCACCAGCCTGTCGCTCTCTTTCACATAACGAACAGACTTCATCACTTATAGTCAGTCAGCCATACAGCCACTCTGCCTTTGTTCAAGGGCATCTCAGTGGAGCTGGCGCTTCTGTTGCTGCAGCCTTTTTAATATCCATCAATTACTATTATTCAATTACTTCTTATTTTCCATTCCATTAATTAGCCACTTTTGCGTCTAGTTTTAAACATGCTGACGTGCATAAATAAACCTGTTATCACAGTATAGTGTCCTTATCTCGTGGGGTTGAAGAGAAAAACAGAAATCCACTATTCTAAGAATCAGCTGCACAATCTGGTCGCATGCATCAGCCCTATTACACCAGCTGGTTTGTGATGGCTCGTCTCTGCAACATGTTTCATACTCTCCTCCATGGTGGATCTGACCCTCTTATCCTCACCCTGGAGCAGAAACTGCCGGCAGCATCTTTTGCACTCCGCTTCTCCTCCACTTTGCCCTATTAATTCTGAACATAACATCAATTTTCATTGTTACAGCAAGGACGCAGTTACGTGTCTCCATAAAACAGATCTGTACACGCCAGTAGATAAAGAGCAGCACGCTTTTGTGGGAATCTTTTTTTCTTTCAAATGGAAGATATTTCCAAGATCCCATTTATTAATCTTGAAAAAGCTTGCAACACCTTGATTGCATTAAAAAATTGCCCTGTAAAAATAATCACTCCCTAATAATTCCTATCAGCCTCCTGTGCACTTTGTGATTACTGCTAATTAGTAAATGTTAGCAAGCTAACATGCAATATATTGAACATAATATTACACCCGCTAAACGTCAGCATGTTAACATTGTCTTGTGAACATGTTGTCATGCAGCATTTAGCTCAAAGCACCGCTGTGCTTCAGTACAGCCTCACAGAGCCGCTACAGCGTGGCAGTAAACTGCTCTTGTTTAATCTGAATTCCTAGAAAACTGTGTCATGTTTTCTGTTGTCGAGCAGTGTTTCTGGGTTCCACTGCAGGACCGAATGAGCCGAATGACAGTGTTGTCTGCGTGGCAGTGGACGGTGAAGGAGACATGGCCTTAAGCCTCCGCAGCAGATTAGACACAGATTGGTCCGATTGCTTCACTGCGAAAATACTGCAGCTGAGGAAAGAGAAAAATACAATTACAGCAGACACACACACACACACACACACACACACACACACACACACACACACACACACACACACACACACTAAAACACACAGAGAATACAAATATGCACAGTGAGCTGATTGTTACATAGCAACCTCTAATAAACAACCGGTGTAAGATGGATACGATGATAATGAGAGAGAGAGAGAGAGAGAGAGAGAGAGATCAGAAGATGAGAGAGAAAGAGAGAGAGAGAGAGATTTTTTAAGGACGTGTGAGAGTGTGAGAGTGCTCAGCATGTTTAACAGAGCTCTAAAAGCTTGAACCGACTGAAAGAGAAAACACACACATGCATACAAACAAAAGCACACACGGAGAGACAAATCTCTCCAGAGAGCACGGATCAGATTTGAAAGGGAAACAACAAAACAGAGCCAAACTATGAATAGAATGATCTCAGCCGTCAAAAGACGATTTCTCTCTTCTCGTCTGTCGCTTTCTATCTACTGCTATCTGTCTATCTGTTCATCCATCATATATCTACATTTTGATAAATACATGTATTCACTTTCTTGTACAGATTCCAGAAGTAGTGAGAAGATTGATACCAATCTCATAATTGTATGGTACATATCCTAATTATGCTAAGCTAAGCTAACCAGGTGCTGGCTGTAGCTTCACATGTAACATACCGACATTAGAGTGATGTTAATCTACCTGACTGCATTTCCCAAAATGTCAAAGTATTGCTTTAATAAATATTTAAGGTCCAGGTGAGTTTAGGATCTGGGTTCAGAATGAGTTTTAGCTTGATGGGATGAATAAATAGGGCTTAGGGATACATTACAGAATGATGTCAATAGATGGCCCCTTATAATACATGATGTGTGTGTGTGTGTGTGTGTGTGTGTGTGTGTGTGTGTGTGTGTGTGTGTGTGTGTGTGTGTGTGTGTGTGTGTGTGTGTGTGTGTGCGTGTGTGTGTGTGTGTGTGTGACAGAGAAGAAGACGCTGTGCTCAGCCTTCATGTAATTCCAGCACAGAACAGATCACAGCCAAACATAACTGGCGTGTGGATTTACAGCAAGTGCTTTCCAAGTGCTCAAGGCGTTTTTCAGTTTTCCTGGAAACTTAGAGCGCAAGCTTGTGTGCGTGTGTGTGTGCAAGAGTGTGTGCGTCTACTCTGTTTGAGTGTGTTTGCATTTGTATGCCAGTCCTGGGAGAGAAAAAGATACAGAGATACTTTGAGAGCAGTGAGAGATGATGTGCCTGTGTGAGTGTGTATATCTCTGCCGCCTGCAAAAATAGACAGAACACAACTGTGTATGTGTGTGTCTGAGCACATATTTAAAGCCGTGTGTTCCTTTGGACAGAGCCAAGCGAGCTGTCCCATTGTTATCAGTCTTCATGCTAAGCTACAAGCTAACCGGCTGTGTCATTACATTTGAAGGAGCAACATGAGTGTTGAGCTTCTTGTCGCACTCTCAGCTTTTCCCCAATAAAAAAAAAAAAAAATCCTTAAATACTGGTTTTAATATGGGGAAATATCTAATCAGGTCACATATTCTGACGGGTCACAGGATTTGGTGTAACACTGGCAAGCAGTGACTCAATGAGCTCTCCCTCCAGCCCACAGTGCTTCACTACATGCCAAATGATTGATCTATTTTTCTCTCCGCTCAGTCTCTCTTTATCACATCTCTGTAGAGACTCAGTCGATAGACTCTCTCTTTCTCCTTTCGGTGCACCTTGTTCCCGCCTCCTCTGTACACCTCTTGGCTTTCATTTCCCTCCAAATCCACTCGGCTGCATTGCACACCGACCGAGCAGCTGCTGCTCTTTCGCTAGAGAGAAAACCCTGCAATCTGTTGCAGCTTTCAGCTCTTGTGTGAACTCTCTTTTTCTTTTCCCTCCCTCTTTCTCCCTCCCTATCTTCCCTCGGTCTCCTCATCTCTAAGGAACACATTTCTCTCTGCTTTTCTTCTCTCTCTCTGTCTCTGTCTCCATCCATATTGTCCCTGTATCTTCATCTTCCCTTATATCTCCAACCGTCTACATCCCTCAATCCCTTTTCCTCTGCTTTTACACATGTCTCCCTTTCATCTCTCTTCTTCGTCAGCTGCACATCATTACCTCTTCTGCCTCCCGGTGCCTGTTTCTCTCTCTCTCCCTCTTGTCTTCATCTCACCGTGAGATAGGATTAAGGCCCCATCTGTCTCTCTCCCTTTGATTTTCTTATAATTTTTTGGGGGGCTTTGCTCTCATTTTCTTGTCATCATTTCTCTAATGTGCCTACTTCCCTGCCTCTCTCCTCCTTTCTTCATCTCCTTCTCCAGAGGTGAGGGGAGGTGGCGGCAGGCGGTAGTACTATCAGTATGCAGAGTCATGGCGCTGTGGTTCTGCCGTCATTGATTGAACCGGCAGCTAAATTTAGACACTGTTGAGGCTCAGCATCTTTACCAGGCTGGAAGGAGGGATGGATGAGCGGGTGGAGAGATGCACACACACACACACACACACACACACACACACACACACACACACACACACACACACACACACACACACACACACACACACACACACACACACAATCAGTACAGTGCTGCAAGCTGTGGGTGGTACGGAAAAATAATTCCATGTAAGTGAAGGAGGTGTAACTTGGTCTGACCTTTTCACACATTCATAACAAAGATCTGCACAGAAAAACTGTTTATGGGCCACACGCACACGCACACGCACACGCACACGCACACGCACACGCACACGCACACACAAACGCCAAAAAGTTGAGTAACTTATTCTTTCTGGACAGATTGCTGCAGGCTAAAACAACATGATCAAATATTAGCATAATTCCAGAGCTGCAAGGCTTCCCACAAGCCGAGCAGGGAGAAGGAACAGACAGATCTAGAAGGAGAGAGAGAGGCAGGCAGGCAGCCAAATGGAGAGCTGGACAGACAGGCAGGCAGACAGACAGACAGGCAGACAGGCAGGCAGGCAGGCAGGCAGGCAGGCAGGCAGGCAGGCAGGCAGGCAGGCAGGCAGGCAGGCAGGCATCAGGCAGGCAGGCAGGCAGGCAGGCAGGCAGGCAGGCAGGCAGGCAGGCAGGCAGGCAGGCAGGCAGGCAGGCAGACAGACAGACAGACAGGTACAGTGAGATGCTGACAGGTAAACAAACAGTCAGCTAAATAAATAAGCAGGCAGACAAGCAGAAAACAACGCCCTCTTGATCCAGAGGATTTTACGCAGATTAAATTCATTTTAAGAATGTGTTTCTGGACCAGCATCAAAACGCCTGCTGTGCCACATGATATGTTTGTGTGTCTCATAAAAGACAGTTTGCTCGATAAATCACAGATTAGTGTTGTTTCTTTGTCTGGACTGAGCTGTTTCAAATGCAGTCAGCATTTCTTTGGCCTTCATTGCTGCAGCTTTGTATCTTGTTTGTCACTGCTAGTGTAAATTGTGATTTTATTTCCTTGGATAGCAATTTGAAACTGAAATAAACTGGGAAGTAAAGTGTCAATTAATATTTACTTGTGATGAATATTTAGGCCTGATTTTGGCTCTTCGAGTGAGTATTGGTATTTTAATTCCAAGCTCGGCCTTTCAAATCTTTGACGTTTGCACAGCAGCACTTTATTTAAAGGTTCCCTGTGAAGTTTTCACCTTTTTCCGGTGACACAACAATAAAATAAAGCAAAAGAAACAAAAGAAGACAACCGAAAGATTAAACAATAAAATGGAAACAATGCTGGATTTAAAAGATTTCTAAATAGCAGGCTTTGGAAATGTTTTTGAAGAAGGAAATGCATTCATCCCATTTGTTTAGAGCTCAAGGATACATCAAATGTGTTTTGGTGAGAAACCCTTAATTTTTTTATTTTTTACAGAAAATGCTGTTGGTGAGTAAACATTAAAATATGATTTTATTTATTTATCTCTAACTCAACCACCAGCAAGCACAACTTGCAAAACTACGCCTTGAAATTTAAATTTTAAACTAAACATACTGCAATGCAAACATAGTGGTTCGTGCTCACAATGACAGCGCTAACAGCTGAGCAGGTGTGTGTACTGTGTTCACCATTTCAGTTTAGCACATTAGCGTTTGGGCCTCTGGATTCTCTCATCGTCTCAAGGTCACGTGGGAATCGCAGGATCAGACATCACACAAACATCCATCACGTCAGGCTTCAGGGAAGCGCGTGCAACCGGGGAGCCAGAGCACGGACCAATCGGCGCCCTGTGAGGAGCCACGAGCGCTGTGGGCGTGGCTCAGGTGTGAGCGAGGCGACAGGTAGGCGACAATAGAGGCTCCAGAAGAGCTGTAATAGCATCAGTTATATCAAAACTGGAGAGCTTTTTTTTATTATTGAAAGAAGAACAAAGAATAATACTGAAGGATTTCGTGGTGCTGACTCTCATCCCAGCCGCTTCACACTCGGCTGCATAACACCCCAGTGAATGCTGGAGGTCATGGTCTGAGGAGGCAAACAGGACCACATCATCTGCAAACAGCAGAGAGGCTATCCTGAGATCCCCGAACCTGACGTTCTCCAACCCCCGGCTGCTCCTAGATATCCTGTCCATGAAAGTCACGAACAGGGCCGGTGATAAAGGGCAGCCCTGGCGGAGGCCAACACCCACCGGGAACGTGTCTGACTTACTGCAGAGGATACGAACACAGCCCTGATTTCCCTTCCTGAGTCGTTGGATGGTTTGCCATCCGACGACGTCCCTAGAGCTAGTCTATACCGCCGGCAATCGGCCCGCCCAGGCCCCCTGCACGGCCCGCCGCCCGGTCTGCATAGCACCCGACCCCGATGTCTGTCCCTGGTATAAAGTGTGGAACCAATGAAGCATGCAGTCAGGATGACGCTGAGGAACAGCAATCATATGGAGATCTCTGGGAGGTACAGTTAGTATAGCAGAGTCAAAAGTAAGGATGCTACTATACAACTTTGTCATTTTCTTCACTGGATTATACTTTTGTACAAAATAGTACATTATATATAATGTGTGTGCAGTTTGTGTTTTGGGCCTATGTAGTTTATATTTCCTTTGTGGGTCTTCTCTCATCACGACAGATATCACTGGATGTAATTTAGTCTCGTACTATGTGGCAGCAGTGTGCAGGATTTTGATGAAATCAGAAATAGAAACCCGAGGATATCAAAGTGAATGCTCTTTGTATATAATCTCCTGAAGATCAGCATGACATCATTTGTAAATTCTATAATTCACCACTGAAGAGATTGGGTATACTGATGGGATAAACCTTTTACATGAAGCGCTGCATCAGTTGAGCAGTTGATCTTTGATGCACTCTCTGATGTTGAGCCAGAAGTTAGTTGTACTGAATTTTGGCATTAGTGGAGTCAAAACATCTAACTGTCTCTTTTATTAGACAGCATTTAGGATGGGGCCTCTAAGAACAATATTCAAACCCACAAGCAACAGATCCTGGCTCTGTTGTACTGCACACCTATAAGACAGCGATACCATTTAGCTAATTTCCATCTGGCTGTTCCTCCAGTGGGGGTGTGCAATATGACGGAGCCCCTGCCAATAATAAAGCATTAGCATATTGAACTGAACTGATAAAACTGTCAATCAAACAGAGGCAGTAGTGCCAGAAGAGTGTGTGTGTGTGTGTGTGTGTGTGTGAGAATGTGACTTTCCCTCTATTGTTTTTTTCTTTTCTTTAATATCCAGAGTTTTTCTTATCTGTGCTTTGGCAACACACGCACATACGGTGCCAATAAAGCAAAATGAGACAAAGACAAAAATCTTAAATAAAAATGTTTTACTTTATATCGTTACTGCAGGATCTCCTGGGATCTACTGTTTTCATACATTCATAAGATCGCTTTAAATATTATCGGATTTCTTTATGTTGTTTTTTTTATCACCTCTGTCATAATATTCATATTGACTTGTATGTTGTTAAGAGAGGATTTCTGGTAAATTATGTTGTAATTTCTGAAGTTGTAATAGCCTGTATTATTAAGAAAACAGTCATGCATTTACTACATTTTCTCCCTGGAAATGTATTATTTAATCCCAGTTCTATGCTTTCCATGTGTACGGAAACGCTCTTGACGTCTAAAACGGCATGCGAAGGGAAAAAACGTTATTAAACATTTCGATGGTTTCATCCTCGACTCGTTTGAAAAGACTGATTGCAAAAGATGAACAGCCAGAGGCAACACCCCCCTCCCCCTCCTCCCCCTCCTCCCCCTCCTCCCCCTCCTCCTCCCCCTCCTCATCCATCCACCCTCCCTTCTCTCTGCTGCTGGATGGTGCGTTCGGAGCGCTCGCAGGCAGGACGGCACCGGGGGCTTCCCTTCTGTCTGATGGAGACGGGCTGAGTGAGGAACCAGGTCCGTCCGGCGGAGACCACCTCGAGGATCCCTTGCTGCTCTTGCTGTGCGGGGAGGAGCGGGCACGAAACCGGGGGAGCGAGAGAAGAGGCACCGGAGGTAAAGGGGCCATTAATAACCTGTTGTCCGTGTGTTTTTGTTTTCCATTTGAGCCAGAAATCACCGCGGTCGCATGTCAAAACCCAAGGAGGGATACAAAAGCGACATTTCAACCTTGTTGGACTTGATTGTGATCGTTTTAATGATGATTTGGAAAAGAAGAAGCGGAATAACTGAGAGAGCATCTCCGTGTGTCCTCCGCTGCCCCACCGTCGTGTTTTTGCTTAATTAGCTCCCGATTTCAAGTCCTCTCACGCGCCCGTATCGCTGACAAGCAAAGCACGTGAGCTTAATTGATTAGGAGTTAATGCATTCAACACTAAGATGTATTTCCCCGGTATGTTTTTGATTTGTCGGATTTAGGTGTCATATCAAGTGATTTTGCTCACTCTCGATGCTGATTCTATCATTACTAAGTAAACAATACAAACTGAATATTACACCGCAATTCAATTATGGTCACATAATTCAAACGACGTAGACTGAGAGCGCCGCCTCAAGTCTAGAACGGAAACTGCAGATGGTTATGTAGAGGCAAGTGAATTGACATCATATGAGATCAAATAAAATAACACACACACACACACACACACACACACACACACACACACACACACACACACACACACACACACACACACAAGTTGTTCACAATAAGCTCCCAGTGTTCATGTCCAGGAGACTCAGCCTCAGTTTAATGACACGTCTCCTAGTTCCTCTGGCAGGCCCATGACGAAGCTGCTTCCTCTTTGTAGACCATCCGTGTCGCAGGGCGTCAGAGGTGAACAGGCTGCAGCGAGGCCTCTGGGTTGATGTGTGGCGACAGAGCTGAATTGTGCGGATGTCCTCCAGCGTTTGTGTAACCACACAGGTGTGCACACAGATGGGCTTTTGTGCTTCTTTTGTGTGTGTGTGGAACAATGTCAATACACATTTATGTTGATGGAGATTGTAACAATAACAGTTCCCTGTGGACTCGAGGGACTGGAAGCAAGCTTTTGTTGGTTTTTACCGTTTCACTCATGTTTAATACCGGGTGAAGATGTTGCATGATAGAGCTGTATATTTTTAGTAATTTAAACGATTATTTGATTGTCAGAAAGTTGATCAGAAACCATTTTAATATGTGATGAGGGTTTTGGACTGTTGATTGAGCAAAACCAGCAATGTAGAAATGTCAACTTGGGCTTTAGGAAATTGTATTGGGCATCTGGCAGGATTTTCTGATGTTTTATAGATCAAACAATTGATCAATTAATAAAGCAACTATTCTCATAATAATAATAATAATAATAATGCATTTTATTTATAGGCGCCTTTCAAAACACTCAAGGACACCTTACAAAATCAACAAGGAAACACTCAATCCATTAAAACAACCAAACAGAGCAGCAAACAGTAAAAACATCATAATACTATTAATAAAATGAACAGGCAAAGCAAAAAAGAAGGGTCATTGCACAAGAGAGAAAAAAAACAACTCATGATTGATTGATGACAGAAATCTGCTGCGGATTTCATGCTGATAAATGTAATAAACATCAGCAGTCCTTTACACTTGTAAGTATTTTGGATTTGAATTGCTTACTTTACTTCGGTAAATAAGAAGCTTTGTGTCAGCTGATTTATTCAAAGAAATGTTGTTTATGTTCTGGCTGGTTATTCTTTTAAACTATGCAACTCTTAGTCAAGCAGATAACTTGGCCTGTCACAATTTCCCCGAGCCCAAACTGATGTCTTGAGGTTGCTTGTTTTTGTCAAAACGCCAAAAATATTGAAGAAAAATAAGAAGAACAGCAAATCCTCACATTTGGGAAGCGTAAACCAGTAGAGGTTTGGTCACCTCGTCTCTCCTCGACATTGTCATGATGTGTATTGCACCGCCTGTTGGTTGAATGCAGAGCTGTCATGCATCCTTTGTCACCGTTTCTCTCATTTAATATGCTTCTCACAGACGCAGACACACACACACACACACACACACACACGCACACACACACAAACACACACTTCTTTTACATTTTAATTCTGTTTCCACTTCTGTCTCCCGCTGCAGATCCTCCATCTTCTCAAGGTCTCCTGCTATTCTTCTTTTATGCTCTCCTGCCTCTCCTCCAAGGTGTCTTGGGGATTGTGTTTGACATGCACACTCCCAACAGAGTGTAGCTTGTAGTATCGAAAGGAAAGTTTGGTGTGTGTGTGTGTGTGTGTGTGTGTGTGTAAGAGTGTGTTTGTGTGTGTAGAGGCTACTTGAAGCACAGAGATGAGCTTGGTGGGAGCGGAGCGCCGCAGGCCCACACCGGTCCAGTTGCCCGAGGAGAGGGATGTGTGGAGGGATGGAGGAAGAGCTGGATGGAGGGAGGGAGGAAGGGAGGGCTGGAGGGAGGGCAGAGAAAGCGGCGTGGTGCAGAGCTACAGCTTCGACTCGTACCAGCTGGAGGAGGAGGAGATCAGTAAAGACGCCCCAGAGCGAGGAGTGCTGGCGCTGTCCGAACCCGGTGAGGGAGTTTCTATTCCATCTATCTATGTGTGTGTGTTTATGTTTTGTGTGTGTGTGTGTGTGTGTGCTGGTCTTATAAATAGATAGACCAGCAACAAGGAATATCCGTCTTCTACTCCAAAATAGCAGGAACAACAAAGTGTCTTTAGACCGACAGACTTCTCTGTCTCACAACACGCTGAGTGGAGCACCACCAGCACATTTTCACATTATAATATTTATGTGTGTATATACCGGTGGTGGACAGAATATCATGTATACATAATACTATCCACATTTAGTGCCAGGGTCCCTCGACAACTCCAGGGAATTAGGTGAAATTATGATGATGATAGACACAACTTAATTGTTATTTGCAAATAACACCTTTTTTTTGCAATGGAGATACAGAGTCTGATTACACACCGTCCTTTGCCTATTCGTAAAATGTATCAATTATATTTTCTGAGAAACAAAAGAGGAAGGAAGGTAAAGAGATTTATCAGTGAAAGTAGATTGATAGATTCTTTACACTCAGTCGTCATAATTTAGCAATCTTGCTAAGTAATTAGTTTTAGCCTATATATTCGGTGTTGATTTGATGAAAAAAATCACAAAAGAAAAGACATTTTATGTGACTCATTTTGGACTCATGATCCTTTGTCGGCTATAATGCTCAACACAGTGCAGAACTCGTATGACTCAGCAGATTTTAAGTTACATGATTGATAATGAACATTGAAGCTAACGATGCTAACATTACACAACTAGCTAGTTTGCATAGTTAGCTTCAGCTTCATGAGTGACCAGGGACAGATAGCTTGCTGATAAAATAAGAAAGAAAAAAAACATCTTGTAGTTTACATTGCGTCATCTGGCAACTCCCACGCTACATGTCAATCACCCGCTTCCACCGGAAACACCCAGAGGCTTGAAGCCACTGTTTCCAGGAAAGGTGTTATCCTCTGTTGAATTCTGCACAAGCTACAGCATCATGACAGTTTGTATTTCCTGAAAGGGAGATGAATTTCAATTTCAGTTACGCTTTAAAATCATTCCTGACACAAACAAACTGCAGATAACCAGTCACCACGTTGAGTTTTTTATTTTTACATGTTGTAAGACTGAGTGAAAGAGATGCTTTTTGCAGTGTGTGCTTGTGTTTGCAGATGATGGAGGCTGAGAGAATAAAAAAAATGACAGAGGAAGTGTGTAAAAAAACAAACAGGATGCAGGCCTGTTCAGATATAATAGCTGTGTTGCCTGGTAACTCAGGTTGCACAAAGGGCACGTTAATCAGATCACAAGCGCCCGAGGACACGGCCCACAGCGAGGGCCCATAGATTTTCAGACAGCTCCCTCTCTTCTTTCAGTCTCTTCCTTCTTTGCCTCTGCTAGTCTATTGCTGTCAGTCTCAATATCTCTGGGTACAGCTAACACAATAGAAGTATGCAGGCTGTCGCTTCCCTAAAAGAAAGGTTTTGAAAGGCAGACTTAGAGACTGAATTCCCCCTAGCCTGTCATTAAAGTTCATCACACACAATCTGTAGTTATACTGAAGGACTTTAGGAAAAGTAAAAGGGGTTAGAGAGGGTCAGAAAAAGGGGGAGAGTTAAAATAAAACATTAATAAACACAGTGATTGTCAAGATTGTCAAGATTGTCAAGTCCACCTCCGTCACCGCTCAAATCGGCTGTGGCTCAGTGGTTAGGAACTCGGTCTTTCAATCAGAGGGTCGGTGGTTCGATCCCCGGCTCCCCGGATCCCCGGCTCCGGCAGTCTGTGTCGTTGTGTCCTTGAGCAAGACACTTAACCCTCGTTGCTCACCGTTGCTGTGTCTACTGTATATCATGTAAGTCGCTTTGGATAAAAGCGTCAGCTAAATGTAATGTAATGTAAAAATCATCTTCGCACAGTCCCTAAATATGTCAAAAAAGAAAAATCTGCCATAAAATATTTTCATACAGTCAGTTGCAGCACTGAAATGTCAATTACACAATGAGGGCGGTGCTGTCGGGTCTTCATTGGATTTTCTGCTAAGGAGGTTTGCGTTTCTGCAGGCCGTGATCGTTCTTCTGTCTGTGCAGCCACAGTGATGTCCACTGCTCACTACCCAGCTAACTGCTAACTACTCTGATAATGCCAGGTTTCGTTTTAATCAAATCATCAGAACAGCAGAAATTGAGAATCTTTTAGGAACTGTATGTTATGTATTTATTGCCATTGCACGTACAGTTATTCAAGGCATTTATTTATAAGAAAAATAAAATAACGTTCATTACTGAGGAATTAAGTTCAGGGCATCATCAGATGAATAGGAAAATAATTTATCAGTCCCAGGTACCATAATAACAAATTATATGAAACATTAAGAAGTAAAATAGGTCGTAAAATTATTCTGCGGAAAAATAGAAATGCTCAAAAATGGTTTGGAGCAGTTAGCAGTCAGCTGACAGGATAAGCAAAGTTTAGGAATAAAGAAATACAATTATATAAATAACCTGCACAACACACTTTAACAATGAAAGTCCAGTTTTGATCTGAAACTGCTCTGGCAGCGAGTCTATGATCAGTTCCTCTGATCCATCTCTCACCGATTGAACAGGAGCGAGGGCCTCGGCTGCTCCTGCTGCTGCTCCATTCATCCTGATTAGCTTTGTTGGAGATGGAGTGTTGGCTGCAGTCCTAATTCAGATGTTTTTAAGTCATTTTTATCCCCGCTGTTTGAGTGTGATTTCATGCTCTTAATCCTCCAACCCTTGACTCCTTCTTTACCTCCTCAGACTTCGAGGAGCCGATCCCTGACGACCGTTACCATGGCATCTATTTCGCAATGCTATTGGCTGGCGTGGGTTTCCTGCTTCCCTACAACAGTTTCATCACGGATGTGGACTACCTGCACCAGAAGTTTAAAGGTATAAAAATGCATGAATAAACCCAGGAACTGCACCGCTGGAGAATGCGTGAGTTCTACAGACACGTGCACACCCGGAGAGTGCACGTTACAACCCTGTGTGTTTGTGTGTGTCTCAGGCACGTCCATAGTGTTCGACATGAGTCTGACGTACATCCTGGTGGCTCTGCTGGCCGTCATCCTCAACAACGTGCTGGTGGAGAGACTCAGCCTGCACACCAGAATCACTGTGGGTGAGTCAGGCAGGAACCCGCTCGCAGGCGGAGCTTTAATTCTCATTATGGGAACTTCTGCTGGTACTCTTTTATTAATGACCCTCTGGGAACCTCACGGCGTATCAGAGCAGTCAATACAGTGAGCAAAAATGGAGGAGACAGTTTAAAGAAAAAGTAGACATTTTCCCGTGGGTTTTATTGATCAAATGTTTCAAACTAACTTTGCCCAAGACTGTGAACTCACGAGGGGCTGTCTTTCAAGAGTGTTGGTATTTATTTTTTCTTCATCTTCCGTTTTGCTGTCAGCTTTCAAAACATTTTTCAAGAGAACTGAGTGTGCTGTTTAAGGAGACCATTCAGATACAAGCATGCACATTGAGGCAGATTCTGCACCAGGTTTGTGAAAGACTGAGCCTGTCTCCAAAATGATCTAAATTATTCATTGAAAAGCAGTTTTTTAATGCTAGTTCACATCTATGCAAATATTAAAACGATTCAGCCTATACCCCATATGAAAAAACCTGTTCTTTATAAATGAAGAATTTAGAAATCATTACACATATTTGTCACATTCGTAAGAGCAAGGCTTGAAATAGCTCTGGCATCCTTGAGGAAATGTTTTGAAGTGTGCTGTCTGCTGGAGAGCTGGTCTCTGGAGTTAACAAACTCAGGATCGGACTTCAGGTGGAAGTGACACCGCTGTCCAGCATGTGCTCAGTCATGCCATCGCAACGTGACCTGGTTCAGTGGCGTCCATTCACCTGTCTGTCTGTCTGTCTGTCTGTCTTTCTCTTCCTTTGCAGGTTACATATTAGCTCTGGGGCCGCTGATCTTTGTCAGTGTGTTTGATGTGTGGCTGGGCAAGTTCACCACCAGGCAGGCTTATGTCGTCAACCTCGTGTCAGTGGGAGTGGTGGCCTTCGGATGTACAGGTATCTGTCTGTCTGTCTGTCTGTCTGTCTGTCTGTCTGTCTGTCTGTCTGTCTGTCTGTCTGTCTGTCTGTCTGTCTGTCTGTCTGTCTGTCTGTCTGTCTGTCTCTCTGTCTGGCTCTCTGGCTGGCTGGCTGTGCATAAACATGTTGATAAAAATGTTGATAAAAATGTTTCATGTCAGTTTTTACAGCATTCAGCTCAACAAAACATCTTGTTTAGCACAGTAAGAAGAAGAAAGTCTCCTTTATTGATCCCCTTAATTAAGGACCATCCTTAATTAAGGAGCAGTGTGCTGCCCTGTGAGGCGCCCAGGAGCCACTAGTGGTTCAGGGTCTTGCTCAAAGACACTTCATGCATACAAACTTTGGGGAGACTGCAGATCGAACTAGCTACCTTGTGGTTACACGACCACTGATCCTCATGAGCTACAGCAGTCAGCATTAACAAAGAGTAGAACAAAATAATTACTTTTCATTTTGGTGGCATTGAAGAATGAAATTACAGAAATTACAGTTAAGAGAATGTAAAGACTGTTTCTATTAAAATAGCTAAAGCAATTTAGAAAAGCCACAGACATACGGTGATAATAAGTCAATGTTGGCGGTTAAAGTGATGATGATATTCTGCAGTCCCCCTCCTGTATATCATGTAGAGAGCAATGCAAAGCGTTGGTGAGAGCTGTCAAATGAACCAAAGAGGTTTCAGTTCTCAGCTGCTGCTCATGGCGTGATGACATGATGATGTCATGAGCTGTGAGTGTGATCAGAGCCTTTCAGCCGGCAGTCCAGAGGCTTTAATTAGCGGCGGTGCGGAGGTCAGAGTGCTTCCCCCCAGTGCTGTTTAATCCTTCGGGAAGTTGTGCCTCTCAATGAATGACGTTGTTACAATGTTGACTGTTTGCACTGATAAACACTTCCTCATCCCTCCCCAGTGCAGCAGTCTAGTTTCTATGGTTACATGGGGATGCTGCCCAAGAGGTACACACAGGGGGTGATGACTGGAGAGAGTAAGTAAAGTCACACAGCTCTGCACACGCACACCCCTGCCCCTGCAATCACCTGCCTCCCCCTCACTCCTTTGTCTTGTCTTTGTCTTGCTGCTCCTCCCTCTGCTCCTCCCTCTGCTCCTCCCTCTGCTCCTCCAGGCACGGCAGGTGTGATCATCTCCCTGTCGCGCATCTTCACCAAGCTGCTGATCCCCGACGAGCAGAGGAACACGCTCATCTTCTTCCTGGTCTCCATCAGCATGGAGATGCTCTGCTTCCTGCTTCACCTGCTGGTCCGCCGCTCTCAATTTGTCCGCTACTACACCAACCACGCCCAAGGCAAAGGGCCGGTCAAAGGTCACGACCCGCACGACAACGGGACCGGATACCGAGTTTACCATGATGTCACCGCAGAGGAAGTAAGATTTGTAAGTTTGTGGACAGCGTATCCGCTCTACTGTGTGTATGTGTGTGCTGCGTATACTGTGATTATACCTAATACATTTAGCATGTTTTAGCTCTGTGTAGCTCTCATCTATTAGATGGACTGAGACTTTTACCACACCTCCTACCGACGTTTTCATCTAGCACCACCATAAGGCTCACATTTGTGTTTACTGACACCTCTTCACATCAGATCAGATTTTCTAATTAAAGTTTAATCAACATGTTTCATTCATTTAATCTTTCATAAATGTTGCAACAGCAAGGCAGGGAAGAGATGTTAGGCCTCTAAACTGTGGTGTCATGCAACTCCCATTTCCTTGTTGATTTCTGCGAGGAGTGTGTGTGTGTGTGTGTGTGTCGCTTCTTCAGTGGGAGCGTGCACACAGGGATAGAGGGCTGTGTGGATTTTAAAATGCAGTATCATTTGCTGGGCAGCTTTTTGGCTGCCACTCGGAAATATTAAGAGAGAAAGAGAAGGGGATTCTGGGTTATTAGGGATGAATGTGGTGATGCGGAAAAAATATGAAGAAAGATGCCGTTTTAGAGAGAAAGGGAGAGTCACGACACTGAACACAAAAAGGCTGTAGAAGAAAACTGTTGGGGCAAAGAGATGAAACACAGGGGGAAACAACTGAGGAAGAGAAAGAAATGAGTGAAAAATGAAAGGAGTGGGAAATCCACTTTGTATTCATGCTCGAAGCAGCACTTTGGGGCCTGAAGACATGAAGCTGTGCGTGTGTGTGTGTGTGTGTGTGTGTGTGTGTGTGTGTGTGTTTTCTGCATCTGGGAGCTGATTCAGGCAGCTCTTTCTTCTGGTTGCCGGGGGATACTAAGCAATCTATGCAAAGGGATAATCAAGAAGAGTGGTGCCTTCTGGCCTGCAAGTCCCTCCAATCAACTAATAGATCTCTCTCTCTCTCTCTCTCTCTCTCTCTCTGTGTGTGTGTGTGTGTGTGTGTCTATAGCTTATTTGCAGTCCAATCTGTAGTGTCTCCATTATCATTACGTCAACCACTCACAGTGATCATCTCTAATACTCGCTGCCATAAGAAGCTGATGTCATGCAGCCAGTCTGAATGAGAAACCCCGAAAATATGAAGTCAACTAAACCGCTGCAAGATAATTTGTTTATTTACGGTGTGATGGCTACCTCTAGTGTTTTCTTAATGAACTGTTGATGTCCTTCAAAAAGCCTTGGCATTTTGGGGGGAAATGAGGAACAAAGTGAGGATGTCTACCCAAATAATTTGATAATTGATAATGAAAGGGGTATTATGTTTTCTATTTCAGTTTGTAATTGAATTGTTGATGTTGATGGAAATGTCTGCCTGTCATGTGTTTGTTTTATTAAAGCACTGAGGAGGTGTGTGTGTGTGTGTGTTTGTCTCTTCAGGGAAATGGTGGGACAGCACCGACCCCGACAGAGGAAGTGGTTGAGGACTTTGAGGGCGGGACGTATGTGCGATTCGATGCCCCGAAGGCCAAGATAAGGAGGAGCTGGCCTGGTGTCCGCGGTACTCTCTCTTTTAATCCTGTGTACTGACTGCTCAGTCTCCCTCTGACCAATAGATGAACGTGAAATGTAAATGCATGAAGAGGGGAATATTCTTAAAGATTAACCTGTTCAAGTGAGCTTTTAAATATCACCCTTTGTGTGTGTGTGTGTGTGTGTGTGTGTGTGTGTCTCCTCTAACCAGACATGATCTTGCATCGTTACGTGGTGTCCCGTGTGATCTGGGCCTACATGCTGTCCATAGCAGTGACCTACAGCATCACCTTGTGTCTGTTCCCCGGGCTGGAGTCAGAAATACGAAACCCCACCTTAGGAGAGTGGCTGCCCATCCTCATCATGGCCACCTTCAACATGTCGGACTTTGTTGGCAAGGTGAGGTGCACATCTTTAAGGAAAATTCAGTAACATGTAAATATTATGTCTCACATGTTACTGTTTCCTTCCAATCTCATTTTAATTAGCTACATCATTTATTTAAATTGGGAAATAATTTTTAATGACAGTTTAGAAGGTTTTTATAGATCTATGTTTTCTGGATGGTGTCATCTGTAAAAAAAAAAAGAAAGGCAGAGAGAGATTTATATTTGACAGGTAATAACTGTAGAACAAACTGTGCTGGGTTTAACAGAGCTCAGTTTATTATTAACTTCATTTACTTTTCAAAGACAATTTTAAAGCAGCTATAATCAATATTTGTATAATAACAATGGATCACAAAGAAACCGTCAAAGCAATATAAAGAAACCATACACAGTTGAGTTCAATGAGACTTCAATAATTCCAATCGCAGCAGCTTTTCCCATAAACAGCCTCACAGTTTAATGAGCAAAGAGTTGACTTCAGGAGCTTCAGTCAGAGGACACGGTGGTCTTTGTAGTTAATAAATCAAACTGACTGTAAAATATCAAATATGAAAAATCCACAGGGAAAATATGCCCTTGCCCTAAAATACACTTGAATTTCTTATTGTAACCTCATCGGTTATGTTCTAAAATTCACATAGCTCTTGGCAATCCTTACGATTTCACACCTCTTGAGATTGTGGGATATAATTGTAGGCCTCCATCCGGCTGCACAACAGTAGCAGGAAGGAGACAAAGGCACACGGTAACGCTGGTATTGACCTTGTGAAAGTGTTAAAGGAGTCGCTCCATTTATTAAACCTGAGAGTAAGAATGGGAAAAAAGTCTGGTTTATTTTGGGATAATTGCACTAAGCTCAAAGGCTTTATCCGAATATTCATAAATGAAACCTTATCTGGTGTCCTTAAGTCATAATTTTAACTTTGAAAGTGAAAGTTGTTCTGATTGCACACGTTGACTTTGTCTTCACAGCAAAGTTTGCATTTTGTTGAAAGTGGGGAGAAAAAGATAAGGAGGGAGAAGATAAATTATATCGAAAGTGGGAGAGGAAAATTAAGGTAGCGAAGAGGTAAAAAGAAAAAAAATCCTGATAAGAAAAAGCAAAGAATAGAGTGGAAAAAACTCAGTCACTTATTGTGCTCACTTGAAAGTGCCATAAGCAGCTAGTTAACACGTCTAAGAGAGCTACTTTTACATTTATTACTTCAGAACAGGGACTGATTGTCTATCATTTACATTTTTTTAATTTCAAGCAAATGTCTGGTGAGAAAGCCGACTTTAACCCCCGCTTCATTGAAACACCGCCCTGCTCTCTCCTCAGATCCTTGCAGCGCTGCCGTACGACTGGTCCGGAGGCCGCCTGCTCTTCTTCTCCTGCCTGAGGGTGGTCTTCATCCCTCTGTTTGTCATGTGCGTCTACCCGGCCAGCGCGCCCATCCTGTCCCACCCCGCCTGGCCCTGTCTCTTCTCCCTCCTCATGGGCGTCACCAACGGCTACTTCGGGTCCGTGCCGATGATCCAGGCTGCGGGCAAAGTGCCGCCCGAACAGCGGGAGTTGGCAGGTGAGTAAAACTCCTGAATGGGTTAATGATTGTATGTCAAGACACATAGTTTGTCAAGGGTGGCATAGTTATGTTGATTTGTATTCTTCTTTCAGTCTAATTTCAGAGAGAAATGGCTACAAAAATAAAACGTCAAACTCTAAATGGATTAGTTGATTGACAGAAAATTTGAAAAAAATTAAATAATTAGTGAACTGTGCTAGGTAGTTTTTATGTGTTTGCCAGAGCCAGGCTACCTGTTTATTCCTGTTTCCAGTCTTTATGCTAAGCTATTAAGCTGCGTGAGAGTGATATCAATCTTCTCATATAACCCTCAAATAGAAAGCAAGTTTGCGTATTTTTCAAAATGTCACGTTTAAAAATAACAACCATAAAGCTTCAAAGGTTTTACCATTAGAATTAATTGCAAAATGTGCTGCAGTTAGTATGTACTGAAGTAGCATGCTAACATGCTAAACTAAGAGAAAGAACATTATACCTGCTAAACATCAGCACGTTGTTGTTGTAAGCACATTAGCAAGCTGACATTAGCATTTAGCTAAAAACACAGCGCTGCTAATGTAGCTGTAGTCTTTTAGTCTTGATTCTTACTATCTTAATGTGGATCACTGTGCAGGGGTGTCAGCTCTGTATCATCTCTTTATAATGTGTGTAACACTTGACTTCTTGCTTTGCAGGGCTTGTATAAAGGAAATACAGTAGGCCATGAATATGACATATAAGTGTACAATTCCTCCTCAGTGTTGTGGAGGTTGGTTTATGGCGTTTCAGCGGGAACACTTGTTGTCTTCTTGCTTGCATTTTGTTTGAGTATAAACTCTCTGCTCTCTGTCCCTCCAGGGAACACCATGACGGTCTCCTACATGACCGGCCTGATGGTGGGCTCCGTCGTGGCGTACGCAGCTTACAGCTTCGCAGCTCCAGTACCAGGACCACACGTCTCCACACTCAACATGCACACACACGCCAACGCCACCGGGTACTGAATATCCACACACAATAAAACACAATCACAGATGTAAACGCACATACATGTACACGACATAAACACGACATCCTGGCCAGGAGAAGCAGTGTAGACTGGTGGACTTTAATCCAGCTGCGGGGGACGAAAAGACATCTGCAAAGAACTCTTTAAAGGTTCATGTTTATACTCCGAGAGATGTATTCTCCTTGGTCCAGACCATGTTTCAATTTGTCCAGACCATGTTTCACTGGATAGAGAAGGTAGAATAAGATAAAAAGAATTGAGGAAATTATGTTAAACATTCAAAATGTAGCACATTTCTCCACTTTGTCGTTCTCCAGCCTGGTGGTCCGTTGACCTTCAAATGTCACGGCTCTGCTGTGATGGACATTTCTCTGCAGGTGAAGAACAGGAGCTGGACATCTGTCAACAGAAGTCCTTAAAGTGTCTCACAGTGAAATTATTGTCTGTTGTTATTCAGAGTTGAGAGAAGATGCCACTGTGGGTTTTCCTGGACCAGTTGATTCAGCTGTTTCCTAATTATGATCTCTGACAACCTCTGACCGCACCATTTAAACACTACAAGAGCAACTGAAAGGCTCACTTTAATTCACGGTGAAACAGAAGCTCCTGCAGTGTGACCTCTTTGCGAGTATAATGGAATATGTGGATTTATGAGATGGAAATCCAGTCGCCCCAAATCCCATCTGATTGGATATGTTTAAGTACACGGCCTTGAGTTCAAGTGTCATCAGAAATATTCTAATCATTTACAGGAAGAGCAAAGATTTGATATACATTTTTTTAACGGATTACATTGTAACACAGAACTAGAATGAGGAAAACCTGTTTTTATTTTAATTTTAAGATAAGATACAAGAGACAAGATACTGTCAAAACTTGATTCTCTCTGAGTTATTAAGATATGTACATGATAAAAATCCATCCTTTTTGATGCGTCAGCTGGACTTTAACTCAAATGACTTCCCTCATCAAAAATGTACTGAGGTCGTCCCAGTCCATATGGTCTCCACTCAGCTGGTTTATTGATCTAAATTAAAAAAGCGTCAGTTGTATTTATTTTCAATGAAGAAGAACATTATTCTCATCAACCTTATACGTATATCTAAAAAGAATTAAGAAAAATAATGTTTAAACTATATGGGGTTATTATGATTATGTGCATTAGCAGCTTCTCTGTTTGTTTTTACCTACAATAGTGCCAAGAGAAGAGGAAAATGAACGGGTTTCTGTTTCATTTGGGTTCCACGTCTCTTCTCGTACCATCTGATGGATGGAAAGAAAACAAATATTGGTATGAATTTACCAGATGAGGTAGCATGATGATAGCTGTGTCTTGCAGTTGTGGTTGCAAAATGGTTTGTGTCCCCTCTGTGTCCCTCTGAACGGTGTCTGTGTGTAACATTCATGTAATGATGTGGGATATTTTTTGGGAAAACATATACGTGCCAAAACGTCTGCCTGTTTCTGATCAGTGTTAGTACCTGAGAAAAGAGAGAATGTAATTCTGTGAACAATTTATCAGGATGAAAGTTGTAAATATATAGAATGAAATGCACTCAAGGCGTTAAAGAGCTTTTATTTTTTTCATACAAAAGCCACTAAGATAAGATTCATATTTTTTGTAGCTTTATTTAGTAGGAACAATCTGGAGAACACCTGTTTCCTTTATTTTTTTCTGCCCCCCAGCTTCTTCCCCAACGTTTCCTGTAGGATTTGATACATTTTTCTGTGATAAGTGGATCTCTGCAGAGTTTATACATTATGAAGAAAACCGGCCTCGGTAGAAAGCCATGAAGCGCACTGCATTATGTAGGTGACGGCTTGAATGGAGCGTAATGTCAGAGCTGTTTGAGGATTGGTCGGGGGCCATTTGGGAGCTCACCTCATTATTGTATGTATGTCCCACTGTGTCACATTTAGCCGGAGGCATTTCTCCTCGCAGAGCTGTTGGGTTTGAAGGTGTTTTTAGTTATTTTTGGTCAGATGTGTCGTTACAGGACATGAAAAGTCTCTTTCCTTCTCTGGTAGAAACCTTAGGGAGAGCCCACCTTTCAAAGGGTGGAACATTAAACCCATATTTCTTTCAACCCTTCAAACAAATGTAAAGGACATTTTGGAAATACACTAAATCACTTTCCTGAGGAGAGTTAGACGAGAGGATTGATACCACTCTCTGTTGTATTACAGCCAGCAAAAAATATTACAATTCAACATTTTACTCTTGTTGCCTTCAGCACATAAAACAGGACATAAAAAAATGTATGTGTCCCAAAAGGACAAACTATTCCTTCAAGATCAATAAATGGACGATTCTTTTTTTGCTTAATGACATTTTCTTTCTGTAAAATTAGTAAATGAGTAAGATATTCTAAATAAATGACCTCATCATGAAACAAGTCAAGGTTTTTATTTTGTTTTAATCAGCCACATAGTGTTCTGCCAGAGAAATGAACAGGTTAAGCTGCTCTGGAGAAACTAAATCAGGACATGAAACGAGTCCCTTAATGACACTTCAGAATCGTTTTAAATTAGACTGTAAGAAAAACGTATGATTTTCTTTAGCGACACACTGAACCCCGAGTCAAATACTTAGGATGGGATAAATGCAGAGGTCAAATTTCAGGTATGTACATGTATGTATATGATGATTAAAGAACTTCGAACATATTTTTTACATTAGCTGACACTCTTGTCCAGAGTGACTTATGATGAGTTCTCTGACATGAAAGGTGTCAGAAAGGAAGAGGCAGACAGAATATTTAGTTAGTAATAAGAGTAAAATATAGCAGAAAGTAAAGATACTCATGATGGGATGATGGTTATCCACTTTTGGGGACGACATTCAATCTCTGAAAACAAAGACAATAACAAGTTTTTTTAACTGATGAAAAATCTTGTAATCCTGCATATTACCTCATCCTCTAATATCTGTCAGCTGCCATGTGACTCCCTGTTTTTGTTTTTCAAATCAGTAATTTTCCTTCCAACTGACAGAAAATACTTTATTCAGAAAACCCGTCATGCTGACTAAGACTGAAAGTGACTGCACACTGTGAAACTCCAGGCTGGTGTAAGAGGAACGAGATTGCATACAAACATAACGCTGTTTATATATATGTGTATATCTACTGTAACATAACATATTTTGCAGATGATATTTGTGAAAAAGAATATTGGCTGAATTGTAATAGTTTAATAGTGATCCAGACTGAATCACTATTAAACTATTAAAATTCAACCTTTTGGGGGTGTTTAATTAGATTTTTGCAAAATACCTGCATGTAACAATGATTCACGAGCAGACCTGCCTGGTTTCAGCAGCAGGAGGACCATAATCTTTGGCTTTATATGGCAGAAGTTCTAAAGGTTAACTGGGATTAGAGCAAATTGTGGCCTTTCAGCTTTTGATGTTTGATTCCTGACGCTATTTATCCTAAACACATTCTATTTATTGCTTAATTAAAAATGTGACTAATATCTTACAGAACTTGCTAATTTATAGGTATAGGTGCAAAATTCCCCAATCATGTGAACTGAGTCTTTCTTTCTAATGTCCTATGATTTCAGTTTCACAACAGTCTGTTTGTGCCCATGCAGCATTGTGCCATTGTCAGAGCTTAATAAAGTTGTTTACATCTGTGATTTATGCTGTTTTTATGCTGAAAGAGATCAGAAGTCCTTTGTGCCTCTCAAAACAGGATGAGGCTACATTTAGTCAGTTAGATTGTTCCCGCTGTGAGCAGAACAGAGCCGCACCTCTTTTTCTCTCTTTTTCTTTTACAAATATGGCCAATATCAAAAACGGCTGATAGTCGTATTACTTAAGAGTGATCTGGGTGTCAGCAGCAAGTTTGATCGCTTTTTTAGAGTTGAATGCCTTTGTGCTGTGGAGGCAAGAGAAATGAGGGTTCATCCTGCAGGGTCAGTAAGGGAAGTTAAAGTTGCATTAACGGCTTCTTTCCAGCAGAGAGAGCTGCAGCTAAGAGAACATCAAGGAGAGCAGGGCAGGACTTTGGGTATAAATGGACACTGTGGAACATTTGAAACACAGATCAGAGGTTGTGTGTTTGTTTTAGCGTCATATCTGTGCCGCAGAGTCCAAAAAAATGTAAGAAAGAAGTTCTCGTAGAGGAACATTGTCTCTTTGTTTTGTACTTTTGACCTTCCTGTTGCAGCACAGTGACACATACAAGCAGGACCTATTCTATATTTTGTTCATGGGTTAGAGTTCACAGTGTGTTTCTGTGTGTGCATGCATGAACCTATCTGGGTGTTGGTCTGTGTGCATTTGTGTGTGTGTGTGTGTGTGTGTGTGCGCGCGCTAATTTTGGATGTAGCTGCAGGGAAAGGAAGTCTCTTGTGTGTGACAGAGCAACTGATCATTACTCATTCTGCTCCACATACTGTTGAGAGGAAGAGAGGAGGAGGAGGAAGAAGATGGAGGAGAAAGATGGAGAAGTTAGAGAAAGAAAGAAAGGAAGTGGAAGGGTAACGGAGGTCTGGTAGTCTGCTCTCCGCTCTGACTGCATCTTAGATTTAATGGTGCTATGTTTTAATGCTCTTTAAATGGATTGTTATGTCTCGGTATGAGGAAACAGATGATAAAACTAAAACCTGCACCATTGTTGGTGCTGTTTTTTGTGCCCTCACAGCTTCCTTTCACTCTCTGTATACCAGATTTATCTGTGTGCCTGTGACTTGTTATCATCTGTTTTAGCAAGAAACTTGGGTTAAATGGCCAATTTGTGCAATTAAAAGCTAATTAAATGTTTTCAATCAAATTCATGCAGAGCTGTGTCGAGCTATCAACTTCAAATAAGACACATTATAATTATTCCTTATTATTTGTAGGCATATGCCAGATCCCAGTCACAGAAATAGGTAACTTAGTGTTTCCTAAAAATCATACAAGCTTGATTTTATTAAAAGTTTTACTTTAAGTAATAACAAAATTAAATTAAATAAAAAAATTATTTATTTATTTACTGCAAAAACCTAATTTCCTTCCATATACCAAGGTTGGTTTTCATTGTATAGACGGCTGCAGGTGCAGCTGGTGGTCACATCACATGGTCATACTGAAGAGTCTTCAGTAGGAAATACAGCCAGAGGGCGTCTCTGAGATACAGACACCCCTCACACTTAGTGGGTCAAAGGTCATCCATCTTTACGTTGCTCTTAAGGATGTTGCTGCATATTATACATTTAACTGTATGTTGCGTTGCTCGTTAAGAAAGGTGGTTTATTCTGCCCACTTCTTTAGATAAGCGACCTCGATAGATGAAGTCTGGGAAGAAAAGGAATGTTATACAAACAAACTGAGATATATTTGTTTTCTCATTGCCAGCTGTGTTGTGTTTAATGTTGATTATTGAAAGCAACATTATAAATTCAATCTTAAACTATAATCTTTTTTTACGACTTTTAATGAGATACAATACTGTGGCTTTTTCTGACTTCTTTGACTTACTAAGCTATTACTTTTTTATTCATTTTTGATGTATGATTACTTTTTAGGTTATATTGTTTTTTTTAACATAACATACTAGGACTTTTTCATGTCTTTTGTGACATACTATACTATATACTATAAAAATAAGGATGAAAAGCTAATACTATAGTAACTATAGTATTAGCTTTTCATCCTTATTTTTGACCAACTATTCTTTGTATGAAGTACTTTTTTATGACGTTTTATGTAATACTATAATGTTTTTTTTCTTTCTTCGCTGTATTGTACTATGATTTTTTTTGCAGCCCTTTTTCTTACCTATACTTTTACTGGTTCGGCGAGCCGCAGCATCCTCTTGCTCTTGTTCAGCCCTCCACTGGTCCTTACTACACACTTGGTCAACAGTTTCCCCCTACCTGGTACCAGGTCCCCTTGGTGGGGCCCCTATGTGGTTTTGAAAGTCCCATACAGAGTTCCTGCAATCTGGTCTAGTCGTCCGGCCACTGCTGAAGACGAGTCTTCTGGAGACGAGTCTTCTGGTTCCAGCCGAGTCTCGGCGGCGAACTCCGAAGGTGTCCTGCCTCTTTTGCCAACCTATCAGTCATAATCTTGGGCTTTTGCGTCGCCTGTTTCCTACATTATTATGAAGTTCCCTGCCTCTTGTGGCCTGTTTGTTCGACTTCCTGTCTTTGTTGATTTCCCTCCTTTTATCTGTGTCTCACCTGTGATGTATTAGTCTCATCAGACTTGCTCTCATGTCTGCCAACCTTTGTCTGGTTGCCTGTTTAGTTTCTTGTGTATTTATAGACCCGTTTTTTAATGAAATCCTTGCATTGTCTCTGCTGCCTCCTCCTCTTGTCTGTGTTGTTGTTCATCGTCTTTAACAACATTTACTGGGACTTTTTGAAGACTTTTCTGTCATAATACATCACTGATGGTTTATGGCAGTTTTCAATACTTTCATACTATACTATATTATTAATTAGTTTGACATGCTATACTATGATCTTTATTCAACATACATTCTAAACTTTGACTATTTTAACTTTTTTAAACATAGTATGACTTTTTCCAACATAAATTGAATAGAATAACAAATACAGGTGAGAGAGCGCATCCGAAAGAGAAAGTAAATTTAGGAAACAAAAAAAGCAAGATTATAATCACGGTGAAAGAGGAGGGCATGAGAGAGAGGGTGATCAAAATAAAAAGAGGCTAAAACATAAAGGTGTGGCGGGATCTCCAGAAAACAAGGGAGAGGCAATGAATGAGACTGGAGAAAAGAAGAAGGAAAAGAACAGGGGATAGGCCAGAAGAACAGATGTATCCAGTAACATAATCTCTTAAGTAGGATGGATAGAGGACGATAAAAACAATCTGAGAAACAAGATATAAAAATGACAAAACCTCCTACAGGGGGCATCCTCGAGCTGGAGAGGACTCTTTGCCCTAAAGGTTTTTTGTAGCTCTCTATCATTTGCAATTAACTTAAAATGAATGCAATAAACTATTCTACAATATAATAGATTTAAATAGTACTTTATTAGAAATAACCCCTCAAGTTTTTCTGCTACTCTGCTAAGCTAAGCTAGTTAGCTTTGAGCAGGACTCTCCATGGCTGGATTGAGCTACTTTCTCCTTTATATTGTACAACAAATAAATCACTGAGACGTTGGTTCATCAAAAGGTCAGCCCCGTCTCCTTAAAGCTAGATTTCATACAACAAAACCGCATTGGGAAGTATGTTTTGGGGAAATATATTCTTTAGTGCCTAACATGAAAGCAAATCAATGTCATAATCTGCGAGCACAAATGAGATCAAAGCGCTCGTGTGGAGGTCCCACGCGTGCAAATCAAACAGCATAGTATAACTTTGACTTGTGACGAATCACAAATGAGCTTCACATGAGTCAGAGGAAGTCCTTAGATCTGGGTGATGTCTGGGTACTTATGTTGCCTGAACATAACCAAGTAGTTTTATTGCTTTAACATAACATAAGTACTTCTGTTTTGTTTTAATTTCGTTGAGATTTTTAGCTAAACCATGATGTTTTTTATTATTAAACCTAACACAGTCTTGTTTTGTTGCCTAAACCCAAACAAAGTCATTTGGAATTATATTTTATTTTGTTTTAATTTACTTTGTTAACCACGTATTTAAAACTGTTTAAAATTGTGACTTTAATGCCAAATGTGGAGCTGGAACCAGGAAGTGATAAGTTTAGCATGATTACTAGCAGGGGAAACGGCTAGCCTCGCTTAGCCTGGCTTAGCCTGGCTTAGCATGGCCTGCGTTCGCTAAGAAATTTGAGTCCTAAAACCCGGACACAACAAGAAGCTAAATTAAACAACTAAACGCCATCCGGCCTACGAGAATACGTCACCCTGAAGTACTCTGCAGTTATAGCCAGGGGGCAGCCTCTGGGTCTAAAAAGTGCAGTCAAGGAGGAAGCGCCTTAAACTTTCATTATTTCATATAGCCAGTAGGGGGCGACTCCTGAGATTACATTACATTACATTTCATTTAGCTGACTCTTTTATCCAAAGCGACTTACATGCTATACACTAGACCGTAGACACAGCAACGGTGAGCAATTAGGGTTAAGTGTCTTGCTCAAGGACACAACGGCATGGACTACCGGAGCCTGGGATCGAACCACCAACCCTCTGATTGAAAGACAGACCTGCTAACCACTGAGTCAACCCATCTGATCTGCTAATTAGAGTCATTTATAAACATTTGAACAATTTGAATGTGAAATGCTCTTCAGAATTCACACCTGCCTCCTTTAGTTTGATCCATCGTTGTAATAAACATATCGCTGTGACTGGCATCAATCTTATAGGCTAACATCCACATGAACAGAAAGGTGTATCTAACATGTAAAAACAGAGGGAAAATAACAAGGAGTTCAGGTTTCAAGTGTCTCAAGGTGGCCTGAAGATGTAGATGTCCTGTATTTGACATCTAATATTTAGACCTCCTTATTTGAGCCTGCCCACAACATTAGGGATCAACAGAGTAAATACACAATGCATGTAAGCTGAGAGTGACAGATGGAAATGAAGGAAAGACAGAAGGAGAAACAAGAGTTAGTGTGGAAGCAAATACAGAAACAATTTTTCCCCTTCTCGACAAAACAGAGGACAAACTGTGTCTCTCCAGTCTGATAACAAGCCTTTCAAACTGCTTGTGCTCAGTGTGAACGCCCCCTCACTTAGATACCTGTCTCCTGGGAAACCGGGACACACACACACGCACGCACGCACGCACGCACGCACGCACGCACGCACGCACGCACGCACACACACACACACACACACACGCACACACGCACACACGCACACACGCACACACGCACACACGCACACACGCTCCCTCTGCCCCCTGTGTTTAAGCTGCAATGAAACCCGAGCCAATAGAAAGCCTCTGTTCAAGTGATGTCCGCCAATCAGAACTCAGCAAGCCGACACACCCACAACAAGAGGGTGTGTCGGGTGCTGCTGAGGTAGAGATGGAACTGTGTGTGCGCCAGTGTGTGTTAGAATGTGTGGCTACCTCTCTGTTCTGGTGTACTGTGAATATGTGTGTGTGTGTGTGTGTGTGTGTGTGTGTGTGTGTGTGTGTGTCTCAGAGGAAGCTCCCAGCAGGTTCTGATGTTATGCTGATGTTGGTCCTTTGAGGGAAACAGAGAAGCGACTGAACCCCTGACTGCTGCTCTCCCAGTGAAACAGGAACACACACTCAGTTCATGTCAGCAAAGATTTGATTACACGTGGACACACAGGAATTCAAAAGACCCCCACACACACACCCCCACACACACCCTTGCCAGCTCTTTGAGGGCAGAGTCGTGAACGGTCAGCAGTGGAAAATGTGTCCCGCGGTCGGCTCTGCAGCTCAGCAGAGGAAGCTGAACTTTCCTCCATTTTATCACAACCAGCAGCTTCATTACTGCCAAAATGGAGGCCTGATGGAGTCCACTGGTGATTAAAGGGGCAGTCCACACAAACCCATCCCTGGCACAAAAGCAAAGAAAGAAAGAAAGAAAGAAAGAAAGAAAAAAGAATATAAGAGCAGCTAATACAGGTGAGCGAGCTGTTTCTCCAAGTGGCAGTGAAGGCTGCAGGAGAGGAAGTCCAGTGGCGAAGCTAAGCTGTCAGTTTATTTAATGAATATAGATAATATCAGTCTTCTCATATTACCTTCAGCAAGATAGCAGTCATGGATGTTTCCCATAACGGCAAATGTTGCTTTAATGTTTCTTTGTGAAGATATAACTAAAACCCAAACTGTGTTCCTGCAGGTGTGAGTGAACTAAAGCAGTCAGAGAGGGATGAAAGGCCACAGGGCAGATATTGTAGAAGTTTAAAAGGAACACAAATGTGATCAAAAAAGACATCAGAGAAGCCGGAAGAAATGAAAGAGCTTTGATTTCATGCCAGAGACTCACAGAACACCAAAAGGTACAGTTCCATCTGTTTATTGATTAACTATAAAATATCGAGTTACTAAAACAATTCAAAAGAAACACTGATAAACGTGGTTGCTGTCTGTAAAAAAAAAAAAAAAAAAAATAACCATACACATACAGTATAGGGTGACAGAATATATCTGGTTTCAGATTTATCTCTAAAATGTTCTTTTTGCATTTTTACAAGATTAGACATGTGTACAAAGTATATTCTGATAGCTTTTTCTCCACTCGGCTGTGAAGGATCATTTACAAAACTTAGATATTTTTTCTATTTATTTTCAAAATAATCTTTTTTCTGTAACAGGACAATAACGATACAGAAGGAACAGCAGACGAAGAACCAGCCTCCAGTCCATCTCTCTCTCTCTCTCTCTCTCTCATTCTTCTCTCCCATTCTTCTCTCTCTCTCTCTCATTCTTCTCTCCCATTCTTCTCTCTCTCTCAATCTCTCTCTCTCTCTCTCTCTCTAGCAGCTAGCTCCCAGTGCCTGTCAGCAGTATTGCTTGAGAGGCGTGGACGATTGTTCAGAGAGGGGAAGCGAGGGGAAAACAAATGACGGAAACATGCAAAAAACAAACGTTTTAAAGACAAGCCAAAGTAAAACAGACGGTGAGAAGAAAAAAGCATTTGCAAAATCAGGCTCTTAAAACGTATGACACAAAATGAAAATGAAGGCGAAGTGGGCAATAAGAGTGTGTGTGTGTGTTTTTGTGTGTGCGTGTGTGTGTGTGTGTTTGTGTGTGTGAGAGAGAAAGAGCGTTGGACCCTGTTTGAAGGCCTAAGGCTGGGCTTTGGATGGAGATAGGGGGCAAATGGAGATTGGAAGGCAATAACACACACCCAAAAGGGTTACAAAGGTGTGTAAGTGTGTGCATGTGTGTGGTAATACCAGAGGATAAGAGTGTGATGTGTTATCTTGCTCACACACACACATCCCACACACACACACACACACAGGGGGAAAAAAGTGCTTTAGCAGCTCCAGGGGTAAACAAACATTCATAACAGGCACGTGAACTTTCGCTCTGCAAACACCGGTACGACCCGTGGACCCATTACGCTCCCACAGCTGAGATACCAGCCGGAGAGCCATTTTGGTCGACTGTCACTCACAACTTTTGAACTTTTGTCTGCAGAAATGTGAGTCTCAGCCTGAAGGAGCAGGCTCCAGAGAGCAGCAGGCTTGAGGAGCAGGTGGGGCTTTAGCAGATAAGATTATCTGGCAATCAATCAATCGAGTAATCTCAGAAAAACAAAAACAGCACAAGTCGCTCTGTACCTTGTTAAACCACTTCCAGTGCTAGCAGCACAATCGTTTCCTTTGCCTCTCCTGTACTGAACTTCTACTATTACTGGCAGACGTCTTTTGTCATTTATCGGAAACACGTCACATGAACAACATCAGCATCTCGGGCTGCCCTCCAGACATTACGCAGCAGGCTCAGAGGGAGTAAATATGTGATATAGCCTATAATAAAATCAGACAAAAGATCTCAAAAGAGTAGAAAATATTAAACCTATTGAATATCAACAAGACAATCTTCAATCTCTGCAGCGAAGCAGAGAGAGGGCAACGTGGTAAGAAACACAAGAAAATCAACATGATAATCACAGATATACTGTATAACTGTGTATATATATATATATAATATATACATATACACACACAGTATTCAATATACTGCATATATATCTGATACAAACTCTATACACAATAGTGTAATAGTGGGTTAAAAGCTCAGGAACGGATTTCAATTATAAATCACAGATGAAAGGCATTTCTGGGGGGAAACGCCAATCTGATCACTTTGATGACGGGAGGAGTAGGGGGTGGGACCTAAGCGAGATTTGGCAAATCATCATCCTAAGGCTGCCCAAACGCTCACAACCCTGAGCACGACATTCAACAGTCTCACCCTAAAAACAGTTAAATAGGCACGTGGAAAGAAGCAGGAAGAAGCAGAAAGAAGCAGCTCGGGGTGCGAAAAGAAGGTGTCAGAGGGGGCGTGTTCGTTTACCTTCGTCTATCTAGAAGGGGGCATGGGGTGTGTGTGTGTGTGGGGGGGGGGGGGGGGGGGCTCATTCAAAGTGCACTCATGTCAGAGATGACCGCCTGGAGGGCAGCAACGTGGTCAAGCGGGGAAACGGAAAGCTCGATGTCCATAAAACACCAGAAGCAAACGAAAAATGAAATCCTACACAGGACACTTAGAGGTTGAAAACACTGCAGCCGAAGCCAAACTGTTGCAGATCACTGTTCAAATTGAATTATGCTCGTGATGTAATCAGCGCTGGCAGCTTCATACGGACTATCAGCGCCATGACCTTGATGCGTCTTGGACCGGCTGCAATGTTTACAACCCTGAAAACACCTTAAAAATAAAATGTAAAAAAAAGGACAAATCCACCCTGTGTGACTGCTGCACTGCCAACGCGTCGCCTTGTTCAGAGCATTCAGTCGCTTTGAGATCGAGTGTTAACGTTTACTTCTCTCACAGACTCTTGTAGCTACGCTGCGTCTCTTTGAGGCCTCTGCCGTGTCTCTCGCTGCTCTCATGTCTGTCGCCCTGTATTGTTGTTCAGCCTCGGTGCAAATAGGCAAAACACGAGATACATCGCCAGCAGCTGGTTTCGTAGTGTTTCATGTTCTCAGGGTGGATTCTTCCTTTAGGATAGGAACTAAAGATGACAATGGGAAGTGCTTTTAATAGTACAAGATTCCTTCCTCTCTCTTTCGGCCTGAGTCTCTGAGGGAGGTTTTCGTAGCACAGGATTGTCACGGGGAATTGAAGGGGTTAAATTAAAGGAGGATAGACGTTTAGTGCTTTCTGTTGGACAGCAATGGAAGGAGTCTCTATTCCTATCTTTCTGTGCGTCTCTTTCTCTGTCCGTCGCGTCTGCTGTTCTGTAGATACATTTATATGACTGTAACATGACTGTAACATCACCACGGCAACATCATAATCACAACGTCACATCACCGCCGTCTGCGTGCGTGCGTCCGTCCGTCTGTCCGTCCGGACACGGGCCTCTCTCCTCCTCATCATCATCATTCACAGTTCATTAAAGCTTCTCGACTGTTAACCTCTTTAGAAAAAAGTACTCTGACATAAATCTATTACATGAAAATAAAACACTCATATTTCCCTCTATATAACTGTGTGTGTATTACGTGGAGGTGAGTATTTACATGTGTCTGTGCATGTGCGATTGTGTGTTTAGGAGTATATTTACATGTGAAAGGAGCCTGCAGTGCTCGTGTGTATTCTCAAGCTTCGCCGTGAGCACAACCAGCAGAGCAGCGCTGATGGAGTCCGTGTGCAAAGGTTTCAGGGACTCCTTCCTCGTAATACTGTCTAGTGTCTCCCGTCTCTGTGGTTGAACCCGACAGTCTGCTGGAGTGGACCGCGGTGCCGGAGCAGTCTAGTTCATTTGAAAAGATCCATCATGAATGAAGATCAGTGATTAGACTTGGAGGTCGCTCCTCGTGAGGGCCGGAGTCTTGGATCCGCTCAGCAGAGGACCGGGACTCCGTCGGTGTTGAAGATCATGCCGGTGGTGGGTTCGTAGGTGCCGGCCAGATAGTACAGGTCCTCGCTGTCGGCGTAGCGCCGCGTGTGGGTCATCTGCTCGTACTCCTCCACGCTCACCACCAGGCACTTGTGGCTGACCGTCTGCACGTCGTTCTCGTCGCTGTGAGACGACTGGTAGAGGGCGCGCTGTGGCGGAGACAGACGAGATTATTCTGACACTTTCTACTCAACTACACAGTGAACTGCAGCCGGTCGAGCCCCAAGATAGAGCACAAAGAAACAAAGCCTTAAGCTTTATGTTTTTACTTAAGCCAGTGGTTCTCAAACTGTGGGGCGCTAAGGTATTACAGGTGGGGCGCGGGGGGATATTTATATATTATAATCCTTTAGTTATTATCTTAAAAAGATATTTAGTGTAAAACAGGTCAATTGCAGCCACAAAAAGGAATTTTTCTTTTCCAAATATTAGTTATTATTTGCACGGATAGAACTTTAATTGCATTGTTCTAACAAAGTGATTGCACATTTTATTAGTTTTTGTCTGATGGGGCAATCTGGTTTACTTGCAATTTTCTTCATTCTATTATTTGAAAAAGCCCAGATGGAGGAGTCACACAAAGTTATTAATAATATATATAAATATATAATATAATAAAAATTCAGCGTGGACCTTTTTTGTTACAATTTTGTTGGGGCATGAAAACGCTTCTTCCTCCAAAGTGGGGCGTGGCAAAAAAAAAGGTTTGAGAACCACTGCTTTAAGCGTTTCTTTCTTTTTTTTCTTCGTTTCTCATATTATATATTTACATACATGACATTTGGTCTCTGCATTTAACCCATCCTAAGGAGCAGTGGGCTGCCGTGAGGCGCCTGGGGGTTCAGTGTCTTGCTCAAGGACACTTCGACATGCAAACCATGGGGAGACCGGGGATCAAACCGGCAACCTTGTGGTTTCAGGACGACCACTCTGCCCATGAGCCTTTCTCTTTTACTTGACCCGCCATCACACGCTACAATACATCAGAGGAGCGAGTCAGAGGGCGTGTGACGGGCAGAAGGCCTTGTTCTCTCTCACCTCCATGAAGTCCTTCCTCTGGATGGACGAGTGCAGAGCTGCTGGTAAAGACTGGCCACACATCTGATCCCAGTTCTGCAGAGGACAGACACGTTTTAGCAAAAAGCTTCAAACTAACGAGACACAAAAATGCATTCAGTCTGACTGAAAATGCGTTTCTTTTTCTCAACGGCGATGACTGAATCATAGATGAAATACTAAAAAAGTCATGATCGACCTCCTCTTGATCTCATGGTTTTTTAATGATATTGTAGCATGATATATTGCAATGAGGAAATAAGAGAGAAAAATTAAGGAGGAAGGTTCCATTAGTTATAAGATTGAACTAAATAATTCCAATTTCATGACTTACATTTCCTGAAATGTAAGTCATGGTATCTTCTTTTATTAAGAAGAAATACACTTAGGAAACTAAATGATCTTTTACCGAATGACAAATCACAATTCTCAGATAGTGATTTATCGAGTTGTGTGACTGAACTATGACGACGATGTTGAAGCTCCAGGGGGCGGATCCAGTTGATCCAGTCAGTCATTTTTAGAACTGGTTTCAAAACTCAAGGGACCGTATTCACAAAGCTTCAGAGTACAAAGATTTGCTCCGAGTGATGAAATTCTAAGAGTATTCTTATAATTAGGACATTTTAAAATCCTGGTAGAGACAAAAGTTATCCACAAAGCAGCTTAGCCTTAGCCTCTGTCTACTGAATCCCTGTCCGTTCTGTGCCCATTGTCAACCAGACCTCCTCACTAAAGGAAGAGTTTCTGTCCCTTCCTTACTGGAGTTTGTCACAAACGTTTCCCTCATCGCTAGAAAGTTAAAAGCTCTCCTCGTGTATCCAGAGGACGTGTGTGAGTACGGCCTCAGGCTCCTACCTTCTTGTCGGTGAGTTTCTTGCCGGGGTTTGTTTCCTCTGGATGATAGAACCAGTTGACCCTGACCACCATGTTGCTGCCCCAAGACTCCCACATGCTCTGGATGCGGCCGATGAAGGGCAAGTTGGGCCGGCCGGCGGACAGGAACACGGCGCAGTCCCCGATGCGGATCATCTCCCGCCCACGCACGATGGCCTTATAGAAGAGCTTCTTCGCCTTGCCCTTCATACCGCGTCTCTGGGGGGTCAGAAGAGGACAGATTGGTCACAAAGGGAAAGGAGGGGGGTGTTTGGAAGAACACAGTTGGTGTTGCTCTTCTGTTTATTCTATATTCAAGTGTTTTTTCTTCTCACCTGAGTGGGTTTTCCAAACCACTTCCAGAGCTGTCTGGCTGGAAGGAAAGCAGAAATTTTGGGCCTGTTCTCCACACTGGGAAGCCTCTGGCGTTTAGCCAGCTCCTTGGTTGTGGGGAGGTGGACGCCCTCTCTCCGCTTTGGTCTCCCCACCTTCCCCTCTCCACCGCTGGGCTTCGGCTTGGGAGGACGCCCCCTTTGCCCCGATCCCTTCCCTGTAGCCGGTTTAGCAGGTTTGGCGGGCGCAGGAGCAGAAGGAGTTGGAGAGGTTGAAGGGGAGGGAGTTCGTGAGGGAGGAGACAGCTCTTCATCCTCCACTTTTACCTCCACTTCCTTCTTCAGCTCCTCCTCCTCCTCGTCGTCTTCCTCCTCCTCTTCTTCTTCTACCTTTGTCTCTTCTTTCGGTGTGTCCTGTACTGGCGGTGGGGTGACGGGGCCTGGTGGAGGCGTAGGGGTCCTCTCTTCATCTGAGCTGCAGGAAGAGTCATCGGTTGAAGAAGAGGACGACGAAGAGGACGATGATGAAGAAGATGAGGAGGAACCAGAGCAGGACGATGAGGATGACGAGCAACTTGAGGTGCATTTCTTCTTCTTCTTCTTTAACTTGCCTTTCTCGCCTTCTTCCTCCGACTCCGAGCTGCTGCTACTCTGAGATTCATCTTTAATCTTTCTCTCCTCTCTTTTCTCTACCTTCTTCTCCTCTTTTTTACCTTGCTCCTCTCTTGTGTCCTTCTCCTGTCCTCTGCCATCACTTCCCCGACTCTCTGCCCTCTCCTTGAGCAGCATCGGCGCTTTGTAGGTAGAGTCTTTCTCTTGCAGGCCAGACCCTCTCTCCGGGGCTTTTGGCCTAGCCTTCATCAGTTTCTGATTGGCTGTGGCTGTGGTGATGGGGGTGTGGTCTCCTCTGACGCCTCGACCTTCTAGCAACATCAGAGCCTTGGTCTTCTTGGTCTTGGGGGAGGTGACACCTTCATGGTCGAGCTTCACCAGTGGCTCCGCAGACAGAGACTTGCGTCTCACCACTGAGCCCACGTCACTTTGCCCCGAGTTGGGCTTGGGTCTGGAGAGAGAGCCGGGTCTGGAGGACAGCTGGTCGGACGGCATCTTCAGTTTGGGTCTTTGGGCAGATGATGATGTCGACAATGAAGATGATGAAGGTCTGGGATTCAGCGAAGAGCCAGATTTGCCTGTTGACAGCCTGGAGATGGGACCAGGTAGAAGTCCAGAGCTGTGGCTGGGTCTGGAGCCGCTGTGGTGGTCCGAGGAGGGTTTGGTTTTGGGTGAAGCAGACGTGGGTCTGGACGTGGACGGAGCGCTTGGCTTGGATGCAGTAGATGACGGCGCCATAGTGGGTCTGGACATTGGCCTGCTGGCGGTGGGGCTGACACTGCTGCTGCTGCTCTCTCTCTCTCTGCGCTGGCTGTTGTACGAGCTGAGGTTGGGTTCGCTGTACAGATCCACAGTCAGGACCTTCCCATAGGTGGAGGGGTAGAGGGAGGGAGGGAGAGCGCGGGCTGGTTTAGGAGCAGAAGGCTGGGCTGAGCCGGCCTTCCTGGGCCCCGGGTTGGGAAGGGTGGGGCTACTTGCTGGAGACGTGGTGGAGCTTTTGCGGACTGGTTTTGCCTGGGTTCCCATTGATGGCCGGGAGGCAGGTCGGGGCTTCTCCTGAGCCGCCTTCTGGACAGAGGAGGTCCTGTCCTGGGAAGGCTTGGCTGGAGCCTGGAGTCTCTCTGCAGGCTGGGTGGAGGAAGATGGAGGATCGGCTTTTTCTCTGCCCCCTGAGTTCAAAGGGGTCTCTGAAAAATAAGAAAGGAAAGAACACAAAACGGTTTAAGAACTCTGTTTGTTTGGGCCAAATGTAAATGGGTTATCTTCAGATATGCTGACATATTCATTGTGTGGCTTCGTGATGTTTGTGGTCTTTGCAGCCTCACATGTTGAGAACAGATGACAAATGAGCAACAACTTAGTGACTTGAAAACATTGCTTTTAAGAAGTGCTTACCCAGTAGAAAGGAGGCCAGCGTCAGCACATCAGACATGCAATATGCCATTTATTACAGCGAGAGTAATAGACCCTGAGCTTTACAGAACAACAACCAAGCTGTTTGAGCAAATTTATGAAACTGATATCAGAGATGACAGCTATGGTCAAATATGAGATATTTGATAAAAGATTCCTCTGAGTCTTGAGCTATTTTTGTTGGTCCTGTTGTTTTAAAAAGATCAATCAAAAGACTAGAGGATCAAAGCCTTTTTGATTTCACCATTTTAATCTCTCTATGTTAAATATATAAAAAATAAGGACAGCAACAAACTGCATGGATCTCACTTCTATTATTATTCCTAATTATCAACATAAATTAAATAACTTTTTCTCATATTCGCTCAAACTGTCACAGTAGATGAGAGTCCTCTGCGTCTTTTTAGTGCCCCTAATTGCATTCGCAAGATTCCAGGCTGTCTAACCGAGCAGCGCCCAGCGACCAAAGCAAACTTTCTTTAATAATTCAATCTGAACAGTAACACTAACATTTGTTTCTGAAAACATTTGAGGCGGGAAATAGGCTATACAGTAACATAATCCGGACTCCTCGGCTCTGATTGGTTGTTTTTTCTCGGGAGCGGTGGAATCTTGTGAATGCCATTAGGAGCTCCAAGAGGAGGCAGAGGAACTTGATTTTTTTTTAAGTTCGTCATATTATAGCTCATTTTTTAAACCCAGAAGAGAAACTCTGCTCTTCCACGATAAGCACTGAGGCAAATAATGTGAAAGTCATCTCTTATTTTATTACGTTATGCCGACACGTTTGGCTCCGCTACGTGAGGAGATGTCTTTTAATGGTCCCTTGGAATTACTCGAAGAAGAAAGAATGTACAACTCACTAGTTTTATCTTAAGCGCCACCTCCATTATCTTTACCTCCCGTAGGAAACATTACCTTTTATTTCATCGATAGTTCTTAAAGATTTGACACGTTTGGTCCATAATTTCTGTGAAACTCATCGTTTGCACCAGCACTGTCGTTGATGCATTGGAGTCAAGTAAAATTAGACTCACAGGATATTATCTATTAGTAGGATAAGCAGTGGGTCGGTGAGTTGGTACTAACAAATATAAAGTGGAATAAAGATGATACTAAAAGTCAAGCATAAAGCCCCATGTAAGCCCACAAAAGAAAATAACGTGTCTTACTCGATCCATCCATCATTCTAGAGGAAGCACTTTGATTAGCTCACCTGGTTTGGGTTTGGGTTTGCGGCCGGGTTTTCCTTTGATCTTCGGGGCGCTCTCCTCCAGCTTTGTTCCCGCTTCTTTGCCCTCTTTGCTGCATTTGCGAACTCTTCTCCTGGAGCAGCTGGTCACGAGCAGCGCCGGGGACGGCTCGGCGCCTGGACAGAAGCAGAGAGCCATCGGGCTTTATGGTGTGTCTGAAATATTTAAACTGCATGCTCTTCATGCTTTCATCATGACTGCTGCACATTGATGCGATAAAAAAAAAAAAGCTATAAATAAATCTGAATGGAGGCGTGCTGTTGTCGGTTATCTGCAAACCTCTCAATTGAGCCAAGATGATTGGATATTTCTACGTTTTGAGTGTGGGTGCACTGTTCAGAGTTCACTCCCTCATAAACATCAACATATTGGAAGCACCTTGCTTGCAAAAAGGGAAACATTTACGCCAACTTCTGCTATGAACAAATCAACAGAAGAGCCACAGAGTAAATACTGGAATTTGACACTGTGTGTTGTGCTGTGTGTGGTCTCTCTCCTTCAGGAAACACTGTTGTCATCACTGTATATGATGTGGACAACCATGAAGGCGGAACCAGGCTCTAGCTTAGACAACACAACCACTTACGATGAACCATACACATCCGCACACAGCAGTTCAAAGAGTAGCGAATAGCTGTAAGTTAGCAGTCCTCGACTGGGAAAACAATTATGCTAAAACCATCAGCGCACACACACACACACACACACACACACACACACACACACACACACACACACACACACACACACACACACACACACACACACACACACACACACACACACACACACACACACACACACACACACACACACACACACACACACAATAGATAGCGTTCAAGCAGATGCAGACAGGCATGATCACACACACACTTCACTAAACAAGCGTTAAGGGCAAGAAGCAATTTAAATCTGTGAATTCATCATCCCTGTGTGTGTGTGTGTGTGTGTGTGTGTGTGGTGTGCTCACAGTGGATCTTGTAGTCCGGCGGCAGCAGTCTGATGTGGGAGAGGGGGATGCGGCCTGTGTCGCCGTCGTCAAACTCCACCGTGATGAGATCATCATTCTCGTCAATATCGGAACTTCCTGTTTATGGGACAAAAAAAACAGTCAAAAGTAAGCCGAGGCCATTTGATTTAGACACATTTCAGAGACACAAAAACCGGTTTTAACGCATGTGTTTTGACTCTTGTAACTGGGTGACACCCAGTCATTTAGGCATTATTGCTCATAGTTCACTGCAGTAAAGCAAACTAATTATGTTCCCATTACCATCCCGCTACTTAAAGTAATAAACTGTGCTGAATTATATTTGTATGTGCTGACAGCTACAATTAAATTGCCAGTGTGAATAGATTATGCATCGCATTGTGTGAGTGATGGGTGTGTGTGTCTGTGCTGGTGCAGTACCGTTGACAACGGTGCCAGGATACAGGCAGCGGTACTGCTGGCTCCAGTAGGCGGCGATGCGGGTGCCCTCTGGGAGGTAGCGCACGGACGGGGGCTTCACGTCGATGATCTGCACACAGAGAAAAAAATCATCAGTGTCTCCAACTCCTCAAAGAGTGTAAAATGTTTGGAGCTGGACCACAAATGTAGAGGGTTGTTAACTCACAGCCTCCTGCAGCAGTTGTTCCAAGCAGTAGATGTGCGGCCGGTTCCCTCTCTCCCCCTCCACCACCACACTGTAGCTGCAGGGTCAAAGGTTTAGGGTCAGAGAGGAAAGGAGCCGGAGTCTCAAGAGGGAGATCAGCTGTCTCTGCCGTGTGGATGGTCTCTTATGCCAGAGACGGGACTCAACTTTTAACCTGATTCGGACAACTTTGATCCGTGGCAGGCAGGGAGAATGTGTTGTCTTTCACCAACTACCAGTATAGTGCTGTGGCTCAGCCAAACACTGTTGGGAGCAGAGCGTGACTAATACCCACACTCCCCTGGAATAATAATCCCGTCTGAACAGGGCTTTAGTCTGTTTGTTTTCTTTTAATTAAGCCACTCCGGATTTGAGTGGCAGCTAAATGACAAAAATGATCTAAACGTAATGTTTTTATGTTTGTGTGCAACTTTGATACATTTAGAGTAATATTCACTACAAAAACCTGAATGTGAAAACAACAATTGAGTTGGGTTTGCCCTACACTTTCAGTTTTCATGCTAATCTGAGCCGCCCGGCAGCAGGCTTTAGTTTTCTAATGAAACAACTTATAAATAAGCTTAGTCGCTGTGGTTTGCACCTGCAGACGCCTCCTAACAATATTCTCTCCTGCATCGTGCTGCTGAATCAGGTACTTCTGGAATCAAGGACAGCAAACGTCCACGGGGACAAAAATTGGAGCACACTGATTGATTTGCCGCTCGTAATAGTGCAAACAGATGTGTGTGCATTTCCACTATTAAAAGGCTGCAGATCCATCACTGGGCTGCAGGCTTTTTAAAAGCGTACTCACATGTCAGGGGAGTGGACAGTGTTCACGTGGCCTGCGTACAGGAGTTGGTCGTCCATGGGGATCAAGACTCGGAGTCCGTCCACCAGAGAGTCCTTATCCAACACACACTGCACTGGAGCTGAACACAACAGGGGCACGGCTCTGTTAACTGTTGTGCGGTTGTGTCTGGAAGCAGTGGTGGGTGGTGTTTTTGTGTGTACTCACCAGGCGCGGAGGACTTCTCCGACACGCTGCTGCTGCTGCACTGTGGGACGAGTTCATCCTCGCTGAAGCTGCTGTCCTGGTTGGGCTCGAAGTCTTCGTCCGCCGCCATGCTCTCCATCAGCCGGCTGACCGCGCCTCTGGAGGGCTGCAAAAAAAACACACAGTGCTTTAATTTCACAGCACAAAATATCCAAGAAGTCAACAAGGAAGATCTGTTTCGGGGAGGTTTTCCTGCGCTGATGCGAGGGTCCCGAGACAGCAAAGCCCTCTGAGGCCAATCTGTGATTTTGGGCTCTACGAAATTAAATTAAATGAAACCTCTGACTGCTGCAGCGGATGCACTTGAGGCGGCCTTCCCTCCCTCCCAAACTAGCAGGCTGACGCACCATAAATTAACTTTTCAAAGTGAAGCAGTAACATATTACAACACTTATGTTGTTGAATACACAATCTTTTCTCTGCTGTTCCACCATCACAAAGAGCTATGCACACACTTCAGCTGCCTTTAGTTGTTTCCAAAACAAACTCTAGTTGTGGCTGGTGGCAGATGGAGAGTAATGCAACACTTTGGAAGAAATCACACATTGCAAGGTTTACTTTTTTTCTTTTCTTCTTCTTCTCACCAACAGAACAACACAAGCTATTGGTTAACATTACTGTGTGTGCACATGTGAAAATACATGAGACACTTAGGTCTGACGACTTAAACGTTATGGTTTTGTCCTTGCCATTATAATTAAGTTCACATCCATAAAGACAGCTGCTCCATCATCCTACTGACCTCTCTGGCCTTTGTCTTAGCCTTTGGTTGGCTCTTGCGTGCCGGGCTGAGGCTCAGAGGCGCAGGGACGTCTGTGATTGGATTGCACAGAGTGGGCGGGCTCACAGGCAGAGGAGAGTCCTTGGGCCTCTTTTTCTGGTTTTCAAAAGTCACAACACACAGAGTTAAAAACATGCATACGAGTGACTGCACTGAGGATGTAGTGGACAGATTTACATCTATAGACACACACACACACACACACACACACACACAGAGGGTTGGGTGCTGCCAGGCTGCCTACAGTTGTCCTTTCTTGTCAGCAACACGACACAGACAGTAGGGGAGTGCTGCAGTGACTGAAGTACTGGGAACCCCTGCTGACACACACACACACACACACACACACACACACACACACGTCGAGGGAGACAAAATGATGTGAGGGAACCAGAGTTTGAGGGAGGTTTGAGAGTGAAACGGTAACAGAGGAAGAGGAGCAAAGAGGTGGGAATAAAGGACAAGAGTCTCTTTGTTTTTCGGGCTCTTCTCAGTTGGTGATTAACAAGCCGATGAATTATTGACGTACTTTGACCACCTCTTTCCCCTCCCTGCTGGGCGGAGAGGGTTTGGGTCTGGAGGCTGGCTTCGGGGTGAGAGGCGGGGCCAAGCTGGAGGTGGGCGTGGACGCCGACGCGGGCATCTGATTGGCTGAGGTGGTGGCATCGTGGAGGAAGATCCTCTCGCTGCGTCGCCGGGTCCAGCCCTCGTCCTCGCTGAAGCCTCCGAACCCGGGGCCGGAGGAGGGGAGGTCGAAGCTAAATTGCCGCGGCGAGAGCGGCGTGGCCCGCGGTTTGGACGGAGGCTTGCGTTTGACTGGCAGCACGTCATCCCGCTTGGAGGGGCTGGTCTGGTCGATGCGGCGGGTTGCCGGGGGCAACAGGGGGAGCTCTGGGGCGGAGCGTTTGCCGTGAAGCAGAGAGGGGAACTTCCTGAGGCGCAGGTCCGAGCCCGAGTCAGACCACTCGCACTCTGAGGACCCTGACGGAGGAGAGGACACGGTCACATGGTGCAACAACTCTTCTTATTCTCTCGCGGTCTCTCACACGCACACGCACACGCACACGCACACGCACGCACGCACACACACACACACACAGTAATAAACTCTGGTGTTAGATTTTCTGAAATCAATAACTGTGAATAGGACTATTGATCTATTTAAAACTAATACATAATTGAAGACTGAATCATTACATGCAGCCTGATGTGACAATTAGAAATAAATTAATATTTAACCAACAATCAATATTATATACATATATAATCCTTAACAATCGCTCAGGCGGTGAACCTGCTCAACCACAAAAACAGAAATCACAATTATAGACTGGAAAGGTGTCCGGGGAAATCTGTGAAATGAGTGTTGGTTCAGAGCCAGCTGCATCTGATCACTGTTTTTATCCACTTTTCTCTCTTACATAATAAAGTAATCCATATTCATCGTGGTTATTGGCACAGACATGACGTGGTGTCACATGCAACTCAGTTGTATCAGTTTTTTTACCCATGGTGCTTTGCCTGCTGCGTTGTTTGCCGCCATGGAACATGCTCAAAGGAGTGGAGCTGACGGGGAGCGCGCTCGCCGCAAACCTGGCCAGCAGACCGAGCCCACTCTCCTCGTAGCCGCCATCCTCGTCCGAGTCAGACTCATCCTCGTTGTCTTCTTCCTCCTCGGACGTTTCTGTTTCAGAGAAAAGACGATCAGCTCAGAGATGAATGTAGCTGCAGCATCGGTCCGGGTCAAAGGTCAAATCAATTCCTACTTCCACATCCTACTGTGGACACAGACTGCACTTCTGAGAAGATGAATTTAAAGAAATGTGATCGAGATACGTTTTTATACACTAATACACAGACTCAATTAAGCCAATGTAGAGGCCTGGACTTTACAAAAATAGAATACACACACATACATCTTAACATGTAAGTTGACCAGAGACGACAGGGGGAGATCAACTGTCCAAACCACTGTATCCTGCTCTCACATGCTGTGTAAGCTAGAGACAGCAGGAAAATATGTGATTTACCACATACATGCATGTGACACACACACACACACACACACACACACACACACACACACACACACACACACACACACACACACACACACACACACACACACACACACACACACACACACACACACACACACACACACACACACACACACACACACACACACACACACACACACACACACACAGCAGCTGAGACCCTGTGAGCTGAAACTCTGACTCCATTATCATTTATTATTTATAAAAATGAAAAACCTCAGGGGAATGTGACACAGGGAGAAGTGAAAGACCACTTCCCTCTTTCTCCAAGTCTGACAAGCACACACAAGCACACACAGACACACACAGCTGGTTAGTTGTGTTTAGCAAGTTGTTAGCAGTTAGGTCCATGACAACAGAGAAGCATCTCCTCACGGGTTAGAGCGTTAACATTGTGGGTGGGTTCACAGCACAACATACTGGCTTTTTGTTGTTGTCTTAATGACATCAAAGTGTAAAACAAAGGGCCATCAAATTAGCAATCCTTTGTAACACTTGTCAGTTTTGCCACAGTCTCTGTGACCATGCAGAGCAGTGATGTGAGGGGGCCCAAAGGAGACCTCACGTCACTGCAGCAAGTTAAACCAATGGAGGCCAGCAGAAACTAAGAGATTTTAGGGGAAGTTACATCCCTCTTTAGCCAAAACAATAAAGCTTGATTTGGTTTATAAGGCTTTTTTAAATTTTTTATGAAACCATTCATTTTTGCTGTGGCTCCAGACAAGACTAAAATACATATTTAAGGACTTGTTTTAGGGAGTACACGTTCTGTGAATCCACGGTGTGTTAACTGAAGCAGGCAGACGATACAACAAGCAGGCGCTGAGAGGACAGCCCTGTTAGGCCCCTTCGGTATAATGTTGGTATGAGCTTTGAGTAACCATGGCTACATCCTCTTTCCCAGCGGAGAACCAAAAGTCTTCCTGTGACCTTTGGCAAGCCATCAGGAGACGTAAAGTTAGGGAAGTGGAGGCAACCACGGCTCTCAAAGAGTTTTATGTTTTAAGGACAAAAAAAAGTAAAAAAGTAAAGAAAAAAAAAAAAAAATATATATATATATATATATATATATATATATATATTCTGTGTATGTGGATAAATTTCAGCACGGTCCATGTTAGCGGTTAATAAAGAATAGAGGAAGGGGCACTTCCTACTTACAGAGCAGGTGACAGGGGTGTGGCCTCAGGCAGGGCGGGGCAGCCTAGCCGTAGCTTGGCCTTAGCACAGTCAAGCTTAAGCAAGGCTTGAGCCACTAGCTGCAGCGAGGTAGCGTGGGCTCAAGGCTGCGCTAGTCCTTGCCAAGCTTCTGTAATGCAGCAGCAGCAGCACAAGCACATGGAACAGGCTGAGAGACACTCAAAGCATCATGGGTAGGGAGGACAAGGAGGAGGGAGTAGGGGGGGCAAAGGAGAGGGGGGGGAAAGGTGAGAGGACAAAGCAAGATGTCTGAGAGTAATGTAAAAAGGGTTATTTGAAGGTTTAGTAGACAGAGGGGCTCTATTGTCCAAATATCCCCAGCATTTTAGTATAATTGGTGCAGTCAAGACGTTTAGAATGAGTCATGGCGCATTTATTTCCCCCACATCACCACAACACTAGACCACATCATCAGTATACATTTAGTAAATTTCTAGAGATCCAACTATTTCTCTTCGTTTTAGGACCAGGAAATAAACGTCTTATCCGTCCTATCAGAAAAGTCTGTGTGCTCTGAACTGATCTTCTACGTGTATGTATATATATATATACACACACACACATATATTTATATGTTAGAAGTTTCCCCAAATGTAAAGCTTAGACTGAAAAGTGTTTTTCCAACCTTTGCCAGAAGGACCAAACGGGATATTTGAGGAACAGAGCAGTCTAAAGGGTGTGTGAGGTGCAGCTGGACAGACTGACAGACGGACAGACAGACAGATGAAGCAGACACAAGGACCACAGCGCTTCGCTTTCTGTGCCAATCAAATCAACACCTTTAATAAAGCTTATGGTACCAAACTGCAATACAACTTTATGAAAGAATCTCACAATTCACACAATTTTTCAATGTACAAATGCTACAAAAAACGGTTTGCAATCCAGGCAATACAAATAAAAATAAAAAACACCATAGAAATAGATTTTTTTTGTTTAAAAGGCAACTTCGTAGAGAAGCCAGCAGCAAGAGAGGTAGGGATCGTCGAGCTAAAGCACAGTCTGACAACAGCTGTCGTAGCGAAACGCAAACAAAGACACAAGCTGTGACGAGGCTCAAAGACACATTTCTGTCGGACTCTACAGCGAGGCGGGAGGAGCTGTAAGATTTGGTCAGTAACCTTGGTCAAAGGAGTCGTCAGAAGAGCTGAGGCCCGCTTCCTCCAGCAGCAGTGATAAGTGCTTGTGTTTCTTCTTCTGAGCCTTCTGGCCGGAGAGCAGGGAGTTTGGCGGCGGCGCCGCCGAGCGCCTCTTCCTGGGCAGGTTGTCGTGAGAGCGCGGCGTCCCTGAGAGAGGGGGCCAGCCCCCTCGAGCAGAACTGTGCTCCTCTGAATCTGAGTCTGGTGCAGAGAGAGAACGGTTAATGATTCACGACGCCAAAGAGTCAGACACCAAGGCCACTTCCCCGCATCATCGGGACTGCAATCTTCAATCTAAACCTGGATCTGAATATTTTAAATCCTTGACTCGGCTGTGGTCAAACTAACTAGATGACTTAATGTTCTACCATAAAAAAATTAAAATGCCAGGAAATAGTTGTATAACGCCACCTTTTCCCAAGAGGATGAGTCTACTACTTAACGTCCGGTTATGTGAGGAATATCCTCCGAAACAAGAGGTGTACGGTAGAATACTTTCACCATTGAACTAACCTATGAATCGGATTTAAACAGACGACTGTGGCGTTATTGAATAAACCTAAATGGATTTTGAACAGACATGTTTTGATGGTGAAACATTACTTGGACAAATCAGTTCCTCTAGCAGCTACAGACGTATGAAGCAGTCGTGTTCAGGTACTCACTGTTGGAGCAGCTGCTGAGCTCTGATCTCATTGGCGAGAACAAGGCGGTGCTCTTCTGACCTTTCACCCTCTGGATGGTCTCCGAGGCGGAGGCCTTGGCGTCCATCTTGTGTTTCCCTGCTTTGGCGGACAGGTGGGTGCCGCGCTCCTTCATCCGGCCCTCTGCGGACTTGCCCTTCGGCTTGTCTGGCTTGGAGTTGGAGGCGAGTTTGCGAGGTGCGCCGAGGGAGCCGAGCTGCGAGAGCGAGAGCGCTCTGTCGAGGTCCGACGCCAGCTGCTCCTGCTCACACACGTGGCCTCGCTTCACCTTCAACACCTGACAACACCACAAGGACCACTTTGTTAAGCACTGGGAACCCCGGCGGCACACTGCAAGCCTGAAAAATCAAAACATGCACTTGCAAGAGGCCTACCTCCAGACCGTGGCTGGTGGATGGCTCCTGATCACTCCAGCTCTTCTTCTTCTTTTTCATCTTCACTCCTCCACTCACTGCCTCCATCTCCTCCTCTTCTTCTTGAGACACCCGGAACTTCTTCCTCTGTCCGTCCCCAGCTTCAGAGTCCTCAGAGTATTGCACTGTCCTACCGACCCTGACACATCGGGATATTTGCACTGTTTTTGCACAACCAAAAACTAAACAAGCAAACCAAAAAAATGTGTAAAAATAAATCTCAAAAGATGGCTGGATTTGGAGATCTCACTCACTTTCCAGGCCTGTTGTCCAGTTTGGGAGGTGTAGCCAAATGTTTCCTCTTCCTGGGCCGTCCTCTGCCCCGCCTGGTCAGACTCCGCCTTTCATCCTCCTGCTGCTGCTGCCGCTCACTGACATATGCATAAAAATGGTTATGGGTGTGCGTTTTGTCTGGTCGTGGGAACACGTTTTTGTGCGTGCAATGACAGCGGCAGTGTGATCAATGTGGTAACTGCAGAAAGTGAGTGAGCTCACCGCTTGTCTCGGCGCCGCTGCAGCTTGCTCAGATCTCTCTGCTTCTCCTTGTACGTCTTCTGCAGCTCGGCCAGATGGACGCGGTATTCCACTTCCACCGCATCCAGCACGTCCAGAGACATTTTACCATACAGCTGAAAAGAGGGGAAACAAAAAAGGTGTCACCATATTTCCCTGACTGTGTACCATCTCCGGGTGACCTGTGGTGTTTGTCTTCAGGTTACCGGCTCTTCCTTCCTCTGCCTCCAGCTGTACTTCTTGTTGGGGTCCAGCGTTCTGGGCAGATCAATGTGGGACTGCTTCTCGATGGCCTCCACCAGAATCTGTCTGCTTGCCTTCAGAAGACAGTCCAGGCCCTCTAATGTCATATCTGAATGGCATATAAAGGATATTAACACATTAGAGAAATGTAAAAAAAACTTGTATAAAACAAAGTTCCTTAGATTTTTGTTCTTTAGTATAATATCTACTCCTCTTCTTTATTTCCTTCCCTACCTCTCCACTCACCTTGCTCCAGGCGAATGTGCTCCATCTCTCGCTGGGCCATTTGGCTAAGCAGGGCCATGCCCTCCAGCGCCACCATCTCCAGAGCCCCCGTGCTGCTGCAGTCGGAGCCGATGGAAGAGATTGCCATCCGCGGTAAGAGGGTCAGGGTGGGTAGGGTGTTGGGGCGGGCCTGGGCCATCTCACTGGCAGCCAGCAGAGCAAACATCCCAGCCATGGGATCCTCGGGTCCGATGACCAGAGGGAGCGGCGAGTTGGAGGTTTGAGGAGGATAATCGGGGGTTTCTGTGACGCGTTCTGTTGGGCTGGTAGCGTGCGAGTGGATTGGAGTGTCCGGCTGCTCTTGCTCACACACCACGCCGGTGATTTGTTCCAGCGACGGACACATCTGAGACGATCCACGGCTGTCTGAATTTGAGGCGACGCACGGCGGATATCGTTCTGGATCTCGGATGACCTCCGCCTCTGTGAGTGGAGGAGGCGGGGGATAAGCTGCCTGACAGGAGTAAGACAACGCCTCCATTTTGATCGGCCCTCCTTCCTTCTCCTCCTGCCTGACTTCCTCCGGTCTCTCACCTAGAAGCCTCGGAAGGCTCGGAACAAGCAGAGGTAGCGGTTGCGACTGGGGCTTCGGGGCTTCCCCGTCGTCCTCTGGGTCCAGGCTGGGTAGCACGGGGCTGCAGATCCGCCGAGGAGGACCCCGGGGTTCTGGCGTCCTGTCGAGCGGAGGCCGCTCCACATCGGGTTCCTGCTTGAGGAAAGAGCCCGTTTTTGACGACTCTAGTTTCTGCGGCTTGATGTCTGTGTCCAGCAGCCTTGAAAGGAGGTGGGCTGAGGGCAAAGGGGCGGCGGGAGAGCGGGAGCGGTGGGGCGGGACAACTTCTGTGTTTGCCGCTGTTGGAGCTGGGATGTGATAGGGGGGGAAAGGTGAGCCGAACGGGGCCGTGACGGACTGGTACGGGTAACCGTGAGGGAGATCTGTCATAATTGTAAGGCAGAAGAAAAAAAAAAGTTAGGAGTCACAAATAAATGAATCCAATATCAAGCCTGATGGATCGTTATTCAAACTTTCCTTGATGGTTTTAACCATCAAACACACAGTGTATCTCATAAACATCCGTCAGAATACAGGTGGTCTGAAGCCCAGTGAGCTAACGAGACATTTCGGTGCACAGGGCAATAATGAGCTGAAAAACAACCTGTAAAGATAACAAGTCTATCTCACTTGCAGCTGAGCAGCTCGTGATTCAATGTTGAGTCCAGACTCACCGGAGTAGATGCCTTGAAAGGGAGCAGAGGCCACCTTCGGCCCCTCTCTCTGCTCCCGCCGCCCCGCCTCCATTTTCGGCCGCCGTGGCGAGGACGGGGGTGGCGAAGCTGAGCGGGGGGACGGCGGGTGAGGCAGGGGCGGCGGCGGGTGGGACAACGCCCTCACTCCGCCGTCCTCCGACTTAAGGGCGGTCACTGGCGAGGACAACGGCGGCAGAGGGGCGAGGGAGGAGGTAGACGGAGTCGGCGAGCGAGCGAGATGGGGGGGCTTGCGGGGGTGCGGGATGGGCGAGGGAGACGATATCGAGGAGGGCCGAGGTTTGGGGTCGGCGTTCCGCTTGTCCGCCTTGTCATCCATCTCCGGCCGGTGCTCGCTGGCCTTTAAGCGCTCCTGAAACACAGGGGAGGAGGCGGCTTTCGATCGCGTGCTTGTACGATGTGACACACGTTTGCTTCAGGGCATAAATATGAGCGAGCGGTTGCATTGTTTAGACTTCCTGGCCTGTCTTCTCCTGCAGCTGCAGGATGTGCTGTGTGAGCGGCTGTTTATTGAATGTGTTATACAACTTTACGATGACTATAAAATGTGTGACGGGTGAACATCATCTTCTTTCTTTCTTTCCCAATGAAAAACATTTGTAAGCTGTTTTTTTAAGTCTTCAGTATGGAGCAGTGGGTTTGAGGGCCACTGACAAATGTAGGGAATGGAGTATTGCATGATATTAGTTGACGATAAGTAGAATACAGACTATCCGCCTTATGCTTTATTTATTATAGTATTGCTTCAACTCTTCACCAGGTCGTAGAATGGGTTTATGCAAGTGTGCAATATCATTTGTCTCACTTCTAGCCCTCAATTTCTCTCCAAAGCCAGGATGCATATGTGTTTATTGTTGATGTGATGAATGTTTGTGACGTTATGCCCATAAAAGTCTCCAGCAGCTGCAGGACCGCAGTGTTTTATGTCTGTGTACGTAGCTGGATATATACCATACACGTGCACAGGTAGGTCAATGTTTTTGAATATGGGGTTTGAATGATGTGTAGTTTAGTCATACGTGTGCACTTACGACGAGCTGTGCATTCCTCTGCAGCTCCAGGACCTGCGCTGTGTGCTGCTGGATCATGAGCAGCTCCTGTTGCCGGAGCATCTGCTGCTGGGAGAGGAGCTGGAGCTGGGCTGCATGCTGCAGCGAGCTGCCTGTACCGTACACCCCCGACCACACCGGGGCTCCACGCTCCAGTACATCACCTCCTGTGGGGCCATGGAGCAGGGCATGGGCAGGTAAGCTTTGTCAGTGGCATCTTCTTTGGCATCACATTAGTCACATTAAAGATGAAGAAATTATGTAGCGTACTTTTAGCCTCACAACAGGGTTCATACACATTTTGACCAATGGAGTTCTGGGACTTTTCCATGACTTTAAACCAAATTTCCATGACAAATTTGTAATATGAATATAACAAATTTCCATGAGTTTTCCTAAACTTTTGGGATTTTATTTTTTCCAAGGACTTTTCAAGGCCTGGAAAAAAACATTTTAAAATTCCATGACTTTTCCAGGTTTTCTATGACCGTATAAAGCCTGCAACTATTTCAACAACGTACCCAACATCTTTAACGAAGCTATTGGATGAACGGATACATCCACGGTTTTCTCTTTGCAGAAGAGGATAATCATGTTTCAAGTACGACAAAGCGGTCTCTCGTCTGTGCTGTAAAAGCAGCAGAAAGCAAAACCCACTGGCACACCGTCCACAATAACATATGGAGGCTGTCAATCTCGTTGGATATGGTCTCATTTGTTTTCAGGAATTACCAGCACAAACATCTGTTTCGAAATGAACATGGTAATCATGTCTTTTTGGTAAAAATGCAATAAATAGTCCTTTCATAAGCAAATGGAATTGGCAAACCAAAAAGCATGCACTTTAAATGTCATACACACACACACATATATACAGAGAGAACGGCTTTTGTACCGTAGTGTTGCAGGTGTTCAGTGGGAATGACTATTAGCTGTCCGGACTGCGGGTCCCTGGCAAACTGGTAGTGAGGGGGTATGGAGCCTTGCAGAGAGGGTGGGTAGCCTGGGGGGAGGCTCTGGTGGAGGGAGGAAGGACCCAGGCCTGAATGGGAAGGAAAGGTTTGAAATATGTTGGAGACTCTGCATCATTCCTCACCCAGTTATTTGTCCACGTTGAAGCCATAGTAGCGTTACATCAGTGAGCACACAACGCATTTAGCAGCTTTTTGAGTGATTTGTTGTTTGTTTTTGCCCTGTGTGTCTAGACAGAGCCGGCCCTTGGGGAGCTCCGCATTTATGTTTGTGTTTCTGTATTTTCAGATGAAGTGCGTATGGTTGCGTTTAAACGCACACAAGTATGCAAGAGTGAGAATGTGTGTGTCTGAGGGAGTGTGTGTGTGAGAATGCTGTTATTTCTGGAGCGCTGGAGGAGCAGGAATGTCCTGCAAAGATCAAGAATGTCTGTGGGCCTTGACCCCTGCAGGCCGCTGCTGGAAGAGCCTCTGGACAGACAGGCGGAGCCTCCCTCTCCTGCTACACCAATCACAACCGGCTACACAGGCGCATATAGAATTTGGAAAAGCATGCCACGCTCTGGTGTGAAACGCTTTAGTCTGAAGCACCATGTTAGATAACGCTGCCGACAAGAGAGCGAGACATAAATGCTCTCTGAAAAGGGCACAAGCTGCCGGTACGGCCGCTTTGTGTGGCTCGTCCACGTCGGCCAGTCGACCTCAGTGGACACAAAGTGGCCGCTCACATGAGGACGCGGAAGGTCGCTCATCTTCGACACGTGAACTCTCGCATTTGTCGTGCATGTGGATGCTTGTTTTTGTCCACGACGGATATTCAGATTATTATATGAATAAAAAGCAGCAAGAATCAACGACTTCGTAATGTTTGGCATTTAGCTCGGGAATTACTTTCAAATGAATCGTTTTTAAAGAAATCAGTGCTGATTCATTCTTTGAACCTGTCTTCTTTCTTCATAAATATATATATATATATTTTTTAATTGAAATCACAAAACACATGCCTGACCTCAGCCACGAAAAAAAACGGTGTCACAAGGAATGTTAAGGGCAATTTCGGGAACAACGAAACACGAGCTTGTCTCAGTCAGCGAGTGTCTCAGTCACATGTACGTCCACATACTGTATGGGGAGCTGGAGAGCCAGACTGGGGGGGCTCCAGGTCGGGGCATCCACGGGTGAGAGGTCATAGTCGAGGCGTCGTGAGGCCATCGTCCTGCCCCTGCCAGGGCGGCCCCTCCTGTTACCATGAGGTTGGGGGTCATGAGGCTGGGTGTCATCATACTGGGTGTCAGGCCGCTGGACATCGGGGCAGGGTGCATCTGAGTGAACTCCGACAGCTCCTTGGACTCTCTGGATGGAAAACACACTTTGTGTGAATAAATAACTAAAAGAGTGCATGTTTTTTTTTTTGGGGGGCCATGGGCGACGTCTTTTTACCTGAGCACTTTTTCCTGCTCGCGCTCCAGCCGGCTGGCCAGCAGTCTGTCATCGTGGTGACGGCCGCGCTCCTCCCCTCGCTCCTCATCTGTAATGGGTTCGGGGCACAGATAAAGATGTTTAGTGGCGGCATCGCGGAGGCTCCTTGAGCGTTTGAACCCTGATCCCACATGTAATATGCATCAAAGAGAAGAATACAGACTGAAAGGAGATAGACAGGGGAGGCAAGAATGTGGCGAGGAGGGAAAGAGGAGAAAGAGGGTGACAGTAGAGGAGTGGAGGGGGAGACAAGGTGACGCTGGCTTTATAATGGTGCCACGACACAGCGTGTCAAAACAAGAGAGTGGAAGCTAAAAATAACACACACACACACACACACACACACACACACAGTGTCAGCCCTTATCAGTTAATAGTTTAGTGCCACAGGAGCCGTGTCAACATACCACTACTGTCTCACTATACTCACTCTCTCTCTCTCACACACACACAGCTTACTAATGAAGGCCAACGGCAAACGACAGAGATGGAGAATAAAATAAAAAAATGAAGGAGAGCAGCCGCGCTCAACCAAGCAGTCCAGAATAAACATGAGGTTCTCCTCCTCGCTCTTTGCCGTTAACCCTCTTCCATCTCGTCTGCGCTGACTGACGGTCCCCCGAGCAGCAGAGAGGTTTTATACGAGTGAGCTGATCCCGTCCGTTGTGTGTGTGTGTGTGTGTGTGTGTGTGTGTGTGTGTGTGTGTGTGTGTGTGTGTGTGTGTGTGTGTGTGTGTGTGTGTGTGTGTGTGTGTGTGTGTGGCCTGTAAAAAGGGACTTTAACAATCCCTGACATGCTCCGCGGGAAAGGTTTCAAGACTGTTACCAAGGTTACGGGGAGCCTGTCCCACATGCTATCCTCTCTGCATCAGTAAGCCAGCGATTAGCTGCACACCCCTCTCTCTCTCTCTCTCTCTCTCTAGTCCTCCCTCCATATCTCACACTCTTTTCACTTCTTTACTTTCTGACATGCCTCTCTCTCTTCCTGTCTATCAACCTATCGATCTACATCCATCTCTTCATGTCTTATCATTAGCATCCTTCTTCTCCTCCATCCATCCTTCCATCCATCCATCCATCTAATTGTGGTTTCTGCGTAAATCCTCCGCTGTTTATTTAGAGCTCTTCTCAGAGAGGGAGTGACGCTATTAGACCAATCGCTCTGCTCAAGCAAGGAAATGAATAAACGCCCACAACAGGCATACGCGGTTGCACACACACACACACACACGCACGAGTGATCCATTGCTTAGCAACGCACCCATGGTCTTATTGTAATTCAAGGCTTGTTTGTAGCTTTTAGCAGCACTCTGTAATGACATGTTTAATGCAGAGAGGGTGGTGGGAGAGGGGAGCGCTGAAGAAAAGAGTGGAGAAAGAGCAGGGGGCCTGAGGTGGGACACGGAGGGAGTGCCACTACAAAAGGGCCTTCTCAGAGAGGAAGGCAGGGCGGGGAAAGAGAGAGGCATTCAAACGCAATGAAAAGAGCAAGAGACGGAGAGAACATGGAGCCGAGGGAGAAACAGAAACCAGGAGAAAGACAGCGAGATGGAGAGGGAGCACTGTAGCTGAATGACCTTGGCGTAAGAATAGAGCGCGCTGTATGGCAGGAATTGCTATGCAGCGCAGAGAGCCCAGACTCGCCAAAAAAAAAGAGCCTTTCAAACTCAAGGCAACCCATGACATAATTAGTAATTTGGGGAGAGCGAGGGGGTCGTTTTTCTATGATTTCAAATCGTGCATGAAGACCTCAAAGTCAAACAAGGGGGCTGAGGAAACATGACTGATCCAAAAGAAAATGAATCCTCCATTATTCATGGGAACCAAGATGAGGAATCATTTGCTCCTGGTTCATTTAACTAAGAGGGATCTGTGCTCCCTGGAGTGCTCATTCTGGGAGAGAGTTGAAAGCAGAAGCAGGAGGAAATGCATTAGAAAATAAATTAGGAATACTTCATTCAACTCGCCAGAAACTATCAAACACAAAATGCCTTGTGTGACTGAGTGAACCTCACCACGGGACTCCTGCAAGCGTTTCAAACTTTGAGCCAGTGAAAATGCAGAAGTCATTTACGTTTCACTTCCTCTTATCTTTCACATGCAAGAAAGTCTTTCAGCGGCAGCCCAGCGATGAGGTGACTTGGTACATCATTACATGAGCGACAGTCGTACCTTTAATGGAGGTTTGCAGCAGGCCTCTCTGCGTGTCCGAGGGTCCACTGGTCTGTTTGCTGCCGCTCCCACTGTCTCTCTGCCGGGCCACGGCCACGGCGATGCCCACCGGAGGGTGGCGCACCTCCCCCTCCCCCTCCCGGCCAAACGAGCGGGCGCTGTCCGGCCGCTCCTGCTCTCGTTTCAGCTGGGGAGGCATCCTCAACGACCCCGGACCGCCCGACACCCTTTCCCTGTCTCTCTCTCGCTCTCTTTCCCCCCTGTCTCGCTCTCTTTCCCGCTCCCGCTCTCTTTCTTTATCCCTCTCCCTTTCCGCTTCCATCCCGACGTTAGCGAGACCCCCGAAGGGCCCTCGGCCGTCCGCGGCGTGCCTGGCGGACCCGGGACCTTCCGCGGCGAAGTTTCCGCTGTATTTAATCAGACTCTGCATGGCTGAAACCTCTGTGGGATCCGACCCCGCCCCCCCGCCTCGCTCTCCAGCCAGCGCCCCCCCGGGTCGGTAGAGCGCTGCTGGGTCCAGGTAGCGTCTCTGACTGCCCTCCTCACCGGCACGCCCATGTCCGTATTGGGAGGGGTGTGACTGGGGGGAATGGCTGTGGGCGGAGTGTGTGTTGTTCGCGGGCCGGTGGGTTGTGTGAGGGGAATGGGACATTTGTGTGCGTTTGGGCTGGCCGTGGGGGGAGGAGTGCGTGTGTGCATGTTGGGCTGCCAGGGCGGCCATGTGACTTGTGGCATAGTTAGCCAACGGGCTGATGGCGTTCCACTTAGGTTCCGCCCCCGCCCGCTCTATGCCCAATCGAATCGAGTGTTTAGAGACGTCCCTGGTCTCCGGACTGAACCGTGATTGACTCGAGGGGAAAGACGCGTCCTGACCTCGTTTGCCAATGGATCCATTGGAACAAATGACAGAACCTTCCTCTCTTTGATTGCTTGAATCGCCGGACTGGGAGAGTCGAGGATGCTCCATCGGGCTCCTCTCAGGAAACCTGTAGCTCTCCCTGTTTCTCTCTCGTTCACGCTCCCTGTCTCGGTCGCCCTCTCGTTCTCTGTCTCGCTCCCTCTCTCTTTCTCTGTGTTTGTTGTCGCGAGCCTGCGAGGCGATCTGGATGGGCCCAACCCGCTCGTCGTAAACCTCCACAGAAGGCACATATGTCGGCGCGCTGACTCGCTGCTCCCTCATAGACTCCCTGGGCGTGGAGGGGTGAGGCGGGCCAGCGGCGGAGGGCTGGAGCGCTGGAGGAAGAGCGTAGGAGACGTCGAGGTTCCCAGCCGACGTGGCCACGGAGTCATTCCTCCGTTGCCGGTCTACATGGGAGTTTGAGTTGTTCGAGTTTGCGTTAGAGTTGTGGTTGTGGTGGGGTCGCGAGCCCCCCTCTTCCTCCCGACCCCCTCTGTCTGTTTCTGGTCCGTGAAACCTCCCACCCCCGCCTGAAGGGAAGGGGTGCCGTGGAGGTGACGGCCTGGATCTAGGCCGCACTGCAGAAGGCTGGTGGGGCTTCTGCTCGTGGGGGTGTGGGTGGAAGGCCCAGCTCTCCCGGTCTCTCTCCGTGTCTCGGTCCCTTTCTTTCTCTCGGTCCCGGTCGCTGCTCCTCGCCCGGCGGTCCTCCTCGCTCCTCCCATCCTGCGTCAGGTCCACCACGCTGTGCGGCCTCTGCTCCTCTCTTGAACGCTCCCGCTCCCCCCGATAAGGGCGGTCCCTAACCCCCAAGTCCCGGGACGTCCTCTGGGGCGGCGTGGAGCTGGACGGGGCGGCCGCAGGGGCAGACGGAGGAGGGTGGAGAGGCAACTGGCTCAACGAGGCTGGCAGGTAAAAGCCCTCTAAAAAAAACACACACAAAATGTAAGAAACGTGAGTCTAAAACACACACACACACACACACACGAAGATTGAGAGTAAAAACTGCAGCACGCAGGCCGAGGTCAGCAGGATAAACAAACAGACCTGTAACCGTCATATCCATTGCCGTTGACAGCGACTGACCTTTATGAGAGTCGTAGAGAGAGTGCTGGGAGAGCGAGGGAGGGTCCAGGTGGCCCAGGGACAGGTAGGGGCTGGAGTACAGGCTGCTCGGCAGCGGAGGGTAGCCTGAACACACACAGAGCGCCGTTACAACCAGGGTGCATACACATTTTGACCTGTGGAGTTCCAGGACTTTAAACCAAATTTCCATGACCAAACATTTTGTGAAATCTGGGTGTAAACATGAAAGTGAGAAAATGTAGTATTTAAACTAACAATGAGGTTTCCAAAGCATACAGTATTCCTTAAATGACACAAATGAATGAGAGACAATAGTTTGATTAAAAGAATAAACATTTATAGATATACTCAGCGTATGCCTGCTTATATTTTGAGCTTCTTTCTTTAAAAAGAATATTAATTGTTTCATACCCAGCGTAAATGAAGAACATGAACATATGAATACAACAAATTTCCAGGACTTTTCCAGGCCTGGAAATAACCATTTTAAAATTCCATGACCGTACGAACACTCTACAATGTCGTTTATAGAAAAACTGAATTAACAATGGTTGACACAATGATTTAAACCCTGCCTAATAAAAGGTTAGATGGCAGTTTTTGTTGAAACTGTTTTAGAGAGGTGTTGATTCGACTTTTGAAAGCTTGCAGTTCCACTTGTACTCTCAGCTCCAATTCAGACAAGTCACCAGAGTTGAGGACTTTTAAATCGTGTTCCACCTTGTGCCCAAACTCCCGTTTTTAATGACAGGATCACAGTCGACCCCGTGTCACCTGCAACAATTAGTTTTGTTGTTCGGCTCGAGCCGGACGTTGAGCGAGATGTTCTGCCCGACAGCCAGCTGCTGCTCCCAGAGACCAGGTCTTAATATAGACAAAGCCTCGCGCCGGCTGCAATGCTCTGGGTCTCTGTGTTAGGACCGAGCTGGCTGCCACTCCGACGCTGGCTGGTGTCACCATGTGAAAGTAAAAAAGACTGCCACCCAGAGAGGGTGAGACATTCCCTGTTCCCACACTCCGGCCACTCCAAGAAGTATCAAAGACGCCGCTGGCCGTTTCCAGCATGAAGCGGCGGGGCAGCAAAAGTATAATCTGTCTGCTCGCCGCTCCGAGAGGCAGAAATGGAGAAGCAGGAGGAGGCGTGTGGCGAGGGTGTCAGCGGTTAAGGGGGAAGGCACAGGGAGACTGATATATAAGGGGAATGATGTGACGGGACTAACATCGTGCGGGACAAGTTTCTGGCAAAGCTTCCTTTCCCCCCCAACAGCTAACCTTGATCTCTTAACAGCTTTGATACGCGGCTCCTGTGCAGCTCCGGTGCATCCAAAGTCTGCCTCAGCTGCTGCCCTGAATCGTCTCTGGCTTTTAGTAACTTTAGCTGCTGTGAAAGCCAGTCACCGGGTATTGAGACTCTCTCGTAGGCCGTGAAAGACTCCGCTCTTATCAGAGCAAGTCGGTTCTAAGGCTTCTTCATCCAGTGGGAGGTTTTTAGCTTATGTAGCGTCTGAAACTTGAGCCTCGATTCAGGCTAAACTTTAAGACGAGCATCAAAAGGTCCATCCATCCCTTATCCCTCTGTCTTTGGGCTGAATATAAAGTCTACCAGGGCGTGTCTTGGCCGGGGGCTGAGATTCAGAGCGGATGAAAAGGTGATCGACTTTTTGAAAATTATTTTATTTCATCTTTTTTCAATTAAAAAGCATCATTTAAAAAAAAAAAAAAAAGTGTACTCGTTTAAGTTTTTGAGATTTATGGTCGTAATTTTTTTCTGCAACAACCATTCAGTGTATTTGCATTCTTTAATTACCTCTCAGTTGAGGATTGGGCATTGTTGGTGGCGGGGTCCGCCATTCCCACGCTGGATTCAGTTTGAAGTCACAGCAAACATGGTAAGCATCAAAGGAATAGTTAAGCAAGCAGTCGTTTAGTTTAGCTCAGCATAAAGACGGGACTACAGCTAGCCTGGATCTGTGTGAAGGCTAGGATACCCCTATCAGCACCTCTTGAGCTCACTGCTTCACACATATCCTGATTGTTTAATCAGCACAGAAGCTGACGTGTAAAAACACAAATTTCCCATTTTTAAGGCGGGTTATGTGGCGGACTCCTCTGGACTCTGAGCGGTTGCCAAAGAACCAGCTGAGGGGTCAAGAAGTCATTGCCTGTAATCACAGTGCCATCCGCCTTTAAACCGCCCCTGAATCCGACGACAGTAAGATAGAGACCTCACCTTAAATAACTAATCACACACACAATCTGATTTGCTGCGTTTGGGAAGCACCGGATACGATCCGTGTCACACGGGCAGCGAACGGTTTTGAAATGAACCCGAAATAGAACAAATTCGTCCTTCTCCCTTTACCAAAATGCACTGCGGGATACGTTCCCTCCTATCTGACCTTCTTCTCCAGCGAGATTTGATAAGGAGACACAGAAGGACGGGCGGGACTAGGGAGGGAACAGAGATTCAATCACTTACTGAAACAACCCTTAAGAAGACGAGAAGTCCACAGGGAGGACAAGACACACAGAGAAGTAGAAATACCCGAGTGTGTCTGAAGCTGTGAAGCTAGGTCAGGAGGGACATGCAGGAGGAAAGTGGGACAGGACAGCGACACAGAGGGAGACAAAGTGCCCGGTGGACAAGAAGCTAAAAATAAAATAAAGAACAAGAGACAGGAAGATAGATTACAGTAACGCATGACAGCAGAAAGTAAGAGACAGGTGGAGGACGGGAGGAAAGCAGGACGCATATAGGACAGAGCCAGGAGCACCGCCAGCAGCCCAGAGACAGAAGTGGAGCAGGAGCCCACTGGTGGGAGCAATGAGAAACAGAAGGAGTCCCCTGGGCTTCGGGCGGGAGCACACTGAGAGAAATGTCGTGAAAATACTGCGAGCCTCGTTTTGAATCCGACAGACGGACAGGAGAGAGAAAGTGGAAAACGTTTGCGGAGGCGATTTACCTTCATGAGCGTGCGACGCCCAGAGCTGGGCCAGCTGCAGACCGCTGGGATTGGCCGATCTGTACGCAGGGTCAGAGGTCATGGGGGAGTGGCCGGGGTAACCTGACAGGAAGGGACTGGAGCCTGCCGGGAAGGCGTCGCCTAGAGAGGAGAATGGAGACCGTCAGTCACCCTGGCAACCACACGAACCAAACTGATAAATGGCAACCGAGTCACGCCGATTCCCACCGCGCACAATCGATGCGCGCTGATGCTTCTGTGCCGGAGCGGTTCGTCGTAATCACATTATCACTGAGCCAACGTGCACTCTGCTCCCACAGGACAGACCACAGTCTGAGGACGGGGACCGCCAAGGCAACGACGACCACAGCGGTCACAGCAGAAGCGAGGGAGGTTTTAACGACCATAAAAACTAATCTGTTCGATTCTGAACACAGAACCAGAGTAGAGCCACGTTTTCAGAGCTCGGCACTCTGCTCATGATTTCCTCGATTAATGGTTTGGTCCACGACGTGTCAAAAGAACTAGCACAAAATGCCAATCACCGCGTCCCACAGCCCGAGTTGACGCCCTCAATTTTCTCGAGTTGTCTGAAGATATTCATTTTGCGATGATGTATGACAAAGAGAAGCAGCAAACCCTCCCACTGGAGAACGTCAAACCAGCCACATTTGGAGGATTTCTCCTGCAAAACGGTTTCTGCTTGAAAAATGGAAAACTATTAAATCGATTTTCAAGGTGGCTGCAGATTACGTTTCTGTCGACTGATTGAGCTGTTGTTCCAGCTCTAATTGTTGGTCCATGATTCAGTCACATAGCGTTCCCTTCGTCAACCTTCAGGGAGAAATGAAAACTTGTACTTTTTAATGTTCAAAGGTTAGTTTTTCTTGTGAAACACAGATTTAAATCAAAAATATTTCCACAAACTGCTACGGCCAGTGAAGACTTTAACTTTAACATCATGGGTGCCACAGTGTCTTTAATAAATTAATTTCAGATTAAGATAATGTAGAAACCTGGCTTTAACCCTGCACACAGTGATGTGTGTACAGATATGTTGTCATGCATGTTGACACGGTGACGTCACACATCACCACTATCTCTGCATGATAGCGTTATCGGTTGTTTTTGTTAGACTCCACCCTCCATCGTGTGTTTGAACCTTTGAACCATCACTGCCTCCTCCAATCACAACCTCCTTAGAGCTGGAGCGGGTTTCATGTTTAGCAAAGGTCTCAGCAGCCCCCCCTTCCCCCCGCCCCCACACACAGCCATTACCCTGATATAACTATGTGTGTAGGGTGCTGCTTGTATAAGGCATAGGGGGAAGGGACTCTGTGTGTGTGTGTGTGTGTGTGTGTGTGTGTGTGTGTGTGTGTGTGTGTGTGTGTGTGTGTGTATTTCTGTATTAGTCCCGTGGGAATCTGAGAGACATGCTGTGCCCACTGAGTTTCCCCTGCATCTAAATCAGTACATTAAAACTGCAGTCTGTCAGCGCCTGCACACACAGGATTTTAAAATCAATAGCAAATGCAGCTTTCCAATTAATCTCACGCACGCACGCACGCAGCTCTATAAGAAACCACGTTTGCATCTCTGTGTGCATAGCTTAAAAAGGGAGAGTTTGCCCCAAAAATCGAAAATACACATTCTTGCTCTCACCTGTAGCTGTGTTCTTAACCTAGATTAGTTGTCTAGTTGTGGAGATATTGGCTGAGATATCTGTCTTCTCTATAATATAATGGGACCGTGTGGCACTAAAACATTTGAAAGACTCAACAGCAGCGCCGCTTCCCAGAAATCACGACCCGGTTCCTCAAGACAACTCACAGACCCTGTTGGGAGCCGTTTCATGTGAGGCGACATGTGCAAACACTTTCGCAGTGACTGCCCTTTGAGTCAGAGACCCTGCAGGAGCTGCAGATGCGCACGTGTGAAAATGGGCAAAAACACCGCGGGCGTGCACATAAGAATCCACACAATCACTGGGAATATACAGACACGCAACACCGACCACACACACAGTGAATATCCTTCGGTTTTGGTACATTAACACTTCTGAAAATTCACTCTGAATGAGGCATTCACACACACAGAAGAGATTAAACTACTCGGTCCTGTACATCTGAACCCCGGTCCAGAGGAAAAATCACGCATCTCCACATTTGGTCATTTATTACAACTGAAGTGTCCTTTATGCATTGAGTGTGGTTACTGGTGATGAGTGGGCGTGGTTTAATACTACAGTAAACACATTAAGCTACTACCTGGTGTGCAGTTTTAATAAGGATGTCAATAATTTGTCTTTTCTCCATCATGTGAAAATTCAAACTGACAAAAACAAACCAGAAGTGACCTCTGTCCCGCTCTGAAGATGCATTTTTGAGTCATGATCGCGGTCGGCGGCAACCTCCTGCGTTTCCTGTACTGCTTCACCGCGTTGCACCAGCTGAATGCCCGTCATGCGAGCCGCAGCTGGAGAGGTTTGGTTCACATCACCAACAACTTCATGCGCTCTGATGCAGCTGTAGCCGAGCAAAGAGGAGGCGGTTGCCAATGAGACAGAAACACAAACAGCAACTCTGGATTCATGTGTTGTTTCCCGTCACTCCCACAACATGGGACGCCAATTTGAATCCGGTACGGGAATGGTGGACAATAAAAACTACTATATAGAGAGGTAACTACAGCATGCAAATATTTCACACAAAAATAATTATGATAGTCTTGAAGATATGCTAAAATTAAATAGAAAGACTGTTAATTATACCGATAATGGAAAAACTAAAAAGAAATCACTGTATCAAAGCTAAAGCTGCTTGCGTAGCTTTGCTCATGAAAAAGACATTTTAGTGATATATTACTTTCACAGGACAGCGACAATTATATTAAACTGAACATAATGTCTCCAGTTTTTTAAGTATTGTAATAGTTTGAGTGCAACGGTGAAAAGGGATTTGCTATTTATTACGATTGTAACGTGTGAGATAAAGCATCGGCTTAATTTAAGAGACTCAAGATGTAATTCGATAATGCGATTTAAAATACGACCAACCGTTAAAAATACTAAGAAACCAATTTTCACCACCACCTTTCCATCACCTCCTCTGGTGTGCGTCACGATACGTGCCAACAATGTTGCTCTAACAAATTATTTGCACTTTTCTAATTGTTTCCTGGTGTGTGGAACAAAACCCCCTCAATGAACACATTCACAACCACCGCCTGTCAAGGATGTGACACACACGCACACGCCCTTTTGTCCATGTGTTAGTGCAGTGAGTGACACACACACACAGTCCAGAGTTAATCTTCATGCCAGTAATCAGGGGGGGGAAAAAAACACAATTTCCAAATTCCTCTTTTCCCCTTGCTGAACAGTTCAAGGGAAGAAGACGAGGGAAAACATGCTCCCCTCGTTCCAGAAACAACATCCAAAGGGTCGCTGAGGGGGAATGTTTCTTTAAATGTTTTGGAATTACTCTTCATTACTTCAGCCCTTTTCTTCCTTTCAAAACCACACACACACACACACACTTTGCCTCCCACTTCACAAGACAGTCAGCCATATTGGGATAAGCAGGTTGCCAAGAAACGCGCTCTCTGCAACTCTCAACATGTTCTCCACCCTCCATTTTTCAGATCGTACGCACCACATCTCCATATCGAAGAGGAGGCGGCCTGCAGGTGATCAATTCTGACGGAGCGGCAAATCTGGACGCGCTCAAACACACAGCCGCCCACGCAGTGGAAATAAATCAGGAGGAATCAAACTCCAACGCAGGAGACTTGATCGCAAATCGATGCACTGAAACAGAATCCCCCCAAAAAACGACAATACTGGCTCGTGTACAAAAGCCCTAAAAATATGAGGGAAAGATCTCTGCCACAAACACACACACACTGGGGGGGGGGGGGGATCTCTATTATTGATCTCTGGTTTTTATTCCCTGCAAGAAAAACATTCAAACTGTAAAAGTCTGCTGTGCTGTCCGCCTCTGCCACAGCTAACTGGCACACTGACACTGGTAACATGAATCCTGACAGAAAAGCAGAAAAAGAGGCTGCAGGATTTGCACACATGTCTAGCATCACATATCTGACTTCATGTGTGTGGTAGGTGTAGGTAGGGGTGTGCGTGCGTGCGTGCATGAGGTTTAAAGTGTGTGTGTGTGTGTGTGTGTGTGTGTGCGCTTTTAAAATGTCCACGTCTGGTTTTACTGCCTTCTGATTTGTTTTTCAGGGGGGGAGATTTTTTTGTTTGGTAGCTCAAGCTGAACACAAACATTTTCTCCGCCTCACTTAAAAATGTCTTTGTTCGAGTTACGACCCTTGAGCTCGTCAAACCACTTAGCGGTGTGTGTCAGTAGGCAATGTGGTTTTACTTTGTCATTCTTTGTTGACAAAGAACTGACACAACACATTTGCAAAAAAAAAAAAACGACGAAACGCTGATCTGGTACAAACGTATGTGACTAAGCTGCTGCTGTTAAGAAAGAAAACGACATCTGGTTAATAACAAACTTAAAAGGCTGTTACGAGGAATTGGGGGAAGGTAGCCCCCCAAGTTGATCTATACAAGAGACAAAACACACACGGAGATGTGTTAAAAATGCAACAATAGAGACTGGAAATCTTGAGTAAAAGCAGCACAACTTACAACGGCCACTGAACAAGACTCAAGACCCCACAGACTCCAACAATCAAAATTTGTGTTGTTGTTTTTGTTACTCAGGATGTTGCAAATCACTTGACTTAATTGTGGCTAATGTACATTGTGCCGTCACTCCCACAACGAGCTGCGCATCATTGCTGTGATTACACAAGCGGTACAGAAACCAATGTCTTCATTAGTTTGTTGGGATGAAAGTACAAAACCAACGATCCGCGGCGGTCTAGTCGGCCCGGTTCTCGCCCCTCGTTACCAGGGACGTGTGCACCGATTTCACCGGTTCCACTTGGTGAAAGCCGGTCAACCAGACAGCTGCATTTGGTAAACTCAAAAAGTCCAGATGAAGAAAATCCTAAATCCAACCGCCCTGGAAACCGGTCTATGGTTAAAAAACGGCCGCTATACTAATCATCCCTTCAAAAAACTGGAAATTATGATAAGGCTTTCCTGGTGGTTACACCACAGGTGTCACCAACAACATCGTTAACAAAGGCTCCGCTCCTCGTCTCAGTGAGACACGACGGTGAGCCAACGCGCACAACACAGGAACACAAATGGAGCCGCGCAGAGGCAACCGTGTTCACCTCAACACAACGATAGGGCAGACACTTTGGAGTTGTTCTTCTTTTTCCTGCAAAAGTTGTTCTGACAGTTGAATGGAAACACACCGTGTGTGTGTGTGTGAGAGTGTGTGTGTGTGTGTGTGTGTGTGTGTGTGTGTGTGTGTGTGTGTGTGTGTGTGTGTGTGTGTGTGTGTGTGTGTGTGCGTTTTTCTATCCCGATGGGGACCAACACCTGACATATCACTCACCCCATGGGGACCAATTTTCCCCGTGGGGACCGACTGCCGGTCCCCACGGGCACGAGCATTGCAATCAATAGAAAACAGCCTGCTGATATGCCTGGTGCAATTTTTGTGAAGAAAAAAAAATGGACCCCACAGGGTTGATTTTCACTACTTTGTGTGTCACCTAGTGGTCAAATGGGGTATGGCGGTGTGTGTCGTTGCACTGGTGGGGACCGTTTCCTGACAAAGTGTGTGAAAGTGTATAAGTGTGTATATGAAATAAACTTCATATTTCATAGAGTTTGAGCACTTTAATGTAATCAGACCTTTATAGTATCAAATCAGTTTTCATAAAATCCATGACTGAACCCATTTAATCTTTGGACTTACTTTCAAAACACTTTTATTCTTAAAAATAAACTGAATAAAATGTTTTTGTTGACCTAAACTATACTTAATGAATAACTATATTAGTACAAACTATTAACAAACCATGAACATGCTTATTGACTACATTAGTTTTCTATTTTATTATAATTGATAGATAGATTCCAGGAAGAAAGTTAGGGAATTCTTTGCTTTCAGCGTACCTAAACCTACGGTACACGAAATCTGCACTAAATTAATTACAAAAAATATTTAACTTAATTTAATCAAAGTCAAACTTTGCAGAGATACTGTTAACACATAGTGGTATTTTATTGTAGATAAAAAAGCAATGATATGCATAATTAAAAAGAGAAAATACATCCTGGAAGTTTTTTTCTTTTTCTTTTCGTGTTCTATCATCAACCAACACATATACTGCTATAATCACCTCTTAACTAGTCTCACAAGTGTTTTCTGTATATTATACCTTTTGAAATTATTATTAATAGCCCTTGTGGTTGAGAGAGATATTCTGTATTTAGTATGGGTATGCAAAACTATTTGAGGAACATGGCTGTAAGTTAGCCAGTGTTCTGATATTAGCACATGCCATGGCTGTAGGTTAGCTGGTGTTCTGACATTAACACAGGTCATGGCTGTAAGTTAGCCGGTGTTCTGACATTAACACAGGTCATGGCTGTAAGTTAGCTGGTGTTCTGATATTAACACATGCAATTGCTGTAAGTTAGCCGGTGTTCTGATATTAACACAGGTCATTGCTGTAAGATAGCTGGTGTTCTGATATTAACACAGGCCATGGCTGTAAGTTAGCTGGTGTTCTGATATTAACACATGCAATTGCTGTAAGGTAGCCGGTGTTCTGATATTAACACAGGTCATTGCTGTAAGATAGCTGGTGTTCTGATATTAACACAGGCCATGGCTGTAAGTTAGCTGGTGTTCTGATATTAACACATGCAATTGCTGTAAGGTAGCCGGTGTTCTGATATTAACACAGGCCATGGCTGTTAGTTAGCTGGTGTTCTGACATTAACACAGGTCATGGCTGTAAGATAGCCGGTGTTCTGACATTAACACAGGTCATGGCTGTAAGTTAGCTGGTGTTCTGATATTAACACAGGTCATGGCTGTAAGTTAGCTGGTGTTCTGATATTAACACAGGTCATGGCTGTAAGTTAGCTGGTGTTCTGATATTAACACATGCAATTGCTGTAAGTTAGCCGGTGTTCTGACATTAACACAGGTCATTGCTGTAAGTTAGCTGGTGTTCTGATATTAACACATGCAATTGCTGTAAGTTAGCCGGTGTTCTGATATTAACACAGGTCATTGCTGTAAGATAGCTGGTGTTCTGATATTAACACATGCAATTGCTGTAAGTTAGCCGGTGTTCTGATATTAACACAGGTCATTGCTGTAAGATAGCTGGTGTTCTGATATTAACTCAGGCCATGGCTGTAAGTTAGCTGGTGTTCTGATATTAACACATGCAATTGCTGTAAGGTAGCCGGTGTTCTGATATTAACACAGGTCATTGCTGTAAGATAGCTGGTGTTCTGATATTAACACAGGCCATGGCTGTAAGTTAGCTGGTGTTCTGATATTAACACAGGCCATGGCTGTAAGTTAGCTGGTGTTCTGATATTAACACATGCAATTGCTGTAAGGTAGCCGGTGTTCTGATACTAACACAGGTCATTGCTGTAAGATAGCTGGTGTTCTGATATTAACACAGGTCATGGCTGTAAGTTAGCTGGTGTTCTGATATTAACACAGGTCATGGCTGTAAGTTAGCTGGTGTTCTGATATTAACACAGGTCATGGCTGTAAGTTAGCTGGTGTTCTGATATTAACACATGCAATTGCTGTAAGTTAGCTGGTGTTCTGATATTAACACAGGCCATGGCTGTTAGTTAGCTGGTGTTTTGACATTAACACAGGTCATGGCTGTAAGTTAGCCGGTGTTCTGACATTAACACAGGTCATGGCTGTAAGTTAGCCGATGTTCTGATATTAACACATGCAATTGCTGTAAGTTAGCCGGTGTTCTGACATTAACACAGGTCATTGCTGTAAGTTAGCTGGTGTTCTGATATTAACACAGGCCATGGCTGTTAGTTAGCTGGTGTTTTGACATTAACACAGGTCATGGCTGTAAGTTAGCCGGTGTTCTGACATTAACACAGGTCATGGCTGTAAGTTAGCCGATGTTCTGACATTAACACAGGTCATGGCTGTAAGTTAGCTGGTGTTTTGACATTAACACAGGTCATGGCTGCAAATTAGCCGGTGTTCTGATATTAACACAGGTCATGGCAAAACGTTTAATACAAACCAAGACTAAGTTAGCTGGTTTTCTGATATTAAAACAAACCAAGACTATAAGTTAGCTGGTGTTCTGATATTATACCACATATCAACCACATTTCAGCCAAAAAACTGAAATATGTCTTATGAAACAATACTTGCTTGGTATGTATTGTTGCATCTGTTTGAGCAGAGCCCCTCTGTTGTGGAACCAGAGGCGTAAAAGTTCCAGGAAGAAAGTTAGGGAATTTTTTGCTTTCAGCGGACCTAAACCTACGGTACACGAAATCTGCACTAAATTAATTACAAAAAATATTTAACTTAATTTAATCAAAGTCAAACTTTGCAGAGATACTGTTAACACATATTGCTATTTTATTGTAGATAAAAAAGCAATGATATGCATAATTAAAAAGAGAAAATACATCCTGGAAGTTCTTTTCTTTTTCTTTTCGTGTTCTATCATCAACCAACACATATACTGCTATAATCACCTCTTAACTAGTCTCATAAGTGTTTTCTGTATATTATACCTTTTGAAATTATTATTAATAGCCATTGTGGTTGAGAGATATTCTGTATTTAGTATGGGTATGCAAAACTATTCTGACTTAAGGAACATGGCTGTAAGTTTCCTGACATTTGCGGTCCCCATTTGACCTATGCCCATCCCCCACCCGCCGTGGTCACGGAGTTTCATCTGCTCACCGTCAATAGGAACGAGCATTATAAAATGTAAAAATAATATGAATTATGGTCAACTTACTATGCTTTTTGTATAGTTTGGAACATCAGCAGAACTTTGTAAAATTAATTTAGAATTAAGGATATTAAAAAGTATTAACATATTTTTTCTTTTGAAGCACTGATGTTTTCATAAAACACAAATTAAGCAATGCAATGATATTTCTGCACTGACTGAGGAATGAACACACCTTTCCTGACATTTGTGGTCCCCATTGACCTATGCCCCTCCCCACCCGCGTGGTCACGGAGTTTCACTTTCCTGAGGACATTAGGAGGAACATGTGGGATCAGCACAGGCAGCAAAAACTACAGCAGCACTGACTGACAACTGATGGCCGAAGAAGGGAGAAAAAATGAAAACGAAGTAAGTAAAGTCAAATTAAACTAAAGTAAACTGTTTTAGTTGTTATTTAGTAGTGAAAGCATGGAGGCTAACATGTTTATAGCCAAAAGCACACTTAATCTTATATTAGCATGGGATGGTTATACCAACATGAGCTAGCTTGTTACCGGTCTGGTCTGGACCATATTGTCAGCATTTTCCCAGTTATGGACTTTTATTTGGCTGGCCTCAGATAACGTATGAATGTAATAACCAGGGGTGTTTGAAGAGTGTTGGGCTGAGGAGCGGAATGTATAAAAAGCATTTTCACCTGCTACTTTACAGCCATCGGAGAGGACTGTAAAGTAAAATTGCAATTGACCTAATTATTATTTTATTATTATTATTTTTCTCTCCAATGAATCACCTTTTTGGGGTCATTATCATATCCTAAAACTCATCAAAGTTGATATGTATGACATTAGCTTTTGCTATTTCAAGTATTTCAAGTTACTAGTTCTTAATTAACTAACGGGCCTAAAGGTCTTACACAAAAAAAGTTAAACCTTATTTCCCCTTACAGCAGCTCAGTTGTAGTTAGAACAGGAGTTTTTGTATTTGTATTACTCTTCCCAATGTGTTTGCATGCACCAGGTTAAATACTGTTAACATTCTGCAGATCAGTAACATACTTGTCTTTTGAATATTTTCATCATGACAAACATAATTATATATCTATATATTACTGAACTGCCTTCTGTCCCATTTAATAGTGCATGCACTGTTCTCTGAAAACCACTACCATGTCTTCAGAAACCAAACTTCTTGTTGATAGTCAAGAACTCAGCTCACTAGAGAAAGCCACTGTAACCTGATTAATTGAGTGCAGGTCAACACTGACTAGAGCTTCTTGAACTTCACTCAAGCCAGTTTAGTATTTCTATTACAAGTTTAAGTATGGATGATTATTTTACAAAGACTCTTTTCAATGGGGCCTCTTGCACATTATGTTTTAATAATAGAAAACAAATATGTCTGTATGAGTGTAGTGCTCTGGCTCATCAGCTCTTTGTGAACCTCATGTTCTGAAGAAATGTTAATTGATGTGTTTGTCTCTGGTGTTCAGCCCTCAGGACGTCCAAACCCGGAGGGGGAGGTCTCATTACCAGCGCTACTGGAGGCTTCCAAGAGTTTGGTAAGTGTCAAACAAGTAGTTATTTTAGTTTGTCCCATATGACAGGCCTCCTGATAGGTTACTTCATCGTGGCCTTTATGGCTGCTATGTTTTAGATTTATATTATATATATACATATATATATGTATGCATATATGCATGTATGTATGTATATACACACATATATACGTATATATATGTGTGTGTGTGTATATATACACATATATACGTGTATATATATATATATATATATATGTATATATTTGTGTGTGTATATATATATATATGTGTGTATATGTGTATATATATTTATATGTGTGTATATATACGTGTATATATATATATATGTATATATATATACGTATATGTGTGTATATATACGTATATATATATATGTATATATATATATATACGTATATGTGTGTATATGTACGTGTATATATATATATACACATATATATGTGTGTGTGTATATATGTATGTATATATATATTTATGTGTATATATATGTGTGTATATATATATATATATGTGTGTATGTATATATTTGTATATGTATATATATGTCTTCCCAAATCCTACATACCTTGCCTCGTTGACCTGAAAAACTCACACTGTGATTAAATTATGTGAGAAATACAGACTACTCTTTTCCTCAACTTTGATCCGTGCGGCTTACATATTGGTGCGGCTAATTTGTGGACTTTTCCGATTCTAAATTTAGCAGCAGTTGCAGAGATATACGGTACAACTTGGTTCTCTGCTGGCACCCACCGACGATGCCACCACGCTCACCCGAGGAGGCGCGGTGGAAAATGGGTCTGACGGCGAGGGAATCCCTGCCTCTCCCACCACCACCACTAGCTGCTTGGTCTGCTCACCGCTTGCGCTGCTAGCTGCTCGAGCTGCATATAGCTATGCTAGCTATATACTGCTAGCTGCTCATGCTGTGGAGGTGGTGGAAGAGGCAGGGGTTCCCTCTCCGTCAGACACGTTTTCCATCGCGCCTCCTCGGGTGAGCGTGGTGGCATCGTCGGTGAGTGCCAGCGGAGAGCCACGCGGGGTGAGGCTTGTTTATGATTAAATACAACTTCTCTTTTTTTTTATTTATGCGTCTTATAAACGGATGCTTCTTGTAATCCGAATTTTACGGTACAGCATGTATCTACCCTTGATATCTGCTTGTTTTCAGACATTACGTTTTTCATTATGTACAGTTTGTATCAGAACGAGTTAGGTTTTCATATTTTCATCACACAGGAACAAATTGCAAACATTGTCCCAACCATACATCCATCGCTGTGTTGCCATTATGTATCTTTACTAAAGATTACAAGGGTTTTATATCCTTCTCCAATATATAACAGTAACTACTTCGGCCAGTGCTTTATATTGTTTTGTTTTTCCCTCATAGGAAACAAGCCTTGATTCTGATAGCAACACAGAGACATTAATCCCTGAAAGTCCCTCCTCTGGTGTTGGTGATGACCCAGATGTACCACGTCTGTGCAGATCTGACAGCACATTTGTAAGTTTGCATGATAAAAACTAGCAGAATAATTAACTTAGTCTAGAGAAAATAAATTCTGGTAATTTTTTATATTTCTTTCTCTCTAATGTTATGTTACAAACCTACAATAAACTTATCTACTAACAAGTATTGCATCCAAAATGATAGAACTCTGTTGTTGTTCAAAAACTATTAAATACATATTGAGATTTGTTGAAAAAGTGAGAAGATTTTCAGCCAAGTCCTTTCGGAAATGAAGTAATCAGTGGAATTAAACCTGATCGCTGTTAACATGTTATAACCTTACCCTGGCCCTGTATGGTGGGTTGATTGTCAGGTTCAGTTCACAATGTAAGATTTTCATGCCTGCTTACTGCAGATAATTTAGCTATAATTATCTTGTATATTTAAATTTTAGCTGACCAAAGAATACCTGGAAAAAGAATACCTGGGCAGCAAGCTGTCTGATGTATCAGAAGCTTCTATGAGCAGCCAAAGCAGTGGTGCTGAATATATTCCGTCTAAAGACTCAATAAATGAAAGCAGCTCAGAGGAGGATACGAGCAAGGTTCGATTGGGGAAACAGAGGAAGCCACGGAGGACTTATACAAGAAAGACATTGCCCAGTACTTCCTCAGATAAAGATAAGAGAGCAGAAAGTCAAAACTCTGAAACAATCCTTGCAAATGTTGCTGTAATGAAGCTGAAAAAAAAAAAAGATGGTGCCCGGGATTATAGCAAAACACATTATTGTTTGTACTGTCCCATGCACTGCCATAAAATGGCAAGGCACTTAATGCGCAAACACAGCAACGAAGCAGCTGTAGCAAAAGCCATCACTTTTCCTGTAAAATCAAAAGAACGAAAATTGCATTTTGACCTCATCAGAAACAAAGGAAACCGTGCTCATAATAATGAGGTCCTAAAAGCTGGTAGTGGAACGCTGATCCCGAGTCAGCAATCCGGAAACCAGGTGAAAGCAAGTGACTATATGCACTGCATTAACTGTGAGGCTTTGCTGAAAAGAAAGTCATTATGGAGGCACATGTCCAGGTGCAAGCTTGCACAAAAATGCAAAACAAAAAAGCCAGGCAAAAGTCGGATCCAAGCACTCTGTGCTTATGCACAGCCAGTCCCAGATGATGTTAACAAAAAACTTTGGGAGCTGGTACATGGTATGCACCAGGATGAAGTGACTAACATCATCAGGGAGGAAAAAAGTATTTTAAAACTTGGAGAACACTTGTACGCAAAGCATGGACATGACAAAACCAAACATGATTACATAAGACAGAAAATGCGAGAAATAGGAAGACTCATTTCGCATTCACGGAAAACTGAAGCGAATTCAGGACTTTTATGTACCATCTAATTTTAATCTCGTTGTCAAAGCAGTACAGGGTGTGGCTGGCTTTGATACAGACAAAAATGTCTATAAAATCCCATCATTGGCCCTGAAGCTTGGCCACAGTCTTAAGAAAATTGCCGATATTCTGGAGTGTGAAGCGAAGATGTCGGAGTCGGACAATGAGGAGCTTCTCAAGAATCTGGAAAGAAGCCTCTTAGTGCATTCACCTTAAGGGACACGTCACTAGTCCATTCTGATGTTGCACAAGGACTTTCGGAATTAGAGCAAAAGCTGTGTCAGCATTTTCAGCGTATTGAAATCCGAGGGAAAAGGAACAGGAAAGTTCCAGTCCTTCTAACACCTGAAATGCAGTCATCAATGAAAACCTTGACTGCACATCGGCGGACCAGTGGTGTACCCGACGAAAATCCATTTTTCTTCTCCAGACCCGAAGCAGAGACGTGCTTAAGGGGATCAGACGCCATCAGACAGATTGCAAGTGAATGTGGGGCCAAGCATCCTGAAACCCTGTCCTCAACTAAGTTAAGAAAACATGTGTCCACACTCTCCACAGTTCTAAACCTAAAAGATAACGAGATGGACATACTCGCAAATTTTCTTGGTCATGAAATCCGGGTCCACAGGGAGTACTATAGATTACCAGAAGGAACCCTTCAGTTGGCTAAAGTCAGCAAAGTGCTGATGGCCCTTGAACAAGGCAGACTTTCGGACTTCAAAGGAAAGAGCCTGGACCAAATCCAAATAGACCCCAACGGTAAAATAAATAAATGTGTGTCTGTGAATATTTATTTATTTGTATGTATGTGTGTGTGTGTGTGTGTATATACATACAATTTCTGAGTAAATATCTTATCATATCATGTCATATTTGGTTTTGTTTTCACTGATTTTCAGAGGTAGTGCCACAAGCTATGGACAGTGATCTCTCAGAGACTGAGGTGGAGAAGGACTCAACTCTCTGCTCTCCGTCGACATCAGGTGACAACACTTTTTACTTTCCGGCACTTGAGGCATTGTTTCGTGCTACTACGTGAGTGTTGAGATAAAATATACTTATTGTCATTGTTTGTCAAAGGAACCTCAAGCACTAAAAGAGGGCAGTCAAAGGATCAGTTTGAGGATGACATTGAGCCAATAGGTATCTCACAGACTAACACGTCACTTTCTTACATTCGTTCCTTGTTTTTATATGGACTGAGGAATTCAAAAGATAGTGATTTTAACATCACTTGATATGTTAACAGAATCCTCAAGCTCCAAGAAAAGACAGCCCTTTGGCTCTGACAGTGATGCCCCCAAAACAGGTATAACCATCACCAGTCTTTACACTGGAGCAAATAAATACAGATAAATTGAACAAAGCAGTTGAGAATTAAATTGATGCCAGCTTTTGCTTTCTGTTATTGATATACTCATAATTTGTCACTTTTACAGGCTCCTCAAGGTCCAAGAAGAAACTGCGCCTTGGCTCTGACAGTGAAGCCCCCAAAACAGGTATAACCATCACCAGTCTTTACACTGGAGCAAATAAATACAGATAAATTGAACAAAGCAGTTGAGAATTAAATTGATGCCAGCTTTTGCTTTCTGTTATTGATATACTCATAATTTGTCACTTTTACAGGCTCGTCAAGCTCCAAAAAAAGACAGCACTTTGACTCTGACAGTGATGCCCCCAAAACAGGTATAACCATCACCAGTCTTTACACTGGAGAAAATAAATACAGATAAATTGAACAAAGCAGTTGAGAAGCAAATTTATCTGCAGGTCAAATCAGTGTTTTCAGTATGAGATAAGATCTCTGTACTCGCAGCAGGAACGTAAATATTTACATTGCTGCGTACACCCCTGATTGTCTTTTGATTTCTTTTTTAGAAACCTCAAAGAAGAGGACTTGGTCACTGGAGGAGGTTACTGCTGTGGAGAAGACCCTGATGGCCTTTATCAACTCTGGTAAAGTTCCAGGAAAATCTGTGTGTGTCACCTGCATTAAGGCTTCACCAGAAGCTCTTCAAAATAGAAGCTGGACTGCAATTAAGTTTTATGTCAAAAATCGCATCACTGCCATTCAGCGTGAAAGTGCAAAACGTATTTACTAAAAAAGACATTGCACTTGTTCGTACACGTTTCATAGATTGGATGTTCTTTGCAGTTTTTTGTAAATGTTGTTATGAGCATGTTGTTAAAACTCTGTTTATTGTAAAGTTAAAATAGAGGCAAAGTGCCTCACTTTGTTAGCTGTAAGAGGATGGATGTTTTTAATACATTCAAAGGCTGTTGAGGCTGCTGAATAAAAGCATTGTTCAAATATGAACTTAATTTGTCTCCTCTTTTGAACAGTAGGTCTATGTGTTTTCCCAGCAGCTGAATTTTGACGACATCATTGAATACAGGGTAATAGTTAGCTGGCATGGAGATAACATCTTTTATGTTGAACCAATATCACTGTGCAGATGAAACACCTGTTTGTCCTGTTTGTTAAAAAAGCCAGGTAAATTATCCATCATGTATCAACCATTTAATTGCATGTTGTTTGCTCAACAATTATATTTTAAAATCAGATATGGTCTATTTAAAAAATAAAAAATAATCTGGCAGTCTAGGTTATGAGATTCAGTGTTAATGTAATCTCATTATAGGGTTTCATTCAATATAGGTAGACTCAATGATAATCATAAACTGTAGAGTGCCTAACAGCGGTGTTAATTGTATACCAATAGTCATAACCTGAATTTTCTCTCCCCTGGGGACCAGACCCCAGGGGGAGAGAAAATTCAGGTTTAATAATTTTGAGAGAGTTTTTGATGTTGAAAGTCATTTTCGTGTTAACAAAAAATTATCATGATTTTAGCAGTTAAAACCATGACTCTAGACCCTTCAGAAAGGCTGGATCCTACCGGGCTGGTGCCAGTCAGTGGATCCCACGGGGTAGTAAAAACCAGTATGTGTGTGTGTGTGTGTGTGTGTGTGTGTGTGTGTGTGTGTGTGTGTGTGTGTGTGTGTGTGTGTGTGTGTGTGTGTGTGTGTGTGTGTGTGTGTGTGAGTCTCGCTGTGCCGTGCTGTTGCACTCAGAAATCTCCTGTGAAGACGGCAGGTGTTATTTTGACACACTCCTTGATACCAGCAAATGGAAACAGGCGTGCACGTTCACACACACACATACACACAATTATGCAGTGTTGCACACAGGCAGAATGGCATGCACAGTTGCAATGAAATGCACACAGGCAAGAACAAATGCCGGCTCATCCACACTACCCTCTTGTAGCGCAGGGCTTGGTGGACTTGGCTTCACATTCATCACAAACTGAAGTGGCACAGGGACAAAACCTCCGAGGTGCTGACTGACAGGAAATCATCTGATTCTTTTCTAAAATACGCCTTGAATGTTATCAGGAAACGTCTTGCGATGGATAAGATTAGGATTAATTCAGACTGTTTCTGTCAAGTAACAAAAAAACAGAGCGGGTGTGCCATTCATTTAATTTTTTACAATCTTAACCACCCATCAGTAAATCTCAGCGACATTTAAAAACAGCGGTTAGAACGGTCGAGTCGTGTTTGAGGCAAACCTGCTGAAGCACATACCACGGCGGTTAATACAACATGGCAAACGCTTCTTAACGCGTCACTACACCGTTTGAATCTTAGCCACGTCTGCTGGGAGGAATATAATAAACCATATGTAATGGGACGAGTAGAGACTCAGCACGCAGACGGACAGAGCGTGACCTGTGTGTGTGTGTGTGTGTGTTCGAAGGCGGTTGTTTGAGTTAAAGGGAGGGTTCTGGCAGAGTGAATGACTTTGCTAATGCTTCGGGTATTTCGACATGCCGCAGCACGCTCGTTTACACACACACACACACACACACACACACACACACACACACACACACACACACACACACACACACACACACACACACACACACACACACACACACACACACACACACACACACACACACACACACACACACACACACACACACACACACACACACACACACACACACACACACACACACACACACACACACACACACACACACAGACCTATCATTCTTATGTTTGACAGCTGTGTGTGTGTGTGTGTGTGCGTCGTGTGCGTCATATGCGTGTGCGCGTCGTTTGTCTGCCTCCGACAGGTTTATTGTGGCAGGGCAACAGTGCCTTGTGCTTTCTCTTAAGGGGCCTGTTTTCTCTCCTGAAGGATTCAATTAATCTGAGAGGGGACGTGTCCGAGCCCCCCACACACACACACACACACACACACACACACACACACACACGTCTGCGTCTTGAGTACATATAAACGTACACTCACCGCATTCATTGTAACGTAAACGGACACACTAACCAAGTGGCATGGAAGACAAATTGGTATAGGCCGAGACAACCTGGCTCAGCCCCGCAAGCTGCATGAATTGTGCTTACACCAGCGTGCGTGTGCGTGAGACGGAAAGAGTGAACATCAGAAGGGCTACCACATTCATCTAACCGTGTACGAATGTGTTGTGGTCAGGATAAATCTCTTCCTTTCTCTCTGCAGAGAGTCCCAGGGGGAAACCCCAGCTCTAACTGCACTAAGCACAATCACATGCTCCCATTCCCATCAAGACCTCAATCCTCTCATCTACACCGTTCCCCTCTCTCGCTCACACACAAAAACAACAACCTCAGCTCTTATCCCTTGAAAGCAAAACTCTGCTTTCCACCTTAGGGACTGTGCCCACTTAGTTCTCCTTCTCCCATTTGTCTTCAGCTGTTTTCATCTCCATCTATTGACTTCCCTTCTCTGCACTCGCTACAACACCTTCATTTGCTTCTGTGTCGCCCTCCGACCTTCTGCTTCTCCCTGGTGAACACTGAAAATGTGTGTGTGTAAGAGAGAGAGAGAGAGAGGGTGAGAGAGAGAGAGCAAGAGAGAGAGAGAAATGAGGCGAAAAGTTGCTGGTTCAGGAGAGTTATCTCCTAAGTTTGGGCAATGACTGAAGGCGCCCTGAACGACATCTTCGCCTCATTAAACACGCATTTGCTCCGCCGTACTCCAGAATGTGTAAGGCCATTCCATACAGTTTAAGTAATCATCTACATCAGCGGCCAGTCTCTATAACACCAAGATTAAACCTACACCCCGCCTGTGCATACACTTTTCCAGTCCCGATACAGACACCTGGGCTTTGGCCGCCGATACGATACCTGGGATTAATTCATGAGCTGCGTCGGCCTTCTGTGCTTGAGGCGGCAGACTGAACTTAAACATTAGCTTTTCTAAACACTGAAACAAAATGTAACAAATACATAGATGCAAATGTACCGAATTGTTATTACATTACATTTAGCTGACGCTTTTATCCAAAGCGACTTACATGATATACAGTACTGTGCGCAAATATTAGGCAGGTGTGAAAAAAATGCTGTAAACTAAGAATGCTTTCAAAAATAGAAGTGCTAACAGTTTATTTTCATCAATTAACAAAATGCAAAGTGAGCGAACAAAAGAAAAATCTTGTTAATTGATGAAAATAAACTGTTAGCACTTCTATTTTTGAAAGCATTCTTAGTTTACAGCATTTTTTTTCCACACCTGCCTAAAACTTTTGCACAGTATTGTACAGTAGACACAGCAACGGTGAGCAATTAGGGTTAAGTGTCTTGCTCAAGGACACATTGACATGGACTACCGGAGCCTGGGATCGAACCACCGACTTTCTGATTGAAAGACAGACTTGCTAACCACTTATCCATTATTAAAATAAAAATCGGGCACCTGCCATTTAAAAATTCATTGAATTTCTTTGACACAATGCTTCTGGGGACGCTTGATCAACATAAAGATTTGTTTGCCATGTGATCAGATGTAAACACAGAATTTAATAAATCGGCACAGTGGTCACCAGTTGCCGATCCAGCTTTCGGCCTGATATCTGTGTCGGATCGGCGCATCCCTCATTTACCACTCTCGATACCGGGGGAAAAGCTGCCGATAACAGGATGTGACGTGTGTTTGCAGCTACATTTGTTGGTTCAAAAGAAGAACCAACAACACATTAAAAAAAACAAGGGAAACTATCTCACGTTGCCGGTTGATTGTCAAGTGTTCGCGGATCAAACGGAACGCAATCTTCAATCTCTTCATCTGCACAACAACCAGATGCAGAATCTGGAGTCATAATAAAATGATCTGCAACCTTTCACGGTGACAGTAGAGTGCAGTCACATTTCAGCAGGTCCTACCTCTGCTGCCAGAGGGAGGGAAGGGGCCAGATGGCCTCAATCTGGTGGCGGTGGGGGCGGGGGGCTCCGGCAGACCTCCTCTAGACAGAGGACCATTTACAGCCATTTCACATCTATAAACAGTGACTCAGACCCCATCGTGTTCAGATAAAAACCTGTGTGAATGAAGAGGAACACCGCTGCAGGTATTTGCTGAAGGAAAAGAGTGTCTACACAGAGTGTACCAGCCCAAATGTGTCAATAAAGTCTTTGCAGCTTCACAATGCATTTTAAACCAAATGTTGAGCTGCCTCATCCACCACACAAGTCAACCTTGAGTTGTGGAAAAGAGGAGACACGCTACTCTGTTAAGTCAGGTGGAAATCCTCTTAAAACTGAACTGAAACAGACAATAAGGGGAGGCTCCTGGGAAATAAGGGCGCGTTAGCAGCAATAAACAGTCAACCCTGCGATCGAGAGGTCAGCCAAAGACAACGCTGCAAAACAAATGCACTGAATCCCACGAAATGCGTGTAAACAGAGACAGAAGCAGGGTGACCTTGGATCTTCATGGTTGCACAGCCGGTTCCTTGAGCCCCAGAGTCACGCTGTTTATTGCAATTAAACAAGGACATTCGCGACTACCGGGTAATTATCGCGTAACCGTGGGGCTGTGTGGTGTTATGACAAGCGCGGGGCCGAGATCTCAATCGGGTTTGGTTAATGGAATGTGTGGGGACTTTTGATATGACCTGCGTCCTACAGTGGCGTGTTTCAGTGGGCGTGCGCAGGGGAGATGAGAGTCAGGAGAGAGAGAGAGAGAGAGGTCAGTGTGTGGTAGGGCTGTCAACGAATATTCTATATTCGAATATATATTCGAATAGTTGTTAAAAACCGAATATTCGAATGTGAAAATGAATATTCGAATGTCAAAAAAAAGGAGAAAAAACACACAGCGGCAACAGCGGCGTGACTGTCTGCTTTGCTGGTGTTTCAATCACTGAATGAAGCCATATTTGGGACAATAATCGCAACCTTAAATTGCTTGCACAAAACTCTTGATCAGCACTCAGCATTCGTTTATTGTTGTCGTTCATTTAAACCGCTATGCGCAGAGAGTGCGACGGTGCGAGAGCGAGAGAGAGAGAGAGAAAGAAAGAGTGCGTGCGTGCGAGCGAGAGGTCCGCGGTCTTGGCCATTAGTTCATTTACTTATTTCCGTGTAGATAATATGTTGTTAAATATGTTTAAACTTAAATAAATTACCTGTACAAGTAGTTATGTCTCGTTGTATTAATTTGTCCGGTTATTGACGTGCCTAATGCGCAACTTCGAATATTCGAATATGTTCGAATATATGTGTTTTTTTAAAGCGAATATTCGAACGTCATTTTTGAGCAATTTTGACAGCCCTAGTGTGTGGGCAGAATAAAATGCATCCCGCTTTAAAAGGAGTGTTTAAACTGCCAATCTGGGATAGAACATCCAGCAAGCCTGCGCACACGAGCAATGTTCAACTTGTTTCAGAGCCACAGGGGGGGGGGGGGGGAGATCATCACACCAACTGAAACTCACTACATCGCTACAAAGACACACTTTACCCAGTAATGTAGTTGCGTGGTTTAGAGCAAACACACTTCATGATCATTTTAACCTGCAAATATGTCCGTGTTATTCGGCAGCGGCATCAGTTCAACTGCTGAAATGAGGTGCGCCCCGGCCCGTCTCTCTACCACGGTGCTCCCATCAATCATCCCGACGCTCCCCGCTGCGAGTTGATTTCATCTCCGACAGCCTTTTTCATGTGCGCGTGTGCGAGGTGAGTGTGATCTGTCGGTGTGTCAAATTCACGTTTCATCAGAGCTCTGCCCTGGGAGCACCGCCTCGCTTTACTAGACCTCCAGTACCTCATACACTCCGAGTGACAAGCAGTGCATCCATTGAACCCACGCTCCCAAACGACGAGGAATGGGGACACACAACAAAACTGGAATATTATTATCTCCTGGGTTTGTCTCTGAAAAGAAACCAGAGAAACTGTAATTGTATCCCTCGGCAGCTTCATGACTTCAGGGGGATGTAAGTAACTCGATGAGAGCATTTGTCAGACTTTCCATTTTCCAAAAAAGACACAGCAGACCCAACACACACATTGTGCCTGACCACAAAAAAAACATAAGAAAACAGGCAGCATTATCTCTGCACAATGTTATTTCAAGCCTTACATTAATAATAGCAGGAGCAGACGTCGCTCTGCGGGCAGTGAAAGTAAAGAGGAAATCACCAGCTCAGCAGGGAATAACATACATAATATGATCTACTGACTAAAGACAGACACACACACATCTACGTGATGTAAACACAAACATGGAGGTCTGCTGGCGAAACACATCATAACCATACAGTTTGAACCTAACGTGTGCTCATTTACGAGCGCGCGCGCGCACGCACGCACGCACGCACACACACACACAATCTCTTTCCCCTGACACAGACTCCCCGGTGTACTTAAGTAGCAGCAAAGGATATCCAACACAAATGGTTCCCATGCAGGTAAAAGCAGCATCAGCCATTTGCCAATATTCCAGAAGAGTGTCTTTTACTCCAAATACAGAAGACTGAACCAGACATTTTTTTCTCAACTCACAAACACTCCAGAAATTTCTCTCCAACAGGGTAGATAGTGGTCTGTCATCCCTCTGAGGTTGCAACTTGGCGCACCCCCCCCCCCCCCCCCACACACCCACACACGGTGTAAAGGTCCACATGCAATCCAAGACCATTGCACCCTGACCTGCATACTGCTGCAACAACACCCACACCGCAGCCCTCCACAGTCGGCCCCTGCGAGCCTTCAAAACCGCCGCCGTGTTGTTGCACACAAGTCGTTTCTGCCTCGGCCATCGCGGAGGCAGAGAACACTCGGCGCGATCCCAAGACTTTCACATCTGAAACTTGTCACAGCTCTATAACAGCCACACCTCCTTATGAAACCCACGGTCGGGTACATTCCCCCCGACAGAAGACCGTAGAGGCATCCAAGAGATTACCGCACATGATTCACGGGCAGCCACAAACGGTGCGCAATTTTTTTTTTTGGCGCATCGTTATTTCAAGTTAATATTTGATCACTTGAGGGTTTGTGTTGTTTTTTTTGGGGGGGGGGGGGGGGGGGGGGGGGGCAGTCACGTAGACTTCGAGCAGTCTAACGTCGTACACTTACTGTGGTGTGGATGTAGGTTAATGGCCGATGGCAGGAATTTTCCGGAGTGGAGAGGCGGCGGATGACTCGCGCCCAAGTGACCGGGTGAGGGAGGGATCCTCCCGGCTGCCGCCGCTGCTCCGAGTCGGTGAGACTCCATTGCGAGCCCCGCCAACATCGGGGGTGGTACGTGGACGGATCGGGGAGGTCCAAAATCTCTGCCATCCATTATCCACAGTGGGGAAAGTTGTGAAAAGAAATAGTCCGTTCGGATAGGCCCCCTATTCTAAAGGGGAAACAGCCAATGTTGGCTATAATAATGTCTTTAGTTTTCCAGGCGATTCGGGCTCCCTTTCAGCCATCCTGCTGACCTATAAAACATAACAAGAAAACACTCGCTTGACACACACACACACACAATCCAAGGAAAAGGCACACTGAACAAACTGTTGAGAACTGGTAGTTTGAGGATTTCTCCTCTTTCCAGCGAACAGGCGGGTCAATACGTGCAATGACGCAGTTTGGAAAACCACTTCAAAAACTAAACGCCGAATGCGCTGGTCGACACAGGAATACGGATGTAATCCTAACTGCGGGTCTCTGAACGCAGCGTTAACTTAAATACCCAACATTATGGTCTAATGTAAAGGACGCGGACGAGCAGCCCCACACCTCACTGCTGCACACCGAGCAGGCACCGCCGCTCCGGGGCTCCGCTCCTACCAGGAGAGGAGGCGGCCAGCTGCTCTGCAAACACCCAGCGACCACGCGATGGAAACCGCGGATTTTTTTTTTTTTAACAGCCCCTTATTTTACCTTTTTTTCCGATTACCCAGCTGTTCTTCTGAACCGTAAACCAGCAATAGCTGCGGTCGCCGAGTCGCCCTGTAAACCAATACACCATAAATACTGGAGGCGCATCAAATATAAATTTCAAACGGGTTAAAAATAAATAAGGTCGCAAAACGCCTGCATCATTAATCAGCGGGGTGAGCGGTGTTGTGTTGCCCCCTGCGTATGCGATGTTGAGTCCCGGGCTGCTCAGCGTTTGGACACGGGTGCTGCCCGAGGAGTGGAAATCAAAACCCAACGCGTAAACACTTTCGGTACGCTGTTTAATAAATAAAAAAACTAATTCCGTAGCATGCCAACCTCGTCGACGGGCTGCCTTCTGGAGCTCGGTTTGAGCTGCTGGTGTTAGGATACAATAATGCGATTCACGTGATAAATCCGCGGTTATTCTGTTTAATCAGCACCGAGCAAAACGCGTTAAAAAATAAGGGGTCGATTTTAATCGTTTTTGGCAAAACGGACGAGGAAGCACACTCTTCGTGAACGTCTGTATGAATGATATTTATAAAAATATAAATAAATTAAAACTGAAATAGAATAAAAGTTACTTTAAAAGGAGAACAACAAGCAGCATTTGCGACTAGAGGAAAACGAGTGCTCTCGTGAGCCCTTTTTTAAACACATTCTAGGCAAAAATAAATACTAGTCAAACTATCCGATTTATATGCATTTCAAGTAATTAAAAATCCAACGAAAAAAAAAACAAGGCGAAAGTCGCGTTAACCTTTCAAAGGCAAGCAAACACATCTCAGCAGCGACTCGTGATATCCAGGCGGGCGGGATCTGAAGAAAGGCTCGTTCACGGGGCACAATAAAGCTTCTTCTTTTCTTATCGAGAGAGAAATACGGCAGACGGACACAAACGTTGCCTCTAAGCCCTATGAAATGCACACGGGGGGGAAGAGTCGTCCTCCGCCGTTGTCATCCATGCGGCACGGCGGCGCAGCAGCACGGCGTTTCAGCCACGTTTCAAACTTTTCACGGTTCCTTTGAACGACACGCAAAACTTTCTCGGCGGAAACGTCTCGAAAGCGGCGCTTTCACACCGACGACCGCCCCGGAGTGGAAAAGAGAAACATGTCGTATGCAAAAAAAAAAACAACCTCCGCGCCCTTTTCGCTCACATTTACGGTCCAAACTGTGTTTTAAAAACGGCGAGGACTCGGGACACTTCAGCTGGAGGGAGGAAAAAACTAACTAGAAAAAAAACAGAATGCCGAACGCTTACTTGAATGTGGAAAATCCGGGGAGAGGATGTAAAATAAAAAAACGTTTCTCAAAATCCGTCCAGGTTGCTGGGAGAACTGGAGTAGTCCATTACAGGCTCGTCCGAAGGTAAACTGGGGGATAACTTGGGGGGGAGCGTGAGCCCCTGACGCGTCCGTAAACTCCTCAGCAATGAAACACAGCATTGTTTTTGCACGCCCCGCCCATCCCCCTCGCTACCACCCATACCCGGACCAGCCCAGTACATTTTGCAAAGCGTCTGCCTGATTGGCTGTGCCAAGTGTCAATCAAAGCCTCAGTGTAAAAAAATAAATAAAAATAACCTGAAAAAACACGCTGGCCACTCGCCAGCAGTATAAAACCAATTATGGAGCAAGGAGGTTGGGCCGTTTCAAGGTCCCCTCTCCCTTCAAGACTGAGTGATCAAAACAAGCAGTGGGCTTCTTCTTTTTTTTAGAGGTGGGGGCCAGTTTCAAGGCAACCCCCCACACACACTCTCTCCTCCTCACCCATTTTCACGCTAATTATAATAGACGCTCAAAGATTGGGAAACTGAAAGTACGGCTGCATTGTTACCCTAAAACATAATGTAATCGTTTTTAGTAGTGCGAGACCCAGTTTACACTTCAACTCACTCGGAAGCAGCTGCTAATTACCCTATAGTCGGTTTATTACTTTTCCATTATGCTCTCCTCCAAAAGGAAATACATGCAAACACTTTAGATAACAGTCTCACAGTTTCTTAAGATCCTTCCAAATTGCAGTATTAAATTTCATTTTGGGTGGCCACAACTTTTGTGGCGTTGCTTTCCCTACTGGCAGCCCGGGGGGAACGCGTTACAAGCAATAACATAGAAAAGGGCAGCAATTAGGCCTGTTGATGCACGCCCAAGACATCCATGTAGGTGAAGAAGTCTACAGTATCATTTGTTTTTTCTGCGTCTACAAATATATATAATAACATGACATGCCTCTTAATGCCTCGTCTTTACTTTCATCAGACGCCATTAATTACGTGTTAAACGGGCTCAACAACGCGCTATGGTGGGTCTGCGGGGCAGATTTAACAGGTCAAAAGCACCCCGGGTCCTGATCGTGTCAACCGGGAACGCACTCAAAACTTATCATTGTTTTGGCATTCATGGCCGCTGTATTTGGGATTCTCCACACCGTTTCTCACCCGGGAATAATGCGGGGCTTTCAGCGGGCCTATATGCAAATGGGCATAGCAGTCTGTAGTTGAAGCAACGCTGAATGTGTGTAATCTGTGTATAGTGTCGTAGCGGTGACACACCCACACACACACACACACACACACACACACACACACACACACACACACACACACACACACACACACACACACACACACACACACACACACACACACACACACACACACACACACACACACACACACACACTCACACACACTCACACACGGACATTTGCATTAGAAGAGGAGGAAAAAAAGGCGCGCACTCATTTAGCTATAATGCTAAAATTCAGAATTGGGGGTTGGTGGTCGACCTTTGCGAACTATAAAAGCTCTCCACCCCTCCGCGTGCACGCTACTTTCTTGCTCTCGCGGGATTGTATCATCAATAATTTTCTCTGAGGTGAACCACCCCGCGTTACATAGTTGCAGAAATGTTGATTATAAAAAAGAATCGGAGGCGGTTTCAAGCTGCCCATCCCCAGCCCCGCCTCCTTGCGCGGTTTCAAGGCGGCCCCCCTGTGGGGAAGGGGAGCGCTACAGCAGACACCGAGAGGAGAGGAGAGGCCACGGCGGCGCGGACGCATGCTAACGGGAGCAGCGGTTTTAAGAGTGAGCTCCGCCGGTAAACGTCGCGACGCCCCCCGGTTGTTGTTGTTTTTTTTGCACAGACGCAAATTCGACTAACCACAGAGCTCCGCGCGCTCAAAGAGGCCGCTCAGCGACGTCCGGGCCCCGACCTGTCGGCTCGCCCGTCACCTCTGACGGGACCCGGGAAGGGAGTTACCGGGCGGAGATCAGAGCGATGTCCCGTCCCGAGACGTCCGGGGGGACCAAGTCGGCCCTTTGTTCTCCAAATCGCTCCGACTGGGGATTCAGACAATGCCTCTAGATTAGGCCCCTATTGTTGCGGTCTCCTCACCCCGCGAGCGGGAGGAGGAGGCAGGCTTATCCTGTTGGTTTCTCCGCGCTAAGTGCCGCAGCGGTCGTGGGGGGTTTATCTCCGCTTCGAGGTGGGTTTGGCTGCTGTTCGGTTTGTGTAAACACACAGTTGTATTTTCATAGCGTCGTCATGATTCCTGTTTAAACAGTAACTCCCATTCAAGGATATCATTGAAATTTAATTCATTATTTGTTTACGGCCATGTGACCTTGCTTAATTATTATAGCGCAACGTGGTGCAGGAATTAATACACCCATCAAAAGAATCAAATAAAGACGTATTCACAATTCTTGCACTCTCTCCAGCAGCTAAGTAGGCGATGTTTGGTTTATAACCTTCCTCATTTGATGGTAATAACAGATCTGTCTATTTCTGGGTTCGGCTCATGATGCGTTACTGCAGGATCGGATGGGACCGTTTGGCTTTATATCTTTTTACAGCTGCAATGGAAAAGTACTGACAGCCGTGATTTACGGCACGAAACCCCGCTGAGTCAATGCAATACCTCAGGCGATTTGTCATTCCGCGAGAGAAAATTGTTGTTCTGCCGACCAGAGATTACAGAACATGTGTTATCCCAGACTCGTGTTCGAGGCTCATTGTGTGCGTCTCTCTTCCCCTGGTTGTTTGCCCTCTTTATCGTTGTCCGAACACCAGATCTCACATCAACATCCAGCCCCAAATATCCTCGTTGGGGGTTCGGGTTCATTCAGTCCTGCAGTTGAAATATCAGGTATACATGATTTTATTCAGGGGGGCAGACCATCTGATTTTTCTCCAGGCGTGTGGCTGCATTAACCCACAGGGGAACGGAGCACACAGACAGCATTGATTTATTCAGCTGTGGGCTCAGTCCCTCTCTGGAGCAGCAATACATAAATAAATAAACAGAGAGATGTCCCCCTGCATAAGCATCCACCCGTCAGCACCATGCACTTCAGTTTTCACATCTGACTTGTGGGGGAGGGCTGATAAACCCTGAATTCCCGATCAATTTCAAGTTAAACATATTTTATACAATATTCCTTGACATCACCACACAGATCAACCCCCACTTCAAGCACACACACACACTTGCAGCTCTCATGGGGTACCTGCCAATCATCAGACAGTGGGCCTTGCAGGGTTGTATGGTAGGCTGGGGTGGGGGAGCTCTCTGCTGGGGGACTAACAGCAGAATCTGGCAGTCAGTCACTCATCTGAATGTGTGGAGGTAGTCGGCTGACATGGGTGTATACAAAGGAAAGTCTGATGGTTCACACATTTGTCACCACAAATATGACTAATTTCCATAATTTTGCAATCGGATGATGGCAGTTTATTTAAAATCAGGCTTATTTTATGCGCTTGAGACGCATGCATGTGGTCATATTATACATTACATATATGAGAGTTTATTGATTTATCAGGACTCACACATTCGTCACTCGCGTTATAACACAAACAAATAGATAAATTGGCCTACATTTCTACCGCATCCAACCACAGTCCTGTGGTTAGAAACCCCATAAAACATCTTACTATGCCTAATTGGTGCACGCTGTCCCAGTCAACAGATCGTAAACACTCAGCCAGAAGCCTGCCGGTTGAATTCTATTTGAATGGAATCAGAAACAAACACTCTTCTAACTGGAGAGCGGGTACCAAGACGAGGACACACACGGGAGTCAAAGCAAAGTGATTCCCATCTGCCACTGCTGCTTCAAACCAAGCTGGGGGATGGAGGGTTGGGTGGGGGTTGTCAACGGTGCATGCTGGGTGCTGGAGCGGGCCTGCGCTGCACTGGGTGTGTATTTTTGGTGCCTGAGCCGTGCGGTTAGAGCTCTGAGGAATCGTGGGGGTTTTATTCTGGGGAAAAAACAACCATCCTCGCCACAACCGTCAGGAAACAGTGATGCAACCAGACACATCTCCTGCTGAGTAAATATGTGGCAGTGATGCGTCAGGGCCGCTGTAAGAAATAATAGAAAAATGCCTGCAGGGGCCTCCACTCTTCTATTCAACCCTCTCTCTCTCTCTCTATTAACTCTTTTAATATCTGCTAACAAGTCTCCTGCAAATCTTTTATTACCTATTCAGGATAATGGAAGACTCTGGGGAGCCTTCATCATCCAGGGGACAGAATATGTCTGTGATGTGAAGAAAATCACATAGAGAAAAAGACAAAACAAATATGTGTCAGTCAGCAGCTCACTGACAGAAAACAAATACATAAATACATCTGCTGTCAGACTAAACTCTATCCCTATCAGACTATCACTCTAAACTAAATAAAACAGTGGGGTAGCTGTGCACAGGGGGTGGGGTTGGAGGGGGCGGGGCGTTGCATTGCCTTCAGTGAACACGTCACCCTCGCTAGAGTGCACATCACTCTGAGGCAATCAAAAACCAGCAGCTACTGTATTTCAATATAATCAATTATTCCTCCTGGCCTGCTTCTGTCAGCATTAGTAGCTTTCTATTTGCTTTTCACCCAGTTTATCTGTCAGCGCAGCGGCCCCATCTGTTGGAGGAAGATGGGAACTGCGTGCGTGCATGTGTGCGTGAGTGCGGGAGGAGGAGAATCAGTGACCCGACCGACGATTGTGCTGTAAAGCAGCACAGCTGTAGTAAATGGAGGAACACAGCAAGCCTCATATTCTGACAAATTGGTCCCCCTCTGTGTCGCGTCTGGAGTGCCTCGTGCGCAAACACCTGCAGCGCGCACACCTGCACAGGCAACACAGCCAGCACACGTGCACGATCCCCCCCACACACACACACACAAGCAAAGCTACATTAAGTATGGTTGCATTCACTCACACACACACACACACACACAAATAGTACATTACACACACACACACACACACGCACGCACGCACGCACGCATGCATGCCAAGCTCTGCTTCCCTGCCAGTGAGTGTTTTGCTGGCGCGGCAATAAAAGGGTATGAGAGGGAAGCAGTCTCAGCAGAATCACAGGCAGGGGGGCTGTGGAGAGATGGAATACATTTCCACTACCAAACACACTTGATCTTCAGTGCGCGCGCGCGCGTCTGTGTGTATGTGTGTGTGTGAGAGAGAGAGCACGCAGCAGGCGTTCTGAATGTAATGCATGAATATATGAATTCGTATCAATGCAAACACCTCCGCGTGTACGCGCACAGGTCCTCTCATATATCATCAGGTGCCACCGCGCGGCCCGGAATACTGTATGAAAGTGGGACAGCGTGACGAATGGGTGCAGCGTGACTTTGCTGGATCTGTGGTGTCATGCATAGAAACAGGTTATTTGATGCATAGAGCACGAGGGCGGGGCCGCGCCATCCATCTCAGCCTCCTTCACCTCTCTGTAACATGCAAATGTGGCCCATCCGTTTGTTATCTGCGGACAGGGAATGGGCCAATGTCAGATGAGCTCGAGCTGGTTTTAAAACACACACACACACACACACACACACACACACACACACACACACACACACACACACACACACACACTGCTGTCTCTGGCACCCTCCCCTTTATTCATTGTAATTTCTGTCCATTACATCAGCCCCAGTACTATTTCATCCAATCCAATTTAAGAAGGGACTTCACAAAACAAAGACACATGAGCTCAGCTGTAGCACAATGCAGGAGCTTTAATATGAGCTCATGTGTTGGGATCGTATTTAGTCTATATGGTTGGAGTGCAGAGAAAAGGGAGAAAGCAGCACGCAGCCCAGTCACGCATCTTTTGGACACAAGTAGAAAATAAAATGGAGCTCCACTGACATCTGCTGGCTAAACTGCGCAACTGCAGTGAACTAACAGGTTCTGAATACAGAGTTCAAGAATATCATTTGGTGATTCTCTAACGAGGTTATGGAGAGCCCGAGGCAGGTAAAATAAGTGCTGTCACACTCTGTGTGATTACTGTAGTTTGTAGATCTCTGTAGTCCTCAGGGAGCATGTTTCCACTTTGCCGACACCCGCAGTCACTCTCCTTCAGAACGTTTCGGCTCACAAATAATCTCCTGGTCCCACAAGGAGACCATGATTGCAAATTATGTAATGACAAGAGGCCTAAGGATAGAGGGAATAAAGACTTAAGTGTGACAATAAGTGAGTGACTCTTTCCTTTTCACGAGTGTGACCGACTGACTTAGTTGGGTGTGTCCTTATGTCTATGGATTGTTATGCACCTTTCACCGAGACACATTCCTTGTATGTTCAACGTACATGGCCAAGACATTATTCTGATTCTTCATTCATCACCTCACGCACAGTCAGCTGAACACTGCAGCGAAAAGGTCAGCATCAAGCCGTGAATCAGCAGATACTGATGACTGTACAGAGGTAAGAGCACAATAACGACGGCAGAACAAATGCAGCAGCCACATCCTTTTGAGGAATTTCTCTGCTGCCTGCATTTCACTCATATTTACTGAAAGGACTGAATGTTTTTTTTAATATTTGTTATAGAAGTAAATTAAGTGTCTTCAGTCAATTTGTATTAAGTGATGTGTATTGGTTTTAATAATGCCTTTGATCCACTTGTGCAATCTGAGATACAACAGCCTAGATACTAACCATGGGGTCCTGACCGTCAGCTAGTCGGAAGTAATTTGTTCATCAGTAAAGTTTTTGCATCTTGACACAGCCGACACCATTTTCTCTCATGTCATGCATGGAATATTAAATTACATTATTTTCCTGTGTGATAGCAAAGCTGTTGCAGACATGTGAACATCAGTGAATCAGGATTTTGGGTGTTTCCCCCCAAGCACACCCTCAAATGACACATACTGTGCCTTTTTAACTAAACTTCCACTGGAAAATTGTTAACTCTAAAACTGGAGGATGTCATGAGTTGGTTAAAATCTCAATCTTTCCAAATCACTGACTGGAGCAGTGTCATCTACATAACTTATTGGAACACAACATATACTGTGGTTCACACAAGTCAATATGAGCAACTCTTCCTAAAGGACTCAGTTAATTCTTTTAAACCAGTATTGAGAATCATATTTATACTAGTATTAATGTTGTATAAACTATAGGCTTACATGAACATTTGTTTGTGTGAGTCCTGGATTTAAAGCTAGCAGTGAAAACACCTTTAGGTCAATAAGCTGGATCTTTACACTAATATATATTTAATTGTGATACATATAATATAACCTCTTTAAGCATGCAATGTGAGCCCATATCATTTCATATAGGGTTGTTATGTGCGAGCAGTTCAAAAAGGCCTTTTCACATTTAAATACAAAGAGTATAGGGAAGACAAGAGTCAGACGTCATGTCGGAACACATGTGCACTTTATTGGGATCGTTTAGTCAGTGTACAGGTTGGCCCCACCGGTCTGGCACCCCATGTTACCCCATCACTTCGAGACCCCTAACCCCACCACCCCGGGGATGACACCTCCAACAGGGGGAAGAAGAGGTCACGATTGGGTTTTGCATAACAAAAAAGAAAAAAATTAACAGGACCAAGATATTTTTAAGGCTGAAAGTACAAAAAACCCAGACATAATTTACATACAAGCGATACTACAACCATGTTTAAGTATGCGCCAACCACTGGGCAGCCTTCACAGAGGCGAATACGTGTCTGAACAATGCAGTTAACATTTGGAATCATGTGTCTGAAAAATGCAGTTAACAAACATTTGGAATGACTCAAAAGAAAACACAATGTACATTTTTTTAAGTCCCCAGATGCAACTGCAGAACCCTGGGGTGCTTTTTTTTTAACCTAGCCAAAAACATTACGGTCTCCTTCATCGTTCCAGTTTAAAATCCTGAGTCAAGCGCCAAAATAACTGAAGCCATGCCAATGAGTTGGTCATCTAGGCTCTGCGCCTGAGTGTGTATGAGAAATGTGTGGTGTGTGGTTGTTTTGCACAGAGCTGAAGTTGTTGGGCGTTTGGTTGGGGAGGGGGAGGAACAGTCTGTTTAGAAGCATTTGCGGTGGACGATGGAGGGGCCGGACTCATCGTACTCCTGCTTGCTGATCCACATCTGCTGGAAGGTGGACAGAGAGGCCAGGATGGAGCCTCCGATCCAGACAGAGTATTTACGCTCTGGTGGGGCAATGATCTGCAGGAAGAAGAGAAAACCGTGAGGATACCAAAGCATTGGTCTGCACCATCAGACACAGCAGCAAAAAAGGGTCAGTCTGCTGGCTCTGTAGCAAATCAGCTCACCTTGATCTTCATGGTGGATGGGGCCAGGGCTGTGATCTCCTTCTGCATCCTGTCGGCGATGCCAGGGTACATGGTGGTACCTCCAGACAGCACGGTGTTGGCGTACAGGTCCTTACGGATGTCGACGTCACACTTCATGATGCTGTTGTAGGTGGTCTCATGAATTCCGCAGGACTCCATACCTGTGAGCAGATACACACTGGTCAGCAAGTTGAAGTGCAGGGCACCCATAAGGGTTGTACATGTTAGTTTAGCATAAAGTGCAGGTTAAGCTCAAGTTGAGAAACATACCGAGGAAGGAAGGCTGGAAGAGGGCCTCAGGGCAACGGAACCTCTCATTGCCGATGGTGATGACCTGTCCGTCGGGCAGCTCGTAGCTCTTCTCCAGGGAGGAAGAGGAGGCAGCAGTGCCCATCTCCTGCTCGAAGTCCAGGGCGACATAGCACAGCTTCTCCTTGATGTCACGCACGATTTCCCTCTCAGCTGTGGTAGTGAAGGAGTAACCACGCTCTGTCAGGATCTTCATGAGGTAGTCTGTGAGGTCGCGGCCAGCCAAGTCCAGACGCAGGATGGCATGGGGCAGGGCATAGCCCTCATAGATGGGCACTGTGTGGGTCACACCATCACCGGAGTCCATGACGATACCAGTGGTACGACCAGAGGCATACAGGGACAGCACAGCCTGGATGGCAACGTACATGGCGGGGGTGTTGAAGGTCTCAAACATGATCTGTAAGGGAGAAGAAAAGATGTTAGCATTTACAAAACACAGCTAAAGTATGTTCTTCTGTGGCCACTGCACTCACTACATGCATTAGTGTGTGGCTAAGATTGAAGTTAGTAGAGAAAAACAAAGTGCAGAAAGTAAACATTCCTTCACACTTGTGCACGTCAGAGTTTATTGGTGCCGATCTACTGACTCAGCTAAACATAGCCACAAGTGCAGAAAAGGCACACAGTCAAGAGAGACCTGTTGACGACAGATCATCGTATAGGGGAGAGGTCCTGGAGGAGAGGGGGAGGAAGGAGCAAGTGAGAATGGAATGGAGAGGGGAAACCAAAGAGGAAATGAGGCTACTAGGTTTTGGCAGTGAATGTATTAAGATCCTGTCTTGGCTAATCCAGATGTGCGCAAATAAGGGTGTACCTGGGTCATCTTCTCCCTGTTAGCTTTGGGGTTCAGGGGGGCCTCCGTGAGCAGGACAGGGTGCTCCTCAGGGGCAACTCTCAGCTCGTTGTAGAAGGTGTGATGCCAGATCTTCTCCATGTCATCCCAGTTGGTCACAATACCGTGCTCAATGGGGTACTTCAGAGTCAGGATACCTCTCTTGCTCTGGGCTTCATCACCAACATAGCTGTCCTTCTGGCCCATACCCACCATCACTCCCTGAACAAGAGATCAGACAGACTGTTAAACATGTGCAATTGTCAGGCCTTCTAGCTAGAGTTGCAGACAAACCACGTTACAAGTACTTTGATCCAAGAATTATGGCACACGGCCATCCACTTAATTATGACTTGATTTAAAGATCAACTTGCCTAGCTGAATATCAATTTAGTTTATAGCATTGAAGAAAAACTGAAGCCACTTTAAACTGGCATATAAAAAAACACAATTTTTTTTGTATTTCTTACAATTGATACTGAAATTTAATTTAGGCATTAAGTACATTCAAATTAATAATGCATCTTGTAATTAGAAAAACGCTTAATCAGGAGATAGCTTTATTTCCGGTTGGACATCAATCGCTCACCTGATGCCTGGGGCGACCGACGATGGAGGGAAAGACAGCACGAGGGGCGTCGTCTCCGGCGAATCCGGCTTTGCACATACCGGATCCGTTGTCAACAACCAGTGCGGCGATTTCATCTTCCATGGCTGAACTGTTGGGGAGAGAAGGAAAAAAACGCCGTTAAAAGATAAGTCTCACGCGCGCCTCCCAACAAGCGCCTGTGCAACACTTTAAACATCCTGTTCGCAAATAGAGGCAGTTTCCGGGATTGGCCGCTAGGTGGAGCTCGCGCCCCACATTCCGACCGAGCCAGACAAAAGGAAGTGGCGCTGCATTCTGTTACCATATAAGGACATGGTTCGGTTTTGAGCAGCTTTGCAGCTACCGGCGCCATGGCGCGCGGCCAGAGCGACAGCACAGTAGAAAAAAAGAACGTTCGACATTAACAGACCCGCGCGACCACTCCCCATCGCGAGTTCACCTCGTCAACTTCCTCCCTATCACTGTTGCGCAATTATCACCGTTTTTAAACATCCACCAGAAATCCTGGCTTCAATATACTGCGTCATACGCAACCGCCTTAGTCGTTTGAAACAGCCCATCGTGACACGACTGGGTACATTACTATCAAGTCCCCATTTTTATTAAGTCAGACAACCTCTAGGCACTAGCAGTAAAAAAAGAAAAAAACTATTTAACTATAAATCCTTGCATAATTAACTCATACGTCGACTCATGAATGGGTCACAAGTCTTTGACTGATGCTCCATTTCCAGAAAGCCACGCCTTTTCCAAGGGTGGACGATTAGTCACTGGCAATTTCCCCTTTTTTCATGTGCAAGTCGGCCAGACCCGACATCATTGAGTGTAATAGTTATTCAGTTAAGCCATTAATTTATGCTTTTAAATTTTTTTAAAACTATTTTCCCATTTAGAGTGAGCCTAAGACATAAATCAATATGATAGTGAAATCTAAACACGCCCAAGGAAGTGAAGTGAATTAATACAAAATAAAATCTCGATGAAACAAAGTGCCACATTAGCCGGTCTGAAGGGCGGCGCTAGCATGGCTCAGCTAGTGTGCTAAAGTAGGTCACACCCCGCCGCATCGGGCGCACAAAGGGACCAGAATCCAGACGACCTCGACTCAGGAGCCTCCCAGAGAACCCTGCTGGGGAGGGAGGGGGGACACGAGCCGACACAAGAATACTGCACAAATGTTGTTCAACTACGATGAAAAACGCAGCAACATGGCCATTATCTTGAGAGTAACGGTTTCCATTAAGCAGCTGCAGCAGAAAGCACCTGCGAAGCGCAATAGCTCAAGTGTAACGGTCTCCGGGAAATAAGAATGCGCACTTTAACGCAACAAAAAAAGGATACATTATATTGATTACTTTCTGAAAACCCCGAGGTGAAATAGTCAGTACGCTGGTGTTTGACGGGACAAAGAGCCTCGTGGTCCGTCAGCGTTCGCATTGAAATATTCACGATTTCATTTTTTTTTAAACCCGCTATTCAACTTAATGTTAACTCAAAACGTAAATCTTAAATTAGAAATGTGAATGTAATAGTTTCTGTCTTCTTACCTTTTTGGGTGGGGGGGCTTTTCGCTTTAAGGGAACCGGTTTCAGGCAAATGATATCCCGCACAAGCTGCGTGTGACGGCGCTCAGAGTGAATCTGCTGGCTGTGGGCGCACGTACTTTATACTGCGTCAGTTGCCCGGCTCTCTCCATAAAAGGTAAACTTTCGGAATGGCGCCCTCTGATTGGTCCGGCGTCATGCACTTGGGCACGTCGCGTGCACACTGTGGTGCACTGGGCGCTCGCGATTTGAGCGAGAGAGAGAGAGAGAGAGAGAGGGGGGAGGCGATAATAGCGAAGGATTGGAGAAAATAAAAGGAAAGGGATTGATGCTGTGGGGCCTAGCAAAGCTAATCTCTTGATAAACAGTTTTATATACAAGTTAAAATACGGGAATACACTTTTAATCATAGGGGCAATGCCGTCCCTGCACCTGCTCTCAGCCGTTGGCCGCATAGAGCCCCGTTATATACGTGATAACGGAAAAAACTCAGCACCAGCAGCGACTCCTCCCTGTGAAGGCTGCAAAGGCCCGAGACCTTTACCCAAAAGTCTGCCCTCGTTCTTACGTATTTTTCTTCAGATTAACGTGATAACGTTTGGACATTTGAGACGATAAAGAGAGGGGGGGATGCTGATGTTACTGTCCACTTTAAAAACCAGCTGTAAGCTTAGTAGCAGTCACAGCATCACCAGGTCAAACACATGACACACAACACACACGAGCTGATCTGTCCCCACTCACGCGGGACACTCAACTCGGTCGCTAATGTCCGTTTATTGATCCGGTGTTTGTGCTCCGTGGCCACATGGCCGTGGGCTCTTCCTCTTCTGCTAGCGGCTGCTCGCCGGCTCGCAGTGAGGTCCAGAAGTGTGACAAAGGTGGTCGTTTCACTTGCTGGCTTTCTCAGATTCCGGCGATGCTTGTAGTGTACTGGATGCAGGTATTACAAATGTATTAGTGTAATATAGTACTCTTTGTAGGCTACCTGCTCTTGGTCACCTCTATGAAATAAAACACAGACACACACACCCTGGTACAATGTCCACTTCCTGGACCTCTGCATTGCTGTAAGGGTCTTTAAAAAAAATATTGGGGCCTTTCACCCTCTGCCTCATTCACATCATGACTAATGAGGCCCATGTGACTCCATCTCAGACTTTTTTTTTAAGGCTAGCCCGGCCCTGTAGGCTAGTAAAATTTCCATTCCTGAGGCACTGCCAGATTAAGTCTCCACACACCATCCGACCATTAGTCTTATCATACATTCTGACGCCCTATTTTTAAGCACTTTCCTTTTTTTTCACATCTCTGTCTCTGTCCACACTCTCTCTCTTTCTCTCTCTCTCTCTCTCTGTCTCTCTCTCTCACACACACACTCTCTCCTCTGTCCTCCTCCCAACTATCTTTTCCTTAATACATAACATCTGGCACACACTTTTCTTCATTTGGTGCTCCTGAACCCCCGAGTGCACACATTTGCCATTTAACGCTGTGACAGTGGCCACTAAGACATGCAGCCACTTCTTCTCTTCCTCCTTTACCACTTCCCTTTCCCCTCTCTTGGTTGCAGCAAAGCCTGAGCTGTTTGTCGTTCTCGTCTTCTCTTCCTTTTCCCCATTTGTCCTTTTAACTTGGCTTTAAATCAACATTATTGTTGCCTTAGGGTGGCCCCTTTAAATCAGCCACAGCTCAACACTTCCAATACACTGGAAAGATGAAGGTGTCTTGCGTAACTTTTTTTTAACCTGCGCTGCTCCAATAATTCAATAATCATTCAGTGGTGGTACACATTCAATAAAAGAGAACAATCAAGAGATAACCTGTCAAATCATTCATGCTGAGTCAGACTGAGTCTTATACAAATGTTTAAGGGTTTACAGACGAAAGGAAGCCCGTTCAAGGTGATTGATTTACAGGCCTTGAATCTCATTCTCATACCTAGTTCATCCCTGCCTGACCCATCTGAGCCTGAAACGTGTATGTTCATTAATATTTGTTTTACTGGTGATGAAGTGGCATTTCTGTGCTGAGGGAGGTTCCTCCGTGTGCACGCTGTTCGCATAAACAGGAATTGACTGGGGAATATTAAACCTCCAGGGAGTGCCTCTGGGTTGTTTCAAGCTGACAGTGTGGGTGTGTGTGTGTGATATATTTGCACGTGCCTGACTGAGTCCGTTCAGACCAAGCCTACGTTGATTCAGGTGAAACATATTTAATGCATGACATATTCTGACGTATTCTTCTTCTGAATAAAAATAAATGAAACTAGAGATCCCATTGGTTTCTGTTTCACATTGTTAAATCAGCTCTCAGTTATCTGATGTGAACTGGACTCTGGATATGTGTTAACTTGTGTGTGTGTGTGTGTGTGTACAGCTTACTGGTAAAAAAGGAAAGGTCTCTGGTTAAGTGGTGTCTTGTCAACACTATTCAGTGGGAATTTCTACTATCCAAGTGCTTGGAATACCGTCCCGTGAAGAGTCCTCTCATGTGTCATAGCAGCCTGTGTGTGTGTGTGTGTGTGTGTGTGTGTGTGTGTGTGTGTGTTTGTGTGTGTGTCGGTCTGTGTGTGTGTGTGTGTGTATGTGTGTGTGTGTTTACAGCCGGTGAAATACTGTGAACCTGTACCTCGCTGCCAAGGTCCCGAATGCAATCGAGCCAACGTGAATTTATTCTGAGGATCTCATACACAGGCACTCAAGGTGTTGTGTATAGTGACTATTACCACGAGTGCCGGTTGTCTAAATAGACCACTCATCAAAGTAAGTGACACTTTAACGAGAGCAACAAGTGGAAGCTCCGGGCTTAAACCTACCATTAAGAGCCAGGGGGAGTTAGGGAACTCTTGTAAATTACATGTTACTTCACTGGAAAAGTCCTGTGCCCAAAAACACCTGCATGTATGTTCCCCTGCAGAAAAATCAAGTTGACCGAGCGGCCGCTAGCGGACACCAACGTGGGGCCACAGTCAGCGGGTACAAAGGTTTTCAGCCAGGTGCATTGTTTCGCCGTGTGCCTTTCAATGTTTGTTGTGACCTCTCTGTTTTCTGTACAGCATGCAAGAGGCCGAGGCCTCGAACCGGGGGTGTCAAACTATTTTAATAAATGGCTTCTTTAAATCTATCTGTCGCTGCCTCGTTGTAAAAATACAGTATGAGTCCTCATTATTAAGTAATTATGGGTTTAGCACCTGCAGCAGCCTTGATTTATATCATACGAGTGATACATTGACTATCTGCTGTTTGCCTGCTGAAGTCAGGCATGCCCATTGCCATGTGATAATCCATTAGTAACCCATTGACTACTGTAGCACGTGTGTTTATATGTGTGTGTGTGTGTGTGGTTCAAAGGTGAAATAATCTAAAATGACAACAGCTAATCATAAACAAATGCTATCTTCGAGGACAGGGCGAGCTTTATATGTTGACTTCTAACCACCTTGACCTCGCAACTATATGTGACACACACACACACAGGCCTTATCAAGTATTCTCATTTTAGCAGGCATATGTGTCTGTGTAGTCTCGGTGTTTACCAGTGAATTGAAGCTGTTGTGACACCCACGCGTGACGTCATTAGCTCAGGTTTTTCTCTTCAAATATGGTAACCAGCCGGCCGACAGCATCACAGAAGAAACCGTCTGCTCTGCAGCGCTGCCACTCCCTTGCCTTGCTAAACCCCTCCCACCGTGCTTCCTGTTCCTCTTGTCAGTAAAGATGCCGCAAGTTTCTCTTTGCTCTCGACCTGAGAAGGCCATCATTGATTAATTCACTGCCGTCTTGTCTCCTCTCCATCTCCATTAGGGCGTCTCCTCCTCTGCCTCTTTCTGCCGCTCCTTTCATAAGGAGAATTTGACTCTTTCTGCTCATGGCTCTGGGCAGCCACGGCTAAAAAACAAGGACAGTTTTTGGTGTGTATGTGTGTGTGTGTGTGTGTGTGTGTCAGCGGGGGAGGGGAGAGGAACCATGAAAGGCCTGTTGCTAATGGTTAAAGCCGGCCATAGGGGGTGGACATGAATACTATGTCTATTATCCACTCACACACACACACAAAGTTAAACATCTGCTGCCCTGAGTCGTACTGCTACTAGACTGCGAGCCTGCAGCTCAATACAAAAAACATTAGTTGCAATTAGCCTTGAGTGAGGTTGAAAGCTAGGGATGGAAATGTGGACATCAAAAGAGGTAGATGGGAGCGAGAGAAAAAACCCATCAAATGGAATCTGAGTAAAGCGAAAGACGTAGACGGAGGGAGAATGGGAAGATGATGGGGAAGTGCACGTCATGTTGGAAATGCACACTGTTTGTCACCTACAGGAGCGCCACTCTTGCTTCACTCTATCTTTGGACATGTGTGTGTAATAAGTCAAATCTGAGTCACATGAGGCCGAGCTGAATGTCCAATAGCTGTTAAACCAATAGCTGTATGTTAGACCAATAGCTGTATGTTAAAAGGAGCAGAGAAAAACACTGACTCATTGTCTTGAGGTGATTCAGATAGCGATATTGATACCGCTCTCATATCCGTATTAAATCCGTCCAGTGGATTTAAGACTGCAGCTTAGTTTAGCTTTGATTAGCTGAGCACAAAGGAAACAGCTGACGTGGTCGGTAGCCTACGGAGGTCACACAATCTGCCTTCCAACGAACCAATAAACACGTTCAATTTTGTTAAGTGTAAAAATAACAATTGGCCGGGGGTATGTGCGCAACTATTTCCTGACCAGTAACAAAGTAACATGTTTTTTTGTCCTATTGAACAAACAAGATAGAATGCAACATTTGGTACTTTTGTTGGTGCATTTTGTTCCCATTGTACAGAGGCCAAGCTAGCTGTTTCCCCTGCTTCCAGTCTTTGTGCTAAGCTAAGCTAGCCAGCTCCTGGCCGGAGCCGAAGAGTTATGAGAGTTGTGTCAAACTTTTCACATAACTTCCGGCACGAAAGCAAACAAGCGTACTTCCCAAAATGGCGAAGCTTTTGACGCAGCGACTCAAAGTTTTGCAGCAGAATATTCCTCTCCTTCCTTTCTTTCTTTCTTTCTTTCTTTCTTTCTTTCTTTCTTTCTTTCTTTCTTTCTTTCTTTCTTTCTTTCTTTCTTTCTTTCTTTCTTTCTTCATTCCCCCCCCCCATCCCCCCATTTTCATGCTCTCCTCTTCCCTCACGCCCTCTCTTTCTCTCTTGTCTTTGCAGCCTGTTGAAAAGTGACCAATTGTTTGCCATCTGTGACTGGTCAGAGTTTCGGAGAGGGGAAGCCCTATTCACCACTCTTCCCTCACCCCCTTCCTGCCTCACTCACTCCTTCCTTTCTGCACCCCTTGTCCTCTGTCTACCATGATACAGCCAATAGATTGGTCTGCAACGTCATTGATCCGGGGGTCACCGTGGTGACGGCCTGACTCCCAGGCACAGGCCAGTTACCAGCTGTGTGTGTGTATGTGTGTGCGTGTGCACATGCGTGTTGTGCCTGCCAGCTGGCCTGTTCGTGATCCGATTGGATTAGCTTCCCATTTACGGCGCAAATGGATCCTTAACTCCAACCCCCACTTCTTACACACACACACACACACACACACACACACACACACACACACACACACTGGCCGCGTATTGGCCACGCCCCATCATGGCTTCCTAACCAGTATCTTATGTCATTCATCAAAATTGACACAACATGAAATTCTTTGAAATTCTCTTAACTTGAAAAAAACATTTACACCTCTTTTACTTTTACACATCCACAACAATTAGTTAAAATTACAAAGTGTGTATTGTTAGCTGGCTACGCACTAATGCAAAAACATCGCCCACTAATAATTGATCAATGAAAACTTGTGTGATTATTATAGATAAATGTGATGAAGAGCTTGAAATGCTAACCCAGTTTTCACACTACTCGTTTCAGACAAAAGGTGCTTCTCTGTAATGGCCGAACTAATGTAATAACCACATGCTGTGCGGCTTCTCTGAAATGTTTTTGTTTTTTCTGTTCCACACACCAGGCTCTCTGTCCTCTCTTCTTCTCTTCCCCTTCCTGTGCACCCACCTCACTTCCTCCTGCTGTCCCGTGCTCCTATTGGCCCAAAGTAGTGGCTGAGGTGCCTTTTAAGGTTGTGAGGTTTTATTCAGGTGTCGTGTAAACCAGGGACTGACGACAGCCTCCATCGCCTGAACCATTAATGGAGAAATGTCACAACTGAACCCAGGTACAGACATCCTGCAGTGTTAACTGCATGCAAAGACAGAAATGTATACATGACCACACAGTCTCCCATATAGAATAAGGTCCACACAAGGGAAAGGGAGCAGAACACATGTTTTTGTCTGAAGTTTGTGCAAAATATAAAATAAATCTTTATCTTTACAGCCCCATCTAAGAAGAGCGATGGACTTATCTATCTCTGTATCTAATTCTATCTCCCACTGACGCACAAACACACACATACGTACAGACTCTTTATTCACCCCTTGCATGCTGGTGAACCCAGGGAGGCTTATCTATCCTACCATCTGTCTCTGTCTGGTGGGAGGGCCCCTCCTCTCAGATTGGCTCATTTCACCAGCTGCCAGCCCTCTGATTGGCTCGCATCGGCACATTTTTTAGCCTCCTGACTGGCCCTGCTTTTACTTCTCGGTCTTCCTCATCCCATCGCTGCCCCCTCAGCTGCGGCTCCAACGCAGGGAGAGGTCAGCGACCTCCACACGCCCATGCACTTTGGCCCGCAGTCCTTGGCACTCGGCTCTGTTTGGACGTTCCTTACGTAACGTTGCAGCCGGTCAAAGCCTCCCTGCTTTCTCTCTTATTTCATATCGCTGCATCACTCTTTTCCTGTCTCCGTCTTGATAAACATCAATCACAGTGTCAACCACTGATTAAAGGGTAAAGAGAGGAATTTCAGCACCTCCTGTCAGCTCTGGTGCTCTACCCCCTCTACTCTCCTCTGCATGGTAACCGAGAGCCCACCCTCTCCGTTTGACACCCAAAAAGCACCTTCAATGCAGTGCTGCAGTGTCCACCCAGTGCCCCTAAATCACCGGGTATAGTTTGCATGCGTTGCTTTGCTTTGTTGTATTGTAGCCCCTCGTTGTTGTTTTAAGCCGGTGGCAGGTTTGTCTGTTTGTGTGTGTGTGTGTGTGTGTGTGTGTGTGTGTGTGTGTGTGTGTGTGTGTGTGTGTTTGTGTGTGTGTGTGTGTTTGTGGGCTATATTGTTTTGCACGGTGCGATGGTGTACATTTTCTGTTTGCAGTTCCCACCGTGCTCCTCTCTCTCACTCGCTGTTTGAATGAGTCGCCTGCTCTGCGCTGATTGGCTGCCGGTGGCTGCCATATAAGGGCATAGGCCAGCAGCAGAGACAGGAAGTGGGGTAAAAAGGAAGTGGAGAGCCGGCTCTCGGAGACCGGCAGCAGAATGTGCAGCCTATAGAGAATTCAGAAGAAAGTGCCACACCTTGCCTCCGGTCCGTCTCCATCGCTTCTTTTCAGTTTACAACATGTCATCTCTTCATTTTTTGACATAATTTCCTCTCCTCTGCCTCTCCTTGTTCTCCGTACAATTATCATTCCTCATCCTCTCTTTTCTTCTGCTCTCCTCTCCTCTTTTCCTCCACTCCCTGATTTAGCATCCTCTCCTCATTAGCGCATTCAAAAGCCACTCACTCATTGGTATTACCTGCTGTGCTTATAAGTGAGCTCTGAGTGTGTGACTGGAAGCCTCTTAATCACTCATGGCAGCGATCTTTCAGTTTACAGCAGCAGGGTCGGACAAAGTCCACTCGGAGCTATGCAGCAGCAGTACGTGGTGTTGTGCAGCCGATTGTTAAGAGTATGATGTAATGCGTCAGTTTGAGACCTGGAGTGGGGCTTTAGCTGGGGGTTTATGAGCAGAAATGTACATGTGCTGAGTATTTGATGAGTTAATTCCATTATTTTCCGACTCAATAAATGCAAATTTGACCACTTTTAGGTAAATAAATAGCTCTCTGAAATGTTATGCCCTGGCAGTATGGAGAAAGTGAGGCCAACGCTCCTATGACAGGTGACCACTGGACGCCTCCCTGTGGAGGTGCTCAAGGCACATCCAGCTGTAGGGAGACCACGGGGTCAACGCACTGGGGAGGTCACATATCCCATCTGGCCCAGAAAGACCTTGGGGACGAGTTCGGGGAGAAGGATGAGCTACCTTGCGTTTGCTGCTACTACGAAGCAGAAGAAGAAGAGGAGGAGGAGGCGACGGATGCCACAGAACATATTTAGAACGGTGTCGATCTCCTCTTCTTCTAACTCAGCAAGAGAGAGCGGCGGCGCGTTTCCTGAGATGTTGAGCTGGTCCTTTGACAGAATAATTGAGATATGGAAAATCCAAATGTCAAAAAAATAAATAATGGATCACTTTGATGCCTGGTCTTGCATTCAGAGACGTATTATTCCGTCTACAGCCTTGATACCAGGAGTCAAGTTATATATATAAACCCCACATTCCCATTGGTTTAAAAACAGTTTGTCAGTCATTTCAGATACAGTAAATTGTTCCAGTGAAGGGGCTGTGACTGAGAGGAAGATGACAGTGCTGCTTCACCGCTTGTCTCTCTCTTTGTGGGTTTGTTTGTGTTTGAGTTGGCAGGAGTGTGTGTGTGTGTGTGTGTGTGTGTGTGTGTGTGTGTGTGTGTGTGTGTGTGTGTGTGTGTGTGGTGTGTGGTGTGTGGTGTGTGTGCAGTTATGTGCATTCTTGTTTGTGTGTGTGTTTGTTGACCTGGGTGTGTATTAGTGAGGCCACGCCCCCCCCCCCCCCCCACACTCCCCCACCCCTCCCCTTGTTAATGCTGACATCCATAAAAGGAAATCTTTAAGTTTGTCACATGACAAACAATCTGAGGAATGTAAGACCGGTCACATGGGATGCTGTCTCAAGGAAAGCAGCTTCCCCCCCTAAGGACTGTGAAATTATGTGTGTGTGTGTGTGTGTGTGTGTGTGTGTGTGTGTTTGTGTAGATGTGTGTGTGTGTGTTTGTCCCATTAGATTCCTATTTGCAAGCAACCACAGTAACCCCACGAGTATATCAATGAGTCAGTGATGAACAGTGCATCTCTGTGTCTTTTTCTTAAGTGCATGTGCCTTCCTATGATTGTGTGTGTGTGTGTGTGTGTGTGTGTGTGTGTGTATGTGTGAGATTACAGGGGAATTCACAACTTGAGAGATTTCACTTCTCTTTCAGTTATGTTTCAGTAACTGGAAACTGCAGAGGAGGACGTTTCAATTTCCTTCTCAGACATAAGGAGAAGAAGAAGTGTGTGTGTGTGTGTATGTGTGTACTTAATGTGTGGTCTGTCTTGAGTGTTACTCACAAGTGTACAAAGGTGGACGCCTTCAAATTTGTCAAATTTAAGAACCGAGCTGTGTCTTTGAATGATTAGAAACGTCAAAATAAAAGCCCCCACTTCCTGCTCTACCGTCTCATGGTCCTGCGTGGAACGAGGCGTGAAATAATACCTTTTTTTTTGTATGTATGTGTTTAAACACGCGTAATGACAGAGGAGAAATTAAAATCAACACTCCACACCACTTCCTAAGGCTAACTGCTGTGTGGGCTGCAGCTGATGCTGCTCTGTGCTGCCTCCTACAGCTGCCGACCGCCGACTAAGACCACAACATTGTCACTTTCTGTCACAGAGAGGGACTTCCTCTAAACTCACTGTGGGGCACGCACCATATAAGGTAGGTATAGACACAGAAACCACTTCACAAGCTCAAACCGGGCACTGGAGCAGGAAAGACTAAAGCTGCTACCACGTTACATTGTGTGTTTGTGCATGTTGGTCAAGAGGACAGCACACTTTGGGTCACATTCAAGGCTGTTTCGCTGCCATCAGCAGACCATTTCTGTTTCTTTCTTCCCCCAAAATGGACTAACAGAATGAGCGAGTTCCTGTTTTAGCTTCAATCAGCCCTTCATATCAGCGCTGCATTAATGCCACTTATCAACCCTCAAAAAGTCCTTCACAGTCCTTCTCAAGTAACGTGTTGCTGTTCGCTGCATTTAATCTCAAAGTTTCAAGGCCTGAACACAACTATGTATATTCTACAGCCAGGCCTGACTCTGCAAGGCTGTACACACACACACACACACACACACACACACACACAGTAATGCTAAACACAATCACAATGCCAACATGTTGATGCTTAGCAGGTATTGCTTCTACAGTCATCAGTAGTGTAGGTTGTATTTGGTCATGAACGTGTTTGACAGAATTTTATTTTACCGGACGGTGATGCCAAATGAAAGGTTCAGGACCGAAGTTATAACAGTTCATCCTGAAGGGGAACATGAATGCTCATACCAAATGTATAAATACATTCAATGTGGAGCACAGTGGTGCGACAACACTGCCATCAATAGATTTACGCCACTAGAAAATGGAATTGGAAGGATGAGTTACACGGGAAAATGGAGGTGCGACATGAGATATGAGACTGTGAATAAAACTGTAATTATTCTTCTGCTGATCTTTGTCCCGGTGTCATCTGAGGAATGCGCTGTCCAACAACACAGGAAATCGCTAAACAGATTCTAACTCGCGCATCTGTCATTCCTGGCAGTTTGTTTATCTGTGCATGACCTCCACTGACTACAGTCCCACCACCTCACCTCCACCCCCAGGCTTATAGTCAGGGGAAGAAAGAACAAGAAACAGAGAGAAGGGAGGAGAATGTGGAAGAATAATGAGGTGGAGCGGAGAAAGAGAAAGAGCAGAGTTAAAAGAGGACAGGCAGGGATGTCAGGTGCAGTCATTCATGATCCTACTGTGACTCAACAATCACCCCCACCGCTCCTCCTCCACCTCCCCACCAACCACCCAGAGCCCACACACACACACACACACACACACACACACACACACACACATGGCCAGAGGAAACTGGAGGAGGTGATGTAATGGCCGACTGTCGGCTGGAGTCACCTCTTTTCTCTCTCTTCACTAATTTTGTCCTTTACTCTTTCCTTGTCATCTCCGACCTAGACTCTGGTGTGTCTCTCTGGCATGGCCATTTACCATATATGTGTGTGTGTGTGTGTGTGTGAAGGTTAACAAGCTTGTTTGGCAGCAGTACGTCCCTCCCTCTCTCCAGACTTTCTCCTCTCCCTCTGTGTTGTTGCATTAACCACGAGATTTGCACAAAGCTTTAGGGCCTATGGTTGCACTCCCATTTCCCTCCTATCCACTGTGTGTGTGTGTGTGTGTGTGTGTGTGTGTGTGTGTGTGTGTGTGTGTGTGTGTGTGTGTGAGAGTGTGTGTGTGTGTTTGTGTGTGTGTGTGCACAGTCTTTCTGTTGAGGGGTTAAAGTGGAAATGCTGGAGGAATGAAAATAAATAAGGATGGAGCCATGAGGACACAGTGTGTGTGTGTGTGTGTGTGTGTGTGTGTGTGTGTGTGTGTGTGTGTGTTTGTGTGTATGTGTGTGTTTGTGTATTACAGCTAATGATGTGGGATTCCCTAAGCAGTGGGATAGTCAACTCCCCAAAAAATGTAGGTCAAGAGGCATTGCGTTTTCATTGCGTTAACATAAGTATGCACACACGTGCACAAATGTGTAGATGTGCTGGGAGGACAGTCAGGGTAAGCAACTGTAAAAGCTCTTATATGAAACCTTCATTCCTGTAAAGCATAGCGCTCTATACGTATATGTGAAAGTGTTCAGTACATGATCAGGTGTGTGTGTGTGTGTGTGTGTGGTAGTCGCCCACATATGGCCTGACTGGAGAGTAGAAGAGAGAGAGATTAGGTGTTTGCAGGTAGATAAATCGCTGCACAGTCATTGGCTGAGGGCTGCAGGTAATCGCCTGGACTGGATTGCCTTATAAGGAGACTCGTGGTCACAGGCCGGCCGTAAAGCCCTCGCTCTAGAGAGATAGCAGCGTCTCAAATCACCATCATTTTAATTATCTCCCTCCCTTTCTATTGAATTCTCCTCCCCGTCTTGTCTTTTTTTGCCTCTTTACCTCTGCAAAGTCTGCCTGGCTCACCCTCTCCATCCATCCTGCTGTTTTACACACTCCACTCTGTTGAAAAGCTTTACAGGACAGTGGAAGGAGGAGGAAAGATGAGCGAGGGGGAGCGACACCTTTCTTGGCTCATCTGATTGTAAGCTGATAACCTGGAACATACTAGCAAGCTGTTACATAAAGGATAGGAGACAACCTGAGAGACGCTGTGTGTGTGTGTGTGTGTGTGTGTGTGTGTGTGACACAGTAAGCAGCAAGCCATTTTCTTGTCTTGTGTTCCTCCCGTTTCCTTAGTAACGCACAGATAACTCGATTAGTCACACTGGTATTTTACGTGAAAGGTATTCGCTCGTGTCTCTGGTCCGCTTGTGACGAGGCGCTGCCTTCGAGAGGAAATGGAACATGATGAGCTTCAACTTCCTTTTACAATATATCACATGTAGCCGGGTGAATTGTTTGTTCGAGCGGATATACAATATAGAGATGTACAGTCGGGCCGTGAAGAATCCAGTAAAACAGGAAGTAGCTCAATGGGATGAAATTATTTTGTTTGCATTGATTATTAACCCCGCCCCCCTAGAGTTTAATTTAACTGCATCTGTATCTACTTGAGCAGCTATTGTGAACAATTAGGGACCAAAACCTTTACTGTGATGTATATAGTGACAAGTGAAGCATCCCAATACACCCTAAGGTGTTCTGTGGAGCTCTATAATATATTCAACTTTAAAATGTATTAGTGTGCTCTCAGTCTGAGGACTCATCCAACAGAGGAAAGTTTCTATTTCTTTGGGGACCTGATGGGAAACCTGACGAGTCCTGTTTCATTCTGTCTCAACAAATAAAATTGCATTCATACGTCCATGAAGGCAGCACAGCATGGTTTTAATCTGCTTTTGATCGAGGGTTAATGGGGTACTTATGGAAGATGTATACAGTACAGTAGTTAAAAACAGGAGGTGGTCAACACACTGGGGGCATCTGAGAGAAAAGGTTCATTAAAAGGAAGTTGTTCTGAAAGATCAAGGGGTAAAGCTTTTGATGTAAATTACCCATTAATTAAAGGAATAATGAGCGAATTAAAGCTGTGGGCAAAGCTGCACTCCACTCTAACATTAAGTAAATAACTGTCTGTATACTGGGATCAAACCAGTGAAACCCCTGGTTTGGCTGACAAGGGTGACTGGTCAGTGTGTTTAAGATGGCCATCTGCACCAGATGTAATGATCCCACTGTGTGTGTGGTGTGTGTGTGTGTGTGTAGTAATGGGTAATATCATGGGGTGTGTGCCTGTGTGTGTGTCAGCAGATGGTGTGTGTCTGTCACACACATGCTGTCTTCCATTATCAATTGTCAAACATCAATTATTCACACCAGGAGATTGAAACCAATGAAGACCATTACAAAACAAATTTACTGTAAAATCAGTCAAATCGATGAACTTTCACCCTCAAATCTTCTAAATTACAAATATATTTGGAACTGATCAAACCGAGTCTATCTGTTCATTCTTGTTGTTGATATGTGAGTGTGTGTGTGTGTGTGTGTACTGTATATGCATGTGTGTAAAATGAAAAGGAGCAGAGCAGCTACATCTTTCAGGGGGTCTGTGTAATAAGAGGCCAACAGAGAACAGCTGGTGTTAGTGCTTGACGACGTGTGTGTGTGTGTGTGTTTGTGTGTGTGTGTGTGTGTGCATGTGTGCGTGTCCAAAGAGGCTCTGTTAGGGGCCCTCCAACCCTTTGTTGCAAGAGGGCATATCATTAGCATCTAAACCTCCCTATTGCCCATGAAGAGAGATAAAGAGAGATGAAAAGCTGAGGAGAGAGGAAGGGAGTGACGAGACACAGAGAGGAAAAAAGGGGGAGAGAAAGGGGGAGAAATTGGGAGAGGTAGAGTGTGTGTGTGTGTGTGGGGGGGGGGGGGGGGTAGAAGGGGACCCAGGGGATACAACAGGAAAGTGGCTGCAATGACCAGCAACACCTGCCAGCTCAAATAAATGTGCCCTCTATGTGTGTGTGTGCATGTGTGTGTGTGTGTGTGTGTGTGTGTGTGTCCGTTGTGAACACTTGTGTTGCTCTAGTGTAGATGTGTGGGTGTGTGACAATGGAAATGTTTCAGAGGTAGGTGGATGGTCTGATGGTGTAGTTTGCTGCTGTCACCAGTGGGTGGAGCAACAGAGCTCCCTTAGACTGTGAGTGATGAGGAGCAGCAGAATATAAGGAATATATGGAAGACAAGGTGCAGTGTCTTTGAACAGTGCTTCTTACAATGTGTTACATTAAAGCCAAATACTGGATGGTTTACAGGTACCGTTATTACATATGCATTACATAGTAATACATATATCTATTCTCACTGCAGGACACTGAACAGGTTTTATACGTTGTTTTGAGACACTTAAATCAAACAAAAATATCCAAAGGATCACTGACATGTTACTTACATCCACCTCTGAGAGCAAAAGGTCAAATATTTGAAATGAAACATTGAAAAAGCCCAGTTCAGGGCAAGGAAAAGAAAAGCTCACCATGGAGGGTGAATTGGCTGCTGCAGACGCCAAATTAAGAGTCTTCATGGGGTCTGGATATTTGCATGGCCTACAATACCTGATCGCCTTATCACCTGACTCTGCGGTTCTCCTCAACCCTTTCTTGTCTTTGGCTGGTGAACATAGAGGAGCAGCTAAGCAGATATTTTCCACAGGAGTTGGTGGAGACCAAACGGAGCTAAAAGAGTGAATATCAGGTGGCCAGAAACACAACTCCTAATCAATGCTAATGTTTTTTGAAGATGGGAGAGGTTTAGAAATGTACTATGCAGCTGTTTATTTGAATGTATTAATGTAATGTTTAGTGCCTCAGAGATCAAAGAATCTGCACAAAGTGTAATGAAAAAGGAAGGAGAGATATTCAGGCGACTGACCACAGTAACAGTGTTGATTCATGAGGACAGGATGTGATGTCACGGGCCCTCGCTGAGAAGCAGGAAGAGGTATTTTTAGTGGCATCCTGATCAAGTTTCCCTGCAGTCAGTGCTGGAGGAGGCAATCGGCCCCCGCAATCAATTCAAACACACACACACACACACACACACACACACACACACACACACACACACACACACACACACACACACACACACACACACACACACACACAGACAGAGATGAGAGGCATTCACATGACCTTGAAAAGAAAATCAGCGTCTCATTTCTTCTCCTACAGAAATCAGTGTGTCTGCTGTGGGGGATGGGGAGTGGAAAATGAGACGATGAGACAGTTGCACACATAGCTGACCGCCGTCTACCACACACACACACACACACACACACACACACACACACACACACACACACACACACACACACACGCACATGACACTAACATACAAGCACACATAGCATACACAGAGACACACACTGATACACAAACACACACCATGCAGTTTCCCGCCTCACTGCCCTGTTTCTCTTGTCTGACCTATATCTTTCTGTCGGCTGCAGGCATCATGGCCACATAGACATGCACACACACACACACACACACACACACACACACACACACACACACACACACACACACACAGAGCTATACACACAGACTCAAACACACACTTCGTAATGTGTTAAACAGAGGGAGAAGCTATGAAGCTGCGGTGCTGATCTTGGCTCAACTGCTCTGCTGTCACCATGACAATGAGAGGGTAGAGGAGCTGGAGGCACCCCAAAAGCACACACACACACACACACACACACACACACACACACACACATGCTGACCTATGACCTAACTGCTGTGTGGAGAATGGAGGCGAAGGAGAGAAGGGGAGTGTGTGGTGTTCCCCAGTGGCTCCAGCTTCCAGCTCTTTGTTGGTGGAGAGGAGGCCCTTGGTAGGGCTGCAGCTGTGCACACACACACACACACACACACACACACACACACACACACACACAAGCAAACACACACATTCTTCAGTGATTGCAAGAAACACGAGCAGACACAACTCCCTGACTCATACAGCCATTTCACACATTTAACACGTTTATATATATATATATATATATATATATATATATATATATATATATATAGCTCAAGTGTAAATCAAATAATGATAATAATGATGTTAAAATTAAATATGGCAATGCTCGTTCAAATTAATGACGAATGAAGCTCAAACTGCGAGGACCAAATACAGAGAAGAGACACCATTTCAAAGTAAAAGGCGAGTTAACTCAGAAGAACTTTGTCTTATTTCAGCATTAGAGGATTATTTCGTATTCACTGCTGTTGGGCTCAACTCTCATGGACATGTTTAAGATTTACAGGTGACTCTACCAGGCTTCAGCTGACTTTGGCAGCTATGTTTCATCCTGGTTGACAGATCAGAGATGTCCAGATAGAACTTTTACACCAACCTAGACCAGATTAATAAATCCTGCTGCTAAACTCAGTTCTGTTTCTTCCTGTTTCGGAGGAAACGTGATACTAACAACCGGGCCAAGAGGAGAGGGAAGAAAAGACAGCTGTGAGTCTCAGGACACGTCATGGTAACAATCAATACAATCAATAGAAAGGCCGCCTGTAATCAGATAACTACAGAAAGCGTTGGGTCTTCTGCTCCCCTCACCACAACACGTCACATTAAGGACGGAGTGGTCGACGCTTGAAAAGAAAACACTTGAATGATTTGTGTCGTCTCCCTGAGACAGCGTCACGTGATTTGTGACCTGATGGCTGATGTCCTCACTCCATCTCAACTGAGACGCTCTGACCTTTGGGGTCAACCCTCGTATCCATTCGGCCTGTCGGTGGAAATAATAATAATAACAATGCATTTAATTTATATAGCACTTTTCATAGTACTCAAAGTCACATTACAAAACATTTTTTAAATCATCATAAAAGCTATAAAAACAAATAAATAAATACAAGAAATAAGAACATAGACGACACAATCACACATTAAAAGCAGTTCTGAAGAGGTGTGTTTTTCATGATCGTTGTTCTGAACCGCCAGAGCTCCTCACATCCCTGTAAATCTGATCGACGTTGACCCAATATGAGACACATGGACCAGGGGCGCTGCACCGACACACCATCATCATCATCATCATGGGTCAAATGTACATCCATCCAGTTTGGGAGTCATGACTAAATGCTGTCACAATATCCCCACAGTGAATGAGGAAATTAAGGCTATTAAATAAATCATTTTTCATTTCCAAATTTAAGGGGAAAAAAGAGAAGAAAAAACGCCTCACAATGTTGTATTGATGTTGGTTGGCCCATATTTTGCAGACACATCTGGAATGATGTGCCCTGATTGGTGGACATCGTAATGCAGCGGCGGAACGGACGCTCTGATTGGCTCCCGTCCAGAGGTGTGTGATAGACGAGGATGCTGATTGGTCGGCCTCGAGTCGCCTGACGCAGTGCTGCAGTGCTGCGCCGTCTGCAGGTGTTGTGTTGTGAGTGTGGCAAGTGTGTCAGCGTGTCAGTGTGCGCTCGCGAGTGTGTGTGTGTGTGTGTGTGTGTGTGTGTGTGCTCGCTGCAGCGGACCGCCTGCCCTTCATCAACCAACAGATTTGAGGCTGGTCTCCATAGCAACCATTCTCAAAGCTCGGCTTGTGAACAAAGATAGCCTCCCTCTCATCCTCCCCTCTTCCTTTTTGACCAACAGTGTGTGACTCCTGTGGCAAGCTCTCTCCGGGGACGCGTGTGCATGTGCGTGCGTGTGTGTGTGTGCGTTCTTTAAGAGATGCACGTGCATGTGTGTTTGGATGAGGTGTGGTGTAACAACCAGTTATCTCACATCAGAGCCTCTTTAAGAGATGCACAATCCAAGAACAGGAGACTGTGTGTGTTTGTGTGTGGGGGGGTCAGGACAGAGCTTCTTCCTTAAAACACAAATTTTACCTTTGCAACAAAGGAGGCGCCCATCTGGTGGGAAAGATAGACGAAGGATGAGGAGTTATGCACCGCGCACACACACACACACACACGCACACACGCACGCACACACACACACACACACACACACACACACACACACACACACACGCACACACACACACACACACACACACACATAATACAGTGCTATCTCTTTGGTGGTTGTTGCAGCTTGTGCAAATAGTTTCCATCGCTTTTGACAGTTCATCTGATGCCCCGCCCATAAAAACATTTGTATTGACGCATGCTCAGCTGTCAGCTGTGTGTTCAGTTCCTGCACTAACTGAGAGGACCAGCCGCTAGCGACACGTACCACTGACCTGGAGGCTGTCAGAATGATGGCTCAACATCGGGCCGTGTGAACAGTTGAGATGAAACAGATAAAGATTAGTAGAGATCAATTGTACTCTACTTTTTACAGTTTACACTAATTTCAGCCATAACATTGGAGGCTTAAGAAAATACACAGTCAAGCATACAGTATCAACACATTGTGGGGTTACACATAAACACATCAGCTTCTCTTCCTATTTATAAAACCTTTTACAGCCTCACAGATCAAACACCTGTTAGTTTAGGGATATTGAAACATATATCCCAAAATGGATGTGACCAAGTAGGAATGTCCCCTTCATTGTGATAAGGGATTTGGGTAACGAGGCTGGCATTTCCTGACCGGCAAATACATTCAGAGTGGAGCATCTGTGAGTGTTGACTGTCTGCCAATCCCAAAACAAACCGGACTGCATTATTTCCTCTGAATCCTGTCATTCTGCGCTGCACTTTGTCACAGGGCGACGTGAGGAGTTTGCACTTTGCAGAGAAAGCTTGGTGATGCTCTGCAGAGGCCTGATCACTGCACATTTCTCACAATGAAAAGATATAATATACTAAACATGAAAGTATTTTCAGTAGTTTCTGGGTATTCTTTATTCATGGCAGCTTCAACTGCTCCTCCTATATGTTGACTTCCATGTGTAGCTTTAGAGCTTGTTTAGTACCAACTGTAGTTGAGTGTTTTATTTTGTTGTGTTTATGTTTTAAATTGAGCAGTCATGTTGAGATCCACGATATCTTTGACATGTTATGCTTTGGATGAAATAGAGTTTCTCACGGGACCTGAAGGCGGCGTTACAGCAGCTCTGCCAACGGAGCCAAAAAAACATCTGCTTCTTAAAATTCAGTAAACAAAATCAGGGATACAAAGGCTGTTTGTGTGGACTGAACGCACGCTTTGAAGAAAAAGATCCTCGAGTCAGGAGAGCGAAGCACTGAGCAGGAATCTGTTGCTCCGACGACAAAGACCCGAGGCCTAATGTTGTCGTTCCACACGCAGACCTCTTTGTACTGTATGCTCCTTTTAGAAATCTGTTTTGCCACTGGGCTACGATATTGTGCAACAGGAACAAGCGAAGATGTATCAGAACAAGTCTGGTGATTTTATTATTGCGTTATTTAGGAGCTGAAATTACGTTGAAATGTGATTTGTTTGAAGATGTTCTGTCTGCAGATTGGATTAACCGGGACTGCAGGAGAGAAAGAGACATTACTGTTGACCCGATTACATTTCAGGGTCAGATTACTTTCCATGTGCAAACCGAATGAGAGGAGAATGAGACACGCTGAAGCATTTTAATGCACACTGGCTATGATAGTCACAATTTATGAATATTGGTCATTTGTGTGAAGAAGACATTTGCTTCCGCTTCATTTTCCTGTTAATCTTGACTGTCCAGATAGAGCAGAGAAGAAATAATATGGGTTGTTAGAGAGAAACCTGCTCAGGTCAAACCCACCAAATAATAATGAAGTGATGCTGAGTGATCCAATCCAAGGTCAAAGGTCGGGGTGAGCCAGACAGCTGGTGGGAGATTCGATGCTTGGCTCTGTTGATCTTGAGGCCTGTGGCTGAAGTCTGGCCTTTAACTTGTCCACCAACACGTGAAGCTCTGATCCCAGATCTGCTAATCTTAGAGACTCTGCATAAATGATGTGTTTTTTCTTTTCTATAGTGGCGACGGAGGACTCAACCACTACTCTCACTTTCACCACTCACTTTGCCTACAGACACACAGCGGATCGGCGTCCGTGTCGGATGGATGTTACAACACTCGTGTAATTTCACTGGGGGAGAGAAACGAGGTATGAACAATACTTCTTCTTCCCCCCCGCCTACGCCTCATATACTTAAGCGTGTGTGTGTGTGAGTGCACGCTCATGCAAATGCACAGAAAAGATGCCAGTGTGATCTGTTTGGCCCCTTTGTTTATGGAGCCGGGCCTTTCCTGCCCTCTGATGTGCTGCTCCAGCCATGAATAGTGAATAGAGCATTGTGCGCGTGGACATTCTCATGATTCAAATGCTGAGTCCATCTGATCAATGTGTCCAAGGGAGAGGGAGAGACATGCTGATATGATGCTACCAGTCGGTGGCAAACAGAGTTCCTGTATGTGAATGGTTGTGAAGCTGTGAAGAATGTATGTGAAGCTGTTCGAGTTTATAGTTTATTTATTATATATTCTCTCCATCTCTGCATTCATTTGACAAATAGGACTTTTAAGAAACACGAGGGGGGAAGTGGCGAGAGGAGCATTGTGACAGCTCAGGAGAGGAAAAGAGAAATAAAACTGGAGTTCAGCTTCCAGATTTCTGTCCATCTGAGGGGGCGTGGCCACACGCGCAACGTCACAGATGGTTATATAGGCTGCAGCTGTGGCAGCGGGCTCGCGCTGCTGAGACAGGCAGAGCACTGAGGACCGGTGGCGCGCTCATAGACTCCCCTCTCAGCCAGCCACACACACTCTCCCCAAACAAAGAGAAGCACGCGAGGCAGCGCAGCATCCCACCATTTCAGCCGCGAGCTCACTAGCAGAACCGCCCCCCCTCCCTAGTCCCTCTCATACAGAACCGGTCCGAGGCTCGAGAGCACAGAACCGACAATGACGGCTAACGGCGCCACTAACGGAACCAGCGACATGCTGCAGATCCAGTTCGGTCTGATCAACTGCGGGAACAAATACCTAACGGCGGAGACCTTCGGCTTCAAAATCAACGCCTGCGCCTCATCCATGAAGAAGAAGCAGATCTGGACCCTGGAGCAGAGCGGCGACGACTCCAGCGGCAACGTGTTCCACCTCAAGTCCCATCTGGGCCGGTACATCGCCGCCGACAAGGACGGCAACGTGACCGGCGACAGCGAGACCCCGGGCCCAGAGTGCCGGTTCGTCATCACCGCGCACGATGACGGCCGCTGGTCCCTGCAGTCCGAGCCGCACGGGCGCTACCTGGGCGGCACCGAGGACCGGATCACCTGCTTCGCCCAGACCGCCTCGGTGGCGGAGAAATGGAGCGTGCACATCGCCATGCACCCGCAGGTGAACATCTTCAGCATGACGCGCAAGCGGTACGCGCACCTGAGCGGCAAGGTGGACGAGATTGCCATCGACCGGGACGTGCCATGGGGGGTGGACTCCATGATCACGCTGGTGTTCCGCGAGCAGCGCTACCACCTGCAGACCTCCGACAACCGCTTCCTGCGGAACGACGGCGCGCTGGTCGCCACCGCGGACAAGAGCACGGGCTACACGCTGGAGTTCCGCTCCGGCAAGGTGGCGTTCAGGGACTGCGGCGGCAGGTACCTCGCGCCCTCCGGGCCCTCCGGCACCATGAAGTCCGGCAAGAGCGTGCGCGTGGGCAAGGACGAGCTGTTCGTGCTGGAGCAGAGCCACCCGCAGGTCGTGCTCACCGCTGCCAACGAGAGGAACGTCTCCACCCGGCAAGGTGTGTGTGTGTGTGTGTGTGTGTGTGTGTGTGTGTGTGTGTGTGTGTGTGTGTGTGTGTGTGTGTGTGTGTGTGTGTGTGTGTGTGTGTGTGTGTGTGTGTGTGTGTGTGTGTGTGTGTGTGTGTGTGTGTGTGTGTGTGTGTGTGTGTGTGTGTGTGTGTGTGTGTGTGTGTGTGTGTGTGTGTGTGTGTGTGTGTTGCACGGTGGTCCTACGGGTGACCCCCCCCCACTCTTGTGATAGTGTGTTGGTATCTCATCCTCTGGCTGAGGGAGGAAGGGTTAAAGTGATGGAATGTCAGACTGCCCTCACTCACTCGCTCTAAAGGTTATGGTCATCCATGACCTACATATTCACACACAGCCCCGGCCTGTGACTGTATTTACAGACCAGGGGCCACGTCCCAACACGTACCAGTTCATCCTTTAAAACGCCTGAGGCCTTGTAATGCATTGAAGTGCATCCCCACACTGATCTGAACATAGGAGCCGATTGGAGGCGCTCTGTACAGACGACCGATGTGAAAAGAGCGGTGACAAAGAAGTGCACGGAGGCCTCGGCCCTGTGAACACACTCTGCATCATGTGCTCGTGTGCCATCATTCAAATGTAAAACAGCCTTAAACTGGCAGGAGGCTGAACTGGCACGAAGCACAGCGGCTCCACAGTCGGAGGAAAAGATGTACGTTGAATGTACAAGAAACAGTCAAACGTAGAATCCTTTAATCCAGATGTTTTATAAGAATAGATACTTGGCTGCGTTTAAGAGTATTTTTTGTGTGCAGCTTCAATTTCCCACGAGAGCACAATTATCCTTGAGCAAGCCTCAGCGCTCTTACTCAATTTTCAAATGCGAAACCTTAGTCATCCCCAAATAAGTTGCCAAGCAGAACGTTGAAAACCACTTTTAGGCACACAGCCCTGCTGCCATGGCAACGCCAAGGATATCTGCAGCTGAACTCTTCATACACGTTCATGGTTCCTCATGTAGTTCAGATATTCACTGGTCAATGCAGGGTTCCTTCCTTTTTTCCACATTAGCTCAGTGTGTGTGGTTGTCAGCTGTAAACGAGTGGGCAGAGATGCATGCTGGTCCGTCCTCCTCCTTCCTTCCATCCTCACTTTTTCCAGCTCCTCCTCACCATCGCCTCCTTTCACCTTGGCTCACTTTGCCTCCCTTCTTTAAAACATTTTTTTGGAACATCTCTTTTGTCATTTCCTCATGCCGTCTCCAGTCCCATCCTCCCTTAATGCCCCTTCCTTTGCCTCCCCCACTCCTCCAGTCTTCAGGCCTGGCTGCTGCTGCTGAGGTCATTACCAGTGGCATTCCTATGTTGAAGATTACAAACATTAATCAGAAGCCCTTAAATGTAAGGTCAGAGTGAGGGAGTGTATCATGCTCTTAAAAACCTGAGTCAGCACAGTCTGCTGTAATGAATGATGGGATATCTGACACTGATGCTTTGTAAATCTGTGTTTCTTGTCGATGAGAACATCGCAGTTTAGTGGTTTTTGCCTCTTCTCAGAAGGTATGAACGGTTGATCCTTTTTTGATGTTCTGCTCCTGTCTCCGGTTGGTTCTGCCTCCCAGCTTTGTTTACTTGTTGAAGGGACATTTACCCACATCTCCATCAGCTGTTACTCCTCATTCCCTAAATGTGGGCTCAGGCACAAAATGGAGGCCCCTTTTGGAAGCTGGAGGCTGAATGACAAGGCTCCCGCCATGGAAACATTACAAATGACGGTGATTTAAAAATTCCAACCGGAGCTGTTGGAATTGTATGATGAGCATGAATTGCGCTTTAATAATACCCTCGTGACAAATTAGATTGCTGCCTGTGAGACATTTGGCCAAATCGGATTATGACCGGAGTGCCACAGCATCATCCTGCTCAAGCGAGTCATACGAGGAATGTGTTGTATGCAACATGGATTTTTCCATCAAGCCATTAATAGTTTCGTCAACTAATTGTCCGAAAATAGTGAAAAATGAGCATCACAATCTGACATTTAAAGATATTTGGTTGACTCATCACAGAAGACTAATGCATTTAGCAAAACATCTCATTTCAGAAGCTGAAACTAATTAGTCGTTTCCGTTCTCAAGAAAATTAAATCAAATAATCAATTATTACGTTATTTAATTTTTTGATTTTGTCATTCCAGCTCTAAAAACATTTCTCCATAGTGCAACTAGCGGTCCAAAGCGTCCCAGGGTACGTTTTGAATCCACCATTAGTTGACTCACTGACTCGCTCAGGTCACGGTACCTTCCTGTTAATTACCCCAAAGAGTTAGTTTGGTGGATATGTTGACTTGAGATATCAGAACCTTTTAAGAAAATGTTGTCTGGGGGCACCACTAATAAGAGGTCAATGGCCAATATGATGCCTTGCTCAAGGATACCTTTGCTCAAATCTGTCCAAAAGGAGCAGGAGGTCTGAATCTGAGCCTCCGAGCCTCCAACAACTGGATCATTGGGATGTGGATTAAACGTTGAGCGGAATTAAACTGGCTGCAGGCGGGTTTTTTTTTTTCTTCTTTTTTTAAACCGACAGCTGCTCATAGCTTCTCTCTGCAGCCGCTATTTTCCTGGCAGACCTCAGCCAGGATGGCAACTGGGGCTGGCCGGCTTTTCATTAGCGACCGCAGGCTTTTGGGACTTTAGCGAGCTCACGTGGGTCGGTCCTAAAGCTGCCAAATGACTTTTATTTGGAGGTTTGTGCCTCTGATTGCTCGTGATGTTGGTTCTCATTTACTTTGCTGATCCTCCTCTGCAGCCCAACAGCTAGTAAAGCTGGAGCTAGTGAATAAAGTAGTGTCAATAAAAGGATAAAAAATGCAGTCCACACAGGAATGATTGCAGGAATGAAATAGAAACCCGTGTTGTCCAAAAATGGTAGAATTTTCCTTAAATAGCTCTAATTGACAACATTAACATACCTCATTTAACAACATCAGTTTGGAGTCCAACGGACCTAATTATTATGTGGAAACATGTGCGTTTAATTTCAGTGTTCTACCAACTATCATCATTGCCTTTTTACTTTCTGACTCACTAATAACTGGAAAGAAGGCTTTTAATTGGCTGACATGTTCACATTACTTCACATGTGCTAGTCGTGTGACGCTATGAATCAGGATTCTTTAAAAGAAATTCCAACAAAGACCATTTAAATGATTCTGGTTGATTGAAGCATGCCGTCTTATGTAAGGAACCGACAGATATAAGTATAATTTTCAGTCTGCCAAATATTAAATTACACATTACAGCACTCCTCTGGCTCTTGCCCATCAATCTGACCTGTTGCTGGTTTCCTGACCGTAACATCCGCACTCCTCATCCCTGGAACACGGACGGTCACCAACTTCCTGAGAGACTGGTGTAACGACCCTCACGTGGCCCGAGACACAATTACCAGGCAGTTAGCCGGGACCCCAACGGCCTTTTTAAGTGGCCTGGTCTGCCTCTAAAGGGAGTGACGACGAGCGCTGGTTTGTCTTCTAAATGGATGAGAGGCCACTGGTGAGACCACTGAGTGGTCCTCTCTGCTTCTGGATGCAGAGGAGCAAGGGGGAGGAGACTTGGAGATGAACATCCTGTGGTGATGGTACACTAGGTGCTATGTGCAAAGTATGCCCCCCACAATATCTATAAATACTTTTGTATTTATATTGGCTATATCTATATATTATATTAGTCACTTGCATGTGATGTGCATCGGTCTGAGAGACGATGGCGACAAATTCTGTTTTGTTTTCACTGTTGGAGGGAAAAAGTTCTACGGACCCGACAACTGATTCTTGTTTGTACTCACGGTGGAATGCACGTATTGCAAGTCGCTTTGGATAAAAGCGTCAGCTAAATGAAATGTAATGTAATCACAAACAAATGTGCAAATTGATTCAACTGGAAAAAATGTTGTAAAGTCTTGGAAAGTGACGTCTTTGAGCTAGACGGAAAATTAAACTGCAAAGGGCACTTCATGTACATGGAATGCATACATGCCACATATTCATTATTATGCTGACTTATAACTGTGTGTGTTTGTGAGAGTGACCTGAATCTGTTGCGTCTGGCCATGATTCAGCCCTGACACCGTTCTGTATCCTTCACCCCTCCTGGCAGGAAATGAGACTCACAGGTCCGACCTTGGCTGGTGTGTTGATCCCTGCAGGGTTAGATAGTGGGAGACGATTGGCTCCATCAACAGCACACGCAATCAATCCATGCATCCTTGGTGATGTTGACTGTCTGCGAGTGTGTGTGTGTGTGTGTGTGTGTGTGTGTGTGTGTGTGTGTGTGTGTGTGTGTGTGTGTGTGTGTGTGTGTGTGTGTGTGTGTGTGTGTGTGTGTGTGTGTGTGTGTGTGTGTGTGTGTGTGTGTGTGTGTGTGTGTGTGTGTGTGTGTGTGTGTGTGTGTGTGTGTGTGTGTGTGTGTGTGTGTGTGTGTGTGTGTGTGTGTGTGTGTGTGTGTGTGTGTGTGTGTGTGTGTGTGTGTGTGTGTGTGTGTGTCCCCCTCTACCTCCATTAACCCTGTGAGCTTCTCAAAGAGATCAGCATAGACATATCTGGGGAACACTCTAATGGGACACACACACACACACACACAGCCTGATAGGCAGCCTCGGCCTCTCTCTGGGTCACGGCTGATGCTCTACAGGCCTCAGGAGTGTTTTGTCTCCGTCAATCTTGTATTTTCATGTTGTGTGTACCCGCCAGTGTTTTTCGTTCCTTGTGATAACTCTGGACCTCTGTCTGTCTGTCTGTCTGTCTGATCCTTTGACTGTGAAAAGGGACGAGCGCTTCCTCCTATCCACCGACAAACTAGACAAATATCATCCTAATTTCTTCGAAACATAGATTCAAATAAAATTATTTTTGGGGAATCATTTATTCAAACCAGCTCTGTGGCGAAACGGTGATAGTCGGTTCACAGTACAGCATGTAAAGTGTGTCTGTTGTTAGTTTCCTGGTTTATTTTCATATAGTGAAATGTTTCCCCTTCATTTCATGTGAGAAACTGTCTGTCTGCAGCGCAGGTCGTGGTGGTGGGTCGAGGCTCACGCCTCCTCCCGGTAGTGAGTCTGGTGCTACTGTGCCGAGTGGATGTGTTGGCCGAGCAGGAAGCAGCGAGGATTAGAGGAGAGTTCAGTGATGTGACTGATGACTCCTCTCCTCATTTGTCCTCCTCTAATGTGTTCCTCTAAACCCTCATCTGTTGCAGCTGAACTTACATTTCATCTTGTTTGACCCCCCCCCCCCCCCCCCCCCCACTCGCACCATGTGGTTCCCATTACAATCACTTATATTTTCCTGTGTGTGTGTCGTCCAGAAACTCAATCTGTCCACTGAGGCCAGAGTGAGTTGACTTTAGCGAAGGCTCGACAGGAGAGGAGTGACATGAGCTGCTTCTCTTTTCAGACACAAAATGTGAGCAGAAATTCTTTCGTGACGAACGCCTTGTGTAACACTTTTTGTGTGACTAGGCTCTTGGTTACTTTTAACATGAAGCACATGGTTGTGCTTCATTTGGAGTGCAGCTTGTACTGGGAGGATGTTGAGACTGTCTGAAGAGGATTGGGCTGTAACTTCAGGGTTACATTTGTAAAACACACTCCCTAGTCATTCATATTTACTTGGCACCCTCCACTTGATTTTGAAAAATACTGCAACTTGCATGCATAAACATTCATTTTTATTTCACTGACAAATGACGCCTGAAAAAAAAATGAAATCTGTGGGGAAAAACTTGATATCCTCCCAAAATTAGGCAACACTGTCTAACGCAAAGCAGCCCCATCAGCTGAAAGACATCATAACCAGAGAAGCTGCTTCCAATTGTGACACACATGAGGACATTGTTTATCCTCATGGGCCTTTCTGAGGGAAGATTTTTCATTTTAATGAATTCATGTTTCAGCCGGTTGTGCGGCTGCAGGAGAACAAGGGGAGGAGGTTGGGGGAGGGCAGCGCACATGAAAAAGGAGACGGCTGGGGAACACATGAGCGCCCTGGTTTGTTTTCTCAAACACATCTTTCTTTCTCCCTCCGTCTCGCTCTGCACACATTTACACAGCAGTCCAGCAGACAGTCCATCTCTCTCTCTCTCTTCAGCCTCGAGCCATAGGTCCATCCACGCTATGACCTCATCATACACAATAGAACACATTGTGCTGCATGAACTGTGTGCGTTATGGGAGTGGTACATTGGAGGGTTGTGTGTCTGTATCTTACAGTTGACTCGTGTTTGTTTACCTCTTTGTTGCTCTTAAGTGCTTTAGTGGGGTTGATGTGATTTTAATGAGGTCTGTAGACGTACAGTCGGGTGTATAAACACACACACACACACACACACGCATGGCCTTTTTGACTACTGATTTAGCATCTATAGCTCAGGCCGCAACTCTCATTTGTAGCGCTATAAATGTGAGTATTGATTATCAACTAAGCATTTTGTTTTTTTAATGGTTCAAAATGTCCGTCACAATTATTCTGGGCTCCAGCTGCGTCGTCGCCTATGAGTCCGAAACCCCAAAGTATTCAAGTTGTGGTGATTTTGAAAGACAGAAACTTGGTTGGCCAGTCTGCAATGGACCAGATTGAAATATCTCGACCAATATTGGATGGATTTCCATGTAATTTTGTCTCAATATTCCTGGTGCCAACTGGATGATCCTAATAATAACATCATTATGTGCATGCTGGCATTAGCATTTGGCTCAACGCTTTGCTAAAGCCTAAATACAGTCGGAGACGGAACAGAGGACCCCGACTGAGTCAGCTTCCTGTTTCTGCGTCATGTGTCAACCACTGCCCCGCCCCTTTTTAGGGGCCTAGCGGCAGGGCCTGAGTCTATTAACTCCGATGAGAGAAGTGAATGTGAACGCAGATTATAACCAAAGTACTCAGGCTCATATATTCTAAATTCTATTCTGACAATTTGGGAGAAAAACAATTATGCTAACGTTAGCAAAATAAAATATAAATGGATTATCTGCTTTCATCCAGCCACATTACATTCACTACATTTCCATATCAGGTGGATCCTTAATAAATTCCTTATAATAATCTAAGCAGTTAATTGAAATCAAAATAGTGTGGGATTCATTCTGTTGATGGATTAACTGTTTCAACGCCAGCTTACTCAGTCTACATTCATTGTGGATGCCAGTGAAGTGAAGATTATTGTACCTTTTTATGTTTATTTTTTTCTCCCTGCGTTGAGTGACGGTCCACCATGACGTGTAATACTTTGAACTGTAGTGGGGTCTGTGGACTGTGACGTGGGTGTGCAGCTGTGTGAAATCCTTCTCTAATCCGAGCCTGTCTGATGTTGCTCATTTAGTGCGTTTGATCCCGACCAAAGGATGTATGTGGGTGTGTCTTTGAAGTCATTTATGTGTGTGTGTGTGTGTGTGTGTGTGCGCGCACGCCTGCCTGCCTGCATCTGGACTGTTAATGGTCATCCTCTGCGTCTATTTGCAGCCCTCACATGTGCGTTGAGCTAATGTATGACCCACTAGTCTGTATTTCAGCTAAACCCCTCCTTCCAACCTGTCTGACCCCACTCAGGTATGGACCTGTCGGCCAATCAGGACGAGGAAGGCGACCAGGAAGTGTTCCAGGTGGAGATCTGTCGCGAAAACCGCAAGTGTGCGTTCCGGACTGCCGCTGGGAAATACTGGACCCTGACTGCTAACGGCGGCCTGCAGTGCACCGCCTCCACCAAGTACGCACCGCACACACATCACCATCATCGCACGCCTGAAACTTTGCAGCTCACCACACCTGCTCCAATCTGTCCACGCACTAACCTTCCAGTGCCAGTGATTTTTTTTTTGTTTTTGTGTGTGAGAACCTGAAACTAGTCTGTCACAGCTCTTAGTCTGCAGTCCCCTCCCCAGTAATGTGATCTCTCTGTGTGTGTGTGTGTGTGTGTGTGTGTGTGTGTGTGTGTGTGTGTGTGTGTGTGTGTGTGTGTGTGTGTGTGTGTGTGTGTGTGTGTGTGTGTGTGTGTGTGTGTGTGTGTGTGTGTGTGTGTGTGTGTGTGTGTGTGTGTGTGTGTGTGTGTGTGTGTGTGTGTGTGTGTGTGTGTGTGTGTGTGTGTGTGTGTGTGTGTGTGTGTGTGTGTGTGTGTGTGTGTGTGTGTGTGTGTGTGTGTGTGTGTGTGTGTGTGTGTGTGTGTGTGTGTGTGTGTGTGTGTGTGTGTGTGTGTGTGTGTGTGTTCGTCTCATGTTGTGGGAGTTTAAGTGCATTTGTGCGCAACATCAACCTGTAGAGAGATGTTTCTTATGTGCAATGGTTCTGCCCAGCCAGAGTGCTGACCTTTGACCCCTCACCCTGAGGCCCCGATCAGATTCAGAAGTAGAAGCTTAGACCTTTTCTTGACATCCCTAAGCACTAAGTGGAGCACTTTTTGTTGTGCGTTTTAGAAAAGGCCTTTGTTTGGAAAATCCAAGTGTTTATATATATATATATATGGTATATGTACCACATATATATTGGCCTGTATATAATGTACATATGCCATATGTATACATGAGTTACATATACAGAGCACAACAAATATCTGATCCAGATATTAGTCAGAGCCATGTGTCCCGAGGTAACCCTCCATTTCTTTTTAAAGATAAAACTGAGCAGAGCGCTCTGCAGGAAGTCCACTGAATTCCTCATCACATTCTTGACATTTGACTCTCACAGATTGGCCCACAATACTTCTCTTCCTCCATGTTCCCTCTCAGCGGCTGGAGGAAACTGAGTGTTTTTAGTGTTTTCTCTAATAAACGATCCGGGCCGAACGTGGCAGCGACGTGAGAAAATAAAACCTGACTTTGTGCCAAGTGGCCGGATTAACAAGCCTCTTGATTCAACTTAACGAACTACAACAAGAGCTTCTCCCTCTACCTTGAGCCGACCTATCCAATTACCCAGCAGTTCCTTGGGCTCTGGATTAAACCGCTGGGTGTAGTTTTCTCAGCAACAGGAGAGTGAAATGTGACTGTTTACACCTGACACTGACGCACTGTGCTACTGGATCTCAACCGGCCATCTAAATGTAATTACCCTCCTTACCTCCCCTGCCGGTACTTTCTCTCTGCAGGTCAGCTAATTGCTACTTTGACATCGAGTGGCGTGGGAAGAGGCTGACTCTCCAGGCTGCCAACGGGAAATACGTCGCCGCCAAGAAAAACGGCCAGCTAGCAGCCACCATCGACTCTGCCGGTCGGTGAGATTTGTTGATTCAGCCGTTCGGACAATGACTCACTAACTGATTTATTTTTCAGCAGTGATTTAAGGAGGGATTTCAGTAAAGTGCAGGAACTAAATCACGGCAGAATGCTCCTGTGGTTTCTGGGCCTCGCCGGCTTCAGAACCGATGCCACAGAATGACTGTTCACTCTTTGGGGATTCACATTTGTTGCTCTTTTGCCATGTTGACGCAGTTTCTTTGTCTAAGTTAATCATTTGATTGGAAACCTCATGGGTAAACTCCTGAGTGTACAGAGTCACTGAGGAGCTTTCGCCCTGACACACAAACGGGTGTAACAAAGTCCATTCACTCAAGTAGATTTCCATTTGTCCTACTTAATACTTTCAGAGGCAGATGATGTTCTTGTTACCGCATTTTTCTGACCGCTATCGTTACTAGTTGGCTTTCATATCACGAATTTACAACTTTGAGAATACATTCAGAAAGATGAATACAGATTAGTAGTTTTATCTTCTTTCGCAGATTTATCTTTTGATTGTGTTGAGTTGTGTTCAGCTTCATTTGGGGATCTGATGCCCAAAATTCCACGTAAAACAGTTTTTACACTCTGGTTTTTGTACATGTGAAACAAAACGTGTTAATTAGTGATCTTTAGAAGACTTGCATTTAATAGACGGATATGACCTAGAAAGCAAATATACATACCACTCAAAATCCCCCCAACCTTTCCTTTAACAACGCCAGCTGATGTGAAGGCGGTTTCACCATCGCACGAGCATCCTGTCCGAGCGGAGCAGAAGATCCTCCGATCAGGAAGTGGGCGCTGCTGGATCAAAGCCCCTGTCAGTTTCTGACGAGGGAGCGGCTCGCTGCCACACTGCTCCTTTTAGGGCAAATTTGAAGCCAAGTTGCTTTGCATACATTTTTAATGAGCTGTATGAAAGCCCTCAGCTCCAACATTGAGCTGCAATAAAATGTGTAGTACAGATTTAGTTTAATTATTGGGACCAAAGGGATGTTTAATTGACTGTATTTAAATCACTCGGCATAGAGTGAAATAAACTAACGTCTTTACGTAAAATTTGACATCTCGTGCCCTTTTTGTCGTCTCCAGGTGAGTCCGAGGAGTTTCTCATGAAGCTGATTAACCGCCCGATCATCGTGCTGCGCGGGGATCACGGCTTCATCGGCTGCAGAAAGGTGACGGGGACGCTGGACTCCAACCGGTCCTCCTACGACTACTTCACCCTGGAGTTCAGAGACGGAGCGTACAGCCTGCAAGGTCAGTCTGGGCGTCTGCTGCCGGACACGCTGACTGCTGCGGGATGTGAACCTGCACATGTGCACAGCCAGCAGAGAGGCAGCGCGTGGAGGGATTACCTCACTTACTCTTTAAGGGATTCTCATTATGGATTTATGTTTGGGCCAAAAAGAGGGATTTGATTTGGATTATTTCCTCGCCTTCACATTACACGTATCAAACAAAGCCCTTTTAAGCCGAATCTTTTGGTGTTTGCGCCTCCATTTCTTTCACACTCTAACCCCCCCCCCCCCCCCCCCCCCCCAAACATCTACACCCTCATTTCCTGTCTCAAATCCATGTGCTCTCCTCCTGCAGACTCCACGGGTAAATACTGGATGGTGGGCAACGAGCAGTCGGTGGTGAGCAGCAGCGACGCGCCCGTCGACTTCCTGTTCGAGTTCTGCGACTACAACAAGCTGGCGATCCGCCACGCCGCCGACAGCAAGTACCTGCGCGGCGACCACGCCGGCGTGCTGAAGGCCAACGCTGACGACCTGGAGACCGCCACTCTCTGGGAGTACTGAGGGGAGGCGGTGTGGCAGCGCAGCACAACCTGTCATACATCCCCCCCCCCCCCCTCATATTATATCCTGTACTTATGACTTTAAATGTTGATGAACTGCACAGAGAGATCAGGAAGGATAGAAGAAGAAAGGAAGGAGACACTCCTTTCTCCCCTGCCTCCCTTTCCTTCCGTCTATCCCTCCGTCTTTTTTTTCCCCAGCTCTGCTCTGCAGCGCCGACCTGTTGCCATAGTTACCGTGGGGCCGTGCACTTTCTTCTGCTCCGATCTGGTTCGCTGCTCGACCTGTCACTCTTCTCCCTCCTCGCCTTAGGGTTGGGCCGTCCCTCTCCCAGAGCAGAGCCACGTTTTAAGAGCCCCCTCCTCTGAGTTGACCCGTCTCGTCTGTGAGCATCTCGTTGTTTGTGCTCGCCGACCTCCGACCTCCGACCTGGTCGGCTGGATCTGCTTCCACCTGATCGAAACGCTCAAAACAGATCCACCCGCCGGATATAAAGAACTGCGCTACAGATGTTTCCTGTTGGCTGAACCCACAAGATGGAGGCCGTGGGTCTGTTCCTGGGCGTTTGCGTCACGTAGAAGCAGATCGTCTCTTCAGGCCGAGTGTGTTTGTGTTCATGAGCCCGTTGCCTCAGTGACGCCTGTGATGTGACTGGATCTGATGATGGAGATATAGAAAGTGATGTAACTTACGGGTTTAACGCCCCACCCCTTTTCATCTCAACTGTAAAATACTCTAACGTAAACCTGTTTCCTGTGTTGTTCTCATTGGACCAAACAGGATGTAGGAAGTTAAAACCCCGCCCCCTAAAACTATTGTCCCGAGAAACGGTTTAAAGAAATTAAAAATAGAAACGGTGCCGTCCCATACTGTATGTTCACTGCACTCACTCGTCATACTGGAAGAAAACCAGCACTCCCATGACACGCGGTGGGATTTCTTTTTCCACGTCCAAGGCACAGACATTATCATGGATACAGCAGGTAGCCATAGCGACCGCAGTGAGATGAGCTACAGACCCTTTTAGGAAAGCTTCTTTTTGAATCCTTCAACCAAACCTAGACCTCAGCCTTTATCTCGACCAAACCTTTGATACTGGATTAGCAAACCGTCATCTCACACACACACACACACACACACACACACACACACACCCTGAGAAACTGGAACCTGGTGCTAATAACTCGCGACCTGGGCCGTCGCATCGGGCTCTTCACCCTTCATCATCATCGTCATCATCGAGCGTTCCTCTGACTAAGTGTGCGTGTAGCCCCGTGGATTGATGCGTGATTGTAGCCAGCTCCTCAACAAGTCTGTCCAATTCCCTCTCTCTGAAGTTTTGAGCGTTTACTTTGCGTGAAGGGTCGAGAGTCTCCAGCCAATAAAAGGAGCGGTTCCCTCGGAGAATCCTGCGTCTCCGAGGGAACCGAGACCGAGGCTTAGACAAACTGATGCGGGAGGGTAAACGTGTGGTAATGACTGTGCCTTACTCTCCAGTTTTTGGGCAGTAGGAAAATAAAAGATAAAAAGAATCCACATCTTTGCTTTGTATAACTGGAACTTCTTTTTGTATTATTATTTTGTATGATTTTTTTGATATTGTGGATTAACCTCTCTTGTGCCATTGGTTCACCTGAAATCCAACGACCAATAAAACTGGGATTTGGAAAGCTACACGTCTTTTATCGTTTATTCTTCCTGCTTGACGACCCACTGTTTCCATTATTAAACTACCAATTACAGATTTTGTTGGCTGAAATGAGGACTTTCACTCGCAGATAGCGAACGCGCTATTTACGTAAACATCAGCTCCATAAGTTTAAAAACCTGTCTCCAGCTGACTTTAATATTTGAAAAGGAGAACCCTTTTAAAGGGGTCTTGAATATGTGCTTGATGGGTACACACATCTCACTAAAAGATTGAAGCTAAAGCTACAAAACGTTAGCATCCTCACTATAGTTGATTATCTCTGCGTTGATCTTGTACTGCAGTTTAGAACTAGTTAATTCTAGTAATGAAATAAGTCTTGATTGTAAATGTTTTCTTTATCGTACATTACTGTTATTCCATTCTAATATCCTGTTAAGTCACTTAGCTTAACGTTTCACACTTGGCCAGAAAGACAGGTCAGATTTGTGTTTTATCCTTCGTGTTTATTTAGTACGTTTAAGTTTAAATGTTAAGAGAAATTAAATCCTCCTTGACCTTGGAGCTAATGCAGGGTTTCTGTTGGCAGGTCACGTTAGAGAACACAGTTTGAACTTGTTCGTCGCTTTCTTTCTAATCTCAAAGCTGCATGAATAAGACACACCGACATGGACTGGAGGAGCCGGGGATCGAACCGTCAATCTATTGATTGCAAGCGGACCCGCTCTACACAGGCACAGCAGCCTGGACTCCTGCATTCAAGCTCTTCATACATCGCTTCAACAAAGAAAATTCAAAGCTTGACAAACTTGCGGGGCCTAATTGTGGCTGCTAATCTTTGATAGCACAAAATATTCAGGAAGGCGTTTAGCGAAGCCAAATGAAATATGTTTTGTGCATCACCGTGCACATTTTCTTTGAATACATCATGACAAGGAGACCAATGTAATCTTGGACTGAATTGGAGCCTGCAAAGGGCCTGTGAGGAGGACGAGCTTCGAGATCTCCGGCTGACGTCTTGTTCTCGCACGGCGAGGCTCACAGTCCAACCTGCAAATCAAACTCTTCTCTCTGCATTTCTCCTTTAATCCGAGTGCTTCACACTTGGTGTCCTGCCAGTTTCTAACCACAGTGGCTCCATGTGCTCTCCCGCTCACACACACACACACACACACACACACACACACACACACACACACACACACACACACACACACACACACACACACACACACACACACACACACACACACACACACACACACACACACACACACACACACACACACACACACACACAAGGAAACATACATTTTTCCTGTCTCCTGAATAGAGCCTTTGTGTTGAAACATTTATTCTATTGCAGAGAAAGAGCAACCCCCCCAAATATTCCACAAGCGCACACATACGCACACACGCATGCATGCACGCACACACACGCATGCATGCACGCACACACACACACGCACGCCTGCACGCATTTACGCACACACTCACGCACGCACGCACGCACGCACGCACGCACGCACGCACGCACGCACACGCACACGCACACGCACACGCACACGCACACGCACACGCACACGCACACGCACACGCACACGCACACGCACACGCACACGCACACACACACACACACACACACACACACACACACACACACACACACACACACACACACACACACACCATTCAGGGCGGTAATGTAATGATGGAGCCTCTAGAGCAGGTCTCTAATCCAACTCCCACCACCCGTCAGGCTGGCAGATCCCAGAGGAACACCCAACATGGCAAAACAAACACACCACCCCTTCACATAATCTCCTCCCCTCTGCTGCCTCGTGTCCTCCTCCCACCTAATCTCTCTCCCTCTCTCTCTCCGCCTGCTTTAACCATCCTCCCATCAATCCCTCCATCCCTCATCCGCTCTCTCTCCCTCTGCGTTCTCCTCCCTAATTCCCCTCCCCCTCTTCTAAATAACTTCTGCGAAAAAGATGAGTCACTCAAAATATGACCCAGATCCCAGAAATGGGTGCAGTGGTTTGTGGGTAAAGCGTCAGGCTGCAGGCAGAGCCGGCTGGTTGGCCCGCTCTCAGAACAAATGGACGAGGGACCGGGGGGTTAAAAGAGGGAGGCTGTGTGTGAAATGGCCGCCGTCTCCTCTCCACCCATATCTGAATCCCCCTACACCTCAACCCACCGCCTTGTTGCCATGGAAACAGCAGCTGCTGGAAGCTGAGAGGTCTAAATCAAAGAGGCGTCGTCAGGGCCAGAAATGTCAAAAACATTCATTACATCCCAAATGTGGGCTGATGGAGGCCCAGTGAGGCTTGTGAGGTTTGAGAGGGTGGGGGTGCACTGAGCTTACGGGGGTTCAGATGAGGAGCCTCAGGGAGCAGCAGGGGGGGGGGGGGAGGAGGGGGGGCGTCTGCCTTTGATCAGAAAAGACCTCATCATCGGAGAAACGGCACAAGGCCAAACTGCTGAACTTGTTCCTCTTATATTCCGCCCATCTACTTGACTGACTGCAGTGTGTGTGTGCGCGTGTGTGTGTGTGTGTGTCGACCTCTTTCTACCGGCTCTCCTTGCTCTAATCAAATCTACGTCCACCAGCGCTTTCCACCATCTCTCACGTGGCCGGGCAGTGAGTCAGCGGGTCACTGGGTCAGCCGTTAATCTCTTTAGAGGATGTGCAGGATGAAGAGCAGGTCACGTGTCCACACCTTGAATTAATAACAAGGCATCCGCGCTGTCGGCTGTATTTAGTCACTATGTCCGGGTTCAGGCCGATGATTGGGATTTTGGTGGTGATCCAGATGTTGGATGTGCTGATTGCTTTTGTGCCATTGTGAGGAAGGCTTCAGTTAAGACCTTATTGAGGTTTGGGGGTCAGGAAATCTGTTTAGAAAGTAATAGAAATTATGCCTTCAGGTGCAACAGCAAGTGTGAGAATTGTTCAGCATTGTTTTTTCTTTCATGTAATCATGCAGTTCCACCGAGTGTATCATTCTAAGAAATACACAAATTACAAACTAGATATATCATCAATGATCAATCATGTTTGTTACATTCATTTTGTTACAAGATCAGAGTTAGTAAGTATAAAACAGCCTATAAAGACTAAATTCGAGCAGCTGCTCTGAGCAGCACAGCATAACAAATCATTAGAAATGTACACACTCATTAAAGATACACACAAACAATAACAGACACAAACAGTGCCAGCGGAGGTGGAGCGGCAAAAAACGTCTGGGGAGCAAATGCTGGCAAACACCAGCAGTCCCTGTGGACGAGGCAGCAGAGGGCTTTCACACACACACACACACACACACACACACACACACACACACACACACACACACACACACACACACACACACACACGTGTGAAGGTTGTCTCGGTCACCATAGATGATGCAAAAATGTGTGTGTGTGTGTGTCAGACACACTAGCACCCACAGAGACAGGAAGCTGCAGAGAGGTGGTGTTTGTCCCTCTCAGGTTTCCTAGGAGATATGCAGGTCATGTTTCGTTCATATTTTTTCAGTCCAAATCTGTCTAATAAAAAACATTCTAGGCATCGGCTACACCCACTATTCACTGAAAGGGATAAACATCTATGTTTCAATAGAGAATAGTGTTTATTTACGGACTGATTTACTCTATTCATATCTCGATAAGGCAGTTTAAGGTCAGGGCTTCACACACAATTACAATTAAAGAGGCTTTACTTCATGCATGAAAGACATACAACTGTAACAGAGATAAAAAAGAACGACAACATAAGATAAGTGTGGGCGATACAAATAAAATATACAGATTTTGAAAATTCTGAAGCGTAATATCAATATATTGATGTAATATTTATATATATATATATAAAGGAATGTCAAGTTCTGAACTTCAGAGAAATCAACATACAAAAAAATCATCTAAAAATAAATTGTCAAAAAGCAGGCCTGCTCATTGCTACGCAACATGGCTGACAATGTCTAATAAATCCACCTGAATATTCATTTTCACTTCAGAGTGTTTGAGCGACGGCAATGCATTGCCAGAAATCTCCTTTATTGAGCCTTATCCCGTCAGTTAAGCCAGTCCTTTGTTCTTTCAATTAAATGAGTCATTAGCAGATAATACTCTATAATACTATCCGACTGTAATCCATGACGCACACAATCGTCTGGAGGGCCATGGCAGGGGGGTTTGGGGGGGGTCTTCTTCAAAGACTAGAGATGAATAAAACAGTTATGGCTTATGGAGAAAGCCTTTTTGTTTTCATGGGCCGAGGCTCATTACGCCACGTTCTCCTCGTGTCGCAGGAGAGCGGCAGTGACAGTCGGGGCGAAGGGTCACAGGTCGAGGTCAGCGCTTATAGAGGTTACTGAACACAAATGATTAACATACTGAATGATTTGATATTCTCTGGGATAGTAAGCGGGTGAATATTATGATGAAACTAGCACTTTAAACATGAAAAATACATTTCCATTTAGAGCTTGTCGGTCACAAAGCACTACAACCACTAGAACCAGTGTTTCCATGTGAATGACTTGATCTCTAACTTCTGGAGGTCTCCTGGCTTCTGAAGAGAAACATCTGATACCTGCTTTGACTTTTTATTTTATGTTTTTTTACATTGTTTTAGTCACTTATTTCATTGTAATTAAGTTGTGTAATTTTATTCTATTTGATTAAACTAGATTTAATGTCATGTCATTTTACTCTCATAACTTCTAATTACAGCTATTAAATTCTATTTCATTACATTTTCAGCATTTCATTTTCTTGTGCGCAAATTGCTTTTGTCTTTTCTGTTCTCTAATTTTCAGCTCGTCAGTCGCCTGTGACCTGCACCAACCTGTATATACAAAACAAAAGGCTGAATGACGGCTCTTAGTACTGTGATGGTCAGCAGACATTAGCGCCAACTCCCCTAACCACTTTAACCACTACTCTGGAGCACTGCTGGTGTCCAAAATAATTCTGCCTGGTGTCATTGTAGGTGCAGTGATAAGTGTGCGTCTTTGTTAATACAACACACATCATTTCATTCATGACGTCTAGGCTGCTGTCAGAAGATGCTGAATATGATTAAAGTCTAATTCTGGCTCTCATACAAACAGTCGGTCTCTTACAGGCCATGACTTAAACCATTAGGACCCCTAGGCTATAGCGGGGCTTCGCTGTGCTACTTTTATAGTCTGTATGCAGAAACGAGAGGCTGTGTTCTAGTGTGTGTGTGAGTGTGTGTGTGTGTCAAAATGATTTGTCACACTCGCAGCACACTTGGCTGAACAAAGAAGCCCACTCTCTCAGTAACATCACAAAGCAACAGCTGTTGCAACGCCATGATTGGCGGAAAGCACCCGCTCTGTCATGTGATTGGTGCACAGCCCGGGGGGCTCAGTTATCATGAGTCAGCCCCTTTTTCTGCACGAGACCAGGGAGGAGGGGGAGAGAGAGAGACTAAATGGTATGAGAGAGAGCTTCAATGGAGGCAAAGTTTAAACATAAACTTTATTAGAAAACGGTGTGGTCTCTCACCTATTACACAAAAGATACAGAAGGGAATGCTAACTTTCTTCTTTCAATTTAGTCAAAAATATTAGTATAAACTGGAAATAAATTGCTTTGAGATTCTAGAGCGTTCATCAGTTCCACCCTGACGTATATAAACAGAAGATGACAGAAGGAAGATGTGACGTGGGCCTCCTCTTCGGTATTGAAGCGCAGCAAGAGAAGGCAAAGTGTCCGAATGTGTGTGTGCCTTCCTCACCACAGACACACTCATCATTTCAGTGCCGTTTTAATGGGCTCAACAGAGAAGAACGCGTCGAGCGGCAGGTACGAAAAACTCCCCCTAGCACACAAGCTGTGAGAAGTGATGGGAGTAGAAAACGGCGACGCACACGGAAAGAGATACAAAATAACGTCAGAGCTCAAAAGACAGCACTGAAATGAAGAGCAGCTCTGCAGAGAGCCAGCGTCTGGTTCTGAGGACGAGCGGATCCCGAGTGCGCGCTAGAAGCGCCGGTGGTAGCGGTGGGGTCCGTAGTGCATGGGCAGGTCCATCATGTCCAAGTTGTGGGGGTGAGGGTTGATGGGAGGGTTGTGGTGGTGATGGTGGTTGTTGTTATTGTTCAGGGGGGGCAGGTGTTGTAAGGGGGGCACATAGGGGGCTGGGGGCAACCGGGGTATCACCTGGTGGTACATCCCGGCCTGGGGTGGAGCCGGTGGGTAGCGACCGCGCGGAGGCACGAACAGGGGAGCTTGTACCGCCTGCGGGTGAGGAGGGGCCGCAGGGTGGGGGTTCTGGGGGTTCTCGTGTGGAGGACCCACGCGTGGGCGCTTGGCTTCAGTGACGGGCTCCGGAGGCGGGCCGACCCTCTTTCCTGAATTATCTGAAAGAAGAGGGGAAAAAAGTTAAAGTTATTGTCTCCCTTGGAAGTTGGGATCGAACCCCTCGCCTGCCTCACATCTTTTACACAAACACAGGAAACAGCCGACCTGTCTGAAGAAATGAGTGAAAAAAGACAAAGAGGAAGCAGCAGAGAGGAGGAATAATGTTGCTGCAACATTTCCCTGCTCGGGAACATAACCCATCACATTTCCACGTTGGTTTAAAGGAAGCGGAGGAAACGTGAAACAGGGCCGAACAACTTCAACCCGACCGTAAAGCCGCTGAACAGAGTGACACTCAGCACCGACCTTCAGACTTCTTATTCAGCTCGGCCTCGCCCTCCTTCTGGATATCGTGAATGATTCGCTCGTCGTCTTGCTGTAGAAACACACACACACACACACACACAGAAGTCATTAGCGTTGCCAATAAGACGAAGACAGCAACTGTTTTATCAAAGTGAGTTTAACTCTCCAGATGATGACTCGTCTCTACACAGTAACTGTGCCTTAACCTTGTAAACATAAGGTACTATATAAGTAGTTTGGCCAACGTAGCGCTCGTTTAGCTGCAGGCTTGTTGTGTCCAAGCTTTGAGAAAACTCTGTGGAGGGCGGTCTAACTCGTGCTTCTCTAGCTTAAATAACCCTTTCACAGCCTCCACTGGCTCTCTGGTTACCAGGATTGAACATTTCTTGGCAAAGCCCTGGGGACGAGCTGCTCGGGGACTAATTGTTGCCTCAGGTTGCCAGTGAGGCTGCGGCCAGGTCACTGTGGGCCAGCACAGAGTCAGATGATCAGGGTTAAAGTGCAGGAGAGAAGACTTTGGAGTGTGAGGGAAAATGTGTGCACTAGCTGAACGATAAGAGGCCAAACCGGTGGCTTCAGCGCCACAATTTACAAGCTCTTCAATAAACGCAGTGGTTACCGTGGGGTCCGTCCAGAGGGAGCACTTGCGGCAGTGTCGGCAGGGAGCGCCAGGAGAGCGGGCGTGCTGGCAGAAGTGGTTGTAGCCCGTGATGGGCTCTCTGCAGAGGTAGCACATGAAGCTGGCACAGCGGCACGACATCCGGTTGCAGCCCTCGGACTTCACCAGACCCGTCCCGCACTTGACGCACTTCCTCACCCGAGCGGCCGTCATGCGCTCCTCGCTGCGGCACGCGGAAACAAATGGAGACGTAAGACATACGTGAACGTCCAACAGCCACAGAGAGACATAACAGCAGATGGTCTGTTGTGCTTTTTCTAATCTTGAAGTGGAGTGAGACGTTTTGTCTGCGGCTCAGGTTCAGCTGTTTTTTTCCTTGAAGGCATTGATAAGAGCATGAATAGAAAGGTTTGATTTCATGGAAGAGTTTAGGGATTATAAAATGTAGTCCATGGTCTACCAAGCGGGTGCTGAACCTACATAGCACCTCGTTGATAGCCAACAACACATTAATGCAATGCTGAATATGCCCTCGCTGTGGGACTGATAAAGGATTATGATATTTTATCTCTCATCTGTAAACAGAAAAATATGATGTATATGCATGCTCGGTTTAATATGCATTTAGTTACTCGATTTAGATTTTTTTTATTGAGTATTAACATAAAATAAAATCATCCTCTATTAGTCCCACAGCGGGGACATTTGCAGGATTACAGCAGCATAGTGGAAAGAAGTACAAATAAACAAACAAGAAAATATTTGTGCCCGCGTTACATTAAAACTACTTAAATTGCAGGTGAATCAAATGATATTCACAATAAATCTTGATAAACATAATTACTCTTAAAGTCCGCTGAGGCCTCTCCCAGAGTTTTATCGTCTATAAACATCGAAGACCAAACTCCAAAATCTGGAGGGACTTAAGTGGCCATCGTGATTCTCTTAGTTGCGTCCTGTAAGAATCTTCCTGCTCACTGATCTTTCCACCAGGCCACTTCCTGCCTCTTTCAGCACCAGGAAGTAAAAAGATCTGTGTGGCGCTCAAAACAGGAAGTACTGCCTGCGGACCTGCTGGGCCACAGGAAGCAGCTGGCCTCTCACTTCCTGGAGTGTTGTCCGGGAAACTGAACTGTTTACCCAGCATCCTCTCCGAGGGAGGAGTAGAAGGGACGGAGAGAAAACAGAAAAGTACAGAGCGTGCTAAGACAATTCAGAAGGTGGTGAAGATAAAATATGTCTTAACTGCACAAATTACACTATTATTATAGTTTAAGGTTCTCGGGCACACACTACACTTCCTGAAACCCCAACAAAGTTCAAAGGTGGTGTCGATAAAGGGAGTTTGTTTCTCTGACCACTCACAAGAGCACCCTCATGCGGATCTCGTCTCTCTCCAGGACCTGCTCACATGTCTTCCCCACATGCTGCTTCCACTGGACGTGGCACTTTCTACAACTCTCCTGAGGAGGAAGACGAGAAAGGAATCAGACTGATGTTGTGTGTAGGGATGAGGTGGATGGAAAGAATCAGAAAGCAAAAGAGCAAATTGTTTCATTAGAATCTCCCAGGAACATTCATTCACTTTTAGATTTTTTTAAATACATCATCAAATACCAAGAGATTGACCCACATTTCCACATCCACCCTCTTGTCAAACACTATTCCAGCTGGTGCTGAAAAAGAGGAGCCGGTCCAGCGTGTTCCTCCAGTCTGCTCTATATGCTGCGGGTGCTGCCACTGCAGGACTAGCACAGACAGCTTCTAGGTGTGGCTCTCCCTGCAAGTGTGTGTGTGTGTGTGTGTGTGTGTGTGTGTGTGTGTGTGTGTAGCATGAGTGTGATTTGATCGCTGCTGACTGCTTGGTTGCCTAGAAACAGCACCTCCATCCTCCAGCCTCCTTCGTCGCATCAGCCAGAGACGTTCAGCTAAAGGACGTGATGAGCCGCCGGCATCGAGAGAGAGACACACACACACACACACCTTGGCTAAGTGGTGTCACCATAAATATTTGAACCGCTCATCTAATATTGAAGATCGTGGCATATGACAGCTGATGCAGCGCCGGGATGATCCATTTCTCCACGGCAACCTCCAGTCTGACCCTTAACCTGCGAGGGAAACCCTGCGTCGGTCATAAACACACCCCCTACGTCCTGTGACCTCTTTACACACCCATCCACCACTGAGAGTGTGTGTGTTATTTTGTAATTTCAACTACCAACGGGCTTGTAGCACTCACAATATTCACTGAGACAGCGCGTGTGTGTGTGTGTGTGTGTGTGTGTGTGTGTGTACACACATACACAAGGTCAGCCAGAGGGTGGGGAGTTGGAACAGACAGAGTTTTCATTGGCATTTGGAGCAGTTTGGATGCAAGCAGTAGAGACGCTCAAAAGAAAAACCACAAGGACCTTTATAGCCAGAACGCGGTCGCTTCCAGCAAAGGAAGAGAGCATTTCAAACACGAGACAGACGATAAGTAGACCAACTGTGTTCACATTTTTGTGGCGCTTCTGACTTATAAGGGAGTGCCCGAGCAGGGACAATCACGAAGCATCGTCGTGAAGAATGGGAATGAGCGTGACCGGGGGACAGCAGAGAAACCGTTTCTGGTCCACGATACCGGTCCAACGTGGGTCGTTAGAGGCGGGCAAGCCAAAGGGCGCAGCGCTGGACTCAAGTGTCAGAAAAAGCCGGATCACACAAAGACTGCGACGCAGAGTGAGGAGGGTAGGACAACGGAAAGCTGAGCGGTGAAAGATCACCCCCTGGTGGTAACCTAGAGACCAGGAAGAGGGACAGCGTGAGACAGAGTGTGCGTCTGGGACCTGTTGGAAAGAGCTGTTGAAAAGCAGGAACACACCTGAGCTCTTATACTGCGGCTAAAAATACAGCCGGTGACGACGACGTCAACCCTTTACACAGGGGCGTGTCTCCACACACCCAGGGGCGGATTTACATACAAGTGTGGGTGAAATGTGACGAAGGTTGGAGACTCGTGCACACACACACCTTAATGAGTACAATTGGCAGCAATGCGAGCGACTCGAAGATATAGTACACGTTTAGCTATTTGACTTGAGTCTTTCACTCCAGCCATCCTGCTCCAACTAGTCCTCCACCCTGATTCACTGCACTCTCGGGTCCTCCCCTCCTTCCTCCCCTCCCAGTATCACCTTCCTCCAGCTTCATTCATACTTTGCCTCTCCCCCCACGGGATCTCTCTTTCTCTAATTCCTCTCTCTGCAGCAGCCCTTATAAGGCAGTGCAGGCAGCTTGCTTCTGATTGGGGAGCAGCGCCGAGGGTGCGGCGGGCCGGCTTTTTACTGCAATCATCAAATCTGAGTGCAGGTTTGATAATGCATGAGAACACAGCACTCAGATACACCAAGACTCCGGGGCACTGATTCAGCTCTTGTTTGCACCGTGACAGCCTTCCAGCGGCCGACAGTTCACATTCCTCCACTTTCATGAAGTAATCATTCGCAGGCCGGGAACAAGCCAGTCCAAATGTCCTCATAAACCACATGTGGAAAACATTAGCAGGGGAGCCAGGGGAGAGGAGGATTGGGTTAAGAGAGGGAGGGGAATCTGGGTCAAACTTGACCTGGACCACATTTGAAATAGAGGAAGTGCGTCCAACCAGTAAGGAACCAGTATGAGGGGAGTGGAGAGTGCAGCCAGCCAATGAGGCGGTGGTGAGGGAAAAGGCGGGTGGGCTTGCGGATGTGTGTCAGTTACATAATGAAGCCCCTCCCTGCTCGTAGACTGAGCGGGTTGTGAGGCCGACTGTACAACAACCACCGACCCCCGCGGGACCAGGATAAGAAAATTAAATAAATATTTTAAAAAATAGAGATGCCGTGAAGCTAGTGGATGTAATGCTGATATTCTGGCGAGGGGGAAGTGTGTGGGGGTGAAACCCAGACAACACACACCACAGACAGCAGCTACAGATTCACATCCTGATTCCTACACAAATTAAAGAGGAAGCAAGTTGTGTTCACTTTCTGTAGCACTTGAAAAAAAAAAAAAGAAAAAAAAAAAAAGACAAGGGCATGAGCGCCGTTTCCTCCATAACTCAAAAGTGCCCATGTAAGACTGCAGAGTACGAGACAGGGAACATATTCCAACAGCGGATCCAAATCCGCAGCTGTTGCCGTCTACGCTGCAGAAGGAAAATATTCAGAAAAGAGATCCGACTAAAATAAATCTGGAGCATGTCTAACTTTATTGTATCTTTGTGTGTGTGCATATCAGAATGTAATGGGATGCAGCTGTGCAGACATACTGCAGGGCAGCTGCTACGAACCTCTGGCTCCACCTACAGGTCAGTGGGCGGAGTAGCAGGAGAAAGGATGAACATCTTTTCACGTTTACACACCCGCAGAGGTTTGTATGATTATCAGGGCAGTCCTCAAACACAGACACTTAGTCAGCTAACACTCAAATCTAAAGTCGACGGAGTTCAAAACCACAACGATTGGTCGAATAACCGCCGAAGAGGTTGCAGCCCTGATTAGTATATTTAAGGTTCGGGTGAGGCCCTGTATCGTTTTCAGCAATAACTGAAATGACAATATATGACTTAAACAGGGATATTAAAAAAGCATCTCATAGTCTGGTCGTTCACAGAGAAGCCACTGTTTTTAGGAAATACATGACATCTGTGTTGCCAGAGGAACTAACAGAGCTTGGGCAAAGTCAGCAGATGTAAAATAACACTTTTATAGTCCGACCGGAGACAGAAGATCTCTTGTACACGCATCAGAAAACACAAACAAGCTGAAAGGGGAACACATTGAGTGTGTTTTTCAGGTCTTGGGGAGTACCCGAGGCTACGCTAGCCACCACAAGCATAAAACAATCGAAACTCTGTCAACAGTCGAGTGGCATTGTGCGGTTTTACAAGGAAATGAAGGCTTGTAATGTAAAAAGACGATATCTCTGGTTTGTTGTTTAATTGGCAAATCCAAATATCTCCAAATGTGGCATTTTCAAACTACTTATTTTGGCCAAACATCCTCAGATCACATTAGTTCACATCTACTGGAGGACAGGTGCCAAGAGGTTAATATACATATTTATTACATTGGGCTGTTCCGTCAATGTAGTGATAGTGTATGTTTCTGCGTGTGTATATATATATATATATATATATATATATACACACACACACACATATAAATATTTGGACATTGACACATTTCTCATTATTCTAGCTCTGTACACCACAACACTGGAGTTGAAATGGAAAAAAAAAATCAAGATGTGCTTTAAGTGCAGACTTTCAGCTTTAATTTGAGGGTATTTACATCCAAATCAGGTGAACGGTGTAGGAATTACAACAAATTCAAATGTGGCCACCCTCTTTTTAAGGGATCAAAAGTAATTGGACAATTGGCTGATCAGCTGTTTCAAGGTCAGGTGTGTGTAATTCCCTCGATATTTCATTTACAAGGAGTAGATAAAAGGGTCTTGGGTTCATTTCAGGTGTGGTATTTGTGTTTGGAATCTGTTGTGGTCAACTTTCAATATGAAGTCCAAAGAGCTGTCACTATCAGTGAAGCAAGCCATCATTAGGCTGAAAAATCAAAACAAAACCATCAGAGAGATAGCAGACACATTAGGTGTGGCCAAATCAACTGTTTGGTACATTCTTAAGAAGAAAGAACACCAAAAGACCTGGAAGACCACAGAAGACAACTGTGGTGGATGACAGAAGAATCATTTCCCTGGTGAAGAAAAACCCCTTCACAACAGTTGGCCAGATCAAGAACACTCTCCAGGAGGTAGGTGTATCTGTGTCAAAGTCGACAATCAAGTGAAGACTTCACCAGAGTAAATACAGAGGGTTCACCACAAGATGTAAACCATTGGTGAGCCTCAAAAACAGGAAGACCAGATTAGAGTTTGCCAAAAGACATCTAAAAGAGCCTGTACAGTTCTGGAAGAACATCCTATGGACAGATGAGACGAAGATAAACTTGTACCAGAATGATGGGAAGAGAAGAGTATGGAGAAGGAAAGGAACTGCTCATGATCCAAAGCATACCACCTCATCAGTGAAGCATGGTGGAGGTAGTGATATGGCGTGGGCATGTATGGCTGCCAATGGAACTGGTTCCCTCGTATTTATTGATGATGTGACTGCTGACAAAAGTAGCAGGATGAATTCGGAAGTGTTTCGGGCAATATTATCTGCTCATATTCAGCCAAATGCTTCAGAACTCATTGGACGGCGCTTCACAGTGCAGATGGACAATGACCCGAAGCATACTGCGAAAGCAACCAAGGAGTTTTTTAAGGCAAAGAAGTGGAATGTTCTGCAATGGCCAAGTCAATCACCTGACCTGAATCCAATTGAGCATGCATTTCACTTGCTGGAGACAAAACTGAAGGGAAAATGCCCCAAGAACCAGCAGGAACTGAAGACGGTTGCAGTAGAGGCCTGACAGAGCATCACCAGGGACGAAACCCAGCGTCTGGTGATGTCTATGGAATCCAGACTTCAGGCTGTCATTGACTGCAAAGGATTTTCAACAAAGTATTAAAAGTGACAATTAGATTTATGATTATATTCATTTGTCCAATTACTTTTGATCCCTTAAAAAGAGGGTGGCCACACTTTAATTTGTTGTAATTCCTACACCGTTCACCTGATTTGGATGTAAATACCCTCAAATTAAAGTCTGCACTTAAAGCACATCTTGATTTTTTCATTTCAACTCTAGTGTTGTGGTGTACAGAGCCAAAATAATGAAAAATGTGTCAATGTCCAAATATTTATGGACTTGACTGTATCTATATGTGCCTGTGTGTGCGTGTGTGTTGAGTCAGAGAATAGTTTGCGGCATGGCACGAGCGAGACTCAACAGATGCAGAAACAGACAAAGACTCACCAAGAGAAGGAAGGGAGGGTTGTGTTTGTGTGCTGCGACTGAGCATATGAGTATGTTTGTGTGTCCCTTTGCCAAATAATGGACATTTCAGACTGGAATCCATGTGACAGCCTTGGCAGACACAAAGCAACGCCGCCCGCCCCTGCATTCCTCAGACAGAGGGAGGAGGCCCCGAGATAAACACAGAGGGAGACAGAGGTGATGACCTCGCCAGATGGAACCGTTTCATCATCTGCAGAAAACTGCTCATCTGTCTTTTTTGATCTCTCGTCCCGAGTCCCGGCTGCATGGAGGCGATTTATGCTGACGTGGATGCCGCACACAGAGCTTTCAGGTTTCACTGTCACACTAAATTATTCAGGATGTTGAATTCATATCCAGGTTAAAGCTCTCTTTTGTACAGTATAATTGAATCCCGACAAACAGGCATATAAGATGCATGTATTGTGCATGAGTTAAGAGCGTTAACCTACTTACTGGTGTGTAGAGGAAGAGCAGTAGCAATACAACAGCCTGGCCTCCAGGAACTAAACTAAACAAATACAGAGCAGGACTGACCTTGCGGCACCGAGGGTTGGGACAGCTAAATAGAGACCGGTCTTTGTCCAACAAGGCTGGGAAATTGCAAAACGGGCACCTGAAAAGGCCAAAGAGGAAGGAGGGTTAAGGAGTGAAACGCATGATAAGCTGTGAGGGAGACACAAAACAACCCAGATAAACAAATCCCACAGTAACAATCAAACATTATTTCAGGTCTTTTATGAGTATACAGATCACCTTTAGGCCATGAAATAACATGCGTCCATACTGACTACATTGAAAGTGAAAAATATATTAAAAGCCAGATATTTGTTTTTTTAATTAATACGACTCATTTTAATCTCTAAAATGTTGGAGAATATTGAAAAATGCCCAGCACACTTCCCCAGAGCCCATAACAAAGAACTCAATCAGGGAACTTTGATTATTTTGCTCGTAAATTGACTTTTTAAAATCAATCAAAATTGTTGCAAATTCATTGACTGATTGTTTGTGTTCTATAAAGGATGTAAACATCATGGAACAAAAAAAAAAGTGTACTCTAGCTAAACCACATGTAGACAGTTCAGTCAAACGTAACACACACTCACCGCACAAGCTCATCAGCACAGGTGGCGGCGACGGCCTCCTCCGCCTGTCTCTCGTAGTATTTACACAGTATGTTCTCTGGGAGGACCTTCTCCAGCTCACACACCGGGTAGGAGCACGGGCAGCCTGCCTCCATGCAGCTCAGCTCCGACTGCAACATGAGCGCACACAAAAGTTATTAGAAATGCACAGGTACGTTCACAGCCACCTTCAGCACACACGCACAATGAGGAACTCCATTCCTTATAATGCAATCTAGTATGACAATGTCTCGAACTGGTTTCATAAAGATGAACCAGCACCGGGAGGTACAATGCTGTTTTATTGCATTAGATCATATTTAATATGTATTGTACCTAAGAAACTGACAACTCTATGCATTTGAAGCTCTATGCTCTTTTTTGTTTTTATTTTAACATTAAAACACCAATCGAGCTGCTTTCCAACCAATACTGACTGCAGTGATCACATTCATTTCTATAGCAAAGGAAAACATCAAGTTTTAAAGGAAAAAAAGACATTTATAGTTTCCTGGCAACATTAACGCATCCTATTTAAATGTGAAGAAAAAACAAACCACACAGCATGCGTGGGTGTCCGTACATTTCCAGAACCAAACACAGCCTCCTGAGCGTATTTGACCAGGCACTCTTTACAGAACAGGTGTCCGTCTGAACACTGCGTCATCTTCTCAAACGCAAACTCCCCGAAGCAGCAGCCACACTCAATCAGCTGGCCGTCCTGCAGAGAGAATTACACACAGAGATATGTTATGTAGCTCGGAGGGTTTTTAAACTTCAACACGAGTTAACCGATCAACTGATTTCATTCACGGATCATCAAATACAGAAACTAAAAACCCATTATGTTCTTGTAGAAAACCTAGGACCTTTAGCTGTTTGCCCTTGAGGGACATACTGGAGGATCTATTTTAAAACCGGTCTCAAATGTACTGTCAAGTGTAACTACAATAACAATGTTTTCATCTTAAAGATACATTTAGCAGCACCCATGTGACCTAGCCAGTAGTACGGCCTTTGGTCTTTATATCATGATATATATTATATTGTGATAGGACTCATTTTCTGTAAATTCAATAGAGAAATTGCTCTTTTACACAGAAAATAATGATACAGTCTGATCCACTGTGAAGGTTACATCAGTGTGCCTCCTACCATCTTGTATTCATCCTCATTGACCTGCAGAGCCAGGAGGAAGTCCTCATGCTGGGGAGAGAGAAAGGACTTCGGTAAACTGGGAGACGTGACGTACACTTTTCCTTAGCTCCTAGAAAGAAGGTGTTCCAACTGAAAGCAGCCAAGTCTTGGCAAGAGGCGAAGTCTGTAATGTTTAGCTCTTTGTACAAGCAGCAAGTAAACTTAAGGCTGGAAAAGGTTTACTTGGCAGTGATATTGAAAGTCATAGTATTACATTCTCAGTAATCATTTTATATTCCTCTTCATTTGGAAGGCGTAGACCTCACTCTAAAAAACGCCCGAAGGAGTCGTTACAACATAAATCCAATATTACCTATGCCAATATTGCTCAGATGAAATAAATTTAGCTGAAAGCAAATTATCCTGAACTCAATGTCCTACAGCATAAAACAGAATGTATAACTGTATATGCACAATATTGTCAAGAAAAATATATGAAGTTGGATAAAGTTTCAAGGCATGAATGTAATAGTGGGTGACAGAGAGGTGTGTGTGTGTGTGTGTGTGTGTGTGTGTGTGTGTGTGTGTGTGTGTGTGTGTACCTCTGCCCATTCCTTGGCCTTCTGCTGATAGAATGAAAGCTCCTTCTGCACAGAGGCTTCCAGGCTGCTGTACGTTCTGCAGTAGCGACGGTCATTCTCCAAGAAATACATCCTCTTGTCAAACTTCACCGTACCTGCAGGACAAAAGGAACCGGGTGAGTGACACGTGCGGCGCAAACACATCAGTACACTAAAACAGCTGTTATTAGAACATTGAAGGAACCTCATAATGCACCCGACAGATCTGTAGTCAAACTGCTACCAAAGCCTCGCGAACGAATGACTAGCAGAAAGGCTCGACAAACACCGGCTTGTTTCAAATAGGAGCAAAAGCCAACGCACACAAGGTACCAACATGCAGTGTGCAAAAGTGGGGGAAAAAAAGGTTTGTTCACCGTGCTCAAAGTGGAAGTCGACGTAGCAGCGCTCTGAGGAGGTTCTGCTCCGTCGTCTCTTTCCTGAGGCGTCGCCTGAATCTTGCCACTTCTTCAGAGCTTCACATAAGGCCTGTGAGCAAGAGAGACATTTAAAGACGCGTTCGTGAAAGACAGCAAGGGAGTGGAGACAAGGTCGAATCGTAATTGCATTCCCGAGACGTGCTCATGGGACTGCAGGTACCTTGCGTGTGATTGCATAGTGTCCCTTCAGAGCGTTGAGGGCCCATTTGATGTCCTGACAGCTGAGCATCCGGAAGTCTGCCATGAGCAAGTCGGCAGCCTGCGTCACAGCATCAGATCCCACAGCACCCAGTTTGGTATAGTCGAACAGGTCCTCGGTCACCTGAAAAGACCCGTGAACACAACGGCAGCACACTGATACAGAGGCGATAATGGAGCAGACAACAAAATGACAAAAAAGAAAAAAATGCATTGTGTAACTGCGATTGAGGATTTTTTTTTCTCTTTCTAATTGTAGGGGAGTGGCAGAAGAGACCAAAGGTCTGTTTCTCCTGTTTTATGTGTACAAGATAGAGCCTGAGGTCAGATTCTCTACTGCTCTATGCTTTCATACATGGTTGTGTACGTGTATACTTCTCTGCAAAGTGAGCATAGGAAAAGAACAGTGGGTAAAGTCATGGTTTCTCCTTTCCATGTGAAACACTCACATAATGTAGATGTTTTTTCAGGATATTCACTTTCTTCCCCACTACAGTACGTAGTCAAAAGCTCGATTGTAAAATTGATTTATCAGCTAAGCTTTGATTGACAAATACTTAATAATAATACTGAGTAACGGGCTCCCCTTCGTAAGCACGCTGTGCGTATTGCTTATAATACTGGTGAGGATGTTAAGCACTGACTTACGTTGACCCACATCACTACGTCCCACCTGAGGTACAAGTTGGGTGATTAAAAACCTGCCTTTACAAAAAAAAAAAAAAAAAAGTATTTTACAGCCTTTCATCTTCTGGGGGTTTAACCACACACACCTCTGTCTCGGTTCCTCCACACTCCAGTAGGATGCTGGTGGGAGCTGCTGTGGCTCTTGCAGCACCTCCCCTAGGATACTCAGGGTCCTCCAACAGCAGGTTACAGATACTGCAAAGAGCAGAGGGGAGACGCGTGTGAACGAGCTTGCACCGACAGACACACAGTTACAGGTGTGATGGTCTTTCAATACCTACGAGGAACAGATTCAAAGTACACTTATTTGGGACTATGCCATATTGCATGCATGCATATATATGCAAAGTATATACATGCAAAGTCACCTGCATCTGAATTAATCACGGTATAAAAAGATATTCAAGTACTAAGGATACAGCAGCAAATCTAGAAACCTTATCAGGTACTCATTTCCTCAGCAGTTGCATCACTTATCACTTTATATGAAGTGCTGGGGGGGAAAGAAAAGCAGATGCTTCTTACACATTCAAGTCTTCCACATTGTTCTTTTGGATCAGTTCTGCTACATAGGCTTCTTGGACATCTGGGAATAGATCCAGCTGTAGAGGCAACACCAAGAGTTGAACCGGAGGAATGCAGTTGGGACAAAGGAGGTGAGAACCATAGTTACACCGGAATTCAAATAATTTAACTTCATATTAACTGGTGAGCTTTAAGAGACAGATAGTAGACATGCAGACCATACCAATGCATGGACCACTTGTGCTGATACTCACAACACCAGTGATGAGGGCTCTAACGTGGGGCCGTGGCTCCGCTCTCACTTGTGGTGCAGACGGACCGGGCCTTGCGTCTTCTATTCGGGGAATGTCTTCTGGTGCGGGAGGGACCGCGACCAGACCAGGTGCAGGGTTGACTCTTCCTGGGTTTGGAGGTGGAGCCAGAAGGCGACCGTTGAGGGGGACTGAAGCTGTGGCAGCTGGAGGAACAGGAAGGTTTGAGTTCACATTAGGCACCCTGATGTGAAGGCTGCGGCCTGCTGGGAACACGCCAAAGCCACCAGCTTGTGGCGGAGGATTGAGAACAGCTTCCCCGGGCGCTTGGCTCCCCAGGATGATCCGGTGCCCCGCCTCTGGGGGTCCAAGTCTCTCCGGGGCTGCAGCTATTAGCACTGCAGGGGGGACCACCTGTATCACCTGAGGATGTTGAGGGGCCTGGACTGGAGGCTGGGTAGGGGCCTGGGCCAGGAGCTGTGGTTGAATCTGAATGAGATTGCCCTGCATTAGATGGAGTGACACAGGCTGCAGTGGGTTGTGGGGCCTGAGCTGCAGCTGGGGTTGGGTTATGAGAGCAGAAGCTTGGCTGCTCGGCTGCTGGGGAAGAACGAGTAGTTTCAACTCCTTCACCTGGGTAAGGCAGGGCTGCAGGATTGCGGCCCCTCTGGACTGGATCTGCGTTGTCGTACCGGGCTGAGACTGCGACTTCGCAGATGAAGTACTGGCCTGAGGATTGTCTTGTGACTGAGTGCTTGTACTAGCCTTTTCTTGAGTCTTGGTAAAAGAACTTGATGCAATCGCACAAGAATAGTGTGTGGCACTTTTAGAGGTACTCGGCTGGGGTTCCACCGTTACGAGTTCTGAAGAGCCAGCTTGTGGCTGCATAAGCCTGGAGGTGCCGGGCTGAGGCTGATAAAGTACAGATATAGGTAATCTGGATAAGTTGGCATTTGTGGAGGTAGATGGGGTTTGGATAGAAACTTCATGGAGTTCCACTTTTGTATGCGCTGACGTACCGGCCTGTTGCTGCAGGTTTGTGTAAAGTTTTGGCTGAGACAGTGTGTGCGATGACGAGCCGGGTTGTGGCTGTGTGTGTCCAGAAGTGCTCGACAGCACTGGTGTCTGTGTCCGTATGGCTGGCCTTGCTAGGATGGAGTTGGCCTTGGCATCTATGGAGGTAGAGGGGAAAGACCCAGGGTCCCCAGCTGGAGTTACGGACGCTGCACTACTATGACCGACAACTTGAATTAGGTTGTGCGAGGCGCCGCTCCATTTCGCTGCTGGGCGAATCACGTGTCTGCGTGCAGGAGTTAGCAGCTGCAGGAAAACACAGGAGGCAAGTTGGAAAATGTAAGAATTTATGATACAGTATAACACGCATACAAGTAAACACTAAAACGTTCACCCTTTTTTTTTGCACAAAGTAATAAGCACAATAAAACGTAAGACCAGGGTTTATCGGTCACCTCCAATATGCTGATGTCGTCATCTTCTGCGTCGTCCGGGACTAGAACAGGGCTGCCAGGTATCAGAGTCACAGGCTCCTCGTCTGAGTCATCAGAAATGGTGATGAGCTCCCTCTTACGGGAACGGGAGCCTTCACGGACACAATGCAACAGAACTATTTCCATGATCACCATCATTATCAACAGTCATGTGTGTACTGTTTATCTTAGTATATTGATATCTGTGGCAGAAACGTGTCTTCTGTGTTTGGACAGCCTGTAACACGCTGTTAGTTATTTGTGTATGTGTCTCCCCAGTGTCTCCTGATTGTTCATTGCCTCCACCTGCCCTCAGCAACCTCCCTGCCAGCCATGTTTATCTCCTGATTGTTCATGCCCTACACCTGTGTTTCCCCTCTGCATTTCTCCTGATTGTTCATGCCCTACACCTGTGTTTCCACTCTGCGTTTCTCCTGATTGTTCATGCCCTACACCTGTGTTTCCACTCTGCGTTTCTCCTGATTGTTCATGCCCTACACCTGTGTTTCCCCTTTCTTATATATACACTCCCTTGCTTTTCATTGTCCCCTGCCAGATTGTCTTGTGTGTTGCAGCCAAGCTCTCTAGCGTTATTCCTAGTTGCTATCCCTTATCTGTCTGTTCTGACCCTGCCTGTCTTTGACTCTGATTTCCCTGCCTGCCCTATTTTTGTATTTGTTTTTGTGACTAAGTAAAGTACTTTTTGATTTTGGCCTCAACATGATTCCTGTCATTTCCCTTCTGCACCTGAGTCTCTGCCCCACCACACCGGGTCGTGACACAGCCAGAGAGCAGCACCCAGAGAACTGCTCTGAGGCCAATGTCAAGAGCCACGGCAGGAGATTCTGAGACTACAGGCCACATGAAATTTAACAGGAGTATAGCTTGTATTTTATTAAATTATTATAGGAGCCTTTGCAACTCTGCGCTGGGCTTGAAATCCACTAGGTTGAATAATAAGTTAAAAAAAATAAAAATCTAATCCTTTTTTTCCAGTGAAAAGGCATAATATATGAATGGAGGTATTATAGCTCAACCAATACAGGATGTTTGAGAGTAAATAAAAAATGTTGGCCTAGCTCAATGTTCTCAACACAACCCAAAATATATATTTTCTTTTATAAGGCTCCCTTTAATTAGTATTTTTCTGTGTGCAAGAATTACAACCAAGACATGTACTGGGCAGGACATTTTACAGTTGAAACATGAACATGTTGCTACTCTCTGGTGGACAAACTATAGAATAGTGACACTTGTACAAAACTTTGTCTTTTCTTGATACATATCGCTACCAATTCTGATATATCTGCAATTAACTGATATGGGACCAGGCTGATAATTATATATTATTCATTTATATTTATCTGATTTTTCCCCAGATGATATTTCACACGTCCATGCAAGTGCCAATGTCTCTTGGGATAAAACGCCTAAATGTGCTTTAAACTGACATTTTACACAAATTGAACTTTGCAATACAAAGCGGGCTAGTCTACCATGCTTTGATATAAAGTTTAGATGTTTTTTTCATACTGTACTTAACCTGATGTGCTGATATTTTCTGCTCATTAGAAACCTAAGTAGGAAACGCACTATTATACTGTAGTTTTTACAGTAGGGTTGCGTCTCACTGACCAGAATGTCCATTTTGAACTTCTTTAAGGCCGAAGCCTGAAGAAATCTATAATTTTGGAAAACATTACATTATCACGACACATTCATCTTGATGTGAAAATAAAAAGGGACGTTAATGCCAAGCTTTCTGTCATACTTATTTTGTGTCAAACAGCAATGTTGCTTGGCATTAGGAACCTCAACCCTGAAACTATTTCTGGCAGGACTGATATATACACAAGCAGGAACCCGGGATCAGGTATAGTTTGAAATGTTGTAAAACCAGGGCCAATTTGACAAGGAAAGTGAGCCCGCCTCAGTCAAACGCTACAGTGGCTGCACAGTGCAAGATGCCATGTCACAAACTGGCACTCCTACGAATGTGTCTTACCTTGGCTGCGGTGGACGTTGAAGCTTGCCAGGTGAATGACATCATCATCACTGCCTCCATCTGCCATTGTGAAACTAAGCTTACCAGGCCCCCTGAATCAGCCCCTACACAGTCACTGCTCAATCAATACCATCTACTCCCCCACACACACACACACACACACACACACACACACACACACACACACACACACACACACACACACACACACACACACACACACACACACACACACACACACACACACACACACACACAGTTAAAGTGTTGGTATTCCCCTGGAATTTCAACAGATCAGACTTTAAAATGTATGACTTGTCTTAACATTTACCACACAAGAGGAAGGTTGGGCTCCACCCTGTTCTTATCACACATTGCTAATAAAGACATTATGAGCGAATATCCGACGGCCAGCTCACTTGGCATGTGAGCGGAAGAGGACAAACCAAAGAGGAAGCTGAACACACAACAGAAATCTAAAGCATGGGGACCAGGGTGGAGGGGTTAGGGCTTGTGTCACCTTCTAGATATAGCATCAGCTAGCTATCCGAAAGTTGATTATGTGCGTTAGCTAACCCAATAGAAACGTGTAGAAAGATCCACTCCGTCATCTTTCACTTGCTCACGCAGCCCTACAGTCGGATGAGATCAAAGTTGGCATGAAATCGATGTGAATCTTCTATGTTGTGAAGGTGCACACGCCAAAACTGCGAGAAGCTGTCAGTGTTGCAACACAAGCTGCATAAACTTGCATTTGTATCCACCGACTGGACGTCACCCGCGACACTGTAACACTCGCTGAACGTCTGAGTGACTGCTGTTAAAAAACACAAACTGTCAGAGCAGCGATCGACCGTTTCCGCGAGGACACAGAGAACAAACCGCTGCTCTCCGCTAAGCTAATGTTGGTTAGCTCGGCTCGCTAGCTAGCTGGTAGGTTCAGGAGTTAGCTCACTCCTATCGGGATTTGTGTCCATAACATTGCTTCAAACAAACCACACGCAGTCTGAAATACAGGCACGAACAGCACACCCGCAGATATGTACATTACCGCAGCGACGAGTTGGAGAGCCAATACAAAACGCCTTCTTTGGGGGGACTGACAATCCGTGAATATCGAAACAAACTGCCAAAACAAGAACAGCGGCAACGTCACGCGTACGGGACCAGTCGCGACGTGCGGGCGCCGGGGCTTCTGGGAAACATAGTCCTGGGGGTTGAGGGTCTCTTCGGCCTTGTAGTTATTAGGCTGAGGGTTTACGAATATACACGTTGGACGGAGGATATATTATATTTACGTAAGTAAAACAAATGTAAAACATAAAAATTATAATAATGTCGACTAGCTATGGTAAAACGTGAAAGATAAATAAAGGAACAGTTAAGGACATCAACCTTAGTATGCTTTAACTGGGTTGTCATTTCAAAGTTAAAAAACATCATACAATTTTTATTTCCAAATGTTGATAGGTCTACATTATATCCATCCATCCATTATCTGAACCGGTTATCCTGTTTTAGGGTTGCAGGGCGCTGGAGCTGTCATTGGGCGAAGGCAGGGTACACCCTGGACAAGTCGCCAGTCTATCCAGGGCTCACATATAGACATTACATTACATTTACCTGACACTTTTATCCAAAGCAACTTACATGATATACAGTATACTGTAGACACAGCAATGGTGAGCAATGAGGGTTAAGTGTCTTGCTCAAGGACACAACAACATGGACTGGCTGAGCTGGGGTTTGAACCAACAACCCTCTGATCAAAAGTCAGACTTGCTAACCACTGACCCACAGTCACCCCTAGACAGACAACCATTCACACCTATGGGCAATTTAGAGTCCAAATAACCTAATATGCATGTCTTTGGACTGTGGGAGGAAGCCGGAGAAGCCGGAGAAAACCCACGCTGACACGTGCTAGCCACTACACCACCGTGCTACATAATATTAATAATTAAATCCATTACATATGTTGTTCAGATTTTGTCTCTTTGGACAGCTGATAAAATAAAAGAAAGATTTGCTTCCAATGCCCCGGAACAGTATGTAATTAATACATCAAGGTTTATTAAAGACTTTAATATACATACATTCTTGTTACTTGATTTGGATCGTGATATATACAGAGAGAGAATAAAGCACACAACACCAGGAAGGTATTTTCAATTTAATTTCTTTTAATATAATCTTATTTACATTGTATTTTTTCATAAATGTTTAGTACATAGTAAGTTACAATACTCTTGCATTCATTACACAGTGAACTCAGAACCTAGAAAATGCAGATTGAAATGGTACTGCTTAACAGTCTTTAATAATCAATCTACAACAAATTTAAGCTTTTTCCACATTGCTTGCTCATCACTTAGGTATTTGATTCATTCACTTTGTTGGAGGATTAATGACTGCAAAGAGACTTTGTTCATTCATGGTGGTCTTGAGGACAAGGACTACTGTTTTTTTTTTCTAACATCCAGGTTATGGAGAAAAAGAGATGGGTAGAGAAATGTCAGAGCCACAAAGAAACAGAAAAGATGGTGAAATGGATGATGAAACATGTACGAAAGGCTTATGAGATTTTATTATACATGTAACATAAAACCAAAAGAATTCCTGAAGCCACCTCCTCCTTTCCATCCTCGTGGCTCATTTTGTTAAATATCCAGGTCATGCCCTCTGACCGCTCCATATCATCAGTAGAGTTAGATTTAAAAACTAGGGCTGGGATGATCTTTCCCTTTCACGTCGAATAAATGTAACGTGGCATTTAAAACACCAAAACAGTTTTCATACACTGACAAAAGTATTTCTTCCCCCATGATATGAAAAAAAAAAAAAAAAAAAAAGTAACAAAATTCAATAAAACCCACTTTGTGGATTACTTGAATTGCAAGTGAATCGACCCTTCAACTCTGGTAGAGGGGGTGATCAAGAGATTAGTGTGGGCTCTTTGTAGAGCAAATAGCAGCTTGGTCAGTAATCACTTAGTAATAAATAATAAAATATCAGAGTGGATCAGAGTGGTAGCAGATACAAACGGAAGAGACAAAAGGTTACCAAAACAGAAGAGCAGGCTCATTTGATAATTTTTACAGCGTAACCGGGTGCCATGCCTGACCCTGACACACACGCACACATTCACACGTACATGCACACACAGTCACAGTCTCAGTATCAGTCTCACACACAATCACACATTCACACGTACATGCGCACGTTCTGGTATGCGACAGTGGTTAAACATGAAGCATGAATACTACTCAATCAGCTTGTCAGACAGAAAGACAATCAGTCTCCGCCTTGTTCTTCACACGTCTGAATTCAAGATCTCTGTTCCCAGGCTCGCATGTGATTGGCCGATTCTGTCCTTTGACTCGAGTGTGTTGGGAGTCAAATTTGCTGTGGCGGTAGACATTCTGAAGAATGACATCATAGCTTGTTAAAACTGAAGGATAAAAATGCTTCTTCAAAACATCTGAAAAATTTTAAAATACTTTATTTTTTGTCTGGTTTTTCTTCTTTTTAATCCTTTCCTCTCCCGCTGTGCTTCCTCCTTTAACCTCCAACAGTTCGGTGGTCAAGAGGCCGCGTGTTCTTGGCCGCTCCGTATACTCCGCGTATACTTGATATCCTGCTGATGTGTGTTTGTGTGTGTGTGTATATATATATATATATATATATATATATATATATATATATATATATATATATATATATATATATATATGTAAAAAGTCAAATAGTTTGTGTGCAAGTGCAAGCGCAAGTGTGACTGCGTGACTGTTGGTTTGGTTGCGGATCAGTCACTCTACAGCGAAGCCGCAGGTCTCCTCCACGGCTGTCAGCAGTTTCTCGTAGAGTTTCTCGTAAGACTCGTAGGGAGGGATGTCTATCCGGTTAAAACTATGGACAAAGAAGGATAATTAGTGACATCAAACCTGACTTCTGCAAATATGAAGAGAGAAACCGGCATCATCTTTTTCTTTTATGTGTCCTCACCATGTGTGAGCCTTGGGCAGGTTGTCCGTGTTGGCGTCTATCAAATGGATGGTGAAGAGCCTTGGTCCTGCAGAACCTGTAGAACCTTACACACATACATTCTAGTTATCACTGCTCTACTCTGGTACACAGAACACTCTGCAGTCTTCAAATGGTAAAAGTAAATCAGCTGACGCTAATGTCATGGTAGTGTTTCAAACTGGGCGTAAATTAAAGTGTGTCTTCTAAAAATGTGTGGATTTTATATTTGTACTTGTGCTGCTTCTAGCGTCTGTGCGAGTGCATGACCCACCCTGCAGCGCTTTGAACCCTTGTAAGGGGACCCTGGTGGAGCCTGTGACGAACTGCAGGAGGCGTCCTCTCCTCTCCTCGCTGAAGGCCTCCACCGCCTGCCAGAACCACCGCACCACATTGCTTTCACTTGTGCAGTGCTTCAGGCGCGTGTTAGTCTTCCAGTCTGCAAGATCTATCTTCCCCAGTCCGCCGATGATCAACTGGAGGAGAGGAAGAGGTTTGAGGAGGAGGAGGAGGGGGAAGTGGGCGGCAGGGTTGAGGGTGAAGAGAGGGAGAGGAATCAATTAAGAAGAAGCAACAATGGCATGGCAAGCATAATGACTTAGGAAAAAACAAACACATAACATTGGAAGTGAGGAGCTGGACAGGGCGCGTACCTCCAGTTCTTTATGGTCGAAAGGTTTGAGGAGGTGCTGGGGGATGAGCTCACTGAATCCCTTCTGTAGAGCCAGAAACTGGGCTTCAATTCCCCGCATAAACCTCCAGTTCACATAAAGCCTGAAACACACACACACACAGACACACACACACACACACACACACACACAATAAGAACACTGTAATAATCTGGCAACAGCACTGTGCACAGTAGCTCTTTCTGCTGACAAGACAGTATATTGCTTACGCTCAGTGTCAAGGGCACAGTTTGGACAACGCCCACATCTAAGACGGAACATAACCGCCTCACTGTTCTCACCTGACGTATTCTTTTTTGTTCTCCTCGGTGACGGGGATATTGCGGCCATTAGGTTTGAGTTCATGTTGTAAGAACTTCCCAAAGGCATTGTGCTCCACGCAGAACGTGTGGTCGAGGACTGAAGTGATGTCATTCTCTCTGCAAAGGGAGGAAGAGTTAACACTGAAATTGTGATCTATTCATATCAAGGCAGGGACAGTGCAGGGAAAAAACAACTAAGAAATAGTTCATGATGAAAAAGCCCTCTGCTGTCAGTTCGACTCGTGTGCAGGTGCATTCGCTCACAATATCCAGACAAGGCTCTTGTGCAACTCCGGGTCGGTGGTCTCCAGGTCGTTGAGCTGGATGGGTTTGCCTAGCAGCTGTTTGTAGAAGGGCAGCGTGAAGCTCCCGTTGATGTAGTGACCGTGAAAAACAGCCAGGCCCATCACACGGCCCACAAAGTGGAAGTATGACAGATGGTCCTGAAAGAAAGTAACACAGCCGGAGAGACGGACAGAGGCGGTCACAAAGGATCAAAGAGAATCGCCTTACTTTGTGTGTGTGTGTGTGTGTGTGTGTGTGTGTGTGTGTGTGTGTGTGTGTGTACACTCACAGGGTTGATGGAGGAGTCGGGGTTGATCTGTAGTGTGTAGATATTGTCTGTGGAGTACTGGAACAGGCCGTAATAGGGGTTCAACATTTCATGACACAGCAGGTACAGCCACTCCCTACAGACAACCACCACATTGTTAACAACACATTCATTAATCATTGAACAATAAAAGAAAACTGCAAATTATATATGATGTCGGCGTGTCCACTGAATTCTCTTCTTTCTTTTTTTTTTTTTTACCAGCAGCTCTAATGAAAAATAAACTGAAACTGAATGAACAGATGTAGCACTTTAACAAGTGAAGCTGTTTTTACGTGGAACATGTTCTCTACCTTGAGGAGGCTCTGCACAGCTCTAGCTGAGCAGCAGGTTAAGTCCACGAACTGGACGTTAAGGAAATAAAATGTTCGAAATGAGACAACCAAAAACAATGGCGGAGTGGGGAAAGATAGGCAGTGGGAATTGGTCTATAACACTCCCTAAATTCTTGTTTAAGTCGTTTTAGCAATATGATTTCCATTTAGCTCTGTGTTGGTTAGCTATATAAAAAAAAAAAATAATTCAACTTATGAATGTATACTTATACCACTTGAACTCGACTTGGGATGTGACTTATAAAAAGTTCCTGATGAATATGAATGTCCTCCAAACAAATGCAGAATTGCTCGGAGGTGTGAATAGCAAATTACCTGGCCACCCCCCCATAGTCGAGGCCCTCCTCGCCCCTGAACTTCACCATCAGGCGCTTCTTTAGGTCTTTGGGCCTCATCTTCATTATTTGCCTATATGACTCCTATGTCGACACACACACAAACAACATTAACACAATATCAGAGATTAAAAAATTGAGCCTCAACACAGCCCCTGAGATCAGTGATGTTTTAGAAAACAGTTTATTAGCGGCAACGTCAGTGCTACTCAGAGAAAGACACTGAAATAAATGGTTGTTGTGATGAGACAGGAGGAGTGTGTCTGTATGAATGTAAATGGTCACAAGAGCTACCCACTACATCCACGCTGCTTTCATAGATCTATCTGCGCGCGTGTGTGTGTGTGTGTGTGTGTGTGTGTGTGTGTGTGTGTGTGTGTGTGTGTGTGTGTGTGCGTGCGTGCGTGCGTGTGTGTATGAGAGAGAGAGAGAGAGAGAGAGAGAGAGAGAACATCATTGCCTGGCTTTGTTTTGTGATGTTCACGAGAGAGATTCGGACCCACCTCAAAGATCTCCTCCCGGGACACCTCTATGCGACAGTGTCCGGCTTGAGGCTGCTGCAAGGACAGCTCATGGCGGAGCAGCTTTAACTTATGGACCAAGTCTCTCTCGTAGCGCGCCGCCACATCTCCATCTCCGACTACTCCGCCGACTCCTCCACCCACTCCTTCCTCACCCCCCACATCCATCAGGGGGGCTTGTGAGGATTCCTTCGCTTGGGACTGCTGGCTGGAGGTGGGAAGAAGAGGAGGAGGAGGAAGATGAGGACAGGGACCAGACAACATGACAGACTGTCAACTGACAGAAGAAAAAAAAGAGCAGTCTTAATCCAATTACAGTGTGTGCATTTGCTCAGAGCAGCTAAATCTACTACGATTCAGTGTATTCAGCAGAGCTGATGACTGTTAGTAGGTCATGTTCAGAACCAGTCTGACTTCAGCATTACAGCCGTGAGAGATTAAATCAACAGATTAGTCTTGAAACCACTTATTTGGTATGCGTCATGGATGTCTGCCACTCCCAGGTATTGATTAACTTGAGGGATACAGGAGAGGTTTTCAAGTGTGAGTGCGTACCTGATAATAGTGTGTAGGCGCGGGTCTGTGAACTGAGTGGTTCGGTTGTTGTGGTCCACAAAGTAGATCCGGCCCGACACCGTGCTTCGGACCTCCCAGCCCACTGGCAGCGGCCCAAGCTCCTCGCAGCTCACACTGGCCAGGTCCCTGCACCAGTAACAAGTAACCAGACTGAGGCTTCAGTCAGCGACACAACATCCACGGCATCGGTTCAACCAGAGCCGTCTCAATATTGACCCTACATGCTGTGTTCACCCTCTTTCTGATCTAAACCCAGGGGCCGAAGGGAAACGACATGAGATTTCCTCTTCATCTGTTGATGCAATCAGTACAGAACAAAGTAAGGAGAACATGGACCAGAAGTACGGTGCATCAGGGAGCAGCATGTAGTGTTTCGCTAATTTAGCTAGTGGGGGATCATTTTATTTTTTCATTGTTAAATATATATAAATAAATTTCCCAGTCCGAATATAATATCCTTTAAATTACAGAGTATTCCAAAGATGCAGTATATTTGTTGTATAATCCAAAATACATCATTTCAGTTACATTCTTCTCAATGTCTGCTGCTGCAATTTCCTAGTTTGTTAGGCTTATTCAAGGCTCATCTCATTTCAGGTTATGCTTGGACTTCACATGAGTGAAGTGGGGTGTAATCGTACCGCGGTATCCGAGGGTCGTGCCAGGTGCTGACGCCCGTCTGTGTGTGAAGGAAGTACACCTGGCCCTGCACTGTTGTCCGTTGCTCTGTTTTAAAACAAAGAAGAAGAAGAAATACGTCACATGACTTTATAAATACAACATGAGATGTTTTAGAGATGACTTAAACATCAAGAGTAATGTTTGACTGACCGTATCCCTCTGGCAGGTCAGGCGGTTGGTGCCCATGAGGTCTGTTCTGAGGGGTGTGGCCATGTCCTCTTGAGTCCTGCCCTCTGATTCGCTGCGTCTGAAGACGGCCCTCCTGACTTGGTGAGTCAAGTCGACAGTTCCCGCCCCCCGCCGCACCCGTGGGGTCCGAGTAAGGCAGGGGTTCTTCACTGAAGCATCCCTCAAACACAGGCCTATAAACGCACAACACACTGAAGTCATATTTTCTCTATTTTACTGAAGCACATGAAGAAGTCCAGCAGCAACCTCTGTGTGTGAAAGCAGTCTCTCTCTACTGGCCATCAGTAGTTTGAAAAAGAAGTCCAATTGTATAGAAGTCTATGAGAACATGACTCTACTTCTCACTTGATGTATTACCTCAATGGACATTGTAAACATGAGTTCATGGTCTCAATCGCTAGATTCAAGTCTTCTTCAACACAGCATGTTGTTGATTTAGAACATTTAGAGTAAAATGGACCATAAAGCAGGGTATGCTTTAACTCGTGGCAGGCTTGTGATTGAGAAATAATTAAATAAATAGTTCCGATGACTAAAGCGATCTTGTAACACAACAAGCAACCGCAATGGGTCACAGTCCAAATTTGCATGGGATCCCAGCATGACAAAGAAGAGCTGTATTAGCAGAAGACTGAATATAATCAGTTCACACAATCAGTTATAAAAATATCAGAGAACATAGAATTTGACTACATTTGGTTGGTGTTTACACAAGTATTTTTTGTTTATTTGTTATAATAATAATAACAACAACAACAATAATAACAGAATAATAATTGGTTCTCTGAGATCTATATGTTATAGCGCTGACAGCATACACATCTGTTGACACACTCACCCATCATTCTCCAACAGTCCTCTACAGTCCACCACTGGACCTCCGCTGCCGATGCGGTCTCGCGTCTGTAAGCTCACTGGAAACAAGCCGGTGGTAGAGATCAGAGAGATGCAGAGACAATGTGACAGAGAGGCGGCGGGGGTCATTTGTACCGATAATACGTCTGGCGTCCGGGCTTACCTACGATCTGCCCCCGCACTGCGTCACTGTCCGAGGGGTTCAGCTTACATAGATCTAGACGCTGGTCTGGAAGAAGAGGAAAAAGGAAACGTAAACCAAAACCTTTTCTCTTTAATTGACATCTGTGATTTGCATTCATGTGTATTTAAAAGATCAGTGGGCAGAGAACGAAAAAGACGAGCCTTACATCCTGTGTCTTTTAGCCTGCTGATGGCGTTGGAGAGCAGTCGTATGCAGCCTAGGAAGCCTGCCCCTTGTCGTTTATGGATCTTCTTGTGGTTCCATATACTGATGGTGATGGAGTCTGTCTTTCCAATGTAGCTGAAAAACAGATGGAACATTCTCATGTGTCTACTCCATGTTTTTTTAACAGTCTGGTATCAGGGTGAGTGATCTGAAAAATATTTTATCACCCAACCACGAGATGAATAAAAGAAACTTATAGGAAACACCATGTTAGCTCAAACATAAAGTGTCCCTTACTGTAGGACGACACCTCAAAGACCAAATTGTGTACTTATGTTGGAAACATCTATTAAAAGCCAAACAAGAAAACCAGTAAGAAAGCATTCAAAGAGTGATGTCGTGGGAGACTCACAGGTCGTAGTGCTGATTCCATTTGGGGTCCAGTGTGCTCTTGACTGTGTCTGTCGAGTGGCATTGACCTGATCCGTCCACCACAACCTTGGCAAATGGATCTGGCAGGCCTGCACGCACATAGTTCAAATTAATAGTTCTCATCCACCACATTGAATCACAAAGGAGATAATATCCAAGTATTAGAAATATCTCAATTGACTTAAGCGCTGCAGATAACGTATCTCCATTTAAAAAAGCAAAGCGTTCTGCTTCTGAGGACATTTAGCGGATTCTTCTTCTTATTTGTACCTTCACTGAGATCGGCCTGCAATTTGAAAATGCTCTAACCCAATAAGAGCATATTCTATTTGGTTGTTGTTGGTGCATAATGTAATCATGGCATAGTGGAACTGATGGAAAGGAATGCCATCCCTGCTGTGAGGACAGGGTGGGAATGTGTACGATCATGACACAGAACAGCAACGCCACCAGTTTGCTTACAGTGTTGGTTTTGATGGCGCACACAGACCCTCAGAGAAACACATCCTCTCATCACGTATACCGGTCGTCATAACGGAAGATTCATGCACATAAAAAATGAGTGGAAAAAAAAGATACTTACGAAAGAAGTCTTTCTTTGCGAGGTTCTTGGCACATAATACTGCAAAAGAGAAAACCATTATGATAAAAAAGCCACACACACACACAAATATGAAAATGATCCCTCTCTGTGTGTAGGCTGGTATAAATGTATGCTGGTGCACAATAAACTGTGCGGAGGAAGAATGCTGGTTAGGATATAATATATGAATGCCAGCGGATGGTAATGAGCAGCATAACTGATGTGACGTGCAGGAAAAGAATGAGCAGAAAAGTATAGACTAGTGTCAGGATCACTGCGCGCGCACACACACACAGACAGACACACACTCACGTCCACAGGCCGCCCACAGTGAGAGTGGCAGGAAGCCTTCTCTGCCACATCATCTTTGTGGATACAGAGAGCAAAGCTCATACTGACCCAGACCTCCAGAGTTTGTAAGTGTGTGCTAACTATTTAGTTTATTGTGTGTGTGTGTCCAATTCCTTGTTAGTTTGCTGCAAGAGCTGGCAGATGTCATTCTAGGTCAGCTCAGTGAACACTGTGTGTATAAAAAAAAAAAAAACACCACAGCGGAAGCCCATCAAACTAATTCTTAGAAACACAAATCACAAACGTTCAGTCACAAGTGCAGGTGTGGATTATAGGGGCAGTGTGGGCATTGAACAAAAACAAGCAGCATGTTTTGTATTCGGGGTTGATGTAATGCACCGTGAGGTGTAATTGCCGTGAAAACCACGATGTTTACCCTGCATGTCTAAAAGTCCCATTTTAAATATCAGCTTTTAAGTCTATTGTTGGGAGGCGCGCGTGGTCAAAGAAAGTATACAAAAACATGAATTAACTCTCGGTGTAAAGTAAGACACTTAAATATTTCCAGAGGACGTTCTTGTTCAGCATCCTAAACCCTTCAAGGCCACAATAAAGCAGATGGTCTGTTTTTTTTACACAAGAGATTTTTAATCCTTATAAAATACTGGAGGGAGGAAACCTATAAAATATTAGACTATGCAAACTATGCACTTCTTGTGGCTGCAACAAATGGTGAACTATGGCTACCTTCTTTGGATAAAACATCATTCCATTGACCGTCACGGTACAATCTAAGCTGATTCTATAAAACAAACTCTATGCTGGTTTATTAATACAGCAGATTTCCAGAGCAGCAATGTAAAACCCTCATCATAATGTAATCCATGTTGGGCATCACCTCCACATGTATTGCACAGTACGTACAGGACTCATTAAAAGTATAATTTCCTCTCTTACGACTTTCATTAGCGGTAACTTTCATGAGTCAACGTTGACTGATGGGTAATTAAGATACATTGCTGTGTTTGGTGGCCAGAGACAAACCAGCTAATGTAACAGAACGTGTTATAAATACCGTCGGCCCTATTTATCTTCTATTGTCTTTCAAGGTAAACTAAACGGGAGCCCATGCTGACCAATGAGGTGGAAAGTGTAACTATATCCTGTCAATAAACTTAATTGGTTAGATGGGGAAGAGGCGTTTTTAAAAAGGGGATGAGGAGTGTTATCCAGAACATAAGATCGGGTTTCATGCACTACAACTAGAGCTGAAATAACTAATTGTGGTAAATAATTACTTAAATTAGTTTTGTTAATCAGTTAATTTTTTTAAGCCAAAATGCCACACATTTAAACGGTTGGTAGCTTTACACGGTTTAAAATAATTTTAAATTAAATATCTTGAATTTCTAAATATTTATTACATGTTGATAAAAATAAGACTCAGAACAATTGTATTTATTAATTTGATAATGAGATACTAAAGAGAATAATCAAGACAGTGATATCCTGATAAATCAATAATGAAAATAATTGTCAATTGCAACCCAAAATATAATCTATGCTAACTGACGGACAGTAGGGTTGTATAGACAACACTTCAGGGATGAAGACCGGCGAAATCGTCTTCAAACGGGCTCCAACTGATTTTGCTCCCCCACCTGAAACGTTATCGCGGCTTTGAAGTCCAATTAAAATCAGGCATGATCTGGTTTGGCCCAGACAGCCAACTAGGAAGTTAGTCAGCCAGCCGGCAGTTTAGGATGTGGTGACTGTGTGGTGGCGTAGATGTGTCTGGCGGGCCGTGGTTTCTTTCCTGTGATTAACCCGTGGAGAATGGCTGCAGGATATCCTTCCCTCTTTCTCATCGACCTCATCCATTCCTCCTCCTCCTGACTCAAACATTCCACACTGAGACCTCTTTCTCTCACTCTCTCACACACACACACACACACACACACACACACGCACACACGCACAGAATCAAGTTTCTAATTTGCCCCTGCTTCCTCTTTCAGACAAGCAGTAGAGGAAGACCTTCTGTCACTGTCACAGCTTCGCTATCCACCCGCTCTCATCCTCCAATCTCCTGCCAGAGACAGGGGACACTCCATTTTTCACCCCGTCTCTCTTTTTACACCTCTTGACCATCTCTCCTGTGGTACTGAATGTGCGACAGGCCCTTTTCTCAGCGTCGCAGGAAATCCCTCATTCTGCCAAGGTCATGGCTGGTAAAGACACACACAGCTACAGCTCAGCTGGTTCTCAATTTACCCACCGACGCTTTCTTTTTTGGCCTTTATGTCCTTTATTTTTTCTTTAAACCTGAGAGCTGGAGGGAGCCAGCGGGGGAAGAATTCTATTTCATCCAATCTTCAGGGGAAAACAGCAGAAACAGTCCGAGGTAGATGGCGAGAAAGGCAGCCACCTCTGTACCGCGCTAACCACTCCTCCAGCAATTTTGAAGCCGCAACATGTTTTAGCCCAATCAACCATGTCCAAAAGAAGAAAAATAAAAAAGCAATTTAGCTCTACTCTTGCACCTTAAGTACAGAGAGCACTTGCTGTTCTTCAGGTAATGACAGGAGCCATACAACTGGAGAATTAGAAGCTCGTTAAAACTTATTTAATCAAACATAATGGTCTTGTTCTGTGGAACTTTTGAAGATCTGTTCATTGGAATCAATACTCACGATCACAGATTGAGTCCAAAACAAAAAATGACTGTTCGAGAGGGCACTCAGGTTTACAAGTTAAGTAGAGCGACCCGTATGAGATTACAACAATGTCACTTCCTGTGTAACCATCTCCTCCAGCAAATATCTCACCTACTTGAGAACATGCTGTGCACCGGCATCTAAAACACACAGGACCTTCAGATAACCGCCACACAAATACAAAAAATGTTTAATATTCACTCACAAGTTGTTAATAATTTTTGTATGCACTGTATCTTTCTCTGTTTGAGCAATGGTGTCCCATTTGTAACTTTTCTCGATTCCTCCATTTATTTTGCGTGCGCTTTTGGAAGTGTGTGTTTCTGCACAAGCTGCCAGCTCAATAAGTGAGAGGATTAGGAGTGCTTACGCTGCTTCCTAAGTAAGCATGATTCTCCCCTTTCCTCTCTGCTTCTCTTTTACACTTGAGCTGCTTTTTGTGTCCCTTCTTTTTTATTGGGTTTTTCCCCCTCCATAGATATTTCTAATTCTCCCACTTCTCTGCCCTCTTATCAGCTCTCTCTCCCTTCCTCTCTTGTGAGTATCCCAAGTCATCTGCTGCCCGGATGCAGAACAAAATAAGTGTTTAATCCGACTACCTGGCAACAAAATCTGATCCGCACGTGTTGCTTCCATGGGCAAATTAACATTATTCTGAATCACTGATTCTTTCATTCAGTCTTTTTTTCCCCTCGCAAATAAAGCTCCTTAATTTCCTAACAAAAACAAAATTTTGTCCGACTATTCGAGTCAGTTATTTTCTGTATTTAACATTACCCTGACCCTGTTCTGCATTCAAACCTTGCCAGCAATGGGGGGCACAAAGGGTCTTAAAACAACCACAACCTAAATTGGGCCGGGTGAACCAAGTTTCGCCAATACCAAAAGTACATCCTAAGTAATAAATACAAAACAAAAAGTAATAACGTTTGCTTGAAAACAAGCAACACTTTATCAAATGATAAATAGACAATATTTCCAACACTTGAGTGTTTGATATATATATATATATATATATATATATTTTATTTTTTTTGTATTTATTATTATTTATTTATTTATTTTATATTAATTTGTATTTAAGTATTTAGGTTCAATAGACAGCCTTAAAACAGACGGGGGGCGGGGGAGGAGAGCAAGGGTTTCTTCATGAAGTCCAACACCATCCACACCTCATTAGATCATGAAACCCAAAGATAATGCAACACGTTGCTTAGAGCACTTCCCCTACAGCCAACTTAAGCGTACCCACTAGCTAGCTAAAACATGTCCATACACCCAACGCAACACAGTCTTTGTCTGTGTCCCGCAGAGACACACAGGCCTTTCTGGTGTGGCCCAAACAGACCCTCTCTCTGACGGACCAAACAGTGCTGGCCAGCCGGGCAGCACTGCGCTCCCATTGGCTCACTGCACATTCCTCACCCAATTAGAATTCCACTCATACCTGTGGGGGCGGGGCACAGTCAGGGGCAAAAACCTCTGTTTGCATCCAAGCTGAAATAATGAGTGACTAGTTTACACCAAAACAAACACACACACACACCCTCCACAGTCGAATACACCCACACACACACACACGTCTGAGTGCGTATTGATTTTCACCAAAATAATTTCTTGCTGTTATTCTACCAGATTACTTGGTTACTAGGTTAGTACTGAGTTAAAATGATAAAATTATACTACCTTTAACTGCATTTCTTCCATCTAGGGCTTAAGCTAGGGATTATTTTTTAATGTCAATGTATCTGTCAATTATTGTCTTGGTTAATCCATTAATTGATAGGTATTGAAAATGTCAGCAGATAATGAATCAGACCGAGCAAACTGTGACGTCAGCAAATGTTTTGTTGCGTCAGTCAAAAGATGTTCAGTTTACTATCATAGATTACTAAGAAATCCAAACAATGTTCACGTTTGAGAAGCTGGAACCAGTCAATATCTTCCAATTTCCTTCAAGAAAATGACTCCGTAAACTCGTACTCCCTTTTGAGTTTTGTAATTTTGACGTTCGTATAACATCTTTAAAAGAATATATGTTCCTCACTGTATGTTGTGTTTTTGTAAAGAGTTTCTCATTGAGGGCATGGCACTGGGCCAGAAACGGTTGCCAGTCTGGACAACCAGTTACGACACTGTATGTGATACTGGCCGCCGGTAAAGATAAACTTAAACTGAAATGGGAAAAAAATGTGATAAGCGAAGAAGAGTGTCAGATGTGTGAGCATATCTTGTCAAAAACGATGCCTCTCTTGACATCCCTTTTCAGAAAAAAGGGGGACAGAGTAGGAAAATAAACAGACAGCAAGTGGCTCCTGTATATATTTAAGAAAAGCACATCCATCCCAATCATTTAGTCCACCAGCAAGCACATTCTGGTGTGTGTGTGTGTGTGTGTGTGTGTTTGCTCAACTTTGAACCAGAAGGACAAGGCGTCTGCCCAGCGGCACAGAGTGGTCATTTCCATTTGAATAGAGGCCCCTGGGTGCACAGTGGGGTTACATTAGCTACAGTAAAAACCATTGTTCCAGCTGTGTGTGTGAGAGAAAGACTCGTGTGTGTGTGTGTGTGTCCCATAGAGGGAACGCCTGACCCCCCCAAAAATGAACAAAATATTTGAGTGGAGCAACGTTACAGGATGCCCAACAGAACAAACGCGTCAAGCTTTTCAGGCTATGAACAAGTTGAACGAGTCAGTCTTGCTGTGTCGCTACAGCTGACACAGCAGAGAAACGACACTCGACAGCCATAATGTAGGCTAGCGTTGTCAAATCTACCGAGGGGCCGGGGTCCAGAGAGGCTGCGGTCCGACACTGGGGTACGGAGCCCGTCGCTTTCAGGTCAAGCGATGGGTTCAACACTCAATAAAAATGGGTGTAGCTAGCAGGCGTTAGCGGTCAATGGTAACGACAGAGGTACTCGGAGCTAACGCTAGCTGGCTCGGGAACAAGTGTGAGCCATCGGTAAAGTTTATAAACGTGGCGTTAAAGAGTCGGCGTTTCCAACGAGCCGCTAGCAGCCGACTGTCCCCGCTGTAAAAGCCCCCCTACATGATAGTGAATAGCTTCCCCACTGTCCTCTCGGGGCTCTGGTTAGCGTCTGTGCTAACGAGCTAGCACTTGTGCGGCTGTGTTTGCCACACAACAACCGGATGTTTGGGCAAACACAGAGCCGAGGGGACGCTTCGCTGTGTTAGGTTTGCTGGCAGCAACACGTTACAAGAGCGGCTCGCGGAGGGGACATTTAGCTCCGGTTGAAACGTGCACCGTAAGCGATTTCTTTCGGTATCGGTATTTTTTTTTTTTTTTTTTTTACCTGTCAGTCGGATTTTGATGCTGGACCCGTTCCTCCGAGTCCCAGGATTCGACATCACTCCGGGAAAAACGATCACACAAACTTCCCGTCGGAGTCCCCCCAAAACACCGTTTCGCCACTCAATGGGAACGCGAAGAACTTCAGCCTCAAAACATGCGGTTTGTTTGTGTGTTCCTCACGGGTAAAAACGTATTATTTCATCGCAAAGTCCTGCGCTCTTTCGAAACCCAACAACACGGGAGAGCATTTTCGGGCAGGCTCAAGCACGTACTGACGTCATGTCCTTAACGGGTATTCTCTGGTATTACGTTACGGGCTCGCGTCCGAGAAGCGTGGGCGTGCTCGTAAATATCAGTTCTTGTATTGACACTTTCAGACTTTCAATTTTGCTTTTATTTTAGGTAGGCTGCTGTATTCTACATAAAGGGACTAAAATCCCCCTGATTATTATGCTTATTTGTTCAGAAGTGAATCATACCTATTATGTTTTAATGATTTACAAACAAGTTGATAAACAGATAACGTGGGATATCAATAATCATATTTTCTTTGACATGTACAACGACCGCTTTCTCCCATCTCCCAAAACATATTTATTTCCACCTGCCCCAGGATATATATATATATATATATATATATATATATATATATATGTATCTCTCTGCCTTCATTCAAGCTCCTCAACATCACTATAGAAATAAAAAACATATTTCGTATGCATCCCTTTAGGGTTATTCTAATTTTCTCACATGATCTCTCACAATCTCACAACACTCCCATGCCTTTGTTTCCATTATTTCATTTATATTAGAAGTTTTTGATTGTTTAACTGCTCCTTAATAACAAGCCTATAATATCAATAGCATTGTCAGCATAAAGGAAAGGATATATACTTTAGTCATCCCCGAGGGGAAATGTGGTTGTGGCAGCAGCAGTCGAGTTACATATAAGACATTTAAGAAAATTAAATAAAAAAGTGCAAAAATGCAGTGTATGAAGTGTGTAGATAAATATAGTATAGTATATACAGTGAAAGTGTTAGGGTTATTGATTGTTCAATTGAGGGAGGATCTGGCCAGGGGTGATTTATTATACAGTCTTATTGCCGTGGGCAGGAATGTTCTCCTGTATCGGTCCTGTGACAGCGGAGCTGGATGAGTCTGTTGGAGAAAGTGCTCTGCTGTAAATGTAACCAGTAAGTAGTAGTCATGCTATTGGCTGAATGAATCCATTTGAAAGCTCAATCAATATAGTGTCTGCGGAAACCTCCAACATACAGAGTCACTTTTGAAATGGCAGCAACGTCACAAGCTTTGAGCTCTTTCATCCAACAGGGTTGTGATAAGAAAAATCAAAGATGAGCAACAAGAAGACCTCATGGTGAATGTGATTTTAATGGTCTGTTGGATTAAAAAAATTGTGTTTGACATAGTCTGTATTTAAATTAATGAGGGCACATGGTAGATTTGCCCGCACTCAAAAAGAGTTTATTCATCTATCCTTTGTTCTAAAATCTGTGTTGAAAGTTAATATTCTCAAGTTAAGAAATGCAATGTTGTCTGGAAGCACCTTGACTCAGGAGGTAAATTGATCAACTCAGCGGCACATTAGGGGTTACTCCCAGCACACAGTTTACCAATCTCGATGAGGCTGCACTTGGCTCCTTGAGCTGAATGCTAACATGTTCACAGTTGCAATGCTAATATGTGGATGTTTGCAAGTTACAAAGTTCACCATCTTTTGTTAATTAGCACTAACACAAAGGGGTGGCTAATGGGAATGTATCTAGTTTGGCAGCTATTTGATCACAAAACAAAGTATTTGAACATGTAAAAAAATATGACCGAAGTCAGGGGATCACCTATTCATCCAATTGCTGCTGCACAGCTAAAAAAACAATGTGAGGATAATAATACAGGTGCACTGTTCACTTGCCTAATGAGAGTTGGTTAGTTGGTTCCTTGAGTGTTGGAGTGTCTCAACAAGCGTTAAATGCAACAATATAGGAGACCTCATACAGTATAGTCTGTAGTTCAAACTGCATTTATACATGATTATAATTATGGTGATAATGAAGACGAGACCATCACCCAAGAATGCAGATACAACATTAATTCAAGATCAAGTTAATACATTACTTTCTCTGAAATGATGTGCCGTGCTTTACAAAGTGTTTGTCAGGATTGTAAAGCACAGTCCGCTAAGGTTGAGGGAGAGCTGGGTGGGCAGGGATGATGGCTGGAGGGATTTGGCTGCACGGCTGCAGTATTAGCTGGTGGAACAATGGACCCTCTCACCAGCCTGTTTACAGGACACAGTAAATCCACATAAGCAGTAAAACGGCTCATGGGACACCACACACTTCCAGAGGCTAGGCTCACAAACTCGCACACGCACACACACACACACACACACAGATACACACAGACATGCTCATAAAGGCAAGGGCCACAGGTAGACGTGATGATTTGAAGGTCTTTCAGTCTTGTTTTTCTTAGAAGTATTTTTACTTTTAGTCTCTTCTTCCCAATTTTAAGATGTTTGTATCGTCTACAACTGCATTGCAATGTCTAACTCCCACATGTGGTTGTTGTGTATGTGTCAACACTCCGCAGGTGCAGAAACTGACACACACACACACACACACACACACACACACACACACACACACACACACACATAAATTAGTTTATCCCTCTGAAATGGTCATGTACAGCTGTTAGTATGATTATGTGATTACGCGTGTGTGTGAATGTGTATGTGTGTGTGTGTGTGTGTGTGTGTGTGTGTGTGTGTGTGTGTGTGTGTGTGTGTGTGTGTGTGTGTGTGCTTTAGTCATTCAAAGTTCCGTTGGAACCCCTGAGACCAGCTGAGTGTGTTCACAAATACTTCTAAATAAATAATCCCAATCATAGAGACTAACTTAGTTATACCTCTCACACACAGACGCACACAGTCAACAGTCAATGAAGATGAAGTCATTCATTGTGCTAAACAGTTGGGAAATCCCAACTGTTTGCTCCCGCTAAATGAAACAGAAATAGAAAAAGGGTCAAAGAAATAATTCCCTTCAGCTATAAGAAAAAGGGGAAGAAGATAAAGAGGACCAGTGTAAGATAGTTTTTATGTTCCAGTCTCTATATCATTTCAAACTACAACATTGTTGCTGGGGAAAAACAAATTAGAAAGCTGAAACATATGGACTGTAGAGCCTCCTTTGGGAAACAAGAGCAACAGCTGCTTCAGTTCTGGATACAATCAAGACAGTGATGCTCAAAAGAGGGAAGTTTCCCCGAAAACGTCACAACAAACTACAGTGGTCGCACTAGTTTTCTTCTCATCATGGGAGTTGTTGGGGTCTATTGGGTTTTAAGACCAAGCACAAGAGCTGCCAGACACAGACAAGAGTTGGTTACATTAAAGTTACTTCATATCAATGGTTTTTAGTCAGTGGGTTGAAAATGGGCACTCTGTGGAGCAAGAGAACGAAGAGAACTGTAAAATAAAAAAATATGAGGAATGTGAGGCACACCGTCTCTGCATGTCAATGGTTTTTAATTTAAGAGGCCTTACTCATCCCAATTCCCACTGGGCGCACAGAGAAAAAGCAGCAGACAGTGAAGAGTCACAGTGGGGTGAAAATTGAGGTGTGGTAGAGCGCAGAGGTGGAGAAGATAGCTCCAGTGATGGGGTGAGGAAAGGAGATGGTTTCAGCCTGAGTGATAGCTTTCCAGGGAAGCCCTAAATGGACGGAGGCAGACTGAAGAATTCCCAGATCTGGCGCCGCCAGGCAGATTGGAGGGATGAGACCTCAGGGTGGTGGCTGGTTTTGGAACTGTGACCATATAGGAAGAAGAAAGTCTGATATAAAACCGCGTGGCCTCAGCTCACACATCCATATTCCTCCTAAGCGTACCTCCACCGTCTGCATTGGTGAGTATCTGAGTCAAATCCTCGGTGCTAGTGGGTCCCTCTTACTAACACCTTCTGCTCTCTCTCCATTGGTCAGCCTCCAGGTGAGCGAGCTGGTCAGTTGGTTGGTGTGCATTGGTAGCAGCAGCAGCAGCCATGCCATACAAAGGGGAGTGCGGGGCCGATGTGGACCCCATGCCGTTCCTGGTTGCCCCGGAGAAGGAGCGTCTGGCTGCTATGAATAAACCATACGACATCAAGCGCTCCTGCTGGGTCAAACATGAGAAGGAGGCTTTCATTGCTGGGGAGATTCAGTCTGACGACGGGGACAAAGTCACTGTCAAGACCACCAAGAACTCTGTAAGACCAACACTCACGAGTTAATTTTGTATTGAAGATTTACACTTATGAAGAAAAAGTGAGCTGATGTAGAGAGTGATGTTGATAATCTCACTCCGATCTTGATAATCACGATGATTTGGTGATTATCCTCTCTGATCAGACGGTGACTGTGAGGAAAGACGATGTTCAGCAGATGAACCCACCGAAGTTCTACCAGGCCAGTGACATGGCCAGCCTCACTTTCCTCAACGAGGCCAGCGTCCTGGAAAACCTGCGCAGCCGCTACGTCAACATGAGGATCTATGTAAGCTTTCTGTGGCTCTGGAGGAGCTTCGTCAAGTCTTAGAAATAACCCTGATGTCATGATGATGTCGTCACACATTTTGTGACAGCTGCAGTTACAAAATGGGGAGTTGGAGTTTAAAAAACAGGCATTTAGAAAGCAGAATGGGTCTAATGAAAATACAATATTGGTTGCATTATGGGAAATGTAGGATCCAGTGTTTGAGGAGCTTTACCAATACTATGGATTAAAAAGAAGAATATATCGGCTTCAGCTGCTTTGATTTTGACCATGCGTTTTTTTTTTACTGTCTCTCAACATGGAAAGTAGATGTACTAAAATATAAATTACAGTATTTTCTCACTAAACAACACCTCAACTGTATTACACTTTCTGTATTGTCATATTCAGATGTCAAATGTAACTTTTCCCTTAATTGCATCAGGCTTTTATTTTTCTGCACAGATAGTAAAGGTAGATAAAAAAGGTAAGATACACAAGGGGAGAGGGAAGGAAAGGCATGTTTTAGTGTGCCTATGAAACAGATTTGTTCTCACATTACATTGATCGTTTTGTTCTGCTGCATCCTTTAGACTTTATATGTTCCTATCCACTTCTAGACCTACTCGGGCCTCTTCTGTGTGACGATCAACCCGTACAAATGGCTGCCCATCTATGGCGCTAAAGTGGCCCAGATGTACAAGGGGAAGAAACGCAACGAAGTTCCTCCTCACCTCTTCTCCGTCTCGGACAACGCCTACCACGACATGCTGATGGGTGAGGAGCGTGGTCACAGACAGGATCATCACAGGTCATCACGGGTCATTGGGGGGTGAGGGGGAGGAGGTCGAGTTGGCAAAGAGGAGAAGTGAGCATGCAAGTGGTATGCGGTGATTTGAGTTAACTCCCCCCGAGACGAGTTGCTTGAAAGCCATTACACTGTTCTTTATGTGGAAAAAGGGGAGCGGGGCAGTTGCTGTGTAATCAGTGTGGCGTGTGATGATTTGTTCAGGGAGCAGAAAAATATTTGAAGCCATTATATGGCATCAGGGGAGAGCTGACAGCTGTCTGTGTTGTTGGTAATGCTGACAGAAAACATCAGCTGTACCTCTGATCTGCTCAGAGGGAAATCAGCAGTAATTACTCTCGTCTCTCTCACAACCTCTGTCTGTTTCTCTCCTGCCTTCTTCCTGTCTCATCATTGCAGAGCAAGAAAACCAGTCTATGCTGATCACGTGAGGACATGTTTTTAAAAAAATAAATATAAGATACAAAATACAAGGTGTCGCCTACATGTGTCACTATTAGGAACTCCCTATTTGTTTCTCTCCTTCAGTGGAGAATCTGGTGCTGGAAAGACTGAAAACACCAAGAAGGTCATCCAGTACTTCGCCAATGTTGGAGCTTCTGGGAGCAAAGCCTCTGACTCCAAGGCAAGTGTGTGTGTTTGTGTGTGCATGGACATGATATGCTTTTCCTCGATGACAAACTCATGCAAATTCATCTCACATACGTCTTTTCCTCTTCTCTTCTCTTCCTCTCAGGGCTCCCTGGAGGACCAGATCATTCAGGCTAACCCAGTGCTGGAGGCATTTGGCAACGCCAAGACCATCAGGAACAACAACTCCTCACGCTTTGTAGGGACACATATACAAAAATCCTCATTAGATTATCTTTTACGTCGTCAAATGAAATAATTAATTGGATGGCAACAGTACAATCAGAACATCTGTGAGAATAACATTTATGTATTGTTTTAGGGAAAGTTTATCCGAATCCACTTTGGGCCAACAGCTAAGCTGGCTGGTGCCGACATTGAGAGCTGTGAGTGGGTTTCATTCTTTTGGTCTTTTATTACCTCGGTCAAATACCAAAGTCTAGGTTTTTACGTGCTATGATTCATGAAATAAAAATGTTATCATGCAAAAAAACAACAACTGTAAGATGCAAAAGGAACATAACAAATATCCTTAAAACTAATTGTCTTGCTTCAGATCTGCTGGAGAAATCAAGAGTGATTTCCCAGCAGGCTGCTGAGAGAGGATACCACATCTTCTACCAACTCCTCTCTGGAAGGAAACCAGAACTCATAGGTGAGGAAATGAAAGCTGCAATGCCATCAGATATGGAATGAAAGTACATGTAAGCAGACAATACAAGATCCTCTTCCCTGCTGCACATTGCGTATTGTCAGCTTTGTGAAATAAAGAAACATTTGGGTTAACTTTTCTTTGTAACAGTCAAAATAGCTTCTCATTACAGATGAAGAGTTGAAGAGATCAACTAATACTAATTGCTAATGCAATATACAGTAATTAGCTGAAAGTAATAGATAACCAATTGAAATAGTTCACGTTAGCTGAAAGTAATGGATACATGTTTGAAACAAAGGGAGATAAGTTTGTAAAAACTGTTGAAGTCACTAAGTTTAGTGAAGTAAAGGAAGTAAAGGAAGAAGAAGTGATGGTTACAAGTTAGCCAAAAGTGACATTATGTAAGAACTGTTTAGCTAACCCTAATTAGCTAAAAGTAAAATGGTTTAAATAGTTAGCTAAAAGTAACGGCTCAGCGCTGGCGGTTGAAATAGTGAGCTAAAGGTAATAGATTAACAGTTGCAATAGTTAAATGTAACATTAGCTTAAAATAGTCTAGCCTCTGCCGTTATCAGTTTGAATGCAAACTTCACCAAATCCACCTAAATACATAAAATAGTTGAATTGTGTGAAAAGGTATTGCAATAGATCATTGTTAGGGTCAAGTAGCATCCAGTTTAAATGCAATGTGCTGTTGATGAAGAGGTACCATTACAGGTCTGAGGGGGTTTGAGTGTCTCACTAAGAAGCTTGACCACAGGGAGAAATGTTACTTTCTGTCTGAATTAATAATCATACCCAGTAATAAACATTGGGCTTTCAATGTCACAAATGATTATGTTCTCATTAATATGTTTGATACTATGTCTTCCAGAGGCTCTGCTGCTGAAGCCAGACCCCAAACAGTATGTGTGGGTGTGTCAGGGAGTCACTGTGGTGGATAACATGGACGATGGGGAGGAACTGCTGCTCAGTGATGTGAGTTCAGAGAGCTGAGTCATTTTAAATCAGTATTAAAGACGGACACACATCTCAGCACAACCAAGGAGAAATGATATAAAGGAGCCTGTTGATGGTGCTATTGCCTCTGTGTTGTATGCATGTGTGTGTCCACAGGAAGCCTTTGATGTCCTGGGCTTCACTCTCGAGGAGAAGATGAGTGTGTACAAGTTGACTGGAGGCATTATGCATTTCGGCAACATGAAGTTCAAACAGAAACCCAGAGAGGAACAAGCTGATGTGGATTCCACTGAGGGTATACAAAGTCCAGCGTGTTCGCTCCCTCCGGCCTTTTCTGTCTATTTCTCCTTTCATCCGTCTCAATCTCAAGCAAATTTCTGTTCTGGCCCATTTTTTCAGCCCATGTAACAAGACATTGTTGGAATAATTTTATGAATTCCTTGTCCCCTCTTCTCTCCGTCCCTCCCCTGAAGTGGCTGACAAAGTCGCCCACCTCATGGCCATCAACTCCGGGGAGCTGCAGAAGGGCATAACGCGCCCCAGGGTCAAGGTTGGCAACGAGTTTGTGACCAAAGGTATTGCAAAGACATTATTTATTTGTTGCAATTTATTTTCCAACATACAAAGACTGTGATTGGTTACAATACTTGAACTTGTAACATCAGGTCAGAACCAGGACCAGTGTGTGTACTCCATCGGTGCTCTGGCAAAGGCCATCTATGACCGCATGTTCAAGTGGATGGTGACCCGCATCAATAAGACCCTGGACACCAAGATGCAGCGGCAGTACTTCATAGGAGTGCTGGACATCGCTGGTTTTGAGATCTTTGAGGTGAGATTTAAATAGATTCAATGGGCGGGATGATGTCTTCTCCGCTGCTGTATTTGTCAAGTCATCTCATCTCATCCTCTCTCCCTCCAACTCTGTCTGTCATCCCCAGTTAAACAGCTTTGAGCAGCTGTGCATCAACTTCACCAACGAGAAGCTGCAACAGTTCTTCAACCACCACATGTTTGTGCTGGAGCAGGAAGAGTACAAGAAGGAGGGCATCGAATGGGTCTTCATCGACTTCGGCCTGGACCTGCAAGCCTGCATTGACCTGCTGGAGAAAGTGAGGCACGCACAGGCAGCATAAAGTGCACCAACATGGACACACAGTGTTGCATTGAGTATTTCCTCTGTCCACCTCCCTCTCTAGCCCATGGGGATTTTCTCCATCCTGGAGGAGCAGTGTGTGTTTCCAAAGGCAACAAATGCAACCTTCAAAGCAGCTCTGTATGACAACCACCTGGGCAAGTCCTCCAACTTCCTCAAGCCGAAAGGGGGGAAGAAAGGACCAGAGGCCCACTTTGAACTGGTGCACTACGCCGGCACTGTGAGTACAAACAACCTCCACAGGGATGTTAGTTAAAAAGATAGTGACAAACAAATACGTATATTGCTTGGGGCTGATTGACTGCATCCACGTCTGTCAACAAAGTCCTTGATATCTAGACGTGTAACTGTGTGTATGTACTGTAGGTCCATTAATGCTGTTTGCGCCTCCCACAGGTGGGCTACAACATCGCTAGCTGGCTGGAGAAGAACAAGGACCCTCTGAACGAGACGGTGGTGGGACTCTTCCAGAAGTCCTCCATGCCTCTGCTGGCCGTGCTCTTCAAAGAGGAGGAGACCGCTGCAGGACCCAAGAAACAGAAGAAGGGGTCATCCTTTCAAACCGTCTCCAATTTCTACAGGGTAACTTGCATGTGTGCGCACCGCAGGCACACATACACCACAGTGTATGTGTGTGTCAGTAACATTATTTGGTGTCTGGTGGAGGGTTGGATGCAAGCAGTGATACCAGCAGCCGGTTAGCTTAGCTTAGCACAAAGACTGGAAACAGGGTAACAAGAAGATGACAATATCCACTTATCAGCCCCGCCTTTTCCTAACATTTAATATACAGTAAACATGAGGAACAACAAGCACACCATGCAACTTGAGCTCAAGAAGAAGGGTAGAAAAGACACGCTTACAATCTCACGGGTGTCCTTTCACTATCTGTGCACAACAGGAACAACTGAACAAACTGATGAGCACCCTGCGAAGCACTGCTCCGCACTTTGTCCGCTGCATCGTGCCCAATGAGTTCAAGAAGTCAGGTCAGTGGAGGGAGCGTGGCGATGTTTCGTCTCACTCTTGAAGCCACTGTGCATGTTTTAGTCTATATAGTGAGAAATGCGCTCACTATAGTAAGAAATGTATTCTTCTTAAGACATTTGGTAAAATATTCCCTGTGCACTCTCCACTTGATGTTGTAAAGGTGTGACAGACAACCATCTGGTCCTGCATCAGTTAGCCTGCAACGGTGTGCTGGAGGGCATCCGTATCTGCAGGAAAGGATTCCCCAACAGACTGCAGTACCCAGAATTCAAACAAAGGTTTGCCTCCCCTTCTTTCTGCACTCATCTACATTATTACATTTGTTTAATCTCCACGTTTAAGTGAACAGCTCTCACTTTTCTCCTCTCCTAATGTCCCTCAGGTACTATATCCTCAACCCCAGCATCATCCCAAAAGGATTCGTCGACAACAAGAAGGCCTCGGAGCTCATCCTGAGTTCAGTCGGCCTAGATAATATGGAGTACCGCATCGGCCACACCAAGGTTCACCGCTGTTATATTCAATATGTAACACACAACACATTTAAAGATATCTCTTCTTGAACAAATACATAATAATCAATTTAAAAGATTCTAAAGTTGAATCACTTTTTGCCCCTCTTTAGGTCTTTGTGTGCGATCTACTATGAACAAATGAGAGCATGAATCTGATGATGGATTTTACTTCAGTTTTCCTCTTTGCCTCACCCCTCCTCTTTTTACATCTTCCACCCCTGTCTGCGTTTTCCTCTCCAGGTGTTTTTCCGCGCAGGCGTCCTGGCAAAGATGGAGGACATGCGTGACGAGCGGCTGGCAAAGATCATAACCATGCTGCAGGCTCAGCTGAGAGGAGCTCTAATGAGGGTCGAGTTCAAGAAGATGGTGGACAGACGGTCAGCGTGGGCATGGTTCTGTTTCTCCATTGAGACAGCTGGGTCAGAGACTGTGTTTTGGTCAATTAAATATCCAACAGTGTTTCTGCATTTGTGTGTGTGTGTGTGTGTGTGTGTGTGTGTGTGTGTGTGTGTGTGTGTGTGTGTGTGTGTGTGTGTGTGTGTGTGTGTGTGTGATGCAGAATTGCATTGATGGCCATCCAGCGCAACGTGAGGAAGTTCCTTCAGTTACGCTACTGGGGATGGTGGAAACTCTACACAAAGGTAAAATGATGAAAATTTAGAAGTCATCATTATTTAGAGGTCATCGTTATCATCATCATCATCATCATCATCATATTTCCTGCCTTGCTCCTCCAGCTGAAGCCCCTGCTGATGGTCGCCCGTCAGGAGGAGACCTACAAGGCAAAGGAAGAGGAGCTGAGGGCAGCACAGGAGAAGGTGAAGGGGCTGGAGGGCAAGATCAAAGATCTGGAGGGGAAGATGGTCACTCTGTCACAGGAGAAGAACGACTACGCCCTGGCGCTGGCTGCAGTAAGTGCATCAGTACACATGGTTGTGTGTATTTATACACATTCAGATGATTTTAAGACACATGTCAAAGAACGTGTTACAACCTCTGAGACCACAACACCAAATTAATTTCCCGTCTTATTGAAATTCTTGTCGTCAATTGGTAAATCTTTATGTGCAGGGAATAAAATGCAAAGTCAAAATACTTTTTCTGGCTTCTATCAAGCAGACAAAGAAAGATTGAATCACAAGGGTGAAATCCTCTGCTTCTCTCGCTTGTTTGTTATTTTTTGGTGTGAAGGCTCACAGAAATCTCTTGCTCCAGTTTCTGCCTCTCCTGTATTAACATTACATGCGAGTCACGGCGCGTCTCTGAAAAATAAACATAATCTCTGAAAAACCCAGAAGGTGGTTTAACAACACACCTGAAGATATTTGCAGAATCCTTAAAAACACTTCTAACTAACTAGACGGTTAAAGGAGTGTTGCTGCAAACACTGTACACTGCACGATAACATTTTTAAATTTAACTAATTTCGCAAGTCTACTATCTTTGTGTAAGGAAATTATATGTCCCTGCTTATTTTGCATGATATGAAACACAATTTAAAAAGTTGTAACATCAGTTGATGGGCATTATAGTATTTCATATTTTCATACAAAGTCAATATATGATGATTATATATGATGATTATATATTTTGATTGTATTAAGTCCTATTGCTCTGTCATTGCACTTTTATAGTTATGAACACACACACACACACACACACGTACTTTCTCCCTTCTCTCGTCACAGGAGCAGGACACGCTGGGTGATGCGGAGGAGCGCTGCACCCAGCTGATGCACCAAAAGGTCCATCTGGAGGAGTCAGTGCAGGTAAAATGTGACAGATGAACAATACCATATTAAATGTGCATTCATCTTTTTTTTTAAATATTGAGCAGCAGATTTCCTCCTGGGCATGTGTGACATTGTACTAACATTTAAAAATAATCGTGGATATGTGTTAAATCTAATGATAAGACATTTTAGAGAGTAATATATCGGGGACCTTCCTGTGTCTGAAACAACTGTTGATGTAGGATCTGCGTGAGCGCCTGGAGGAAGAGGAAGGCAGCACAGCCTCCCTTCAAGGCCAGAGGAGGCAGCTGGAGGGGGAACTGACTGAGCTGAAGAGAGACCTGGAGTCTCTGGAGTCCACACTGGCAAAGACAGAGAAGGAGAAACAGGTAGCGGGATTAGCAGCTGTGGAGATGTAGTTTCTTTCACCAGATATTGTGAGGGCTTGGAGATATCTGGATTAATGGACTGCCGGGCTGGATGTAAGATTTAGACTGAACCCTGCTCAATGGTGCGTTCAGGGTCTGGACTTCAAGGTGCGAACTCTGGCAGGCGACCTGAGTCAGCGGGACGACCTTGTCGCCAGGCTGCAGAAGGAAAAGAGAGCTCTGGAGGAACTGCAACAGGTAGACAAACACACACACAGCAGCATGCATGCACATAGACTATGATTTTATGTGACCAAGACATATATTGTTGTAATTTAATCAGAAAACTCTGGAGGATCTCCAAACAGAAGAAGACAAAGTCAACCATGTGACCAAGACCAACAGCAAGCTCAACTCCCAAGTGAATGAGGTACGGGTACTTATTGGGACTCTATGTGCAGACCTGCAGCCAAAACAAAATAAGAAGAATTAGTGCGTGAATTGAATGTGTGTGTGTGTAGCTGGAGGACAGCTGGGAGCAGGAGAAGAGGATCAGGGCGGAGGTGGAGAAGGCGAGGAGGAAAGCAGAGGGAGACCTGAAGATGACTATAGAGAACCTGAATGAGATGGAGAACGCTAAGCTCGACCTGGAGGAGGTCATCAAGAAGTGAGAGGAAAATACGCACGCACACACACACACACAGACACACACACACACACACAGCTGACGCTTTTATCCAAAGTGACTTACAATAACACATGTATAAGGCTTTATGAAGCACTTTATAAATAAGTTTAGAATCATGCACGGCTACTTATAACAGGTGTTATGACGTATTTTAAGAAGCGGACATAATTAAACATCACCACGCAACTGCAAATTTGCCCATAGGACAAAAAAAGAGAGAAATGTTCTTATGTCTTACACTTTATTTGTTGTAATTACTGGTGTATACGATTGCTAATAATTTAACAGCCCGTCAATTTACTTAAAGCAAAATTTTGAAATGTGTTATGATACGTTAGAGCAGTTCTCTATGTTGATTTATAACTAGCTAATGTTATATGGTAGTTATAATGTGCTGGATAACCCAGGACTCTTGTGACATGCATGATTATATACGTTTATTAATAGTTGTATAAAGCCTCATAATAATGTCTTATGACATGGCCTTATATTAAGGGTTGACACAAAGGCTTATCACTACACGGTAGACAGACATTCGTGTGTGTCCCTCCCTCTCATTCACACTCTGAATCCTGGCAGTTTCTGATTCCCCTGCCGTGTGTGTGTGTGTGTGTGTGTGTGTGTGTGTGTGTTCCTTACAGGAGAGACTTTGAGATCAACAACACAAACTCAAAGCTGGAGGACGAACAGGCTCTCAGCTCCATGCTGGGCCGCAAGCTCAAAGAGCACCAGGTCTGTGTGCTGATTTCTTCTTCTGTGGTTTTACATATTTATCAATGAAGGAGCTATGCAGCTGGTACACCAGATGAGGAGAAGCATTGACTCCTACTCACAATTGTTTTAATTAAGTAGCTAAAAACAAACAGCAAACGTAAAACTCTGTTTTTGAGTTGTGTTGATTGCATCAATGTTAATATATCAATTAACTCCCGATGTTGGTGAATTCACGGCAGTATTTGCAAATCCTATGAGCAGCGCTAAGACGCGGCAAATGAGAGGTGATGAATGTTGTATAAGGTCACTAGAGTGAAAAAAGGAATGAGATGTGAGAGAAATGTGAGATGAGGAGGAAAGGAGCGATAGCAAATGGAGAAGAAAATAAATAGCAAGTTCAACAACAAGACTTCACATAAAACCATTAAAACCATCAAAACATAATGCAAAATACAACAAGAATAAAAACAATTAAGAACATTCGTTTAAAACATTAAAAACAGTCAAAAAGCAAAAGATAGAATGCAAGTTGCTGTGCAGTTTAAGAAATAAAATGTAGTGGTGAGAGGCAGAAATTGATGGATATCCTTGGATCTGGTTCAACTAAAGGCAACAGAAAACAGAAAAGTCTCCTAGCATTGGATATAAGGCTGGGAAGCAGGGCGGGGGGGATGTTGAAGATGAGGAGTTAAAGAAGTAAAGAAGGAGGATTAATTAACTGGTGTTAAATATGCAAGTTTAATGTGATTTGTTCCCGTTTGTCACACATTTGTCCTTCCTCTCAGGGCCGCATTGAGGAGCTGGAGGAGGAGCTGGAAGCTGAGCGAGCCATGAGAGCCAAGGTGCAGATGAAAACCTCAGACATAACTGCAGAATTACAATTATGATTTCACATGTTGACAATTATAAATAAACCAACAGGTGGGATATTATAGATTAAAGTTGGGTCTTGGTCTGCTCCCTGAAAGGTGGAGAAGCAGAGGGCGGAGCTATCCCGAGAGCTGGAGGACATCAGTGATAGACTGGAGGAGGCGGGAGGGGCCACCGTCACACAGGTGAGTGTGACTGACAGCTGTCAATCAAACAGAGGGTAATAAAACCACAGTTTGAACTTTGACCCCGGCCCTTTTGAACATCGACGACCCTTTAGATTGAACAGAACAGGAAGAGGGAGACAGACCTGCTGAAGCTGAGGCGGGAGCTGGAGGAGGCAGCGCTCCAATCGGAGGCCACGGCGGCGGGGCTGAGGAAGAAGCACTCGGACGCGATGGCAGAGCTGGGCGAGCAGCTGGAGAACCTGACCAGGCTGAAGGTGAAACTGGAGAAGGACAGACAGAGCATGAAGGCCGAGATCGAAGACCTCAACGTCACTATGGAGGCCACCCAGAAAGCGAAGGTACGACGTCATTCCGAAAGTCTAGTGCGACCATCTCCCATGTATATAAACTGGCACCTGGTTCGCACCTGTATGTGTTTGGATGTTTACACGTGCAGATGAACTCCGATGTCCACGCCCGTAAACTGGAGGACAACCTCGCAGAGGCCAACGCTCGCCTGGCTGAGATGGAACACACTCAGACTGAGCTCAACACTGCCAAATTTCATCTGACTGGTGAGAGCAGACGCACACACACACACAATATGCCCACAAACAAATGCGGTTTCTTGGACATTTTCCATATGATTTTCTTCTTGTGTGTGTTTGTGTGTGTGTAGCGGAGAACAGTGATCTGAGCAGGGAGTTGGAGGACATGCAGAGTAAGCTGACCCAGGTGGCCAGACTGAAGGCCTCCCTCACCTTGCAGGTCGACGAGCTCAAGCGACAGGTGGATGAGGAGAACAAGGTAGTTAATCCTTTACTTTAAGAAAGTGTCATATTTTAAAGCTGAGAGCTGAACAGCCTCAGTAGGTGCCCTGCACATGGGCACATCGGCTATACCTTTGTGGTGTGAGAGGAGATCATAATTTATTCCCAGCTGATTTTGATATTCTCACAGCTGAGCTTTCAGTTTTAAATCTTTTTCTGACCTTCAGGTGACTATCTGTCCCCCCTCCCCTTGCAGGGTCGTAACACAGCGGTGGTGGGCCTGGCCAACGCCCGCCACGACCTCTCCCTGCTGAAGGAGCAGCTGGAGGAGGAGTCCGAAGCCCGAAGTGAGCTGCAGCGCCTCGTCTCCAAGCTCAACGCCGACGTCACCTCCTGGAGGACCAAGTATGAGACGGACGCCATCCACCGCACCGAGGAGCTGGAGGAGACCAAGTGGGTTGAATAGAAGCTAAAAAAACAAAAACAGCAGCTACTGCTGTGAATCAAAGTGGGGCCAAAGGTTTTACATTAAGTATTTCGTATAAACAAATCGTGGTCTCTACTTTTTTAATTCAGTCCCACGATCCTTCTCTCTCTCTCCGCCCACTCTCCTCCAGGCGCAAACTGGCAGTGCGTCTCCAGGAGGCGGAGGAGGCAGCGGAGGCAGCCCAGGCCAGAGCTGCCAGCTTGGATAAGGCCAAGCAGAGGCTGCAGGGAGAGGTGGAGGACCTCACCATAGACCTGGAGAGGGTACACACACACACACACACACACACACACACACACACACACACACACTTGCATGCACACATATTAATGTAACAATACAAAGGAGAAACAGTCTGCAGGAGTTCAGGGTTGCACTTAAAATGCGTGCTGTAGATCTTATCAGTTATCCAATATGAAAACCTTGGGGACTCCTTGAAACTGTCAAAGTTCCTGCACGCAACACGGGACATTCATTCGCTTTCTGTCTGTGTGACCAGTCCAACGCAGCAGCGGCAGCTCTGGATAAAAAGCAACGCGTTTTCGACAAGCTGGCGGCCGAGTGGAGCCAGAAGAACGAGGAGCTTCAGCTGGAGCTGGACAACTCTCAGAGGGAGAGCCGCTCCTACATGACGGAGCTCTACAAGCTGAAGACGGCCTACGAGGAGAGCCAGGACCACATCGAGACCGTCCGCAAGGAAAACAAAACCCTCTCAGGTAGCTTCTAACGGCTGCAGGCGCTCGTGGCACGGCCCAACCATGACGGGGAGAGCGGGTGGTCTTGTCCCAGTCCGCCGCGTGCCCTCATGTGTTCTTGCCCTCCTTCCCCACAGAGGAGATCAAGGAGTTGGTCGACCAGCTTGGGGAAGGAGGCCGCAGCGTCTATGAGCTGCAGAAGGCCAAGAAGAAACTGGAGGTGGAGAAGGAGGAGCTGCAGCTATGTCTGGAGGAGACAGAAACTTCACTCGAGGTACAGAGAGAAAAGAAACTTGGCATGTGGGAGTTATGACTGTAGAATAATGTGTCCATAGTACAGTTACCTATTTTCCAGTTGTCAAAGTGTGTGTGTGTGTGTGTGTGTGTGTGTGTCCAGGTGGAGGAAGGTAAGCTGGTGCGTGTGCAGCTGGAGCTTGCTCAGGTCAAGGCCGACATCGACCGCAGGATCCATGAGAAGGAGGAGGAGTTTGAAGTCACCAGGTCAGCAAACAGACAAACACTTAGAACAAGCATACACGCACACACCAAAATATAAACATCACAAGAAAAGAACATCATAGAAATATTTTCAGGATATTTCAAGAAAGTAAAATGTCATTATTACCTTAGGGACTGTAGAAAAAGGGTGAAATTGAACTTACATCTGGGGCATGGACAAATGAAAGACCCTCATGTTCCTTCGAAAATAAAACACACAGCAACAAAAAGCCTCCACCATTAATTAACTACGTCCTGTGACGTTTTATGCCGACTAGAAAGAACCACGCGCGTGCAGTGGAGTCGCTGCAGGCCAGCCTGGAGGCAGAGGCCAAAGGTCGTACCGAGGCTATGAGGATGAAGAAGAAGATGGAGGGAGACTTGAACGAGATGGAGATCCAGCTGGAGCACGCCAACAGGAACAACGCGGAGCTGGTCAAAACCCTCAAGAAGCTGCAGCAGCAGATCAAAGTAGGAGCTCTGTTTGAAAGGAGCTGCTCGGTAAAAAGCCTTTTTTAACGTTTGAGATTACGGCCGCCATAACCCCCCCACCCCCGGGTGTCTCATCCAGGATCTGCAGGTGCAGATGGACGAGGACGCCCGTCAGCACGACGAGCTGAGGGAGAAGTACGGCCTCCAGGAACGCCGCCTGTGCCTCATGCAGGGAGAGATGGAGGAGCTGAGAGGGGGCCTGGAGGCGTCCGAGAGGGCCCGCAAACTAATGGAGCAGGAGCTGGTGGAGACCACGGAGAGGTTCAGTTAGATCAGCATGCAGGTAGGTGGCTGCCCAGGAGGGCCAGGAAGCCCCACACACACAGAAGGGAGCGTTTAAGGGCCTGGGAATGGAAGGTTTGCCACTGTGATTTCCTCACACGAATCCCCTTTCTCTTGCTCTAGAACCAAAGCCTGACTATCCTGAAGAGAAAGCTGGAGGGCGACCTCGCCCAACTGTCCAGTGAGAATGAAGAGCTGATCTCAGAGTTCCGCTCTGCTGACGAGAGAGCCAAGAAGGCTGTGACGGATGTAAGCTGCACGGCTACATACACCGCCATAGAAATGTCACAGTAAAGGCGCGGCATACGTGAAACAGACAAGATGTTTAAATCGTTGAGTTCAGTTCATTCTGCAAATTTCGGTGGCTCGCGCGCGCGTCTTCCTGCAGGCGACGCGACTGTGTGAGGAGCTTCGGCAGGAGCAGGACCGCAGCTCCCACCTGGAGAAGGTCAAGAAGAAACAGGAGCAGAACCTCCGAGACCTCACACTGAGGCTGGAGGAGGCCGAGCAGCAGGCCCTGAAGGCCGGAAAGCGCACCATCCAGAAACTGGAAACCAGGGTGAGGAGCCGGGGGGTTGATACCATTGCTTTGAGTTTCCTTAAAAAGTGACAAACTGGGGGAAAGGGTCAGACGCCACACCTCTCGTCCACACAGTGTGTCCATTCTCCCCGTAGATCAAGGCGATGGAGAGCGAGCTGGACCAGGAGCAGAAGCGCCACGTGGAGACGGTGAAAAATCTCCGCAAGGGAGAGCGCCGACTCAAGGAGCTGATGTTCCAGACGGAGGAAGACCACAAGACCAACCAGCGCATGCAGGAGCTGGTGGAGAAACTCCAGAACAAGCTCAAGTCCTACAAACGGCAGATCGAGGACACCGTGAGTGGGAGCGGCGACTCTGGATTTGAAAAGTCTTATAATTTTTACGTCTCTCTAATTGATTATTTTGATTTTCAGTGACGCGTTAATGTAGCGGGAGCCTTATATTTAACAGACCAAGTTGCATCAACCTTGAATAAGTGAATAAGCATGTTTCACTTCTAATTATGCTACTTGGATACCATTACAGCTCAGAACATTAAAAATGTGTCAATCCCAAAAATGGGACACTTTCATGTAATTCCTTTCAAAGCTAGCGCACGCTGAAGACGTTGTCGCGTGACGAACCCCTCGCCTGTGTCTCTGCAGGAGGAGCAGGCCAACAGCAGCCTGTCGAAATACAGGAAGACCGTCCACGAGCTGGATGACGCCGAGGAGCGCGCAGAGGTGGCAGAGATGACCCTGAATAAAATGAGGATGAGGAACCGAGCCTCCACCTCAAAGGGCTTCACCTCGGTAGAGATCGTCCAGGTCACGAAGCCCGCCAGTGGAGGACAGGACGAGTAAAGGGGGAAAGACACACACACACACACACACCGCGAGCAGGTAGGCCATTACACATCTTCCACAGCACATTGTCTTTGACACAAACAACGTTGTTCAGTCCGGCTCGTCTCTGTGCTCACAGAGTGACGCACACAGACATGCAGCCCTCCAGAGGATGCTCGACTGAGGAAGCAGGAGCTCGGGCTCCCACCGGGGGAAGAGGAGGAGGAGAAAGGCCCAGACAGAACTCCTTCGAAAGTCTTAAATAATTAAGAGTCTTCAACATCACAAATAGTCTTAATCAATGCAGTCTTAGGATTGGTCACTTCACCTGTGCTAATCGATCCTTAGCCTGCACGCTAAGTGTGTTTTACCGTTCGTATGCCTTGAATGTATGAATGCGTATGTGCGTCTGCAGGCTTTGATTTAAACGTACATTCAAGCGTTTTTTTTTTTATGTAGAACTGTCGGGTTCAAGCCTTCGATTGTGTCTCACCTTTTGCTCTCGTGGTTCTGTAAAGTGCTTTGGATTCTGTATTGTTTTAGAAGTATATGCGTGTATGCGCCTTGCATGATCTCATGTCTCTCCACTGGAGGGGGTGAAGGTGTGCTCTCACGTCAACGATAGAGAGCCCACCAGTGTGTGTGCAGTCGCTCCTGCATGTGTGTTACAAGTGTGTGTGTGTGTGTGTGTAGCGGCCGGCTGCAAAGTCTTAATAAACTATAAGCAAATGAACAGAAAGGTCTGTGGCTTATTGAGCGTATAGAGGGGAGTGGGGTGAAGACTCTACATGAAGGCTAATGCTAACGGATGGTTTTTTAATAGATTGCTGCACTGCCCCCAAATGGAACAAATATATTCATGCAGGTTTAAATGGTTCACATATTCCTTGAGATTAGTCAAATTAAATCTGGGATGAAGTAAAACAACATTTTGTTGACATTTTGTGGCCCAATGCTTTAAATAAAAAAGGCTCTGAAAAGTTGAAGCATGCAACAAGAACAAACGGCACTTTATCTCATACATCAACATGGAATTTATTTTTCATTTTAGTTTCAGATGAACGTTTCACATTTGGTACAAAATCATTAGAAAATGCCTGCCGATCCCCGTTTAGCGGCTTCAGACACCCAAAGGATTAAATGGGGAATCATGCAGCGTCCTGGACCAGTCGGCGAGCTCCAGATCCATCGCAACTAAAACCCACAGTTCACTCGCTGTCCCAGAGCGTAAACTCCTCGGTCAGAACCGATGACATGGTGCGGTGACGTCTCGGCCACGTTAGTTATGTACAGAGCCGCGTGGCGGTGAGGCGGCGACGCTGACCGTTTCCTGCCTTTCTCAACTGGTCCCCACCACCCTAATGTCCGCAATGTATGGACAAAGTACCACGTCAACAACACCATGCATGCTTTCTTACGCATGACACATCGTTGGCTATGATCGGTTATGTAGATTTAAGAAAAGATCAGTACTAATCAGAGTTTAAAAACCAACCAATGACTGCAGGCCTGAGGAGGGGATGGGAGGTCAAGGTTCACTGAGCCTCTGTATGGATGAGGTGAAAGTGAGAGGGGTGGTTGGAAACAAGTGGAGGCTAATTACTCAGTGTTTTGCTAATGTACATGCCCAGCGCACACACACACACACAAATGAGGCCTCAGCACGAGCGTACTCTTAAAAACGCAAACACCTCAGCCTCATGCTGAAGGCTTCCAAATCATACTTTGGAGGTTAAACTTGAGCCAGATGAGTGATGCCACACTCCTGTACGCGAGAGGGGAAAAAAGAAGATGGTACACATCGTCGATTAAGATCCGACAACCGAAAATGGATTTTATTAAGCCAATGCAAAGAGATCCTCCTCTCAAACAGAAGAAAGCACGGCGCTGGGGCAGAGAGGCACTTACACAAACACTTTCATTTTACACAGTGCTCGCGTCTGTGTGTCTTAAGTGAAGACACAGCTACATTTGTTTTCTTATATCAAATGTCCAACACACACACTCACAGATACTCGTTTTCACACTGGAGCATGTTTTTAGCAGTTGGCACATGTACATGCAAAGCGTTAGTCCGGCCTGCGCAGGCAAACCGGGAGAAAGGGGAAGATAGACATGTATGTGAACGGACAAACGCACAAACAGACTGACAGACAGGCTCTTGGAACACTTCTGGGCGTTTAAAAACACCCCCGCCTCTGATCCTGCCTCTGCCCCCCTTGTGTCACATGTTCATAGCAGCACCAGAGGAGCCCTCTGATTGGTGGGTACTAAGTCAGTCAGTTTCAAGGATGAGTGGCGGTTGCTCGTTCTCTTCCTCTAAGCGCAAGTCGTTGAGGTCGTCTTCGAGCCCCGCCCCTCCCACGGCGCCCTGCTCTTCACAGTAACCTAGGGAAACAAGATGTTGAAGGTCCCTTATTTATACAAACAACAAGTTAAGATTTGTCTTGATCTACTTCCTGAAATTACTGACTTGTATAATGATTAAAAGCATAACTGGGAGGAAAAAAAAAAAGAAGAGTAAAACTAAGTAGAACATTTGAGTGTACCTTTAGTGACACCAGCACTGTAGGTTGGGGTCACAAGTGGGCGGTCATGTGACTGCTCAAGGATCTCATTGCCTGGCTCAGCACTGCCGTCTAGCCTGGAGAGTCAGGAGCAGAAACTCTCAGTTCAACTCTCCAAACTTCAGGATGTTGGTTGTGTAAAAACCTCAGATGATGGTGTTCAGTGACTCGTTCGTTGTCGCTCAACATTTAAGACATCTCCCACATTTGCTCTGTATTTACTCTGTGTGTGTGTGTGTGTGTGTGTGTGTGTTACCTGTGCTGCTTCATAAGTGTGCACTCCCCTCCCTCTTGTGGATCCAGGTTGTACAGATACAGGTAACCATCAGCCGCTGCCACCAACAACCGAGGAATCTTCTGGATCCTAATTTAAAACAAGAAAAACAGAGATTCACAGGTATTTTAGTTCCATTTACGGATGAAGAAGAGCCTTCAGACCTTCAGCTACCACGGCTTGTATGCCGGTGTCGTTATGCAGCTGCTGAAACGGTGTTTGGATCACAGTTCACTTTGGCTGACGTAATGATCTGCAGCACTTCCTCGTCAAATGGCTCTATTACAGCCTGATGTTACACAAAAAGGATCCGGACGCCTTCAAGTTCATTAAAAATGAGCCGTTGTTAACTACGCCGGGTAACATCTTCACATGTTATAGAAGCAGCTAAACTGGTGAGTCGACCGACATCTCAGGGCTCTCAGGGACAAAATTATCTCAGTGACCACAACATGAAGAACACGTCACGGGTGACCACGATAATATGTGTACATACATACATACATACATGTGCATTTATACTCACACAGCTAAGGCGCAGATGTTCTTATGTCCACAGAAAGGCAGACGTACGGTAGCGAAGGCTCGCCCCTGGGTAAACATTTCTGTAACCTGAGAAGGCAGATAGGTGGTGGACGCCATCAGGACCTTGCCCAGGTACCCTCCCCATGTGGTGGGCTCCTCTGCTGGCCTGCACACACACACACAGTTACTCTGAGGAACATGAAGCATAAGGGCAGGACTCATCCACAGCACTCATAACTTTAAAAAAAATAATTTAAGTCTAACTTAATGGGACGGAGACTGAAAGGTACGTACACATACTTCTCCTTCTGTGTCTCTAATTTGAAGATGTGGACTGTCTCTGTGTTGCTGGAGGCCGACAAGTACAGGCCTTCCATGCTGAACGCCAACGAGCAGATGCTCACACACCTGAGACAAGAAAGCCACATGTACGGGGAAGCAGGTGAACACAAACACAAAACGATGAGAGTCCATCAAAGTAAAACAGCTTTAATTTCTGAAGGGCAGTCAGAGATCGGGCCATCTACCTCTTGACTCCTCTCCGAAACTCGAAGAGCTTCTGCCCCTCTGGGATCGAGAAGACACGAATGACGGTGCCCTGGGAGGAAGTGAGAGACACAAGACACGCAGAGGATGAGAACGCTCGCAGGCGAGGCAACGACAGCGATCCGTATTTGCTTCAGGCGGTAAACAAAGCCACACACTAATAAGACACATAGACGTCGGGTCAATGCGCTTTAGAGGAAGTGTCGTACCTTCTCCGAGGCTGTGGCCAGTTTGGTTCCACTTGCATCGAAAGCCAGAGCCGCTAATGGGCTGTCGTGGGCTGGAATCATGTTAGCCGCTCGCTGGAAAACACACACAGACAATAGTTAGAGATGCGCTACTGCAGATAGGACTATAAAAAAAGAAATTGCGAGTATCAGCTGTGACTGATGATAGGAAGCACTGGCTGACAGCAAGGACCGAGTATCACGGTACAATTTATATTTAATTTCATTGTTGACAATAAACACTATACAAGCTAATAATAAACAGCAGCTATACATGCAACAAGTGTTTGTGTGATATGAAGTGTACGCAAGGACAAGCGTTTGGTGTGGAAGATTAAATATAGGAGCTTTCTATTGAAGGGAAGAGGCTTTACACTTACCAGGTTGACTGTGTCAAACACCTGGACTTCTCCTATCGTTGCACTGCCTGGGTAAGCCAGATAACAGTTATCGTTGCTGATGGAAAGGGCGCACAATCCTGGAGAAAACACAAGCACAAATGCAAACTGATTAACAGGAGGAAGACAAAGAAAGAAAGATAAATCAGACTCTAACAGAATCACATGGATCTGAACTTGACAGTGAAGCTGAAAGAATGACTTAAGTACACGGTGACACTACAATCATCTCGATGTTTGTAATAGTTCTGACAGCATGAGCGGGTTTTTGTCCAGCGGTTGTATTAAATAGACAAATATCACAAAAGTAACTCAGACTGCAATGCCAGTTTTTTTTTTGCCGCTAGGGAAACAGCAAACAAAAAATATGACAGAGAAACCAAAACCTGAGGTCTCGTCCCCGGTTTCAGTTTGAGCACATAATATGCAAAGAAGGAAAGACTCTCTTCTCTAGTAGTCCTGATGTATTTTTCCCCCATAGAGCATTTTACTGTTGTGTATCTCACACTATACCTCATACACACAAACAGTACTGCGTTGCTCGTCATTCTTCACACTCACCTGAAGGGTTGGGCGGAGTTTCTCTGATAGTGTGCAGCACCTTCATGTCTCGGATGTTGTGAATGTAAAGTGACTCCTCCAGACACACTATCAGCCTCTGCAGGGGAACCGCAAAACAGCAACATGCCGGTCAAATGCAAATACCAATTAGACACCGACATATTAGCCAACAATGACATCTGTGACAGCGTGAGACAGATTGTCTGACAGACAGGCATTTCTTTGCTCCCGCCCTCCTACCTGTCTGTTAAGCTTGACCGCCAGTATGGTGTTGGAGTAAGAGTAGTTGCAGATCTCGGTTCCCTTCTTGAAGTGACAGACTTTGAGCTTCCTGGGGGCCTTCAGGCTGACGATGGCCACCAGGCTGCTGGAGAACAGACGCTCCACAATGCACACATCCTCCGTGTCCGCTGCAGGGACGAACACAGACCCACAGATCACCACAACGTTCACACTGTGACATGCCGTCACCTTTCACAAGCGGCCTCTCTGACAATTTAAAGGGGAAAGAAATGGTGCAAATGAAAGCGTCACATGTTACACCACGTATGGGCAGCAAGCTGATACACAGACGTTTCGCTGCCCCTGAACACACCGGCATAATTTTTAGCACTCTGCGTATGTTTGGTAAACATATCGAGCAAAAGCTGGTTCATGAATTATAGATTATAGCACTTAATGAAAGTGGCTGAAAACACTCATTGTCCTGGTCTAACTAAACAAATTGAGTCTCCTGCTGCCTGATTTGCATTGGTCATTCAAATCAAACAGGATGATTAGGAGGCACAGGTTAGCTCTCTACACACATGCGTAATAGGACCACTGCAGGGAATAGATCATAGTGTAAAATTATGTAAATCCAATAACGAGGAGGCAGCTTGATGTTGTGGTGCATGTGGGTGGAAAAAGCTCTGTGAAAACTTTATGAATATTTAAGCAACGCTCTAATGCTGCAGTGATTGTGTCTGAACCGAGCCTGCGTTTAAAAACACAGACTCAAACATAGGACTGAACAATAATATAACACAATAATGATACAGTCAGTGTAGAACAACCCATTAAATTAGGATATTGTACGTTAGTCTGCTCTAAAGAGAGAGGAAAAAGTGAGTGGACAATACTTACGACATTCATATATCTGCTCCAATTTGTCCACAGAGGACAGGGAGAAAAACTTGTACCCTGATTTGGTGCCAACAGCTAAGGACCTACAGAAATAACAAAAACAGACAACAGCGGCATTGAACCAGGCTACAACTACAGACACACACACACGCAGTATATATATATATATATATATATATATATATATATATAAACGCCAACATCGTCATTGCAGCACACGGGGGCTTTTAGACTTTACACTGCGGGGATCCGTCAGACTGCAGTGGTCTCCGCGTCGCTGGACGTTACCGGTCAGAGGTCGTGACAGTCGTCACACGACTGCAGCGGTTTTGCAATAAACTGGGCCTCTGCGGTCCGCTCCTCTCCTGGCACTCACTGAGGAGCATCGCGCCGACGTTACGTATCTCCTTGAAGTCTGCTTTCAAGAAATACAGCGACGCAGTTTGTGGCCGTTATCAGACTGGAGCGCGAGTCCCACACCGATAACAGGCGCTCGACGCTCGCGCCCCTAAAACATACGAAAATGACACAGACTTCCGCAAAGTGTTTGTTCTACACGACTGTATATATTCATCTTAACAGCCGTCACCAGCAGCCCACCGAGACGTCACATGACACCCAACCTATATGTGTGTTGTGGCTAAAGTTAGCCTCGGACAACACAGCATCGTGTCAGCTAAAGGAAGCTATGTGCTTGTGACGGGACGTTATTATGGCGTCTACAGGGCCGCTAACGGAGCCAGGTAAAGCCGGAGCGTGCAGGTGGCCGTGTCTCGTGTGAGACACGACCACCAGGCCAATTCACATCGAGCACCGTCCACACGAGCCCACACATTGAGCGAGCTAACGTCAGCTAGCTTGACAGCGCAGGCCGTCCGCTCTCCCCCGGCCCTGTCTTACGTGTTGTCCTGGTTGAAGTTGGCGAAGAGAAGCTGGCTTCCGCCAGCATCCCCGCTTTGACTGGCCAAGTTCATGGGCTCGACACCATCGAGATATAAAGGTCCGGTAGAAATAGCAGCAGCTGGGCTGGGATTAGTACTACGATAAGGGCCAGAAGTGTGGAGCTTTCAAGGAGCCATCTCTCTTTTCTGGCTCCGCTGTAGTGATTGTTGTTGTTTTCAGAGGGTCTGTTGCTTCCCCTTACTGCGCATGCTCCGAGCACGCAGCGTGCAGCGCCTTTAAAGAGCCAGGGCAGTTTTGTGCAGTGCAGCGTGCTGATGATGATACATGTGATCATGTACGGTGTGATTGAGAATAGTATGTTTTTGTGTCCGTTGTCTTCTGCTCCACCGGCGAGAGAGTCAGCAGGAGCAAAAGCGGCTCTCCTGGAAACACTCCACTCCGCAGTAACTATTTGGAATTTGATGTAACAGCGCCCCCATCGTCAATGTGTGCAAACAACATCTGAAAAGTTGGAGCGAGATACACAGTCTGTATTAATTATATTTATTCATATTGACAATACACACTCAAGCTCCTGTCCCCTCTTAACTTCATCCTAAAATGGCATATTAAAGATGTATTTCGTTTTTGTCACACACTTTTTAATGCTGCTCTTCACTTCACACCTACCACAGTTAATTAGAAATAATTATCTTTATTCCAAAAAGATTTCTTACCTTTCCTGAACAAACATTCAATATTAAGATATAAGGCTGTGCAGCTCAACATGGCAAATGTGTTTTTGTGTCAATGCTAAAAATAACAGTTGAACACTTTGTCACTCATGTCATCTGCTTTTAATGTTTTATTAAACAAGGGCCAACTGCATTTATAAAATCACACACACACACACACACACACACACACACACACACACACACACACACACACACACACATAAGGCGTGGGGGGATGAGAAGGAAACGGTTAGTGATCTGATGTGTTGACTGTAATTGTGGGTGTGAGTCACCGTTTCTGTCTCTCTGTATTGTTTCATTGCAGTTTCAGGTGTAAGTGAGCATTTCAGAGTAATTGTGAGCGATACAAATTATTCAATAGATAACACCGAGCAGAGACAGACTCTGCAAACAGCTGCTTGCCCTGAAGATTTCAGCTAGTCGGCACAAGTAAAAAAGGAAAGAAAGCGAGACAAAACATGTACAAAGGTGAGAAAACCACAAACGCTCAACTGCCGAAGAGAGCAAATCCACCACGCTCAACTTTGGCCAGTGGTGGAAGACACATTCAGATCTTTTACTCAAGTAAAGATATTGCCGTGTAAAACAAATTGGGAAAAACTAAGTCCTGCATTCAAAATCGTATAAAAAAGTATCAGCGTGACATTATAATTAAAGTACCCAAATTAAAAGTATAATTATGCATTATTTCACAATAAAATATGAATGATACAAATATTATTGGATTATAATTTAATGATGTGATCATCATTTTAATGTTGCAGCGGGTAAAGTTGGGGCTTAAACTACTCTATATACGGCTGGGCTAAATCCATAATTATACATCAGAATTTATTAGTTGATTATCTATTTGTATTAATAATTTAAATCTGCAGAGTAACTAATATTGTCATATACAGTACATGTATTGGAGTAAAAAGTAAAAAATGCAGTGGAGTAGAAGCATAACTGCTTGAAATGATTGTACTTGAGTAAAGGTACTTTGTCAAGTTCAACCACAGCTTTTAGCTTAATGAATGCCTCTGTTGTCCTAAACAGCAATGATGTTAATTTCACCAAATGTTGCATAAGTTCAGTCACTGAATGTCAAAGTCTAGAATTCTCTGAATGCTAAACCTGAGTGTCCATGATCCTTTATTAATGCACTATGAAGTAGAACAGAAGTCTAAAGGGCATCACAGACACATTTATTATGACATTTCCTCTGTAGAACGACCACAGTGACCCCATCCGTTTAGTTAGTCAGACGGCTTTGTTTGCTCCTGTGTGGTCTGATGCCGTGCCAGCTGTGTCCTTTGGTCCCGTTTACTGTTGTAAGGGGGCCGCGTGTCGGCCCCTCCGATAGAGGTCCGTCAGCAGAGGCAGAGCTCCAACACACGGTGTCCTGGCCTTTGGTTTACACTAGCCATGGCCTCCAAATAAACATGGTGGACGGCGGGACAGGGGCGGGGTTTGTGAAATAGAAAGCAAAGCTGCACATCCAGCTTGAAGAAAAAAGATGTCACCTTTTTGGGATGAAAATTATTTGGACACTAGGACATGTAACGCATAGAAAATAAAAATATACTATCAGAGCAATCAGGAATATATGTCTTTTATGTTTATTTTATGGCTTCAATAAGAAGTCAGTCTATCTGCTCTAACGGTTTTGAACGTAATCTCTCTAATCTATATTTTGACATGCACAGTGTTAGTTTGTGTTGGGAACAACCTATGAGCTGTACAAATATGCTTGTCTGAATCTTATCTCTAAACACAACCAGTAACACATTTCTGTTGAAAACTTGTTTGTGTGTGTGTGTGTGTGTGTGTGTGTGTGTCCGTTTGTGTGTGTGTGTGTTTGCATAATGTATCTGTTCTGTCTCACACAGCTGCTGCACAGTGCCCCAAAGGGCCTCTGCTGGACAGTTATTATTGTGTAATATTTAATTTTCCATTCAGTTTGAGCAACTGTGTTATGTGAAAGGGAAGCATGAGGGGATCTGTGAAATTAAATTTAGCGAGAGAACAAAACACAGTCACAAAGAGGAACCATCGGCCATGTTTACTTTTGAATTATTTAACATATTGGTGTGAGAATGTGTTGGATTGCAAGATCACACATCTTTATTATTTTTTTGTGGAAATATTGGTCTGTAGGAACCTTGGCCCAGCTTACATTCTACAAGAAAAAAAACTCCTGTTTGAGAGGATTTTAAAGGCTGAATCATATGTTTTTTATACAGAAAATATTTACATTTTAGAAAATTAAAATCAGTGCTGGAAAAGTATTCAAATCCTTTACTTATTTAAAAGTATATGAATATAAAAAACCCTTATAACAAGTAGTACTTCATCAAACATTCCTCTGAAGTACATTATCAACAAAATATACCACAGTAAAAAAACTTGTTCTGCAGAAACATGCCCCTTGTGACTGATATATCATACATTAATAGATTATTATGCTTTGTTGTGTAAGCATCATTGTATTGTTATTGTATGGTGACAATATATATTTCTAAAACACTAAGTTATGTTTACATTGTCTACCTTTCTGCAATCTTTGCTTGTTTTAAACTACACTTTTTAGTCATGAGCAGTTATCTAAATGAAACCATTTGAAAAGTTTAGAGGTGAAATCTCTCTTAATAACTCATAAACAATAATGTTAAACCACTAGTTTAATCTTAAACAATGTGTTTTATTTCATACTCTTATGACATATTGTTGAGTCTTAATCTGAAAAGTAGTACCTAAACTGGCAGATGAATAGCGGAGTAAAAAGCACAATATTATACTTCTGAAATACAGTGGAGTAAAATTAATTTAAATACAATTAAATAAATAAATAATAAAAATGAAATGTCCAAATAATAACAAACACATTTTGTTGAGTTCTCTTAGGGGGTCAGCGGCACATTCAGAGGGTCAGAGGCACGTTCAGGGGGTCAGTGGCACGTTCATGGGGTCAGCGGCGCGTTCAGGGGGTCAGAGGCACTTTCAGGGGGTCAGAGGCACGTTCTAGGGGTCAGAGGCGCGTTTAGGGGGTCAAATGTGCGTTCAGGGGGTCAAATGCGTGTTCAGGGGGTAAAATGCGCGTTCAGGGGGTCAGCGGCGCGTTCAGGGGGTCAGAGGCGCGTTCAGGGGGTCAAATGTGCGTTCAGGGGGGCAAATGCGTGTTCAGGGGGTCAAATGCGCGTTCAGGGGGTTAAATGCGCGTTCAGGGGGTTAGAGGCCGTTCAGGGGGTCAGCGGCGCGTTCAGGGGGTCAGAGGCGCGTTCAGGGGGTCAAATGCGCGTTCAGGGGGTTAAATGCGCGTTCAGGGGGTTAGAGGCCGTTCAGGGGGTCAGCGGCGCGTTTTGGGAACCTTGGACTTATAAAACCCTGGCCAGACTTGTTGCCCTCCAGTGTGTGTTTACACTATTTTCTCACCCACGACAACATTTCTCAAATGATTCATAATACATTGGTCACGTGTCGCATTATCTGTGTTTTCCAACAGCTTGTGTTCCAACAATATGTAAAAAAAAAAAACAAAAAAAAACGGAGGCAGGAAAGGGAGTTGTCGTGTTGTGTGGAGCTGTTGCTGTTTGCTGGTGCGTTATCATCAGCCCGACCGGGTAGGGGAAAGGGAAGGGGGAGGAGAGGGGAGGGAGGAGGCGAAGAGGGGAGGAGGGGTTACAAACCCAGTCCCGCGGAACATCCTGCAAACACATTTGAGAGTCGCAACAAAAGTCTGTACACTTTTCGCCTCACGCATCGCGCCGTGTCCTCAGCGGGATGGCTCGCCGTGAACCCACCGAAGGAGCCCCGGTACTTTAGACACGAAGTCGTGTGGTGGTCGTTGTTGTTGTAGTTGTTCACGCCGCAGGTCGATGTTCCTGTCGGACTCTCTGTGTTTATGTTTGCACGCGCGGCGGTGGGACATCCGGAATGGGGGATCCGTAGGAGGACGACGCTCGCTGGTGTGCTGTTGGTAAATAGAGCGCACCGACGCGCGCGCGCGCGCGCTCACAGAGGCCAAACGCACGAGATGGACTTTAAAAGGACGAAGTTCGGAAGGTATTTATTTTTTATTTTTTCATAATCGCAGGCAAGTTTGAGTGCTATTATCTTGCAGCATATTTTGTGTGAGAACCTGTCCAATCATGCGAGCTGACGTGCTGGCACAGGGACACGGGATGTTATAGATTAGTGAGTGTGCGTGCGTGCGTGCGTGCGCGCGCGCGCGTGTGTGTCAGAGAGAGATGAAGAGAGAAGCAACAAGCTTGGTGACCATTACTTTCAGTACACAAACTGAAAGGAGCATGATTTCATTTTCATTGTCAGCATCCAATCACTGCACTTCTCTCCCCAAAGTGCTTCCCATCGTCTCTCTGCTGGTCCGGTTCCTTCGTTGGCGTCAGCTCAGCAGTAGTTTGCTTTTTGTTTTCATGTGCTGCTGCATTTCACTGGAGACGGCATCCCATACACAGCAGTTTACAGTATATCATGTTGAAGTCTGCCTGAGTGCACTCATCGGTCAGTTAGCCTCCATGTCTGTGTATGTCTTCCTGTATGTGTGAGTGTGTGTGTGTCTGTGTGGGAGATGGCGATCATCGTGAGAACCAGAGTTTGAGTCCCAGAGGAGATGAACTTAATCTTTGCTGCAAAAGGAATAACCCTGTAGTTACAGAGAGTCTATACACACACACACACACACACACACACACACGCATTCCTGTAGCATACACTATCCCACCATGATCCAAAAGTTCTGATCCTCTTAGATGCAAACGATCCTCTTAATGTATGGAATGTGCCGTAATGGGCTTTGTGAGGTGAAAACATACATACGGTACACACAGGGAAACCATACGACACACACGGTAGGAAACGAGAAGCAAAAGACAGAATCTCAGCACAGGAAAGAGAGAAGAGAGAAATAATAGTGTGCTGACAAGGACAACAATGCTCTCTCTGATCAGAGCCTGCGATTCTCCATCCCGTCCTTTCAGTTCATTACACACACACAGACACACACACACACACACACACACACACACACACACACACACACACACACACACAGAGTTCTGTCATAACCGATTAGAGGACATGAGAGTGCTACATTCAGGTCCATTGCTATCGCTACAATACCGAACAGTGCTCAGAAAGAAACAACCTGCTCTCTTGTTCTGCACTTGGCCCGTGGAACCGCGGGGGAACTAAAGGAACGGCAGCCAAACTATATCCTAACGTTACTGAATGTTTTATTTACTTAATTAGAAATCATGCGGACATTCCCATGTGAGCAGAACTTTAAAGCTGCTGAATTTTAAATTCAGAGCATTGATATTGTAGTAAACAGCATGTTGTACAGATATACAGTGGAGTATAATGTCCAGCAGAGAATTAAGTCACTCTCCCTCTGTTGTGTGTTGTAATCTGAGATTTTCTGTTACTGATGTAACGACGCTGCTATATCAGAGCGGGCGAACAAGAAAACAAAACAAATGAGCGATATGGGAAAAGTGTGTGTTTGTTGTGCGTGAAAGACGGATGTGTTTTGTGCACTAAAGAGCCCTGATGCCATGTACAAGCAGCCTGACCCACAACAAGGAAACACACCGACATTCTTGTTATGAGTGCGCAAACACACACACACACACACTAAATCCAAAATATTCCACATGCAGCACCATAACAGTTCATCCATTATAAAGTCAGACATGTTGTGTCCTTTGAATATTTTAAAAGTATTTCACACAATGACGTCTTAACTGGGTTTCTTTTGCAGAAATAAAATGATCTCGTAAGCAGAAAGTTTTGACCTGTTTCTAGTCAATGTATTAATATAGACGACACTCCAATACTAAAATGTGTGCAGCACGAAAGGTCAGGACTCTGAGAATGACCGTTTATTTTGCCAGATGTCAGCTGCATTAACAGGAGTGTTTTTAGGGTGTTTTATAGACTTTACGGTGAGCGCTGTGCCAAGTGATGGCGTCCCTTTGTCTGGTTCTTCTTCTCCTGATTCACTTTCTCCCCCTCCACAGAATTAACAGACTATTAAAACAAACAGCTATGGGACTTGAGTGTGTGTGTGTGTGTGTGTGTGTGTGTGTGTGTGTGTGTGTGTGTGTGTGTGTTGGAAATGAGGCGTGATGTCTGTGTGTTCCAGTGATGAGGAGGCGTCGGCCTAAATGTGTAATCACATAACACAGCTGACCAACGCAGACACACCTGTGGCCCTGCACGAGAGGCTGCGTTCAAATTACTGTGTGTGTGTGTGTGTGTGTGTGTGTGTGCGCGCATCTAGTCGTATAAAATGTGGTTTCGTAACATTTCCAGATGTGTTTTTCCCTGTAAGCTGGGATTGAGAGGTTTACTGCTGATTAAATAGCCTACACAACACACACACACACACACACACACACACACACACACACACACACACACACACACACACACACACACACACACACACAAAGTATCTTTCACAGTAGTATGTGGCAACATGAGAAATAATGCAAATGAATTTAGTGGCATCCTGTTGCTGCAGTACAGCCACTGACATCACTGGTGACCATACAGCAACGCGGACAGTTGCCCCAGCAACGATGAGGCACACTAAAATTCAGACAACGTGATGTGGATTAGAGACCTGTAAATCCTTCAAGAATGACCATCACACACACACACACACACACACACACACACAACATTTGGCGCCGTGGGTTCAGCACACAGTAACTTATTAACTAATAAAGCAGAACCTCGTTGCCCTCCAGATATGCATTCATTACCTGAACACACCACCATGTCTCCTCCAACCCACTCCCCTCTCTCTCTCTCTCTCTCTCTCTCTCTCTCACTCTCACTCTGCCCCCCCCCCCTCACCCCTCTCTCAGGTTCATGAACTGCAGGGTCCCAGCCAGTAAGCGATACCAGCCCACTGAGTATGAACATGCTGCAAACTGTGCCACACACGGGGTGAGCCCAGCAGACACACAAAACTCCCCCCCCCCCCCCCCCCCCCCAGCCCGTGCTGAGTCTTGTCGGTTCAGCGAAGCCTCTGAAAAAGATGAAGAGGATTGCGAGGAATGAGGTTGAATACAGAGGATTTTTTTTGGAGGCTATAATCTGTGATTCAGCCTGTAGCTTCCTCTAATCTGCTGTAATCTCTGCGCGCTTCCGGCCTCCATCAGAAGAGTGAATGAAACGGACAGAGAGACATGGAAGGAAAAGAAGAGTCATGTCCGTAATGACTGTAAAGCCTCAAAGGCTCCGGGTGTTTCTGATTCTCCATTTCATTCATCCATCCATTCATTCACTCAAACTCACAGGGCAGTGAATCCCATAAACATCAAGCATCATCTTCCCTTTTGATACAGAATCAGCAAAAGGAGTAGTTTGATGTTTTGGGTTGGAGGGTAATCATTGGAGTATCAATCTCCTCGTTGAACTCACGCAAATGAGCCAATTTCCCAAAATGTCTGAACAATTTCTCAGCTGTTTTTTTTTTTTGCTGGATTCAGAGAGATAGAGAGGAATGTTAACACATGTCAGGAACACATTTTTAGGACAAATACAGACTAATTCTCCCACAAGGAAGTGAAATGTGAAATGTGTCTTTCTGATCTTTTTTTCTAGTTGTGGATCCTTCCCAGTCTGGTGGGCGGGTCTGTGCTCTACTTCCTGTCTGTGGACCAATGGCATCGTGTGGCTGCCTGGCTCTATGGGAGCGGTCTCACCGGCCTGTTTGTCACCTCAACACTTTTCCACACCGCTGCCTGGAAAATCAGCCACCTCCGGTGTGTGTGTGTGTGTGTGTGTGTGTGTGTGTGTGTTTGTGGGGGCAGGAAAACGCTGGTGGGGATTTGGCAGATGTGCATGTGTGCGCTGATGTGCTGCTCCAATAGACATTCACATCACACTCAGACGTGCAGTTCGTTAATTAGGACTGAGCCAGAAGGCCGGGGAGCAAACGACAGTTGTGGCGTGGTAATGAAAAATAACTTCACATCCATTTCGACTTCACACCCTCTAAAAAACATTCACTCACATATTTAACGGGCAAACACACACACACTCACATGCTGTAGCTAAGAATGTTGGGCAATAGATTCCCCTCTGGCGTTTCATACACAGTAGTCCAAAAAGACACAACAAGCCCTGTTTTATGTGTTGAAGGACAGGGTCACGGGGTGTTTGCATCCGTGCATGCGGGTGTGTTTTCGCAACAACCACATTTGTCTTCTAAAATGTGACACCGGCCATGTACCGATGTAACCCAATCCATATGAATGTGTAGTAGAGATTATGGATTAAACTCCACAAAGGTTGCCATGATTTAGAAACAAGCTCTCTGTCTGTGTGCAGGATGGTGGAGCGGCGGTTCCACATGTGCGACAGAATGGCCATCTACTTCTTCATCGCGGCCTCCTACTCTCCCTGGTGGGTCACGGGGTTAACACTGTTAGAAAATAATGCTTTATAGTGCTCCTAGTGAGAGCTAGAGAGTTTACGTTTGAGGGTCAAGACAAATAAATAACTCTGTATGGATTATCAAATATCAAATGGCTGACACTGTATGTACTACACAAATGTATTAATTAGAATTATGTAATGTATTAAGTGATTGTGGAATGAATCCTGAAAACATCAGGAGCCCACAAACAGTTACGCAGCCTGAAGATTGGAGCAGATAGAGAGGACACACTCAGGAATGTCCCTGTGGGGGTTGATTGAAGTCCTGAGTACTGTTGTTTATGCGAGAGGGGGTTTGAGTTGACAAACACCTAAGAGGACGAGGTCTTGTCCAATCAATGGACTGGAAAAGGTGCTAACCATAGAAAGGGGGGCTGACCCTTATTGGAAAAGCTGAAACATTGTGAGAAGATCAGCAGATCTCTGGGTGCCTTCTGCCGGGCAGGTATGTATGGATCTGCTGCCCGCACTAGATCTCTGTCTCATGGGATATCGCTCTCCCATGGGATATATTTTGTATGTTTTGTGTAGTTATTAGTGTGATTCAATTTGAAATGCTGTTCTCAGTTTCCTGGTGAGCCATGTTTACTGGCTATGTTAGCCTTTTGCACAGCCCTTATCTTACTCATTGTTTACACAATGTTTCACTGTCTACTGGCTATTTGGCCCTTTGCACAACCCCCCCTGACTACTGGCTATGTTGGCCCTTTGCACAACCCCCACCCCCCTCTTAATAATGTGTGTTTTAACTTTTATTTTTTGATAATCCTTTTTAATAGTTTAACAGTATGTGTATATTATGTTTGTATGATGTCTGGAGCTACCTGGATCTTGAATTTCCCTTAGGGGATCAATAAAGTACTTATCTATCTATCTATCTATCTATCATCTTTTTATTAAATACATTTTTATTATAACTTTCTGCATCCGGGACTTCTCTTCGCACAATCAGCCAAAGATTTTTGAACTCAACAACACGCGTGTGGGTAGCGTACCCCTTCAGATAGTGACCGTCCCGCTGTGTCTCCTCCTCAGGCTGATGCTGAGGGAGTTGGGCCCCTGGGCGTGCCACATGCGCTGGCTGATATGGGTCATGGCGTCTGCGGGGTCCATGTACGTCTTCCTCTTCCACGAGAGGTAACACAGCCGGCCTTTGTGTCTCTCCGTGTTTGGTTTGACACAATGCAGACCAAACTGCCGCCCTTTCCCCCCCTCAGTGTTTACAGCAAACACTGGGGCTGCTGTTGGAGCAGAAACAAAAACACAGAAGACTGGAGGTGTTGTGTTTTTCACGTCGTTTGTTTTCTACCTGCAGGTACAAGCTGGTCGAGCTGTTTGGATACGTGGCCATGGGGGTCGTCCCCGCTCTGGTCATCCTGTCTATGGTGAGCACCAAACACAAAAGAAATGGGCTTTCTTCCGCTGCAGCAGGCTTCCTGCTATTGTGTTGGAGACGCACACTGCCAGAATTTATAGGAGAGAAGAATATAATTAAAAAAAAATATATATATATATATATATAGTTATTGGAGCACATGTACGTATGTTGTAAATTCACTTTCTCACAGGTATATGATTTTATTTGATTGTAATATATTATACTACAAAAATTATATATATTCTTTATATTTTCTATTGTCTACAAATCCCATGGAAAGACCAAAAGCAATAAATCTAAAATAAGTCTGTCTCTCAATACTTTTCTTGACTTTGGTTCTCATCCTCAAGCCCAATAATTGCTGCTGAAGATGTAAATTTTAAATGAATCCGAAACATAGAATTGTATATTTATTTATTTCTGTCAAAAAGATAATTCATATTGGGCTCAGGATTTTTTTTACCCAAACCTCATTGAAACAGGTGTACATAGAGGAACACATTTTTTTTGCAAACTAATGCAGATAAATTCATATTTTGCCCAAATAAATCTGTGTTCTTTGGGAAACAGTTTGTGTAAAACACAAAGTATTAACAATTTCAAATTCCTGTGTTAAACCCTAAGACCTTTGACAAGTTCAGACACAAACAACTTCTATAGATTTTCTTTTTTTGTATTTATTAGGTTCCAAACATCAAAAGTGTTGGAACTTTTTTTGCAATAGTTAAGCACCTTTAAATACATTCTATTGAATGTGCTTTTTTATTAGCTTGACCTTTATATTCTTTACTCCACCAAATCTTCTTGTGTGACTGTTTGAACCGGTCACAGGTGGAGCGTGCAGGTGTGTGTGAACTGGCAGTGGGAGGGGTCTTCTATGTGGTGGGCGCGGCCTTCTTCAAGAGCGACGGCCTCGTCCCCTTTGCCCACGCCATCTGGCATCTTTTCGTGGCAGCAGGAGCATGCTGTCATTATTACGCCATCTGGAGGTACCTGTACCTACCCGGGCCGCTGCTGCAGACGTCGAGGTGACGGGCCGCCCTCACCTGAGAGCATCCTCATCCTCACGCGGTTCCACATCACGTGACAAGTGAGTCTAGGTCACGAGACTTTGTGCTTTGACAACAACGTATCCGACTCATGAGGCTACACCTGGAGGGATGGTGCTGACAGGATCTGACCTTCAGCCCCGACAGCTGCAGGTGACATGAACTTCTCCACTGGGACCAAACACTCTGACATGTGGAACTAAAAGTCATGTCAACATGCTAATTATAGAGCAGACAGAAAGCAAATACGCCTCTCAAAATGTTTAACTATTCCCTTAATCAAACATCTGTAACAGAACGCGATACAGTCTGACTTCACCTGCTAAACTAGCCTGGGTTAGCTGACTCCACCCTTTCCATAGTCCAACCATAAGCGATGTGCTAAAACATGCCACAAAGGCATTACTTCACATTGGGGCTAATCCCGATTTTATTTTATTTTTGTCCATTTTGCACGGCGGCAAAGTATGAAAATATAGAGTTGGCGCCCTCGCTTCCACTTGTTTTCATAAACAAACACACATCCTAGGTCGACTTGGTACTGCGTCCCCCCCCAAATGTTGTACACTGGCCCTTTAAAGGCAAATTAAAATAATTCAATATTTTAGCATTAAACATGTTTTCTACATTATGTCAACTGTACCTTGGTTGAGTGTCCAATAAGCTCACGGCTCACGCTCATAAATGTCTGCTCATGTACGCATGTGGGCCCGTACTATGCAGCTGGAACGCACTACATACGTCAAATGTATGAGTCGTTGAATTTCGTATAAATTAGTAGGTTAGTATGATATTTCAAACACGGCCTTTGACAGCATGAAGCAACCTGGAGACAGAGTTAAGGTCTCTCTTTAAAATATGGGAGACGCACTGATATGAATGAACAGTTGAGCTGCTTTTCTTCCAGATAAAGGTGGTTGAGGATAACTGGCCTCAGTAGACGTGGTCCATTTGTGATTCTCTTGTGATTTACATTTTGTCTTGAATCTGCCTGAAAAAAAAAAATTAAGTCTCATAATTTACTGTTATTTGAAATCTAATCTAGAGCTTTCTGTTAAAATCCCAAGGAGTGTCATGGCTGTATGCTTTGACTTGTTTAGAAGACGATGATTGCAAGTTGTTTTGTTTAAGTGATGCTCTCTTTCCCTCGAACACTTTTCTATCAGCAACAGAAGAATTCCCTTAATCCTCAGAATATGACAGAATTAACACATGGGCATGTTAGACACCATTTCTTCTTTTTACAGTCTTCATTTTTATATTTCTTCAGCCACTATAGATCACACGTGCAGGTTCGCCCGAACAACTAGTGGTTATGCTGTTTCTGTTTTTACAGAAAAATGGAAACAGAAACACTTACTCAGGAAGTGAGACTTTTTAAATCAGATGATCTATTTTGTAAAATTGTATTTTCACTTAATTAAAGAAGAAACACAATACTACACTGGGAAGTGTCTGTGTATTTTGTGGTTACCAAAAATGTTTCATCACATCAAGTGTCAATCAAATAATGTAATTTATTAACACAAATAATGTGCAAAGATCATACAATATTCATCAGGATGTCCATTTCATGGGAGAATCTCTGTGTGCAAATTCAAAATGACAATGTGTGGTGTGCATGTCAGTGTGTGTGCTTGTCAGTGTGTGTGTGTGTGTGTGTGTGTGTGTGTGTGTGTGTGTGTGTGTGTGTGTGTGTGTGTGTGTGTGTGCGCATCACTGTGACTGTGTGAGGTTGGTGAGGGCCCGCAGTCGGAGGGCCATGGCCACGTTGGTGTCTCTGTGCCACTGGGGTGTGGTGACAAGTGGGGGCGGGGTCAGGACGCTCTGCGCCACACCAGGAGCCTTCAGCAGCGACCACAGCTCTTCACCTCGAGTTACTATGGCAACGAGGTCCTCTTCATCCGAGCACCAGGAAACTGGCCCACCTCTGGTTACCGTCCTTAGCTTGGAGAGGAACAGAGACACCCTGAAATAGAAACAAACGTACAAGTACATGACAATAAATGCGCCGGTATGAGTGAAAAAAAAATATATATTAAAAATGTACGTGTATGGCTGTCACCTGGGTATGAGGTCGTGTGATCGTGACGCCAGCTTAGCCAGAGCGCTCATTAGAGAGGTGACGACTCTTGGGACGGGGCAATCCGCTCCAGGAGGCGGGGCGGATGAAGTGATCTCAAATAGCACTGCCTCCAAGGTCTCAAAACAGGAAGTGATGAGCCTCACGGAGCAGCGAGCGTCGCACGACACCGAGAGGTACTCCCCCAGCACCCAAACCTGAAAGCCGAACAAGTTCCATTTCATGTGTCAGGTGTTTTTTTTGGGATGCTGAGAGTCAGCGAAAGCTTGAGATTCGAACAAGATTAAAAGTATTATTACCACGTGTGTGTAGATTTCTTCTTTGCTGTAGACCTTGGCTGTGGCTCCAGCGAACTCCAGCAGCTCATGAGACTGATCCACTACCAGAGACGGGTGGAGCTTGCACAACCTCAGCAGGTGACAGCTGAACACTCTGCAGAGAGAGAGAGAGAGAGCGAGAGCGAGAGAGGAGATTAGTATGAAGACATACAGCAGACTAACACTTTAGTTCTACGGAGTACATTTTGGTATACCTGTATATCTCTTTATTGTATTTCGGGATGTTGAGGAGGAGGCTGCTTCTCTCCAGCATCACTTGAATCAAGTGGGCTAAAAGCTTCTCATCAGCCACCTACACATACACAAGATGTTTTCATGAGCTGAAACTAAACATCCAGCATGTTAATGTGCGGTAGTTGCAGCCGCAATGAATTTAACGTTTAATCTCTTCACCGCAACGACTGTGTTGAAAAAAATGTGCAACAGCACGGGGACAGTCTGGGCACACTGAACAACTCTCGGCCAATCAGCAGTCTCAGCTAGCAGCTCATGGAGCGTGCTCAGTCGGTCAATCGTGTCGCCTGTGGAGCAAGAAAAGTGAGTCAGTTGTTTTTCAAGAGCAAAGACCTAAATGCTACTGTTACAATAAAGTTTTTAAGACAGTAAATATTAATGGATAATTAAACGTCACTAGTTAATGTCATAGCAATAGCGATTCAAGCAATTTATTTTAAATATGTATTAATATTATGGAGAAATTTTTTTTTCTTTAATTGTGTGACTGATTACCTGAACCCGCTTCCCCTCGAAGAAGAAAGAGGAAAAGCCCTCGGAGAGATTGGCTTCGAAATGCATCAAGTGACAGGAGGCCACGCCCCCCTGGCTCAGAGATGGGCAAAGAAGTTGACCTGCAGCACACACACACACACTCACACACACACACACACACACACACACACACACACACACACACACACACATATATATATACACAAACAAATCATTTACATAGTCAAATCACTCTGTTGGGTAGTTGAGTTTAGTTTTTTTATTATTTAAAGAGAGTTTTGCTCTGATGTGTGGGAGCACCTGACTTGCAGGACCAGTGTGGCAGAGAGACAGGGCAGGTCCAGCAGAGTGTGGAGAAGCTCCACTGCAGTTCCAGCTGTCACCAGAGAAGGCAGCAGATCCACAAAGTCATCCACTACTGCTGGGCTGTCCCACGCTAAGAACTACAGAAACAGGCGGATGAAAGAGCAGAAAGCTTGTGTATCCCTCACGTGGTACTACATGTACTCCTCACTACTACATGTACTCCTCACTACTACATGTACTCCTCACTACTACATGTACTCCTCACTAGCCCACACAAGGTATGTGTAGAATATACAACAGTCAAAACGATCTCATTATCTCAGCATGGAGGTGTTTTCTTTGGTTTTTACCTTCAGCAGGTTTGGGAAGGAGTGGGTGTACTGTGGCACTCGGAGCTGTAGGCTCTCCACGTTCAGTCGAAGGAAGCGTAGAAACTCATGTGCCAGGAACTGGTTGTTGAACAGCTCAGCAGGGAATCGCCCAAACACCAGCTTCCACACACACTCACAATCCACTGCAGCCATCTCGCCTAGATAGGGACAAGTACGCCGTTAAAACATTTGAAATGCTTTTGTTGCTAGCGACTCGAGCGACTGAACTGTCGGCGTGAAATAACTAATGCGTGAATCCATATTCCTGCTTGTGTATAGATGTGATTTGCTGTGATCACACACCGTGGTTGAGGTAGAACTGAGCTATGGGCAGCAGGACTCTGGCAAACGACAGGTCTGAGCTGAGCCGCCCGAAGAGCGCCTTAATGCACGGGAACGTCCGGTAGACCAGCGAGGTGTCCTCCCCACACACACAGTCGAGGATACACACCGCCTCCACCAGACACTAAGAGAGGAAACATTACAGACGCAATGAAGGCACCGGTATAAAATCTGAGGATGCTTGGATTAACTGTGTCAGTCATCCTTTAATAAGTCTCATCTTTTTACTCCATTTTGACATTATTTTCCTACATTTCCCACAATAATGTTCTGCTCGCTGATAAATGAGATGAAATAGTAATTAGCCGTTTCATGTGCAGATGTGCAGTGAGCTGAGGTAGAGATTTGTTTGTACCAGAAACTGAACCAGTGTGTGTGTGTGTGTGTGTGTGTGTGTGTGTGTACATCTATTCCAATAGTGTAAATAATCAATACAGAGACTCACCGCTTTCTGCAGGTCTGTATCTGTCCTCTTGTGTGCCTCTGAGATGAAAAAAAAGAATAAACATTACAACTACTCAGACGGCGTAAAATAAAATGAACTGATACTAAAGAATACAAGACAACCTTATCTGTAACCTCCTTTTCTCTCCCATAAACACACACACACACTCACTGCGATCGCTCTGTTCGATGAGGCGCTGGCAGTACTGGAAGGCCTTCTCTCTCAGACGCTCCTTTGGAGGCAGCAACCGGCTGGAGGAGGAGGTTGCTGAAACCATGGAAACCACTGATCCGTCCACCTCCGACCGGTCATCTGCAACGCGGGAGATCAGGAGTGAGAGGTCACGACTCAAAAACCTCCCGAGGGAAATGAGGATTCAAACATCTGGTTTCCGAATGTGAACAGAGAACAAGTGTTACAACGATTCGAAAGCTTTTTTCTTTTAGTGGAAATCACAACCAATGCCTCGATATACAGAAAGCAAAACAACTTCAATCAACAGGGACTTCTCATTTTAGCCGCCAGGAATACTTGATTTAGTGATTAGTTTTGTAATATAACCAGAAACTTTGTTTGTTGGTGTACAAGAAAACGCCACCGGGCCCCGTTAAACTGTTTAGATCAGAGATAAGTAGAAAGGTTTAAAGACAGTTAATTGGTTAATTCAGTTAATCATTGCCGCATCCCTCTAGAAAGATGAGAAAGTAGCAGTTGGAAATACATCCCAGCATAGAAAAAGCCCCAAATCAACCATAATTAATATAAATGATATATATATATGGATACACTGTACTTTGATTGAATTATACATAAAGATTGAATACCAAGAACTCACAGAAGAGTCGAGAGCAAACCATCAAACTCACAAACGGGCAGAATCTGATTTACTCCTCATAATACACACTTTACCACCAACAATATGTGCAGCAACTCTGCAGCAAATGTGTGTTTAAGCAGAGTAATGCATGTGGCCACTGTCAGAGCAGTTTATTAGTCATTCATCGCCATGATTCAGCCACGATTACGAACTCACCAGGAGATTAAAGGAAGAGTAAAAAGCCGGTGAAAGAGTTGTTAAGAAGTCACAGATCAGGATCGACTTGTTAGATCAGGTGTCAGAGTCACGACCACGTCAGGGGTCGTGAAGTGACCTGTGCCGCACCAAAAGTTAAAAGATGTTCAGCTGACGTGCAGCTTGTTAGAAGCACGCACGCGCATGCAGGGAAGGTCCACGAAACTCGCATGTCTTACCATTGGAAAAAGAGTGGGAGAGGGAGAGGCTGAGCTGCAGCCTGTTTACTGGAGATGATGAAAACACAGAGACCAGCGATATAAACCATGCTTTGAGACTGATGCTCCTTGTATGCTCTCTGTAGCTATGACATGAAGCAAAAGGCCTCTCTAGCAGCGGGAGGCAAATGGTTGTGGTTTTTATTTTATTGTTTTTGGTGGGAAGGTCATACCAGTGTCAGCTGCGTTGTTGCCGTTGGAAACAGAGTGGTAGGTGAGGAGCCAATGGCGAAGCATGGAAAAAGAGTAGACGTTCATCCACTGGTCCTCGGTGAAGCCCTGGCCCACGCACAGCACAGTGAAGAAGTCCCCCGACACCGTCCCATCCAGCTCTGCTGTCGGTACCGGCTGATTAAAAACAAAAACACACACACAGATACAAAGATGAACAACAGAAAGTAATGTCTATATATTCTCCACCTTTTACATTAGTGAACGAGTTGAAAGCATAGGCAGGATATGAAGGTGGATGGCTCACCTGTCGTGACCTGGGCCCTGTAAAGAACCCTCCTGAGGGAGCACCACATCCCTGAGTGATGCTAGCATAACGCAACCAATCAACAAGCCTTTTACTCAGGAGGGTCACGTGATCTGAAAGTCAGGTGGAGGGAAGGACAGAAAGGATGCTGATTTATGTGCGTGTGGAATCGGCTCGATCACTGATTGGATTGTCTTTTCACTTTCTTTTTGAACTATGCCCCACTCTCTGTCTGTTACCATCAGTGAGGCACTCTGGGCTGTGTGTGAGAACGGCGTTGAGGATCGGCAGGGTGTGGATGAGCAAGTTGGCTGGCCCTTCCGGCTGTCGGCTTTCCAGACTGTGGAGGAGCTGAGCGCAGAGTGACGACAGATCAGCCCTGGATCCAGCCTGTTGGGGTTTGAGTTGTGTGGGACAGAGATTGGGTCATTTAAAAACAACACCAGTGTTAATGTGTACTGAATCTACGAGCAGGATTTGTGTGTGTGTGTGTCTTTATGTATTTTCACTGCGTCCAAACTATATTTATTCTAAAATGATTTACCTCAACACACACCGAACAACCCATGTTACGTTTTACTCTAGTAAATTATAGAAATAAGTTGTTGAAGAATTTTCACAAAATCAACACCATGTTGTCTGATTGGACACCAACAACTTAAGAGGCAACAAAAAGCTTCTTAGAATCTCATATATTTCTCAAAATAAACATGACTAAAGCCGTAAAACCCAACAACATATGCATTACTTCCCACCTGAGAGAGCAGCAAGGCAGCAGCATGACTGTTCAGCTGAAGGAAGTTCTCCTGGTTGTAGTTCACGTCCTGGCCAGATGGGGGCAGTGTCTCTCTGAGCACAGCTGAGCTCAGCACCTGAAACTGCTCCGCAGGTGACAAGAGGAGGGCTTTGACTCTCTTGTGAAGCTCTGGTGGCAACCTTTGGTCAGTGAAGGACAGAGGAGACATGTAGCAGACGTGTTCATGAATCAAAGCTCACACTGAATATTAAAAGAGTTTGGAGCCCAAGAAAAAGACGATTGATGACTGGGAAGGTGAAGCTCAACATTGTGGCAATTTGTGTTTGTGCTTGCCGACTGAGGGCAGGTGAGATCACCACAGACCGTAAACGTGGAGGGAGGGGTTAGGTAGATTGCAAGGAATGAGGGCAGAAAGGGGACCGGACAGAGGGCTCTGCGTATGTCGATGGGAGCTCTTACGTCCTGGTGTACTTGGTAGCAGAGAGTATGAGGTGCAGCCTCTGCAGGGAGTCGACGGCCTCGTGTCCGAGCTCCTTCCCCTGGAGCAGCTTCCCCAATCTGCTGTGAAACTTCTGCAGCTCAGACTCCTGAATCTCTCTAGAAAGGACACACAGCACAGTTGGTTTTGTCTCTGCAAATATGTATTTATTAATATATGGCTTAAACATCTCACCACTTAATTATTGACTAAATTAAATCAACTCCGTGTTTGATCATTAATCACCCCTTTAAGGTCGTTTATATGTGCAAAGTAACAGAAATACACAATTGTGCAGCTTTTTTTACTTTACCGAACTCAGCTTTTTACAGTGACACGAACACAATAGTTAAACGTCACCCTTTTTTCCGATAATTCACAGTGAATTACGTTTAAATACTAAGAAAAATACCAAGCGCCATAATGGAAATACTTTAAGCCACCCTACTGGTGATAAGCACCTGTTAAAGTAACACCACGTGAACAGAAACATTAAAAGTTTAAGTAATAAAACAAAGCGTAGCGTGGTTTTGACAGGTGACCTAGCTTTAGCCTCGTTAGCTTAGGAGAGGAAACGCTGTCGCGAAGCACGTAAAGGAGCTGAGGAGACGAACTGAAGGCGGCGGAGGAAGTCACATTTATTTTATTTTGTTCCTACCTTGCCTGTTTAATTAAACTCTCCGAACTGTGAGCATACATTATGAGAGAAAGTCGCGCATTCCTCTGCTCAGCGAAAGGTAAACAGTGCACTCGCTAATCGCGTCCTGAAGGAATCACATGACCGTCACGTTAGTTCCGCCTTCACTGAGGGAAGTGATGGAGGTCCAGCTGGCGACTCGCTCACACGTAATATCATACGCCATAAATCACGGTGCACAATGTTTGTTTGAATAACAACCTGTTTTTTGTCTTTCTTCTAAAAAGTGTTAGTTCGGTTACTACAAATTTCTGTCTTCAACAGTTTAATTGCCTAAACATGATATTTAACACGTGAATTTTCCTATTATGCAAATGATCCCTTAAGTAGCATTTTATTTTCATCCTCAGAGGACCAAACAGAAACAAAAACTTTTATTTTTCAGTAGGTGGCTTTATGTCAACCCTCACTGATACTGGAGGAATAACACGCTTTACAGGTGTTCTTTCTGCACTCAGTTTTCCAAAGGTTCTCAAAACGCTACAGAAACAGGTTATTTTTTTAGATAATTACAATTTACTGCTACTTCAGTATTATTAGTATTATCACTAATTCCGTGTTGCAAGAATATGTAATGAATCTGAAGGAGTAAACAATTATGTCAAATGGAAACCTTTAGCATCTATATGAACAAGAGACACGCTATAAGACATAGCCCAATGACCAGTTATAAACCTATAAGCGGTCCCTGTGCGACTGAGTGAATAAACGTCCACACGGCCACCGTACCACACAAAGTTAGACAGGTTGCAGAAGTTGAGGGTGCGCTCTTCCTCACCTCTGCAGTAAACTTGTTATTTCCATCCGAGCTCACACCGCCCACCTCCGCTCTCTCTCTCTCTCTCTCTCTCTCTCTCTCTCTCTCTCTCTCTCTCTCTCTCTCTCTCTCTCTCTCTCTCTCTCTCTCACTCATATTCTCCGTGTCTTTCTGCCACACAGTGAGGTCGGTGCTACAGCTCCCATGCGCTCCTCACTTACTTTGAAAGTGACCTGTCTTTTGAGTAAATGGAGACAACTTAAGCCTCTGGGATTCTTGGTTAATCAACCGTTTTAAAACAAACAACAAAACAACAAAAACAAACAGGCTACTACACCTCGGCCGAGTTGGACTTCCCTTCAACTCTTTGGACAACTCTCCGCCGCATCTCAGGTAGGCAAAATACCTCTCATGTATATAAAATAACTCTCTTTAAAAAAAATGCATTTAAGAGAAGTGTTGATCAGCTCAGGAATAATGACATCTATCAGAAAGGTGGCCGAATTGGCTTGTAAAACGTGCGAAGTGATATTAGCTACATCCCTTATCACCGCAGTGGTGTGTGTGTGTGTGTGTGTGTGTGTGTGTGTGTGTGTGTGTGTGTGTGTGTGTGACACATCTGTCCAAAACACAAGTCACTTTGACCTTCAGGAGAACTCTAATAACTCCAACTTAACAGATGCCCAAGCAACGTATTGATACTCAGATGCAAACTATGAATCAGGACATGAGTAAATCCATTCTGAAACTCAGTTTTGCACTTTTGTCTGAATGTTGTTTATTGGCTGGATCCCCGTCGTTAATAGAAGCTTATACTGACATCTTCTTGGTTTGTAAATAAAGGCATTTATTAGTCTGGTAACACAATAGCTGGCGTTCTGTCATCATCGGCCATTATCTCCCATCATCAAAATATTTGGGATTCCAATAGAGACTCAGAAGACAATGGAATCCAGTGAGGGCGAATCAGGGCGATGCAGAGGGACACACAGGTGCATTCACACTGATGGGACTGCTTATTTAGGCTTGCATTGACTATAATATATTTTATCATGAATGTTTAGTAATATGTTTTACGCAATAGAAAGATCTCTCTCTTATTTGAGAAGTATGTACAAGAAACATAACTATTTTCCTTCCACCTTGTAACAAATGTGTATTAATAAAATCCAAAAGGAATGAACACACGTCTGCTTTTAAAGAGCTGGAGCGCCGTCTCTCTTCCGCCTCTTTGCACGGACAGAACCCACATATCAAATTCGTCCAAGCGACAGCGATTCTTTTGCCGGACAATGGATCCTTTATGATGATGTGTACACCTGAACCAATCACGCATGCCTATCAGCCTGCTGCACAGAACTAACAGTAAACCACTTGACACAGCTATTGAGCCATGTTTCCCTCACACATAGGATTGGATTGCACTATAATCTTAACTCACTTAACTATGGGTCAGTGGGACATTCACTTGCTTCAGTTTGTGTGCGTGTGTGTGTGTGTGTGTGTGTGTGTGTGCAGGGAGTACTTGATCTGGGGCGCAATGATGCTCACTTTCTCTGACAAGTTCATGCAGGTTTGGCAGTTCAAAGAGGTGGAAATGACTGCTGCATGTGTCACACTGACAGCTCACAGATCATTTGGGCTTCTCACAGTTAAAGTGACAGTGATCCTCCTATTAAGTGAGTCGTTGCAAGAAAGTATTTCTCCAGGTGTAGTACGACATTTAGATTATCTGCAGAATGTTATGTCAGCATAACGGAAAGTCAGTGGAAATTGATTTGCTTTTCCACTAAACCATCAGCAAAACGGATGCTTTCATTATCAAACCTTTACATTCAACGCCTCTTCTAAAAACACGGCACCAACAATACAAAGATACTGACTTGGTTTAAGGCTGCTCAGTAATTGTCGCAGCAAAAGCATTAAAGATAATTAAAACATATAATAAGCAATTAAATGATATACATATATACGTTACATTGAATTAATGATATGAACACTTTGATGTTATTGGGTGCAGATGCTGAGGAAACAAGAAAGACATGTAGGTATTATCACAAATGAGTTATGCTGCTACGTCGTGGAAACATTAGGAAAGAAGATATGCAAACTTAACAATATTTAGAATAAAAACTTTTAATACAGTTATGGTTATACGTCACACTCTCACAGACTGAACAGTGGCACTATTCTTGGCTTGTTTGTGGCTTCTTTTTTCTTCTTGGCTTCATCTTTAAATGATTAATCTCAGCCATCGACTCTCATTCATTAAATGTTAAAATGCACAGATAAAAAAAAACATTTACACAATGTGGTTCAAACAAACTGATATGCACTAAAACACTTTTAATTCAATTTAATTATTTTTGTGGAGGCCAAAAATCACAAATTTGCCTCAGAGGGCTTGACAATCTGTACACAGACGCCATCCTCTGTCCCTGACCCTTTAACGGGGAGAATAAAGGGAAGAAACCTTCGGGAGAGCAACAGAGGAGGATCCCTCTATCAGGATGGACAGAAGTACAAAAGATGTCATGTGACTAGAATGAACATCATAACAGTTACAACACATTCAACGCATATGACAGAAATTATTCATATAATGAGAGTAGTAAGCATAAGAATAAGGAAAGATTACAATTACCAATAATAACAGCAGCAGTGTCTATAGTAGAATAATAATGGTATGTGTAATAACTAAGATAGAGAAGAAGAGCTCAGGTTATTTTAAAAAGTCCTAGGCAGTCTAGGCCTGTAGCATCATATCTAGGGGCTGGTCCAAGGCAAACCTGAAACAGCAAACTATAATCTGTATTATGTATTATCAAAAAGGAAAGTCTGAAGCCTACTCTTAAATGTGGTGTGTGTATGTCCCCAGACTTTTTTTTATAACAATTGTTTTACAGTATTTATTTTCAGCTCACTTTCCCCGCTTTCCAGTGCAGATTTTCTATACAGAGTTTGGGGGCCGATAATCTGGGGAGAGATATTAGGATTACATGAAAAAGATCGTAATTCTAAATATTCAGACACTCTGCTAAAATTACTTTTAGTCAATTTAATTCATCACAGCTAATTTAATTTCCAGTTTCCCTATACATCTATAATGTATAAGAGACATGAAGGCGGAGTGAGGCGAGGTGGTAAACACTTCAAATACTGAGCAGAGTGTGTGTGAGTGTTAGAGAATGATGGAAACATTCACGCTGCTCTCTGATGTGTGGCGGTGCAGAGTTGTGTTTGTGTGTCTGCCTCTTTTTAGTCTGCAAAAAAGTTGGTGGGAAAAAAAAGGGAAAATGCAAGGTTTAGCGCGAGGACACACACACACACACACACACACACAGACTTACACTGCTCTAAAAAGCCATTCAACTCTCCTGACCACAATACTACAAATACTAGAATAGAATAGTGGCGGACTGAGGGGACCAAAGCAGCGCAGAGGAAGAGACCTACTCACATCTGGTCTGAAAAGGAGGAAGCGAGGATGAGCTTTCTCGGTAATGATCTTTAAAATAAGAGAAGAGAGAAGAGGAAACATGTATGTGGTTACTTATGGAGTCAGTGTGTGTGTCAACGTGTGTCTACATGCACTGTGTACTTCTGCACGAGTGCACGGGTGTGTGTGTGTGTGTGTGTGTGTGTGTGTGTGTGTGTGTGTGTGAGAGCGCTTGTGGTTTCATCATTTGCCGTGAATGTGGCAGTATATACACACTGTAGAGAGAAATAATAGCGCCAAGTGTTGAGAGGGGTGTGATATTTCTGTCTGCCTCAGACTGCATTTGAAAAGCAGCTTATCTCTGATGTTGTCCGCTGACCATCTGGGGGTCTAAGAATTACACATGCAGGGTTCAGATGACAGCTGTATGCAAACTTGTGTGTGTGTGTGTGTTTATATGAGTAACGGCATCAGATAGCATTGATTTGCCTAACTGTAGGCTGCAAGTCACAAAGCAGGATTGTTGGATAACACCCACAGGGTCAGACAGCATGCAAATCCTAGCGATGCATGGACAGCGTTGTGTGTGTGACACGATAAGGGAGAGGAAACCAAGTGGGAGTGAGAGGAAGGTGAAGAGAGTCAAAATGTGTCTCTGGAAAAGTCTTCTTTTTTTTAAAAGGTAAATGGAAAGACGTCAGTGGATTCAAGTTGATGTTGTTTATAAGGGAAAGGGATGAAGTGGAGACTGTGTTGGCCCGAAAGAGCAAAGCCTCACTTTGTGTGTTATACTTCATGAAGACTCACATGCTTCTTCTGCAGATCAGTGATCATATCACAAGGAGCATGTCAGTTATAAATTATGCTAGACGATGCTGTCTTGTTGCAGATGTGTCCTTATCTGTGTCTATGACCGATATTGTACAACAGAAATGTCAAAATAGGCTTTAAATAAAAAAGAGAGATTATTTTGGAGGCATTTTCTTCCCTCTTGTATTGGAATGAGCTGTAACCATTTGGCTCCCAAGGCACTCTCCCAAACTCACTTTTAGGATAATTTAGTACTTTCAGACATGAATGTCATGCGCCAAATGCGGATGTGCCTTAAACTTGCATTCTTTCTAATAACCATCAGGAGGCAACTCCTCTGATTGCAAAAAGAAGAATCATTGTATAGACTTCTATGAGGAAATTACTCTACTTCTCACTGGATTTAGTAAACATTGTAAACAGGAGTTTATGGTCTCAATCGCTAGTTCAAGTCTTGCAGTATGATGTTCATTTAGTAAATGATGGTCCCATTTAGATTCAAATAAACCATAAAGCAGGGTATGCTTTAGAGCGGGGTTACCTTGTAATTGACAGGTCATTATCCCAGCGTTGTCTGGTTTGAACGTTGTCCATGTTTTCCATTTAGGACTTAGTTTTCACTCTGTTTTCATTCGTGGCCGTTAAATGTAGAATTTTTGGTCGCCTTAATAATGAGCTTTCGGTTGTACTTAGCTCCGCCCTCTTTTGTCACTTCTGGTTGCAAAAACCAAGATGGGGCCGGCCAAAAATGGCAATCTACAAACCAATGGGTGACGTCAGGGCGACTACTTCCACTTCTTAGTTAGAGTCGATGGTTACAGTTACAATACTTACAACAGACGGTCAGCCCATGACATGGAGGCTATAGCGCACGTTAGTCCACTTTGTCTCCTCCTCCCTACGGGGCTGCTGTCAGTCAAACTCTCGATTAGTAGTCACCAAACACTTACACCTCATTCTGAGGAAGACACACTGTACATTTCATGACAATCCATTCAACAGTTGCTGAGACATATCACCCATAACCCGAGCACAGCTTAACATAGAGTTGTGTGCCAAAGATGCTCTACATCCGATTCATAGTCTTTATTATAAATATTCACTGTCACACTCCAATAACATATTTTAAACCTGTTTTCTTTAGTTGTGTGAGAAAAACAATAGAATCATTTTTGATTTAGTTCATTTCCTCAAGTCCTTTGAACAACTAACCACAAGTAAACTGAGACATAACGTCAGCTTGTTGTTCCTCAGAACCCAAATTAAACCATGTTCTTGTTCCTGCTTTCTTTTCCTTCACCATTTTGTGCCAACATTTGAATACAATACTAGAAACATGAGTCAGACGTCAACCACAGATGACAATTTCACCACCGACAGTTATCATTAACATGAAAAAATATGGCTAAAATTACACTTCCCAGGGTGTAAGAGATGGAAAACGGGACGTGTGATGACGTGGAGGCGTTGTGGGAGAAGGTGGAGTGCAAACGGTACGAACTGGGCCGCGTCATCTCCCCTTCGAAGCTCACCCCCTACCTCCGCCAGTGCAAAGTCCTGGATGAGCAGGATGAGGATGAGATCCTCAACTCCATGCTGCTGGTCTCCAAAGCCAACCGCACAAGTGGGTAGAGGGATGTGGGTGTTTGTGTGCTTTGGTCTTCATCGTAGTATTGATATGATGTATATTGTATTATCTTCTTATGTATTAGTCGTGTTTTCTTCTGTCATTCAACCTCTCAGGCCGGCTACTTGACATCCTCCATACTAAAGGAGAGCGGGGGTATGTGGCGTTTTTGGAAAGTCTGGAATTTTACTACCCTGAGCTGTACAAGCTGGTCACAGGGAAGGAACCCACACGGCGCTTCTCCACCATCGTAGGTGAGACACACCTTTGGGTGCGGACACACCCACGCGTGTGCACGGACACACAGCTTTTACACACTGCGCACACACCTCATTACAGCTTTATTTTGATAGGCTATAATGGCCAAATACACTTCTGAACTGAAGCAATCACTATACTGTTCAGCTATTTGCCTAAAAAAAAATGCCACAAAATTAAGAAAAGATCTGATTATAATTGGAAAAAGAAACACCTTTAACTGCCAGATGCAGAGCTGGTTAGATCTGGTTTTGTAGCTCTGTTCAGGGAGGAACAGACATATGATACATAGATCTTGTTCTGCTGGTTTACAGCTGTATTTGACTTCCAAACCAATTTGTCGTGTGGTACTGTTACATTATAACGTGCATATTACACTCTGTGATCTGTATTTTGTTTCCTCCTCTTCTACCTGCCGTCTTTTTTCCTCATTGCAGTGGAAGAGGGTCACGAGGGTCTGACACAGTTCCTGATGAACGAAGTGATGAAGCTGCAGCAGCAGTCCAACGTCAAGACCCTGCAGACGGCTGAGCTCAGCAGGAAGAACTGCACCCTGGAGGACGAGCACAAGAAGCTGCGGGTGGCCAATCAGGAGCTTCAGGCCATCCAACAGAGTACAAATACACGTTATTATTTTCTATATGGTCCAATGAGAGCATGAAATCCAAACCAAAAACCTAAACCATTTATACTGAAACTCCTACCTGACCACACAGGATTGGTTTTACCATGCTGGGTGCACCACAGCTGGGTTTCGTCTGGCTAAGTTGCTAATCACATTGTCTACCAGTCTATTTATGAAACTTGTACATGTGTTGTCATGTCCTGTGTAGTTGGAACAACACGTGTGTTTCACGTTTTCATCAAATGCTAAAAATAACTCAACATGTGATTCTAGCAGCCTTTTGGTGGCGGCCCAAATGAGAAAGAGGCAGTTTGCATGGCCTCTTTATTGCACTTTTCTGGTCCAATAACAAAAAACACACCCCGTCCCGCCTAAAACCTGGAATTATAGGTTCTGGTCTTCCTGTGTCCATATTTGTTTAATTCAGCAATTCATGATAGAAGACAAAATCATTAGATTAGCTGATGTGCAGCTGTCTATTAAATCACTGAAGGCTTGAAACAAAGATCAAAAAAGCTTGCTTAATCATACGATTATTTAAATGTGTTTATTTAAAATGTAATCTATATTCACCTCAGTATCATTTTTATACATTTTGCAATGATTGCTAAGACTGATAGCCTTGTTACCACCCAATAGTCCTGGACAACACACTCATGTGTTGTATTAATTGGTTCTCCAGGGTACAATAAGCTGAAAGAAGAGAGGAACAGCTACAGCGACGAGCTACTGCGGGTGAAGGACGAAAACTACAAACTGGCCATGAGGTACGCCAGTTTGAGTGAGGAGAAGAACATGGCTGTGATGAGGAGCCGAGACCTGCAGCTAGAGGTACTGATGGACGCCTGCATTGACACATTGTCAATACATTATGCATTTGAAAGCATGTGTGTGCCATATAATGGGGGGGGGGGGGGGGGTTTACAGCTCACTCTTCGCTGCAGGCTCATGTCGATAGCTCACTATTCATTCAGCATCCTCACCGTATGCGCTGTGTAGGTGGATCAGCTGAAGCACAGACTGAACAAGTTGGAGGAAGAGTGCAAGATGGAAAGGAGGCAGAGTCTCAAGCTGAAGAACGACATCGAGAACCGGCCAAAGAGAGAGCAGATCTTTGAGCTGGAGAGAGAGAATGAGATGCTCAAGATCAAACTCCAGGATCTGCAGTCCATCATACAGGTATGGGCTGCCATGCACACACACACACACACACACACACATACACACATGCGCGTGCACGCATATTACCATTCATTTGGAGTCGTGTTTCTTGCTAGTAAAGTATTAACTCTCCTTTTATCTCTGTTTTTGGTCTCCACCACCTCACATGAACAATATCAGGCCCTTTATCTGCTAAATACTGCACTATGTTCAATGCATATTATCAAGCAGCCAGTTATGCACAGTTCCTGCCCAACAATGTGTGTGTTTCTTCATACACAGCCTGGTCCACTACCTGCATCGGACAAGGCCATCCTTGACATTTTGGAGCATGACAGGCAGGAAGCACTAGAAGACAGACAGGATCTGGTCAACCGCCTCTACAACCTCCACGAGGAAGTCCGGCAGGCAGAGGAGCTACGAGATAAGGTAACAAACAGACACGCAAACAGCGAAGGAATACTTTTACCTGGATAAGTACAATCATTTTGTGCAACTTTATACTTCAATACATTTCAGAGGGATTATTGAACTTTTACTGCATTTATCTGATCCCTGTTGTTACTTTTCTGAATAAGATGCAGCAGCAGAAGACATAATGATAAAATCTATAAATACATTGCATATGCAGATGCAGATATGAAATCTGTCCAACCACTTTGAAATGTGCAGATGTACGTGTAGAAAACAGATGTCTGTCACCACTAAAGACCGACTTACCCTCGAAATCTTTAAATACCTTTAAATAACAGCAGCTATCCAACGTTTCAAAACAAAATCAAACATTAGAGAGTCTAAAATATTATTTCTTTTACAACCTATCAGATGTATTCGGTAACTCTTTGGAGAGGTTGCCCGTATGGGAACCAGTAGACTAAACTACAAGCTACAACACCAAACCGCTGTCCGCACATTGTTGCTCAGTATCGACAATGCCATACAGTATATATTAACACATTAGTCACGGGGGACATTTCACTGCAGAAAAAGTACTTCTACTTTTTTAACTGTTTCCGAATGCCAGTGTGCGGAGCTGTGAGCAAACAACGGTGAGCAAAAACGCACCAAACACAAACCCGTGACCCGAGAGCCTGATGCCCATGAGACCATCTGTGAAACACACCCTGTGCAAAACCCCCATCTCAGGCCTCTCTCTGCGTAATCTGGTCTTTCTTCGTTCTCTCTCTGTGTTTCTCTTCCTGTATCAGCCTATGTCTCATAAACTATAATAACCTTGCTTGTGTGTGTGTGTGTGTGTGTGTGTGTGTGTGTAGTACCTGGAGGAGAAGGAGGATCTGGAGCTGAAGTCCTCCACGCTGCAAAAGGACTGTGAGATGTATCGCAACCGCATGGACACCATCACAGTGCAGCTAGAGGAGGTGGAGAAGGAGAGGGACCAGGTGGGACACACGGACACAGACTGTACGACTGTTTAGTTGTTGTTGTTGTTGTTGTTGTCGTCATCATCGTGTGGTTTACTTCCACTCCCCCACTGCTGCAGGCTTTTCGTGCCCGAGACGAGGCGCAGCACCACTTCTCCCAGAGTCTCATGGACAAAGACAAATATCGCAAGCAGATCCGAGAGCTGGAGGAGAAGAGCGATGAACTCCACATCGAGATTGTGCACAAAGAAGCCAAGCTGGTCACCTTGGAGGCTCGACTACGGCGGCTGTCCAAGGACATTGTTTTGGACCAGGTTAGACACAGTAGAAAAATGAGTGCTCTCGGTTAACATGCATGACAAATGCTCCCATTGCATCTTGGATAATTTCCAATGTCTAATTGGGGAAAGTTTCCTACATGTTAATAACATTTTCCAAAATGTTTCTCTCTATGTTTTTTAGAGTCTGCCAAGGGACCTGCCTTCGACCATCATCTCTCAAGCGGCGGACTATAAACCCATCCAGGAATCCGAATGGTCCAGCGATGATTCGCCAGGGGAGAAGTTATCTGAGGAGCCACGTCTCAAACGCAGACCCAACCTCAAAGCAGGGGTCAGCGACTGCCCCATACGCACACCCACGCACGCACTTATTAGACATCATGGCAAAGGACTTGGGCGGGATTGTAAGAATTATACTTAAGAACCAGCTTACTTACCACCAAACCACACATGAAGCCACTTACTCTCTAAGTTTCTCCCTCTTAAAAAGTTTAAGAGGAAGAGATCATATGACTGATCACATGTGTGAGCAGGAACAGCCAATTCATCAGAGATTTACCCTATATCGCCCAATAAATAAGCATTACATTTAACCAGGTGATTTATTTCTGCAATATCCAATTTTGTGTGAAATTCCTAATATCTTCAGTAGAAATGACCATGTAATATTAATAATCTCATATTGTATTGTTTATACATGGAGATGAAATAACATACAAATTAAATGGAATTAGAAAAGCAAGACATACTGCTGCTGGTGTACAGATAAATACACTAGAAAGCTTTCCGTGAGATGTTTTTAACAGTACATTTCATGCTTTGTGTTGTAGATCAGAGTCAAGTCTCCAGTCTGTGTCCCCAAAGAAGTCAACCTAGAGTCCACTCAATCTGCTGGTAACACTCGACCGTAGACTTCATTCATCTGTTATTTTCCGCTATGACAGTGACATTCTGTTTGTGCAAGCTCACCCACATTTGTGTCCAACTCTCAGCCCTGTCAGTCAACGGCGGAGATTTCCTTGAAATCCAGATGCGGAACATGCAGCTCAACAGCATATCCCTCCCCCCCTCCCCCGGCATCCTGATGTCCCCCACATATCCTCCCTTCTCGGCTCCCCTCCCCTCCTCCGCCCCGTCTCCCTCCCATTTCCCCTTAAGTCTGACAGACCAGTCCAACAGGCCAAATATGGTAAAACCGTTGCTGTTCCAAAGAACCTTCACAAGTCTTAACACATTGTCGACTTTACAAGTCTGTATTTGAAATTCTGCTTTGTTTACTCACAAAAACAAATCTCCAGCTGCGGTACCGAAACGACAGCATCCTGTCCACACAGCCTGAGCCTCCAGAGAAAGCATCGCTTTACCGCAGAGAGAGGGAGAAGGAAAACGACTTCCACCCTCGCAGGTTAGCCACAGCCACAAACCAGATGATATGCATCAGTTCATCTGTTCTTCTTAAGAATTGTTGATCGTTACGTGCAACAGTAGTTTCATCCATTTTTATGAATCTGGGCCTGATATCAATGTTCTGTTTCAGCCTCTCGGACTTTGATAGTGACAACATGGAACTGGAGTTTGGTAAAGTGGGATTTTACACTTTGCACATCACAAATTCTGAACTGAATGAGCACGTTTATCTTCTGTCTACCGGGTTTGTTAAACAACCCCTCCTCTCTCCTTAGAGGACGAAGTACTGCGCGGTCCACCTTCTGTCAACTCATCTTCCTCGTCCCATCAGTCAGAAGGAATGGACACTTACGACCTGGAGCAGGTCACCAAAATCTTCAGGAAACTCTCTCTGGAGCGGTACAGTACCGATAACCATGCACTCACATGCACAGGTATCACTGCAGGCTGTCCTCAATTACAAACGTCTTCTTCTTCTTCCTCCACTTCCTCCTCATCCTTTTTCTTCTTCCTCTTCTTCTTCTTCTTCTTCTTCTTCTTCTTCTTCTTCTTCTTCTTCTTCTTCTTCTTCTTCTTCTTCTTCTTCTTCTTCTTCTTCTTCTTCTGTGTGCAGGCCGTTCCGCCCGTCTTTGTCCTCCTTCTCCAGGAGCAGCTCGTCCCTGAAGCCGGTGCAGGAGCTGTCGCTGCTCGGCGACAACCTGCTGAAGGACATCACTCTGGTTGGCGGCAACCTCAGCGGGATTTTCATCTCGGCTGTCCAGTCGGGCTCCATCGCCGAGAAGGCGGGGCTTCGAGAGGGCCACCACCTACTGTTGGTAGGTAGTTTACTCGCTGGTCCAGGTTGGCACGGGGCTGGAAGATGAGTAAAAGCTCAATTTGTGTCAAATTAATAATCCATTGGCTGCAGAAATGGAAAATTAAAAAGCAAAAACCTAGACATCTGACAAACACGCATGAACATTTCCAGAATTAAGTGTAACAAGATTAAAACTAGGAGAAAAAAAAATGTTTAAACTCAACATCTCTGTATTATTTTTCTGTTTTCTTCCAGTTCCCTAATATAATGATCATTATCTATCATAGAGGGACACTAAAGTGTCAAAATGTTGGTATAAAACACCAAAAATATGATTGCTTTAATTCGTTATTACTTTGTCTTGTGTTTTCGATTGGCTGACCAGCTTGAGGGATGCATACGTGAGGAGAACCAAAGCATTTCATTGGATACCAGCACTCAGGAAGAAGCCTATTGGACGCTGCAGCACTGCTCCGGACCAGTCAAGCTGCACTACCGGGCCAACTTTGACTGTAAGTGTAGTTTGTGTTGGGCTTGTTTGAATGTGTTTGTGTAGCACACACACATAAACCGCGCGTGTGAATACAAATGTGTGTGTGGCTCCAGCGTACCGCCGCCTTCAGAGGGACCTGGCGGAAGGCCCGCTGGTTTCTGGAGACTCCTTCTACATACGGGTCAACCTCAACATCTCCGGCCAATCAGACTGCTGCTCTCTGAGCGTGCGCTGTGACGAGGTGGTGCACGTGCTGGACACGAGGCACCAGGGCCGCAGTGAGTGGCTGTGCGCCCACGTGGACCCCTACAGCGGCGCCGACCTGGCTGACCACGGCACCATACCCAGCAACTCACGGTATGAAGAAGAGGTTCAGACTAAAAACAGCTTCTGACATAAGAGTGAGAGTTGGATCAAACCCTTTCTTCGTATATTAAGCCTGTACACTTAAAGCACGTGTGACAAACCAGCGAGGTGTGAAAGACAGTTTAAATGCTGCAAGTAATGAGTATCACGCAACGGTTCCTGAGTGCAGGAACTGTTGAGCAACATGCAAAGTTTAGCAGAGGGTCTTGAGGTCTGCGTCTGCTTTCAGAATGTAAAGTTTCACTGATCTCCCCAACACAGCAGCAACACCCAGCTATATACACACACACACACACACACACACACACACACACACACTTCATTTTCACACGTGTCCCACAACCTGTCACCTAGAAGCACAGGAATCAGCTTGATGCTACATTTTTACTTTTCCATTTGTGGCCGAAATTTGAGTTTGACAATCTTGTGTTCATGTCTGTAAATGTAGGGCCCAGCAGCTGCTCCTGGTAAAGATTCAGAAGTTAGTATCTCGAGGGGGGAAAGAAGATAATAGGGTAAGAATCTTCCTGGACTATTTCCTCCCTTTTTTGGCTTTAATACGTTCACATTCGACTAGCAATTAGTCTACTTGTCCCAATGCCCTTTTTCTTATAATTATTGAGAATGTTTTCTCTCTCCACCTAAGTGTGGATTGTGCAATGCTCTGAAAAAAGTCCAATAATCTTTGTTTGATCTATAATACATCTATAAACATGTGTTCGTCCCTGTGTAGAACTATTTGCAACCAGAAGAAGCCAGCTTGTCTCCTGATCCTAAGGCCAGCCCACGCATGTCTCGAGCCAGCATCTTCCTCACTCAGATACTACAGGTAATCTCACAACGTGCAGCATTACTCACAGAAGTAGTTCAGTACCGCCTCCATGAACACTTTTCTCTGATTGTTTTGATTTGTAGTTCGTCAGCCGGGTGGACATCAAGTACAAGCGAATGAACAGCAATGAGCGCGTTAGGATCATCAATTCAGACGGCACAACACTACCCAGACCAGGTTTAGAGGCGCTGAGGCCAGAAGGTGAGTACAAAGGGATGCAGGAGCACCGTGAGCCACCGGAAGAAACGTCTGGAAAGAACAACCTTTTCTTAAAAAAAACTAAGGAAATACGTATGCATTTAAAATGCAATGCAGTGCAATGCTGAAACGTTTTATTTATTATTTATTATCATCACTTGATTAAGAGGCAACCGAAAAACAAATACAGAAAGGAGTTGAAATGTCAGCCAAGGCATTGAAAGCAGTAAATTGTGATTTGTTTTTGTTGAAAAGGTGTGAAGGGTCAGTTGAATTATAAGCATTGAACGTTGAAATGTAATATGAAAGCAGATCAAATGACGTGTAAGTGGTGAAAGCAGTTGGATTGTCAGCGATGTAATAAAAAAGGTTGAAGCTTCCACTGAAGATGAAGCCTGCAGCGTGTGGTGAAATAAATGAATGTAACGTAACCTCATGGACCTTCAGCCTGTCTTGTCCAGCCGGTCTGATGGGTGGATCACCACGTGAAACTCTTTTCCTGTATGTGTCTTGGCTGTAAACAGACGCTGCGGACCCAGACAATGAGCTGAGCAGGGGTTTGACCCTGATTCCTTACAGTACTGTCACCCTCCAGCGAACCCAGAGGAGAAGGCCGGTCCTATTCGCTCCCACTGCTCTCGCCAAAACCATCATCCAGAAAATACTCAACATGGGGGCCGCCATGGACTTTGATATCTGCAAACCAGGTCGGTGTATGATGTGGAAAAGAAAAACGCAAGCTCACTGGGAGATTGGGATTCAGGTCAGGTATTGTTCTGCACTGTGGTGTAAATGTGAGTGTAACCAGAGAGGCGGGGGAGTCAGACTAGAATTAGATTAGATTAGATTCAACTTTATTGTCATTACACATGTACAAGTACAGAGCAACGAAATGCAGTTTAGCATCCAACCAGAAGTGCAATAGCAGTAAATACCAATATACAGATAATAATAAGTATTTTACAGATAATAAGTTAGTGATATAGGTACGGGATATACAGATTGATTGCGGTAATATGTACATGTTATACAGGTTGATTTGTGCATTAAATGTAGGTAGACTATAAGCAGGAACTATAAACATAATTTACAAAAGGCAAATGGGCATATGATAAGTTAAGTAATACAGATTGAGTGAACGTTAAATAGTGCATAATGATAATAAACAGTAGCTGCCTAACGTTATTAGACTAGTGCAATGTTCAGTTTTTAGTGCAGACAGTTCAAAAGTGTTTGAGTGCAGGTGTAAAGTCTTTGGTCAGTGGGGGGAGATGACGAGGAGATGGGTTTGTGGGTGGAGGTGGTTGGGGAGTAGGGGGGGTGTCAGCATGGGGCAGAGTTCAATAAGGAAACAGCTCTGGGGAAGAAACTGTTCCTCAGTCTGCTGGTCCTTGTCCGGAAGCATCTGAACCGTCTGCCTGAGGGCAGGAGGGAAAACAGTCTGTGTGCAGGGTGGGAGGCGTCCTTGAGAATGCTGCGAGCTCGACGCAGACAGCGTTTCCTCTGGATTTCCTCAATGGCCGGAAGTGGAGTTCCTGTGATGCGTTGGGCAGTTTTCACCACCCGCTGCAGTCCCTTGCGCTCCGCAACAGAGCAGCTCCCATACCAGACTGTGACACAGTTGGTTAGGATGCTCTCGATCACACAGCGGTAAAAGTTCACCAGGATGGCTGAAGACAGATGGTTTTTCTTCAGTGTCCTCAAGAAGAAGAGGCGCTGGTGAGCTTTCTTGACAAGGCTGGAGGTGTTGGTGGTCCAAGACAGGTCTTCCGAGATGTGGGTCCCCAGGAACTTGAAGCTGGAGACACGCTCAACATCCATCCCATTGATGTGGATGGGCGCATGCTTGCTTCTTTTCTCCTTCCTGAAGTCCACGATGAGCTCCTTGGTTTTGCTGGTGTTCAGGAGCAGGTTATTTTCGGCGCACCATGTGGCCAGGTGCTGTACCTCTTCCCTGTAGGCTGTCTCATCGTTGTTGCTGATGAGACCAATCACCGTGGTGTCGTCTGCGAACTTGATGATGGAGTTGGATCCATGCATAGGTCTGCAGTCGTAGGTGAAGAGGGAGTAGAGGAATGGGCTGAGTACACAGCCCTGTGGCACACCGGTGAAGAAGATGGCCTAGTTGATAAATAGGATGGTGATGCACGCTGATGGTGACAATGGCATAGAGGAGATTAAAGCACCATTTGCCGATACAGAGAATTAACACTCCAGTCTCATGACAAATTAACTGCTCCCAGCACAGCAGGGCCAGACAGAGCTGAACATCTGGCAAGCCGAGAGACTGTGTGATGTCTTGATGAAGTGGAGAGAAAAAACTAAAGCTTCTGTTCCTTGTGCACTAAATGCATTTGTAATTGTATATTTTCTCTCAGACACCCTGTCCAAAGAGGAGTTTCATCTGAAACAGAACGTGGAGCCCTTCATTCACTACAAGGAGAAACACACCACGTTTGAATGCATCACCCGAGAAAACATAGAGGCTGTCGCTTCTAAGGTAGGTTGCTACTGATGCCTCCTGCATTTATCTGCTCACGTATTCGTCCTCAACAGAATATTTTGGACGTGTCCGCAGCACACAGTCCAGATGTGCGTTTATCTGTAAAGCTCGTTCTTTCCACCGTCACCAGGGCAAACACTGCCTGCTGGAGGCCGAGCTGACCTGCGTCAAAGACCTTCTGCGGCGAGAAATCTACCCGATCATCATCTACGTCAAGATCTGTGAGAAGAATGTCAAGAAGCTACGGTAGGCTTGGAAAAAAAACAACCTCTCTCACATTTACACACAGCTGCAAACCACAACCCTTTTTTTCCCCAAACGCCAATACGTCAATCCTTGCATGACATTTTGGCTCCAAGTAGGAGGTGAGATTAAACCAGCCAAAGGAAAAAGTCTGCATTTTCTCTCTTAAACAAAGCAGTTTACTGCACGATGACATTAAAGCAGCCTGCAAACAACAGCTGTGCACTTGAAAGTGATATGAAGAGCTGAGGCTTTGGACTCCTGACTCAGAATACACCATGTCCTGTGTCCTTTCAGTCTGGTGTGTTGACAGTAATGTGAGAGCAGAAACACGAGGGAGAGGCAACGAAGTCTGATGCCTGATGTTTATTCTGGTGGATTTTAAATAGTCAAATAATAAAAAATAACTGTATTTGCGTAGCATATTTCATGCAAAGATAAGGCCCAAAGTACTTAAAACACAAAACAACAACAAAAAACACAACAATTTGATTGCAATGCAACAAAACATTAACCACGATACCATTTAGGTTAACCATCAGAATTAAATTCCACATAAGAAAAGATAGGTCTTTAATTTTATTTGCAAAAATCCAAAGGCTGTTCTCTGATCCAAGGGGAGGGTGCACGAAGACAGAAAGCAGCCTCACCAGATGTATTATGGGACACTAAAAGAAAGGCGGTGAAAGATTGGAGCGTTCTCTTCGGGACATAAAATGAAACGGCAGTTGCTGATTAATGAAGATGCTAAATTGTGTAAGGCTTTGTAGATTAGCGAGAGGACTTTAAAATACATTTTAAAAGAAGCAGGTAACCAGTTTGGTGACGTGAGCAGAGAACATGATCCCTTCTTTAATATTTGGTCAAAATCTTGGCTGCAGCCTTCTAAATGAACTGTAACTTGCCTAAGGACTTTTTAGGGAGACAGTGGAAAGAGAGTTGCATTAATCTAAGCGGCGGTAAAAGCATGTGTCAGCATTTCAGCGACATTCTGATGGTTAATAAGAGAAGTTGAACCCTTACTGTCTGCCTTTCTGAGAATTAAAACAAGGTACACAACCCACTGATGCAAAGTGTCTACAGGATCACCGACAATTGGTTCCAGACATTACCACACTCACCACCGCAGCTCTGCTTGCTTCCTGTTTCCTGTCCACACAGGAAGTTGCCTCTGCGCGTGGAGTCGGAGGAAGAGTTTGTGAAGTTGTGTCGGGCAAAATTAAAGGAGCTGGAGGGAATTCCCTGCCTCTATGCCAAAGTGGAGCCTGAGGCCTGGGCGGGGACGGACGACCTCATCAGGGTCGTCAAAGACCGGATACTGGAGGAGCAGAAGAAGACAATCTGGGTGGAGCAGGACCTCCTGTAGACTCTCACACACGCACGCACGCACACACACACACACACACACGCACACGCACACATGCATTCACACACGCACACACACGCACACACACACACACGCACGCACACACACACACACACGCACACATGCATTCACACACACACACACACGCACACACACACACACATGAAATGCTCTTGAACATTATGCTCTTATGCATATTCATGCTAAGACTGAAAAATGCACTTGTGGACACTCGCACTGCTGAAGACTTAAAATAAATGCATTATATATTTTGTAAATGAGTGTAATTTAGATAAATAAACAAATGGAAAAAATTCTAAAAAGGGAATTTTTTTTTACTTCACAATTGAGCATTTAAAGCAGGGGTATTCAACTAAAATTCCGCGAGGTCCAGTTCGAGAGAATTTCCTCATGCAAAGGTCCGGAACATCCCAATAATGTCAAATTTGTGCTATGATTTTGTGCCATATGTATTGAAGTAGCCAACAGTTGTATTAACGTCTATATGTAGTCAACAACTGACTGTAAAATAAATAAAGTTCAATTAATTAACATCTAAACAATATTTAATATTACAGATTTCCTTGAATAATTATAAATAATACATACTCTAATAATACATAAATTATCATATCTTATTTCAAGGCAAATAAAGGCTGGATTTAAAACAGAAAGCTTTTGAAAAACATGACTATATAAATTAAATTAAATAAATCATGTTAGAAAGATTAATTTAACTGAATTGTCTTGCAGCTTCAAATTCAGTTTATTCGGGCATCTAGTGATGTCAATCCAAAGAGCCAATATATTATATCCTTGTTTTCAAAAAAGATCAATGTGTTTGCATGGACTTCATCTGTGGTTATTAACCCACTTGTTTCAGCTCATTTCTCCTCTCTGTTAACATTATTGTTGGTCAGTTAATTCATGTGTTAGGATTCTGATCATATTAATTCATGTGTTAAGGTTCTGATTATATTGGCCTCTTAGGTTTATTTTTCTGGGCCTTAATCTCTGATGTGAGTCGATCCGTTTGCTCTAAAGATCTGGTTGTGGGAATAATACACATTTAAGTCTGTCCATTCCTGGTTCAAGGCTCTGGTTTAGATGTCCACATTTCTCTTTTAGAGCACCAAGTGAAATAACTTCTCTGACTCACGTACTTTTCAAACTATCAGGTCTCTCCCGTCGCTCCCGTGTGTGCGAATGTCTTACTCGAGTCGAGGGCGGGGCTTAACGCAATACACACATGTGATTGGTCGAGTAGGATCAAGTGACAGGATTTTCAAGGCGTGTGATTGGTCGGAGTGTTTCCTGGACCGCTGAACGAGAGCCGTAAAGGCAGGAAAAGCTGCGCCGGTGAAATAGAAGCGATCCACCAACAGTTAATAATTTGGTAATAATAATTGGTTTTCGGTCCAGGGTCCAGAGACAACGGCGTTTGGGTCCGGACCCGGACCGCGGTCCGCCAGTTAGTGACCCATGATTTAAAGGGATTTCTGATCTATCTTAACTTTGCTAATACTGCCCTCGTGTGGCCACTGGCTGTCACAGTAAAGATTTAAGTCAAATCAGTTGTTTATTTATATAGGATGTTATATGTTGCAAATTTGTTATGCAGTGCTTCTCCGTATTTTTATTTTTACAGAAATAGAAATATTACATAACCGATAAGCCGCTGCCATTTGACCAGAATAAAGTAGAACGCGTAAACACATTTCAAGTTCACACTGTGATGGACCGCTTTACCTGGACACCAGGGCTTCAAAGGTCGAATCAGTGTTTTCATAAAAGTGCACATAAGCACAAGGGATGTAAGCCAGTTGTTCTGTAGCTTTTTCATCATTGGTGACCTCTAACTATGAAGCAACATCTCCTTGGGAGCCCTCGTCACCAGTGGATGTCTATAAATTGGAAGCAGTTTGGTCAAAAAGTGAATTTGTCTTCTTAGATCTACGGTGCAGCATTTCACAAGAAAGAATCATAGATTGGATTATGAATAAACATAGTTCTGTGTATCAGAAATCGTGTTCTTTATCAATGAACTTAAGATGAACTTATAGGTTTCAGCTTTTGGCTCGTGTTTATGTGTTTTAAGAGGCCTGGTATTCAGTTTTGGAAGTGGTTGCAGGTTCCAATCATGTAATTTGAATTTTTTGTTTCTATTACTTTATGAATTGTGCATTTTCTACTTTTTTTATATTACTTACCTTACTTTCTTATCTTTGCACTAATGCTGTGGATTACCAACACCGGATGTCATGCAAATATGCATTATATTCAGTTTTAAATGGGCAATATTATCCATAACTCACTCAACCTGTATGCTTGTTGATTTCTACAGTTTATAAATCTGTGCTTAGAGACATTTTTTTTAAAGGCCACCAGATGTTCAAATTTATCAAGAGGCAGGCCAGAGGGGATTTAGATTAACCTGTTTCATAAGGATGCTAGATAATCTCCTCTTCTGCGAGATAAAGACATGCGTCCAGCACTACGCAGCTTTCCAAAAAATGATCATTTCAGACGCACACTGTGTGTAAGAAATCAGAAACACACAATACCAGGTCAACACTGCATCTTTGCTCCATGTAGTAAAATATCAAGGCTAATATTTATACTACTTTGACTGTAGTACGATTTGTATGGTAAAATTGAATTATAATAAAAAGTAATCACGTATACAAAAGTAATACACATGATGTATTGTAATACGAGTATACACATGGTGTACTCAATAAATTATGTTTGAAATAGTCTTGAATTGAACCTTTTCCTTCTAATTAAGTTTTTTTTGTTCTTTGGAGTGTTTATTCTCTGTGTGTGTGTGTGTGTTCAAAGTAGAAAGGCTGCCAGGGTACACATTTATATTAAGCAGATTTCATGAGAGCTCAGCGTTGTGAGTAAAGTCAGGAGTGAGTGGAGGTGAAATGTGTGATGCTGATTGAAAGCAGATGAATGTGTGCGTGTGTGTGTGTCTGCAGGGGCTCCTTGCATGTTTGATGTCACAGGACGAAAAAAAAGAGTTCACAAATAACATGATTTTAACTGCATCAGCCCAAGGCAACAGAAACAGTTGCCACACACATTTCCTTATCATTCTTTTGGTCTAATTTTTCTAATGATAACATTTGTTTTGTGCAGGTACAGCAAGTTATTTCCAGCACGCGGCCCCGGTGTGTGTGTGTGTGTGTGTGTGTGTGTGTGTGTGTGTGTGTGTGTGTGTGTGTGTGTGTGTGCGCGCGCAGAGAGACACGTTGTGCGAGAGCTGACCCAGAAAAAAGTGAAATTTTCCCCTCATGAGCTCACTCTGCAGAAACTTCAAACTACGAAGTCTCGCGGTGCTTTGCGTGTTCACGCTCCACATTTCTCCATGAAAAAAAGAGAAAGAAAGAAAGCGAGGACTCGCATCACAGGCTCAGCTGACGCGGCGCTGGGAGTTCGCGGGCACAAAAAAAGAGGTGAGGATGTCTTTTTTTTAATGTATTTTTACTCCTCTTTGACATTATTAACAAGAAATGTAGGAAGCAACGCAACACGTCGCTCCTCGGGGGTAACAATGTGTTTTTGCACGCGCCGTTTGCTCATTGCGGCGCGTTTGACACCGAGACGCCGCTGATAGCGAACAACGATGAAGCCGAGGGGCGGCTGCTGCTGCTGTTGTTGTTATTGTTGTTTACCACCCCGCTACTCTGCAGTGTCTCCACGTACATTTGACTAGCCGCTAACACGCGACGCTTTCACCAAACCGAGACACGTGCCGTAGAGCCTCCCCGGGGCGCCGCGCTCCCCGTCAAAGGGTGCATTGTGCTCGGTCTGGCATCTGCCGGCGTCTGCTGCGGGGTGGACGGGGTGATTTATCCCTCTGCGGGTCAGCGCGGCTCAGCTCCGGCTGCGGGTCCGACCCCAACACGCTGCTGGCGGCGGGGAAACGAACCCAGACGCGGACCGACTTGTTGGGGCAGCAGCCGCCGGGATGTGACCGTGCAGCTGCAGCTTTAAGTCTCATTGAGACTTGTTGACGCTGAGTGTCAAATATTCAAGTGAAATGTCATCTATTTCCTCAAATAGTGATCTATTTCTTCACACTGCCGTCCACATAGACACTGGTGGAGGAAGTGATCAGCTGTATTATTTTAATAGAATAAAACTAACTCCATCACAAGCCAAAGGCTTGCATTTAAATGACCCCTCTGTAAATGTGTATTTAGGTTAAACATCTTAAGTAAAAATGCTCGATGCAGAAACGTGGCCCCAGTGTTATAATAAAGTATTCATTATACTGTTATAGTTGGTGGAGATATTTTAAATTATTCTGTAGTTCTGTAGTAGTAAAAAATCGCATGTCTTGTACATTAAATCAACATTTGTACGGTTCACTGTTTAATTGCAGTAGTTTAAGTTTAAATTGAAGTAGAAACAAAAAAAGTACCTCTAAATTGTAGGCTGCCAAACTAGAGTACTTTCTCTCCCTACGCTTATTTGAATAAATTCACTTTCCACATCCCACCAGGGTTTCTGCCCCTGCTCTGCCTGATTTAATGCACTTTATAGGACAGCAGTCGAATCGTTGGTGTGCACAGAGGAAGAGGAGTGTATTCTGCCTCTCGAGAGGGCTGATGAGGATTTTCCATGTCAATGGTGCCCTCTCAGCTCCAGGAAAGAGGAAATAATGCTGCTGCAGGAGAGCTGCACATTTAGAAGAGTGTCGTAATGAAAAAGTGACGCCTTGCGACTTTTAAAACTGCACCAGAAAGGGGATGATGGACTAGAGATAAAGTGGAAATTAAGAAACATTGGTCGAAAAGACACAGGCCGTCTTTCTGCAGTTATTTCTGTGCATTGCATGAGCACAGTGAGCCTCAATGTCTTTTTCTCCTCGCAGAACGTATCTCCCTGGTTCGGTTTGTACACTGTTTGCGATTAGCCCTCTTTCAAAGGCTGCTAACATAGAGGCTCTTATTACTCCAGGGCGCTCAGCATTACGGTGTGCCGATGCCGTAACGTATAAGCCGGGTATGGGTACAGCGGGATACTTGTGCATTGCAAAAGTTATTAGTTTATGGTATGCAGAGCCCCCTGGCATGCACACATTTGACAACCACTTGTGATTTTACTGCTGTGGAGTGGGAGAAAAGTCAAGAGAGGTGAAGGAGAAATGCAGTTAAAGAAATTGAAGCCAGTAAACTGTCAGACTTATTGCTCTTGTTTTCAGGCTCTTTTTTATTTATTAACAGAAGAGCAAGAATACCTCACTCACATACACTTTACCTTCTGAATTATCTGTATGCTTTTGTAAGTGTGAAACTACCTATAGATTCTTGAATAGGAAACAATTAGAAACACAAGGAATTTGATTTGGTCCACAGCCGTAGTCTTTTTATCATAACTTGGTTTGACATTTAAGTGTCTGTTCTCTAGTTTCTGAGAGCTTCTCTGTGTGGCAAATTCTTCTGTTCTTCTTGTTCCAATGTGCGAAGTCACAAAACAAAATCCCATTCAAACGGAATAATGTTTTTTGGCGTTGAAGTGCTCGCCAGTGAGAAGACCAGCTTTTCTAGACACACACAGGACGCTTCACATTGTGGACAAGAGACAGAGACAAACAGAACAAAGCAAACGGGTGAGAGGCAGAGTGTCTGACGTGGTGGTCTCTGTGTGCAGGGCGCTGCGGCGTGGAGCAGAGGTGAGCGTTTCTTCCTGAAGAGCACCTTCCTGCAGCCCGGCGGCTTCACGATGAGCCCGCCCTCCTCTGCTTCCGTCGCCATCTACCTACCAACCCATCTATCAGAGACGGTTGCTATGGTGATCCTGTAGCGAGCAGCAGTCGCTATGGGAACGTCCAGGATGTTCCGTGTCTTCGTGGTCCTCGGCTCGGCCTTCATGATCCTTCTGATCATCATCTACTGGGACGACGTCGGGGCCTCCCATCTGTATTTGCACACCCCCGTTTCGCCGGGGCCCAAAATCCCTCATCCCCCGCCGCCTCCTCGCCGGCCTCAAACCTCCAGAACCCCGTCCTTCTTGTCCGACATCGACGCCTTCGTGAACCAGTTCCTAGAGCCGGGAACCGGCGAGCCCACAGACCCCGCCCCCGCCGACACAAGCAACCAATCGGAGAAAGCAGAGGAGCGGTATGTGCCGCGACGGGAGTGGAAGATCCACCTGACTCCAGTGGCCGCCGAGCTCCGTGAGAGACAGGTTGCTACGAAATTATTATAATCATCATTGTCTTTGTAGTATTCCGTGTTTCACAGAGCAAGAAAAGCACTGGAATAAATAATACAAATCATGAATAACAGTTAAGTATGCCAGTGAGCGAGCTGCATGCTGGCTCGCATCATTTGAAACAAAACGGGACTAAACTAGGCATCTTCCATGTTGTTTTTCTATATTGGTGCAAATGCAATTCTTTTGTTTTGCCATCAATGTCACACCTTTCTTGGAGATAGATGATCCTTTTTTTTCTTCATTAATAAATGCTCAAATGCCAAATGGTGTCTGAACACAAGCAGACTTACACAAACTTGCTAAAGTAAAATACAATCTAAAATATCCATTTAAAGACCCACGGCTCACTTATTTTGCCCGTTCTATGGACCGTGTGGGCGTGTGCTCACTGTGTTTGATTGACATCTCTCTGACCCCTGCATAAAAGAGTAAAGCCTTCTGAGGTCCTGAATGTCTCCTTTACTTTACCAAACGGTACAACCAGGAGCAGCGGCGGAGGTTACTCCAGGAAATGTGCGCCAACGACAGCGTGGTGTTTCCTGGCAAGAACCGCTCCTTCGACGACATTCCCAACAGGGAGCTGGATCACCTCATCGTGGACGACAGGCATGGAATCATCTACTGCTACGTTCCCAAGGTGAGCCGACACATGCACTGCAGTGTTAGCGCTACGCTCAGTGTAACAGTTCAGACCAAAACCAAACAGATTACAGGCTTCATACGCTCATGGAAAACCTGGAAAAAGGCATGGAATTTTAAAATGGTTATTTCCAGGCCTGGAAAAGTCGTTGAAAAAAATAAAATCCCAAAAGGTTTGGAAAATTGTTATATTCATATGTTCATGTCGTTCATTTATGCTGAGTATGAAATAATTAATATTCTTTTTAAAGAAAGAAGCTCAAAATGTAAGCAGGCATATGCTGAGTATATCTATAAATGTTTATTCTTTTAATCAAACTATTGTCTCTCATTCATTTGTGTCCTTTAAGGAATTCTGTATGCTCATTCCTCATTGTTAGTTTAAATACTACATTTTATCACTTTTTCATGTTTACATCAAGATTTCACAAAATGTTTGGTCATGGAAATTTGGTTTAAAGTCCTGGAACTCCATTGGTTAAAATGTGTATGAACCCTGAGATTAGTATTTGTTTTGTCCAAGCCATTACACACACACACACACACACAGCTATAATAAATATTGACTAGACTTCCACACGCGCTCCCCCTCTCAGGTAGCGTGCAGTAACTGGAAGCGCATCATGATAGTTCTCAGTGAAAGCCTGCTGCGGGACGGCGTCCCCCAGAGAGACCCGCTGGCCATCCCCAGGGACCTGGTGCACAACAGCAGCATGCACTTCACCTTCAACAAGTTCTGGAAGCGATACGGCAAGTTTGCGAGGCACCTCATGAAGGTCTGTTCAAATACTATACCGTATATCGCCTATTACATCTGCCAGCTTGAATTCTCTCCCACACAAGGACATCAGTTTAGATTTTAGTGGAACTGTGGAGGTGAAACAACCTATGTTGCTAGTGCTTCTTGCTACAATAATATATAAAAAGTCCTCATCTCTTTATGCCTGTTATTAATTGCTATATTTATTATTTTCAATTGCCTCCATCTCAATAAATTGTCAATTGTGTTTGTGACGACAATATGTCATGTGTTAACAGAAGTTTTATTTATTTTTGAAGGTGAAGCTGAAGAAATACACCAAGTTTATTTTCGTGCGGGACCCCTTCGTGCGCCTCATCTCTGCCTACCGGAATAAATTTGAGCTGCGCAATGAGGACTTCTATCGGCGCTTCGCGCAGGTCATGCTGCGCCGCTACGCCAACCAGCCGACGCCTCCCGCCTCCGTGGATGAGGCGTTCGGCGTGGGCATCCACCCCTCCTTCTCCAACTTCGTCCAGTACCTCCTGGACCCCCAGACGGAGGAGGAGATGCCCTTCAATGAGCACTGGCGGCAGGTGTACCGGCTTTGCCACCCGTGCCAGATTCAGTACGACTTTGTGGGCCACCTGGAGTCGGCGGAGGAGGACGCCGAGCACCTTCTGCGCCAGCTGCGGGTGGACAACGTGGTGGAGTTCCCCACCTCCCACAGGCACCTCACAGCCAGCAGCTGGGAGGCCGACTGGTTCAGCACCGTGTCGGCCGAGGCCCGGAGAGAACTGTACAAGATGTACGAACCGGACTTCAGGCTCTTTGGCTACGACAGACCGGACTCGATCCTCAACGAGTGACGCGCGTTTCTACTAAACTGACACACACGCGCGCACACACACACACACACACAGACATGTTTTTTATGTCATGAAATCATTTTACACTCCAACAACAGCGATGCTTCCCCTTGTTCTGGGGTTTGCAGATGTATCCTCTTGTCTTGTGTGTGTGTGTGTGTGTGTGTGTGTGTCCTACACTGAATGTGCACGTTGTTCAGGACACTCGCTGCTCTGAAGAAGCACACTAATGAGGTGAATCCGGGTTAATAGCCATTACCAACTGTTGTTTTCCTCTATAAATCACAAAGATAACCAGAAGCACACAGAGGCAGTTGAGTGCTGATTGTGCAAACATTGCGTGTCCCAAACGCGTTGTGCGTTCAGTGCGGTTCTTGACCCAAAACTCCACTCAGTCGACGTTGATGTCACGCCACGCCCGTCGCTCGCGATGTCACGGTTGAGCTGTGAGCCGATCACAGAGCCATACCCTGCGTTTGTGCCGCCACGGAAACCCTTTTGGTCGTGACACAGATGCAATGAACAGGGAAATGTGGGCGACGAGGGAAAACACAAGGTGTTACTAGATTAGTTTTTAGAGCGGTAGTCATATAATTTATTTCACGTTGTATAAGTGCAATGTTCAGACGGAGGATGAAAGGGATTTTTTTTAATGTATGTTTAAGAAAAGACGGATTAGCTATCGACATCCACAGGTAGAATTCTTTGATACCTCACACACAGATTAAGCCGATGCTCATACGTGTCATACTTGCACCGCCTGGCCCGTGCGTTAGATTACATTAGTAGAAAACTTCAGGCGACATGTCCGCGGCTTCAAAGCGGTTTCGTCTCATCACAGAGAAAGCACAGCGGGCGTGAGGCGGCTGGCTTTGTCTCCGAGGCGTCAAACTGGAGCTTATGCATTCTTTTTTTTATTTCATCTCAGCTGGATGCTCTTAAGTGAGCTTGTGAGCATTTTAACAGCTTTCCAAAAGGGAACGTTATCTTTTTACCGCTTGTTGTGTTTGCCACAACGCTGGTATCAACGCAAACTGCAGTTATCAACACTGGCCTACATTGGGTGACCCTGGAGACTGCAGCTGTGTGGTTTCACGGGCATCTTGGAGTTAAGGAGCTGTGCACATAGTGGGACTTTTTTTGTTGGAGCATTTGCAGTGAGCATCCATCACTCCAGAAGTTGGGTTGATGCCAGTGGTAATGTCAGGATCCATCGTGATCGGAGCATGGGGGTCGGGCTGCATGTTTTATACAAGAGGGAGAGTTAAGACAGTGCCTTTGGTTGCAAAATTTTACACAGCAAAAAAAAAAAAAAAAGTATTTTTCTAGAACGACTTAATTTTTATTTTGAAATTGATGCAGTGAGAACTGTATGAAGCCACGAGGTATATTTGATATACTGGGGGCCTTGTTCATCCTGTGTGGTTATTCTTGGGAAAGAAGAGAAAACGGTGGAACGCCCTTCATGGGAATTTGTACAATTTATTGATCCTGTGAGGACTCTCAGTGAGCGGGTCCAGTGGATTGCTTTCTTTGTGTGTGTTAACGCAGGATTACTGCGTGGTTCGTACTGTATGTGATTATTCTGCAAGTCACTCAGCTGTATTATGTTCACACGATTGACTTATTGTTGTCTCACTGCTTTCTGGTTTATTTCTTTTGTACAAGTCTGGAGCATTTTGACTCCTGAGCGACTTCCTTCAGTCAGTTCTGGATCGGATGGAAATGAATCAGAAACGCTGACTGGTTTTCTCAAAAGTCAGCGGTCGTCGTATTCATATTCACAGAGAAAAGGCACAACAACAAAAAAGAAAAAGAAAACACACCCAGTCATCACTCCCACCATACCAGTGTTTGGATTGTCAGGTTTTTATATCTCTTTTTATATTTTTGTTATGCTCTTTTGTGGTATTTTCTTGTTTTACGGTCCCGATGTCGAACAGTATTTTTGCTCTGGGCTGTATTTTCTGTAAAAGTGCAAACGGCAACACCGTAAGATGGAATCATTTTGTAAGGGAAAAGAAAACGGATTATTTATTAGCAGAATAAAAACTGAATACATGCTGCTTTTGTAATGGGGAAAATCAGTCTGTGGGTGGAAATGGATCTTTATGAAGATTAGTTTGACTGGTGCCATGTTTCTTTATGTTTTTGTCCCCCAGTGACCCGACGCTTCACCAGCATGCTGTTAAACAGCTTGAAGGTCTGTTGAAGCTGCGTTTCCATAGCTTGTCCTACATTTTGACCTCAAGCCAAATCCTATAATAATTGGTGTCACTGACCCGAACATTGTTTATGTTTATGTTTTTGTTAAACGTGTATTAAAGTCACAAGAGACTTTTCTGTATCACAATCTTGTTCCCTCTCTTGTGTTTTGGGGAAAATGCAAAGTGTTCCTTCCCTTTCATCATCAGTGTTATCATGCGTCATCTGGTCTTCATACAAGAGAAATAAAGGTTGTGGGGCATGAAGGGATACGTGTGGGTCTCTCTTTGTGAATTCTACCTCAGCGTTACATGATATGACAAAATACTTTTCATATGATGTAATATTGGCACGAGGATGGCCCTTAAATTAATTAGTTACATCATTGTCTCAACAGAATAATGGTCCCTTTGTGTAGTGAGGACCGACACAAAGGCCTTGAGGGAAAGGGAATGTTCCTTATCAGTGCAACAGGAAATGAAAACCACAAAAATGTGGACGTTTTATTTTTTATCAAAATCAAGGAAACCTCTGGATGTTCGTGCACGTACCGTCTTCTCGACACATTCATGACAGCATGTGGGTTGAGGGGGGGGGGGGTTTAATTACTAAGCCCCTTTCCTTTCCATGGCATCCTCTAGTTGTGTACATTTTGATTATGATCAAAACCTTCATTACGAGACCTTTTGGAGACAAGATGTGAGAGGAGCGAGATCTGTAACGTGTGTGATCCCTCACCGGCTTCCCACCAACCTACCTCTCCACAGGCATTTGTAGTGGAGGGGGAAGGTGTGCGCCTGGAGGAATCTGCTGTAACTGTAATTCATCCTAAACTATCAGAAAAGTATAGTAAGTAATTATGTATAGTCAATTAAATCACATTAAACAGCTCCCATCATCTGTTCTGGCGGTGTTGACAGCGATGTTGAGCCTTCACATAAACAGAAACACGCCATCCAGTTTGCCTGTTTTATTTTTTGCAAGTTATTACTGAATTTGTATTGAACTTGAGAGCATTTCAAATCATCCCTCCGGTGGTCAAAGAGAAGAACTGCATTCAATTTGTGGAGAAAACACATTGTTAATATCAGTATAAACATCATTAGTGAAACCATGTAAAAACATAGTACATTAGTGTAATTACTACAATTAGGAGTATTAAAAAATTGCATTAATGTTTTTATATTAGTCATGTTAGTACCAAAGTTAATAATACATGTGTTAATTGCAGGTATTTGTCACAGCTGACATGAGTCAGTTTGATATAATTCACTTTTGACTTGTCAGAGTACTTATACTGCTTTATGTTGCAGTTGGGCCTTCAGTTTAACTTCATTCAAATATTACTATAATAAAAAGGGAGGGAGAGAAACTTTAAGTACACATTAAAAGCACAGTTCAGTCAATAAAAAAGAAATCAAAATGAATCCAATACATATTTCTGGGAAATCCAGACGGAGTTCAGTTAGCACCATGTTTTAGCACGACACAGGAAACTCAGTAACAGACCACATAGTTCTGTTCACTCACTAAAGGAAGCTTTTACACCATAGCCGATTACATAAACAACGCTTATTCTTCTTTACCAAGAATATTGAATATTCTGGACATCTTTCAATTGTCATTTTCTGTAAACAAGTCTAAGCAAATAATGCACGAGAAATCAAAACGTATTGCTCTGTGGGTTCTCTAAAAAGAATACTTGCTATATATGATATAGCTATGCTGAGCTGAGCTGGCTGCTGGTTACAAGTGGTATCAATCTCCTCATCTAACTCTCGGCATGAAAAGAAATTAATATTTCCAAAATGTTGAACTGTTACATTTTCTATTCGGTTGGACAAGAACATTCAGTTCGTTTCTTCACATTTTCTCAAAGAGGTATTGCTTATACGAGCACCACTGTGGAGCGAGCTGAACCACAAATCTAAACACAGAATATAGAAACTATTTGACGTGGATCGCTTTCTGCTGCCGTGCCCTTCAGCTCCACAGTCTCGCCTCGGCCGGGCCTTCCCTCTCTGGCTCAGTTCCCCTATTGGCTTCCTTTGATGAGGTATCCATTGAAAGTGATGTAGACGTCGACATCGTCACTGTAGATGGCGTTCTCTCTCTCCCTCTTGTACAGGCGGATCCACACCTCGTCCTTCGGCCTCAGCTCCAGCATCAGGCTCTGGCTCTGCATGATGGAGCGGTCGCTGGGCTGGGCGTACACGATGGCCTGCTCGTTGTCGTTGTGCATGATGTGCAGATACGTCTCTTTGAAGTTCCACGTGTGGATGTTGACGTTGAAGAAGTAGATCCCCGGGACCCGGCAGAGGAACTTCCCATCGAACATGTTGAAGTGCTCGTCGGGGTTGACGAAGACGGTGTCGAACACGAGCGCCTGGTAGGACTCCAGGCTGTGGAGGGATTTGCGGCGGCCGACTGAGAAGGCAGAGTACTGGACTTTGCAGGGGTCTCCCGGGTGACCGGCCTGGCCCTTGGAGCCCTTTGAGCCCATGGGACCTCTGGAGCCTGAAGGGCCTTCTTGTCCAGCTTTACCTGGAGTTCCTCTGTCGCCACGTTCACCTTTGTCACCTGCACAGAGTGGTGTTAGTCACAAAGCCACACTTACTTCCTTTGAGAATCCTGAAGCACGGCCCTAAATCTTCTGACAGTTGTCTGTCAATCAGCACATGTGCCCTTGTAAAGCACGCTCACGGATACGGTACCTTTGAGGATGGTCATGTTGATGTAGGTGCGGACCTGCGGCACATGGTTGAACCCTGCTGTGGGAGGCTGGGCTCCACTGCCCTCTGCTGGCTCCAGGTCATCACAGCAGTGCCTGCAGAGGCCGCTTTTGGGAGGCACCGGGGCCACCAGGGAGCTGAGGGACAGGAGAGTGAGGACGCCCAACATAGCTGTGCCAGGAAGAACAGAGGAGAACTCCAGACGGTTAGAAGTTTCCAACTTTTTCACTTTGAATTCGTTTCCTGCTGGTGGATCTGGTTCAGTGCTTCAGTAAATGGAGGTCCGCCAGATGTTTCATGTCAGACAATACAAACATGCTGATGTTGAGCATGGTTTAGCAGTATAATGTGAACCATGTTTATCATCTTAATTTAGCATCTTAGTTTAGCATCTTAGCATGCTGACATTTGCCAATTAGCTCAACAACACAGAGAGCAGCTGAAGCTGATATTAGTTCTGGAGGTATCTGTCAAAAAGCAAAGCACTGGGCAGATTAAGATTTTGACCTGACGATGGCACTTGGATGGAAAGTGAAGCGATCAAGTCATTATGATTCATCATCTGGGGACATGAATGCCTGTCATAAATAATGTCTGCGATAGATAGGGAACACAATTAATTGGCAATCTAGCCGATAGTTTGACGTTTCATTAAAAGCACGTCATGATGGGGCTAGAGGAAAACTCTGAGAATCACAAAAGTCATTAGGATTCATCCTCTGGGGACCATGAACGCCTGAACCAAATCTCATCACAAATCATCCAACAGTTTAAGAGCTATTTCAGTGTGGATATACGTGGACCGGCCGGGGCTTGAACAGTAAATGGAGCTGGAATTGCAGAGCTCACAGAAAAAAGAGAGTGGAAGTTATGAAATTTACGATCTGATTTTGATCGATTGTTGATCAAACACAACTGCAAGATTGAATTCACTGAATAAGAACTGTGCAGAGTTTTGCCTTTTGAATTCATTTGAACGATTTAAGAGATAATAAAAGAACCCATACATTCACACAAGGGAAAGAGGGAAATCCCCAGAAGCAAAAACTATTCCTCTCTTTTTAGGAAACATGTGTACTATAGTCAAAACATCAGTTGTTCAGCAGCTGCTCACAAAATACAACATTGTGTGTCCTGGATGTCTTTCCCAGAGCAGTGGGAAAGAGAAAGAGGAATCTTCAACCCTGAGCCAGAAAAAACATTTGTCAACTCAAAGAAAAGAAACAGGAGTCTGGAATTGAGGGGGAAAAAACTGATAAAGTGAAGCATTCTCACAACAAAACTGTGCACTCATTTGAAAATGCCGTGGGAGATTAGCGCTCTATCCACAGAGCTGACTCTCAGAGGTCAACATGGGCCTCAAAGACTCACTAATGCGCTTCTCATCCAAATCCCAGAGATAAAGAAAATGTCAAAACAGAAAATAATGGCAGCGGGCATGGCTACAAGGATCATAAATCACATAAAAAATGAGCCTGCAGGCAATGTGTCACCTCCTAGCTCAGGAAAGGATGACTCATCACAACGGCTTGTTTCATCCAGACAGTCAGTGGAGTGGCTTTCCTCATACAGAGCGCCAAGCTGAGGAGCGTTCAATGGAAACGTGATGCTGTCTGCCAGTGATCAGCCAGTTCTTGTGTACTGTGAGTAGAACAGTGTGTGCTGTTTATACAGGACAGCTGCATCCATACGGACTTTGGGCTAGAAGAACTCCACAAACAGACATTTGCTGTTCAAAAATGTCATCGGAAACAGAAATAACACAACTTTTACAACGCTGTTCTCTTGCAAAGGAATTCTAAGAGTGGAACAGAGTGGAAGTGCATTTGTGCTTTTTTACAGTGAGTTTATTAGGTACACAAGTACTCTAATACAATCCACATCTTTATCTTTCAGATCTGTGGGTCATTTGAAGGATATCAAATAACCATAAAGAGACTCAAAATACCCACAAAGAGACACAACATGTCCACAAAGAGATGTAAAACGACCACATAGAGATGCAGCCTCATGGAACTCGTGTGCAAAAATAGACATTCAAATAGTTTGAACCTATATGTGTTTTATTTGATCAAATAGTGTCAGTTTTGGCACAACAGGGTCCAGAAGAACAAAGAGATACAAAAAGACAAAACTACAACAAAGACACATAAAACAACCAACAGATAAGGGAAGAGAAACATATCTTTATAAGAAAAACAAGACGACGGGGTAAAAGCATACACAACAAGAGAGACACAAAGAGACAAACAAACAACTATAGCTGCATTGTGTGTCTTTTCCAGGCCTTTTACTTGTCCTTGTCTCATGTAACACAACACACTGTCCACACTCACACTGGTGTGTCTCTACCGTTCAACCAGCATGTTATTGTTGGTCCTAATGTGTTTTACCCACAGATGGTCATTCAGGTCCACACTCTCCAGGATATTACATAACTGGTTTTCTTAGAAACCTCTTCTTGAAATGGAAATATGTGCATGAAATATAGGCTACAAAAGATTCTCATATATTTAGAAAAAACTGCCTAGAAGCAGCGGCTGCCTCTTGAACTTCTCTAATTGTTTTTATTTTAAAGTTCAGGTAGCACACGAGCGGTGGGATCAACATGCACATCTCGCAGCTGTGGAAGAGAAAGAAGAAGAAGCCCGCTCCTCTGCGTGGTCTCGTGCAGCCCGGCGCGCGTCCGCTCGCGCGCAAAACGGACGCGTCACACTCAGAAGAGTCTCTTCGTTAAATCCCGACAACATGCGGCAGCCGACTGACAGCTGAGAGGATGAATCTGAAGGAATCTCACCTCGATCACGTCTCTGCAGCCGCTTCAGTCCGCCGGGGAGACAGATCCTGAGTCAGCAGCCCTCTCTCTCTCTCTCTCTCTCTCTCTCTCTCTCTCTCTCTCTCTCTCTCTCTCTCTCTCTCCCTATAGATCCCTCCTAGTTTCATGCAGAGTAAGGCAACAAGTGTCTGCCCATTTAGCCTGGATCTGACAGTAACATCTGTGGTAGGATAGTTACAGCCTGTAAAAGATGGCCCGGTGACCTCGGACTGAAGATAGAAAACTATTGCTGCTGTTAAAGATGATGCTTTGTGTGTGTGTGTGTGTGTGTGTGTGTGTGTGTGTGTGTGTGTTTATCTCAACTGAATAATGTCATCAGAAACTCTAGACCACACGCTCTAAACTCCTGGTTGTTCTCCTGGGACTGCATTTCCTCTGTGCTGAATTCCTCCATTCCTTCTGCTGCAGCTGCAAATAGAGAGAGAGTGAGATAGAGAGAGAGGGAGAGAAAGAGAGAGGGGGAGGCTACAATCTATATTCCTAGATCTGAAATAAGACTAATGTTCTGCTGGGAGTTTAATTTGGGGCGAGATGCAGGGAAATGTGATCAGAGTACGAAGGGTACACTGAGAGAGAAGGTTAGGGACAGATACGAGATGCAAAACATGAGAGGGGGAATCCCTGGACCTCAAGGGTGTGTGTGTGTGTGTGTGTGTGTGTGTGTGTGTGTGTGTGTGTGTGTGTGTGTCGCAGGATTCGATGGGTTTATCCTTTGATAATCAATCTCTCACACAGACACCAAAGGTAATCCCCGTGATCCCAGATCCACCTCAGATGCAGTGATCCTGCTTCTTGTTCTTCTTATTAATATATCTGTGGAATTTCTGAGTCTCGTCTAAACAGGCCGTGTTTCAATGATGTTATCTTTGAAGGCAGCGACTCCCAACATTTGCTTTGGCCTGTGGCCTTCTAAAGGTAGAGTTTTCAAGTCAAAGGTCACCAAAGTTGAACTTCACGCGAGATAAGGTAAGGGTATAATTCAGGAATAATAACCCTGAATATATCATACACATACACACCCATCGTCTCCTTACTGAAGGGAACTGCAGAGGATGCAGAGGAGGCTGAAATAACCCCTTCCGCCTACTCCTCGACCCTGTGCTGCGGTTGTTTGCACAGAGCAGGCCGTCCTGTCAGAGGACAAGGGGAGGATGAGGCAGACGCTGTGCACACGTGTAACATGAGCACAGCTGTTGAACATTACTGCCGTCGGGTCCCGGGGGGTGAGCTTTCATAGGCTGCTCCGCAGTTATATCAGGAGAACATTCCTCTGGTTTAAGAGACTGAAATCAGCTGTAATCTCTTTCTATAAACATTGACTATCGGTTGTCTTTTGGAATCAGACGCTCGTTTCCCAGCGGAGCTCATCAGTCAGTCGTCCTCCTGTGTTCCTTCAGGTTGAGTTATATTTGGATCTATTTGATGAGCTCCAGACGTCTCTCTAACCTCGGTGTGATGAAAAGCCCCACGTCCATGGCTTTGACAGATATTTCCACTTCCCAGTGCTGATAAGCCGTGGAGGCTTTTGGGGCCCAAAGCAGAATGCTGTGCTCCCCCACCACAACCCTCACACGGATTCTTTTCCCTAAAAAGAGTTTGTGGCTGACTTAATTATGAGGCATTGCTTTCAAAGTTGAAAACCAGAGCTGGGCTGAAATCTTAGACCTCAAAACATTCTTGTGGTTCAGCTCAGAAAAAAAGAAAAAACGTACGAGCACACTGTATCAATTCAGAGTCCGAGAAATCTGATGCACATCATCTCGTCTTCTGCACACACACACACACACACACACTCACATGTGTGGCTAAGAGCAACGGTGTGATCTTTCTGATTAGACTGATAAAGACCCCAGCCAGACTCCACATCCTGCTCTTTAACTGTGGGAGAGAACCCAAACAAGGCCTGTGGGTTTTTTCAACAGACTTTACAAGGTACTTCTCATTCTCTTGACATTCTCTGTTGCTGCTTCCTCTGTGATTTACAGAGCCAGCAGAGGACTTCTAAACAGGCTGAGACTACAAAGCCTTCCAGCGGGACACTGCCAGAATACTCAGCAGGTAACGATAATATGCATTTAATCGAGGCACGGGGGATGAATGTGCAATGAGAATGATGATGGAGTTTTATTTTTATACAGACAAGCCAGCAACCAAAACCTAGAGGAGGAGGAGGAGGAGGAGGAGGAGGAGGAGGAGGAGGAGGAGGAGGAGGAGGAGGAGGAGGAGGACGAGAACTCATTTTAGTTTTGATTTCTAATGTCACCTAGTGACAGAATGAGTGTATCAACCACTACTACTTTAGTCTATTCTGGGACATATATGATAAATATAAACATATTCACACAAATAAATGGGTCAACATTGATTGTAATACTATAGTTTTATTTTTTGACCAATAAGGTTACACGGTTGGGCAATATTTTGTTTCCTGCTCTGGTTGACAAGTGACTTCATAATGTATTTCTGTAGTTTACATTTTTTAGAGTTTTTTCATTATTTTGACATCCTATACTATAACCTTTTATGAATTTTAATGACTTTTCAACATATACTATTTTTTATGCCTTTTTAGATTATTTTCATCTATTTCAGATGCACCATCATTTCATTTTTTATATATATTTTGAAATGCTATATAATATTTTTCATCAGCTTTTCAACATACTATATTTTGACAAAACTGTATGACTTTCAATGACATACTGAAAAGCTCCACGTCCATGGCATACTATTACTGATTTTTATGAATACTAATCAACTTACTATACCATGACATTTTTCCACATACTATACTTCTACTAGACTTATTTTTAAATTTTTCAACGTACTATACCATGACTTTTTCTGTATTTTATTCAACAAACTGCACTATCACTGTTTATAACTTTTTCCAAAATACTATACTACACATTCTTTTATGACTTTTTTTTTTACATTTTGTATGTTTTATTTAATTTCTTTGAAATACTATTCTGTGACTTTAGAGTGGGACTTTTTTCCACACACTATACTTTGACTGTGTGTATATATGTTGTATATATACAACATATATACATACGTGTATGTAACAATGTGATGTATGATGTATAGTACCACAGTATAGTATATATAAACCACAGTATAGTGTATATATAAATCACAGTATATATTCTATGTACTAAGTACATCACATCATCACGTACACATTTGTGTTTATGACAAAAGGTAAACCTTCAGCTTGTTGGGTCAAAACATGCCAGCTTTCACTTTATTGCATAATCTTTCCATGTGGGTCAGCATAATGGGCCACTAAAAAAAGCCTATGAGCACTAAGACACTTAGCAGCCACATGCAATTGCTTGATTAATTACAAACACCACCTTTGTGTGCAGTTCAGTGCAGGGAAGTGGCGTGACATCATTTGTGCATATAGTTTCACTAGTTGAGCTCTTGCGACACAAAAAGAGGAGATGAAACGGATGAAAAGCAGCATCTCTGTTGCTTTTTACCGACATGTCTAAATATCGTATATATTCTCTGTGAGGTGAACGGATGTCGCTGGTTCCATCAGAGCTAAATGTCAAACCACACTAATACACATTCTCCATTCGCACTCTCACACACATCGCCAGGACCACCTGACAGGACATGTCAACACTCACAACGACACACACACAACCCGGTGTGCTTCTCGCGCTCGTTCTCACATGCCCACCCCTCAGACCTCATTCCACAACGACACAGGAAGTCAAAGCCTGACCCACTTCTACCAGCACTTTTATTTTGCTGGGTCTCGGCACAGATGTCACAAACGACTGCATCGGAAATATACTGCATGTGTAGAGTCGAGAGCAGCGACATTTACCACTAACCCCAATCATTCATGATCTAGAAATAGCAATCTGATAAATATTATACTAATACTTGTCGACACAACACCAATTGTTTATTCCACTTTATCAAGTGGATAATCCATTTGTGAAATAATGATTAATTCTGATTAATTAGGTGCTGAATTGATTTCTTAAACAGCATATCATTGTTTATTAAGTTTCACAAACAAATGAGATTGACTACCAAAAACCTCAGTGGCAAACCAGCTGCCTTTCTTTTGACAGCAGATCTACAAACAAAAAATCTATTAATTAAATGCTTAAATGTTGGTCAGCTTCATACCCTTAACATCATGTAATACCTCGTCTTTGCAAGACTCTAAAGCAATGCTTACATGTAATTAATCACTATTTACATCATCAAAATACATTTAAAACATGTTTCACTGCTTTCAAAATCCCAGATCTGCCTGCAGGAATGAAGATTTTTTTTTTATGATGATATTAGTATAGTTTAAAAGCACTCTCACAACATGTCTTTGTAAGATTTGCGTTAAAGTAATTAAAAACAAACCACAAAACTGTATTTTTGCGTATTTTAAAAACACAGTTATTAATAACTGACACAAGCATTTACTTCAAAGTAATGACAATGTTCATGCTTTGAAAGAGTATTGTACACATTCAACAATGAGGTATTGTACAACATTCTACATACGTATCGGCTAAATAAGGCCCCAGCGCTCCCAGTATGTCTAAACATCATACACAACTGGTTGACTTGTCTCCCTCATACATTGGACGCTATCCCGTTAATTCAATGTTCATGTGGAGTAAATATAGCAACATAGTGATGTCAAATTGTATATATAGCATTTTAAAGCTGCTCCAATCATTTCTTTTGCTAATACAAACAATTGATCAAATGGTTGCTCATTGAGACGAACCTCAAACAGAGAGGGGTTTAGAGCGGTTTAGTTTCGCTTATTGTTTTGGAATGACAGCCCACCACTTTACTGTAGCGCTCCTATTAAAACCTTGTTTGAAGCAGCAGCTGCTTTTGACCTAAACGTACTCTGTACACAAGCTGTCCAGAACCAAACCACAGACAGCTGGTGGCACTGGTGGCACTGGTGGCACTGGTGGCACTGGTGGCACGCCGGGGAACACAGCGGGACATTTAGCAGCTAAGGAGCCAGATATTTCCCTCTCGGTGGAGACGGAAACAGAGCAAAAAAAAGAATGAATATTGGATTTACATTCATCACGTGGTCTTTTCGATTCATTACTGATTTTTCATATGGACTTATTGCTGAATGTAGCCTGTAGCTCTTTGAGGGTCAGATACCCTGTCTTACAGGGCTCCACGGGCATGGAGGAAGACCTGCACATGGCACCAGTCGGAGGCCAGGCCGCACAGCTGCCACCAGCAGCTGCTGCCACAGGTACCTCCACCTGTTGGCTGTCACAGGGTATCAGATATAGAGTGGGAGGGTCAGGAGGGGGCGGAGCAGAGGGGGTTGGGCACATCTGGGAAGGGAGATGAAGAGGGAGAATGAGAAGAGGAGGGTCATCGTCTGAAACCTCGTCCTCTTCTACGTTAGGAAACCTTTTATCTTCATCTTCCTTTCCGATGCCAAAGCCGGAGTCCGGACTCTGCGGCTCCCTCTTCAAGCTCTCATAGGTCGGAAACGTGTCGAGGGAAGGGTGGAGGGAGAGGCGGAGGCTGAGGCTGTTGTGGACATTGTGGACATCCTCCTGATAGGTGAAGTAAGCGGGGTTGGGGTCAGATCGTGCTGAGCTGCTGGCGGAGCTGGACATGAAGTAGCCCATGTTGGAGAAGCTGGATGAAGAGGAGGAGGAGGATGAGGAGGAGGAATTGTCAGCAACCCCGCTGGTGTCTGAGCGGGCTGAAGGGTGGCTCCCGGAGTGAAGCAGGGCGCTGGTGAAGCTGGAGGAGGGAGAGGTGGAGGGGACCACATCACAGGTTTCACAGATTTCAACCGGGGAGATGCTGTCGCTTGGCTGGGCTGTGAAGAAGGACTCAGAGGCCGGCAGAGGATTCAGCCATTTCTAAGTCCAAGGAAAGAGAGATTTAGCATCGAAAACACAGCTGAGGAAAAACACGATAGCAGCGTTTCTGTAATTTGTAGTCCTACAAGTTTCAGAAAGCTTTCTCTGTATGCTAAAGTGAGATTTTTTCTAACTGGGATAGACTGTGACTACACTCTGCCCCTTTACAATGGTCCCATAGAGGACCATAGCATTGTATTGAATTTATTTTAAAATGCTGTGGGACTCACACAATACAGATTTTAAAACAAAATTGTTGAAATGGAAGAGATATCCTAACTTTTGGGTCCAGCTCCAAAAACTCTGCTACAATTCCCATGATACTCCTTTTCCCTCTCTTTGTTTACACAACTGCTGTCTGTAACACACACTTTCTGTGATCAATTAGTATTCTACAAGCCATAATGGAGATAACCCCGGTGACATCACTATGACATCATCAGGTTTAATTTCTCACTTTACAAAGTCTAAGCCCCAAAAAATATTATACTGTTTTCCAAAGCCAATTACTACTTAAGACTAGTAAACTTATTATTTTTTTTTAATCATTTTAGCCTAACATTAGTCCTTGTAGGCTTAAAAGCCAACAATTAATCAATTAAATCCATGTTGTGATAAATGTTACAGATAAATTAAAAGGCCTAACAAGTTTCTTCATTCAGTACTTGGAAAGTCTCGACTGTTCTCTGTCCTGGCTCCTCGATGGTGGAATGAGCTCCCCATTGACATCAGAACAGCAGAAAGTCTCTACATCTTCCGTCGCAAACTAAAAACACATCTTTTTCGACTATACCTTGAATAAAGGAAGTAGTACGTCGTAGCACTTTAATGGCTCTTACTGATAGCACTTTGTGAACACGTCTGTCAGAATGCTCTGTGTGGTAACGACATCATGGTAACAACAAGTAGTGAGGAGTGAGTTATTTCTACCTTCAGATTTCCTCCGTGTACAGAGTGGAGAGTGCAGAAATATTTAGACGGGTTTGGTGCTGGCCTCCCTTTGAGGAGCCTGAAATGGCAAAAGGGAGTCATTAGATGAGACACAGGGCACGCCAACACATCACACACAAGGAGATAGTGCACTCACCTTCTGATCGCACAACTCGTGCAGAGGACGAGCGTCACAATGATGGTACCCAAGCTGAACATCACTCCCCGCATGACCAGTGATGTCTGACCTACAAGCAACTCTGGAGCATTACAATGTGCAACAATGCTTGAACAAATAAATCTGCTTTTGTTCTCCCTCTGATCTATAATATCAAGTCACTAATTTACAGGCTCTCATCATCACAACCCAAACCACTCTCTTCTTAACCTGTATAATGGTTCTTCACTTTTGTTTTTCAACTTCAAAGTGAAACAGATTTGATTAAAAGAATCTGACATTTACCACGCTGAAAAACATAGTTGTTACTAAAAGCCCTGTCTGCCGGTGCTTGGTGTTGACTCTGAACACTTCCCAGCAGGTCAGGGATCAGTCTGGGATCCCAGAGAGTAGATGTCTATTTCCTCGTTAGAATGAGAGCTGTGAGCTGTTTTAGTCGTCGTATCAAGGAACACAGAAATTTAAAATGTTGTTACCTTGATCCTGTGAAGGTGTCGCCACGTCTGTCGCGCCCAAGAAGGATGTTGTGGGACCCCAGTTGCTCCACTGGCTATTGTGCTCTGGAATAAGGGCTTGGACCCTCACCCTGACCTGGCAGTGCCCCTTTAGTTGCCCAGCAGGTAAGCTGAGCTCTCTCTCTGGTAAGGACAGATTGCTGGTCTCCTGATCACATGACAATGTTCAAATTGAGTTGCATCTCAAAAAAACTGAATTGATTTCTCAAAGGACTTAAACATCCGCTGTATGGTTAAAAATCAAGCCTGCCTTGCTGTGTGCAGAACAATAACATGCAACATAAAGAACAGACTATACTGGGCCTCAGCGGTACTTTGTGTTAATTAGCACATGTTTGCATGCTGAACAGTGGAGGTGGTAAACATTGCTCAACATCATCATGTTAGCATGATGACATCAGCACCTGTGCCTTACAGCCTCACATAGCTGCAGGCACGCGCTTGTTCTTCTATATGCATATGATTTACTATTATGTTTAAATAAATGCATGTGCACTTACGTTCCTCAACTTGTTTTTCTGTTTGATCTCAACATGGAATCTAAGAGACGTGAGGTAGTCAGAGGGAGGGCTGCCCAGGCTCCATGATATCCTCGTCTCATTGGCAGTGCTGCTGACATTGGGGACACCTGGAGGACGCATTTTGACTGTAAACACACACACATACACACACAAACACACACGCAAACACACACATGCACATAGAAAAGCATGCAATGAATTCATTCCTATGATGTTTAAAAAGATTGGCAGATTATCTATTTTAATTACACTTGAAAAGATCCCCCCCAAAATCAACAGAAGGGACATTTTCTTTTGTCGTGTGTTTCAGATGGCCTCCTAAACAGGTTTTTCTTTTTTTTATGAATGAGAAATTATGTCGAATGTCTTTTAGAACCAGATTTATGAATATCTTTCCAGAAGCAACTAGAAAAGGCCACAGCTTACGGAAGAAGTAAAAGCCACTTACTGTGATTGTATGGTGAGTAGTCTGTGAGGTTCTCCACCATCGTCCCATTGCACTCCACCCGTATGTAGGGCATGTTATTCAAAGGACTGAACACCTGGAGGGGACCCATAATATCATCAATTACAGTGAAGACAGAAATCTTTTTTTTAAGTGCAACATCTTTTCTACCATGGCTGATCTGATTAAAAAAAAATGAAAAAGAATTAAACAGTGATTCATCAGGGTGAAATAGAGACATCCATTAGAGGTTTAGAGGTTTTATATTGATAATATGTTAGTGACTTACTACATTTTCAAAGACCAAACTGCAGCCTGAAGTGGAGTCTCTGTGTTGTTTCAGCTTGCAGCTTCGACTAAGTGAGAAAGCAGACGAAAAGTTGACCAACCGACAATTAGCTCCAAAGCCCGACATTAAATAAATATATCTGTAACATCTTACGTGATCGTATCCTGAAGCATCTTGTAGTCCTTAAAGATCCAGGTTGTCTTCATACCAAAGATCCAGCAGTCCGCCCCGGGAGCCGCGGGAGAGCGGCCCCATGTACAGCTGATGTTGCTGACGAAGTCATTCACACAGGAGAGTCCTTGAGTCACGGACATAACAAAGAAAAGAGAGATTAGGACGCTGTGGCTTTATCAGTGCCATTGGACTTGTCCTTGATGTCGGACAGTCCAATAAACCAGTGGTCTCTTCTAACCTCTTGAGTGGCAACGGTTAAAGTGAAATCAGCAGAATTCCCTTTGGAGGAATTTTAAATGGTCGTTTTTCAGTTAATGGACTGTAATTCCTAAATGTCTGTTACGACTTGAAGAAAAGAGATGGCTACCTTTGCCTCAAACATAACAAATCCACTCGGAAGACAATATCAATGTAAAAAAAAAAAAAAAAAAACATAGTTAATAAAGAGTTTTGTGTTATTTTCCATCCCCTGTGCTGAAGGGACACCAACATAGAGACAGAGGCAGTTTCAGGTGAGCGTGCTCAGTACCTTGAAAGCCTTTGTGAGAGTGTGCTGCAAGCACTGGAAACAGAACCGCGAGGACGCACAGGGACACCCGGGTCTCCATGGCCACAATATAACTGTGTAGAGAAAAATAAGAATCTCAATCAATACTGTTAAATACATACATGACATATTCTGCAGAAAAATGGTACTGGAACTGGAACTTCAACAGCAAAGAGGCTCGTATACACGCTGAACCCAAAAGCGCCTCTTTGGAATATGTATGACGTAATTGTACCCCGTTCCTTTTCTATATAATCTCATTATTACTTGTCGCTATTGTCCTGGTTACATTCATGTCAATAAAGCATATTGAACTGAAACTGGGCTGATGGAGAACAGATTCCCAAACAAGTGTCTTTTTTAAGTAGAGAAACTAATGACTGAAACTGCAGTCAGTCATCGTCGGCAGAGTGGGTGTAGCGTTTTGAGAGTGAGAAAACAATACGACATCCACACTGAGCTGAACACTCATTCTGAGACGGCGGCAACAGGCGGATGAGTGACACTTGACCGAGAACACTGGCACCTGCTGCTGCACCACCGAGTATTATATAAAGAAGGAGCTTCTAATCGGTCTTACTGATAATCATGAAGACATTTATTTTCCCTGTAAAGGCACACATTTTGTGACCGGCCTGAGTCACAGGTCTTTGCCTGAACTAAGCACGACTGTAAGTGACTTTATAGAAAGTGCAGATGTGTCACATATATCATATCATAATGCACGGAGAGAGAAAAAAAAACACCCGATGATAACAGCAGATCAGTAAAATGACATAATATCATCTAAATGCAATCGGTAAGAGCCGGTGTGAAGAGACACTGTGAAAAGATGAAAGTGGCAGAATATATAGTTGTTGTTGTTGTTGTTTTATTTTGGACACCAGTAACAAGACAGCATACGGTACCTGAGGATGCCGCGGTCAGTAAAGGTAGCTGGGGGTCGCTGAGAGGAAACTCATTGCAGTCTCCTCTGCTGGACTGACGAGCTTTAGAAGACTTCCTTTTTCTTCTGTCCCTCTTGTCTTTCTACGTGTGCAATCTCTCTCTCTCTCTCTCTCTCTTTCTGTCGCTCATCCCTCTGTCTCCTCATTCTCGCCCCTCTGTCTTCTTTAATGTGCCCAGTGACATTTTCCACTTGCAACCACATAGCCTGTGTCTGGGGCTTACAGGAAGCCTCGTGAAGCTTCGTGTGTGATGGTGTGAGAGGATGGGTGGGGGCGGAGGGGGAGGTGGGTGGGTGGTTGGGGTGAGGGGGCTGCAGAGACTAGCACCTCCTCCTGTTCACCAGCAACATCTGCCTGGACGCCGTAGAGATAATATTGGCGCCCGAAAAACAAGAAACACAAAGCACACCACATCCTGTTTCAATCACAATGTAAAGCGGGTTCGAACAAAGGGAAACTCACACATTGTCTTATGAAGTGGTTTATGTCAGTGAAACTCAGCTTAAACTGAAGATTCGGAGGATTAAAGTGGCTAAAGCTACCAGAATTAGAAACATGGGTTTTTTTAAATTACAAAAACACACACACACACACACACACATTCAAGAGTTGTACAGCGTCAAAGCCGCCGCTGTTACAGCCGCAACCACTGCAGACACGTAAATGTATTTCTCATGTGCTTCTATAGCGGGAAAGAGGAAAGTCAAAGCAGCAGCAGCGGCCTGCTCTTCACTCGAAAGGTCAACGGACATTTCACTTCTGCAGCGACAGGCCTCACGAGATGTCCTCTGATTGTTAGTTTGCTCATCATGTCAATAAACTTTAAAACTTATGCTCTCGACACCTGGCCATGAGAAGGGGCTGGTATTTATGGGGCTGTAGACTACTTATTAGAATGGAGGAGGGTTAAAAATCAAGAGATGGTCTAGATTTAAAAGAATAAAGAGATTAGTACTTTGTTTTCTTGCGAGAGTTGCTGTTAAACAAAAAGTCAAAAAGTTACACCATTTGTTCACAAGGGTGGCTTGATAGTATATAATAAGGGGGTATTATGCGTGTTGTCATTCTCATTGTCTAATACATAAACTCTCTTACAAAGTGGTGCAGGATACTACGGCTTTATCCAGACCTCGGATGGGCCGGATTTCACAATTTTATGCCATCTACTTTGGAAGCAATTTTTTTTCCAAATCAAGGCGAGCGCATCCAAACCACACATTAATATGCTTGGTGAGGATTTCCCCCGCCCCTGATGTCTTTTGCACAGTCCCTAATTATCAACACTGACTTTGTCCATCCTGCTCCAGGGCCTACGCAATGCAACGATATATACCATAAGACCTGGAGATTTTGATTAACAAAAAGTATTTCTGCAAATTAATGTCAATCCAACTAAACATGGATAATAAAGTAATGTTGCAGATGGAGGGGAAGAAGTAGGGATGGTGAAACTGAAACATTAGTAAGAGCACAGCAGCAGGTGAGGCTCAGAGACCAACGCCGTTATCCACTAGCGCTCATCTCAGTCTTAAAGTTCAATGAAGAGCTATTGTGCAATGCTCAGCCACGCTGTAAACAGGCGTGCAAACCACAAAGCATTCACGCACACAACTACAAGTGATGCAACACATCGTGTTCGAACTCGGAAGGCAGCAGCCGCCATGTTTGGGTGCTTGAGTGGGTTTCGATCCTGCAGTGGGCCAGAGGTCGATCACATGCGCTGACTTAGGTGTCAACATCAGCAAGCGGCGGCGAGTGCAAGGGAAGGGTAGCGGGAAGAAGAGCGCACATCTCTCAAAGGTCAAAGGTCAAAGCCACAGTGGCGTTTGTGCTCGGAAGGCAACACCAAAACGGTCTTCATCAACAGACCGCAAAGACGGGGGAGGGTGGGTGTGTAGGGGGGGTGTTTGAGAAGGTAAGAAACATAACACGGGAGGGCACACTCATATTGAGGTCTGTCAAAAAAAAAAAGAACTGATGGTACAAGTCTAACGTCACATTTTTACAGAGGTAGTTATAATGAAGCTGGCTTAAAACCAACAAACTCATTCTGCTTTGTGCATTAAACTCGGTTTGACTCACAGTGGAGAAGTCAGACACTTTCGTATGTTTGATTTCTGCAAGTTGTGGGCCAGAGTCAAAAAGCTCAATATCCGGTGAGGCTGTGCTTGTGGTTGCACATGTCAACGTGTTAACATGCTCACAATGACATGCCAATGTTGATCATGTAAAAAAAAAAAAAACACACAAGAAGGAGGCTGAGGCTGATGGGAAGGAAGGCCTACTTATAGTTTTGCAACTATTGATATACAATTTTAATGATATAATGGCTAAAAATGTAGAATGATCGCACTATCATTATGTGTGTTAACTGTCACGCCACGTAGTCTTTGCTAAACTGAGGGAATATTAATTATATGTAATGCAGTGTAGAAACACCCTCTAACCGGCAAACTAAGAATATGCACATTTCTCAATAGTGCAGTGTTGGCTTTCCCCCACTACCTCTTAAAAGATGACGTGGGATCTGCTTTGAACTGACTTCCCCCACAGCAATAGCTCCACAGATGAGTTTAATCTCTCCATCTGGATCAGCGCTGACCCGAGTTACCAGTTCATTAGGCGTTCAGTCACTACACATTGACGTCAACCCTTCCTCTCCACCTCCTCTCGGTGTAGTAAAGAGTGGAGCAGATTACTGCGACAGATACTCATCATCTAGGTCTGGTTTGGTAGGAGAGGCAGCAGGTTGTGACAAAAAGCAAGTTTCAGTGGTTTTTGATGAAACCGCCTCCATCCTGCTGCCTTTACACATCACACAGAGACACAAGTAACCCCTTCAGCTGCTGCCAGCGCTCAGCGGTTTGGGGAGTTTTAGTCTGAGGTACGGACGTCTTTGTGTTTTATGTTCCCTACGTTTAGATGACACTTATGAATATGTCATCTTGAGGTAGGAGAGGGGAAAAGGGGGAAGTTTGATTTTCCTGAAACCACTTTTCATATTGTCTCTAAATAAATGCACACACAATGAATGTAAGCATGCAACTGATTACAGGTTAATTAAGCTTAAAGCGAAAGGCTTTTCACAATAATCTTTTTCGTGGTGTTTCACCTCTAACATAACCCTCCTCGTGTTTGTCTACTGTGACGTGAAGAGCGAACAATAAGTACGTTTGCAAATCCCACTTTGTTACAGTTTGACTTCATTATGTAACCCAGAGTGGATCACGAGGACGCAGCGTGCGGCGGGGCCTCCACGACCTCACTGCTCTTCTTTTTCATTTCCGTCAGCGTCCACTGGAAATCCAAAAAAAATCAAATAAATAAAAATAAAACCCAAAAAATGTCAGATACCTGCACCACAAGTCAATATAAGTTAATTGTGTCATGTTTATAACACTATTACACATAAACCATAAGCATGACTTAAATTGACTCAAAAACGACGTAGTATGGACCCCGAGTTTTGAATAATGCTGATTAAAAAAGTTACCTAGCTAGAAGGCTAAACTCAACGGTTTTAGAATCCTTAGAGCCTACAGAATTCTCGAGTTCTCGAGATTTATTTAACTAAAATAATTATTAAATAAATGATATATTAAAAATACTTAACTTCACCCAATCAAAAAAAAAGTGTTCATATCGATGTGTAAGGTAATAAAAATTAACTTTTAAAATCCTTTTTCTAAAAAAAATACATGTGCATTATGTATGTGTATTATCATAAACCAATATACCACTAACACATATATGGCCTTATTATCTATCTTCACAAGGGTCTTCTGTATTTTATAGCTTTTTAAATTTTTCAAATAGACCTTGTGAATGAGGAGATAATCAGGATTTAATGTGAGAGAAAAAGCATCCGCAATTTTGGCTAAAAACATTTATGGGGCCTATATGGTTAACTGCTACTCAGGATCAGTTTATAGCAGGACATATCTGAAGCGTGCAAACATTAGCCACCATAAGCTAGTAATCTATATTTAAGCAGTGTATTTAATTGAGAATGTTTTTTCGTTTGGCCTAATTCAACTGTTCATTTTTTTTTTCTACTTTTAGAAGTCAAAATGTTCTTGATAGAGCCAAACTACAAGGTACCACACAACTAGAGAGTAAGTCAGCTTCACACAGTGCAACATGGCAAACATTCACAGCTGAATAATTCAGCAGAATAACGCAGATCATGTTTCAAATACTCCGGGTTCCCTTGATTTACCATCAACGGGCCACTGCCTGTAAAGCAGCGTTCATGTCATGTTAGTCTAACATCATACATTTGGGGTACGACCAGGCTGATCCAGGATCAGCATAGAGGAAGCGACAGGGACGGCACCTGAATGCTTTCTACTGCCCTCACCGATATGGCACAGCGTGTTCAGAGGAAATCAGAACTAGAACACACTTAACACGCAGCAGCCAAAAAGAAGAAAAAAAGAACAACAAGTTCTTTACCCGTCTTTGCGGCCAACTGAGGTCACTGAGATAATAACCCGCAGGTGAGTCAAAACAAAAGGTGTTAAATTTCTTAAGAATGCCATGCAAGACTCCCAAGAGCATTACATCAGGTTTCATCTCTTTATTTATAAGTGTTCGAACCCACCACCAAAATCAAAAACAAAACATTGTTAATTTATTTTATTTGACTTTATTTCACAATTGTTTGCCATTTATTGTGTTCTTTGTTATAATACCACACACAAATGTCAACTGGCTAAAACAATATAAAACATAACTTCCACAATTTGTCATTATTTATATTATGTACATGCACTCATATATTCAGAGGCAAAAAAATCTCAGGCCTTCGCTTTCTCTCAAGTGCACTTTCATCTGTCTTCCCTCCTGGTTGAGAGGCCATTCCAATGAGGATCCTTCAGCTCCCGTTTACCAGATGGACTCAAAGATGTAATAGCATTTGTTTGTATTCGGTTTGGGGGCATTATCGGAGAAAAAAACTGAAGTGATGGTATGCTATTTATAACCAATCGTGAGCCAAAACTAACACAATTATTTGTTACTCTCACAATGCAACGTCTCATCTCATCCTGGAGACGTTTGGGAAGCAGACGACAAACTAGAGTTGAATGTGGATGAAGTTCAACACTGTGCCTGACAAATAGTGTCACTCCCAGGTGGAGTCACAAAAAAAGAAGAAAAGAATCTGAAATCTAATGTAATATTGACGCTACAGCAATAAAAGATAATTTTAACTCGTCGGTGGACGAAACGCCCTGACCCATGTGACCCAATTTGCTGCCGCCGCTCTTCCACTCTGAGGTGGACAGAGCACCACTTCCTGGCAACATAACTGCCAGAGTTTAGCTCACAACCAACAAACAAGTGCCAGTATTGTCTTTTACTGAAAGTTAACGTGTTCTATTGATGCTTTTCTGGGACCTCAGATGTGAGGGAAGTGTGGTAGGAACAAGACAAGGGATCAGGAGCACAACGGGAGGATCGGCCTCCATGGTGCCTCTGACTGCTTTATCTCAGTCCATGGCCCTAATCATGAACTATCTACAATACTTCTGGGTTTGACAAAAAAAAAAAAAAACTGGAAGTTTAAGAATAAACAAAATCTCCTCTTCTGCCACAGCTGAACTACACACTGAGTGGTGTGGACATCTTATTTCTACAGCGCTGTTGATAGGTTACTAGGACTTTACAGTATTACTGGAGGCTATGCATTCAAAATGCAGAAATATTCCTCAAAGATAAAATTGGGATCTTATTTGAATTTTCGTTGTTTAAAAGAAGAAAGGAAGATAAGAGAAACTGGCTCTCTTGTCACCCATGTAGAAAGATGATAATACTCAAGATTGGATTCTTATTGGAGTGGTCAGTCAGGTGCTGCCGGCCTCCTGTTTGTAACCTCCATCCGTTGAGGCTGCTCAGGCGGGATCGGGTCAGCGCTCCTCTCTATGTGGGGGCAGACTTCTTGGCCTGTGCTCTTACCCGCTTCTCATAATCCATCCTGTTCTGACTGAAACAAAGAGATGAAGACATTCAAAACCATGAAAACGTTATTCACCGGTTCATTTAGAGGACAACACATCAGTGTGTAAAGCACGGAAAGAACAGGAAACGTGTCCTTCTCCTGTTGTGTTATGACTTGGCTTTGGTTTCCAAAGGTGTGACATTTTAGGAGAGGAATTCTGCCATGACAATGACCTTTGAATGGAAATTACGACTTGAACCCAAGTTGGAATAAACCAGAATCTTACTATCCTCAACTTAACTTGAGGATTCATTTGAAGATACAAGATTCTACGTCTTCAACCCAAACACAAACTATTTGATAAGGGATTTGGAACTCAGATTATATAAATAGCTATCAAACCCCATCACCAAATGTATACAGTTTGTGGTCTGCAGCAAAGGCTTACTGAAATATTCAACAACAACTCTCATTCAGGCTTCGGTGTCGGCCAGTGCGTGAGTTAGGTCATCGCAGCAGTTACCAGTAAATTGTGTAAGCTTCTGCTTGTGCGGGGTCTTGAATGTTGGGCTCATTCAGCAGCTCCTGGATTCCCAACAGGATCTGGAAACAGTCAACAATCCAACAGTCAGACGGCATTTCTTCACAGCAGTTATATCTCCTGATACAGCCTGGTCATGGTGAACCAGCGGATGTGATCCCGTACAATAAGATAATTTGTGCAGATGTATAATACACTGAACTTTCAGTTCGTAGTTGGATTATCTGCACCATCTTACCATATCTTTGTAGCTAAGCGACTGCACAGTGTGCTGCCTCCTTTGGCTTTAAAATGCGTAGGAATCATAGGCCTCTGCTCTTTTAGGCACATTCTTATCTGTGTACATAGTTGTTGCTGAACGCATTTGCACATTTAATTTCTGCTTCTCAGATTTTATCGTTTTTTAGTAGTAGTATTTTTTTAAATATTGCCTAACATTTCTTTACAGGTTTGTATGCATTTCAATTGATCTATCAAGGATTATATTTTATTTAGATTAGGGAATTCAAGGTCTTGGTAAATTGAGGCCCCCGATTGTGTTTTAATTTCCTGTATAAATATAAATAATAAAACAATGAATTTCCCTTTGAGGACGATAGTGACCATCAACCACACACAACCAGCAGGTCTGAAGAGAACAGTACAGGGTGCTATGTATTATATTGTGTAATACTTTATAGTGAAATATAGGCGGTAATTGCAAATTGCGTACGGCCCAATTGGTAAACAGGTTAAAAGGTGAGCAGACCAGCTCCACCACTGATAAGAGTATGAGAGAGAGACTGTTGAGTGTTCTGACCTGTTTGATGGTGATGGCGGGCCTCCAGTCCTTGTCCTCCTCCAGGATGGACAGACAAACGGTGCCGGATGGGTAAACATTTGGGTGGAATATCGGTGGCTCAAACTTGCCTGAGTCATTGAAAATAGAGGGAGAAATAATCATTGTAGAAATCTGTCGCATTCTGAAATCAATATCTCTAACACACAAGAGGATGTGTGAAAGTACTTGTTTTTCCTCATGACAAAGACATTTTCATCACATCTGTCTGTCAACATCATCAGTCAAACAATATCTTTGTTCAACATCTGATCTGAAGCTCCTAGACCTTAGTAACAGGAATCTTCATGTACGACTAGACACTTGGCTTAATACAGCTTTCATCAAAAGGTTCTCTACATGACACTCACATTTTGGTGGTGAGGAAGGGTAGTCATCTTTGAACAGCATTCTGAGCTTATAGAGTCCTCCCTCCCACAAGGTCTAATGAAAAAAAAGAGAAGAAATCATTGCTTGCATTGCTTTTGTAAATACAAAAAGGATATTAAACAACTGCAAAGCACTAAACAAAAGTGAAGATACAAGAATGGCCTTACACAAAAGGGAAATAAACATGTGCAGATGTTATTGACCAAGTATTTTCTCATTTGTCTTTAACATTTTGGCCATATATATATATATATATAAATAAATGTAAAATTACCATGTGTTACAATTTCTTGCTCATGTTATTTCAGTGGCATCTTTTTAGGTTGACATTGGCTAGATCTAAACAGAAGAGCAATCATTTAACATACCACGTGACCTGGTGACAAACGCACGACACTGGTCATGAAGGACTGGTTGAAGCGCGTGCTGTGTTTAACATGCAGGACAATGTCTTCATTTCTAACGTATATAAAAGCTGCCGGTCCTTGTGGAGACACGTGAGTGTAGCTATCCGACTTACTCCTTTCTTTCCCGGGATCGCACACTCCCAGTTCATCAGATTCATGGTCCCATCGGGGTTCTTTGTGGGCACGGCGACAAAACCCTGCGTGGTTCACAAGACACACAACACATCAGAGGCCTACCGGGGTGCTAGTTACACTCGTGGACGTGAGGAAACACAGCTATGCAAGCTAAGCACCGAGTGAAACACGTCCACACGGACTCCGGATCAACATGTTGCTGCTTACAAACGGGTGGTCTTTCCTCCAGGCTTTACGCTCCTGAGACAGTCTGCTAAGAGCGATGCCAGACATTGCTGCTCATCAACGCCTCCCTGTGGAAAAACAACCCGAAACACATTAATTATTCAATTTAAACGGTCCACGTACTAGCATTGTAGCCACAACCGTCTATTTCGAGAATAGCAGTACACGTTGGGCAATTTACCGTCGACGAATATTTACGTAACGCTAGTTTACGAGAATAGTAGCTCTGACTACGAGCTATTTTTTTCTCTTTATTGTACGTTAATTCCAAAAAAGGGCAAACCCCTATAAAGGAAACACACCAACGAGCGGGCTCATGTAAACCGAACTTACCTCTTGTTTTATTCGGCTAACGTTGAATATCACAAACAAGTACGTGGGTTTGAGGATGTTCGCGTAAATGCCTCGCTAACGCTAACGCTACTGCTGTGGACAGCGGCCGACAAAAACACACCCTTCGACGTTCAAAGGCCAAACTACGGGGCCAGTTAGGGCGTAAAAGACCGAACCGAAAGAAACTTAGATATTATCAACATTCCCCAAAACAATCGTATCGACATATATTGGTGTTATTTTTGACAATTTACCACAGATGTGTAAAACAATGTGACACGCGACGCCGTTTCAACAGCTAGCCTATAGCTAGAAAGGACCCCAATTTGTTTATTTCGTCAGGACCTTCAGGCAGTTTTCTGGACGTCCAAGTAAAACACGTCAGAGACGATCGGCCATCTTTGTTGTGGCATTAGATGCATGCTGGGAAATTAGCTCCTTTGAACGATTCGATCATTTTGAGTCATGTCGCCCGCTCCCAAAGTCTAGGAAACGGACAACATGACTCAAAATTATTGAATAAACCAAGGTGGGAAAGGGAATTTCTTTGGAATTCTGGTGATTCTGAAGTGGAATGCAGAATGTGACTGTGCAATCAGATCCCTTTCTGATACTTAATGTGCCACAATTCCCCTGTTGACTGCACTATTGATTACACTGTTGGACACCCCACTAGCATTGATAGAGGACTTGTGTTACCGTTATTTTAGAAATACAAACAGCCAGGTTTTAACCCATCTACTTTGAAGTCACATTATCAGTAAGGAGCAGCCATTTCTTCACGAAAATGAATAAAATTAACAAACAGAGAGCAGGAGGACTTTTCTCTCTGCAGGACATGGGCTCTTCATTGCTCTTCAAGACTCGTCCCTCTAAGGACATTTCTTTTGAAGAGGAAATAATGGAGGACTTTAAGGAGATAGAGGAACATATTGATCCAAGTGGATGACTTCAGTCCACCTCAGTTCAGTTAAACTCTACTCGTACTCCATCTAATCTTTCTCCATCAAAGGATTTTATTTTTTTTTCTCATCAAAGAATGTGTTATGTATGATGATTGTTTGTATGATTGTAAATAGTTGATTTGTTATACTGGATATGTAAAAACTGCCAAGGATAAAAAATTATAAACGGCACTTTGTACAGCCGTTTCGGATCAAAAAGTTGGGTTCAAATGCATTTCAAGACAGCACTATACAACGTTGGAATACATTTGCAATATCAAACATATACTCTCATGTGGGTCCAATATTATTTTGCAGTACCAGTAGCTTTTTGAATATAAGTACAGTAAAATGCCAAGAGGGCTTTCGCCATCACTGAAAATAATATACTACAAATAACGCACAGATAAGCTTGTCCGCTTTAAATAAGGGTAGCTGTTATTTATATTGTATTTAATCATTTTACTTTAAAGGCCAAATGACCCCACGTCCGTTCGTAGTTGTTTGATTGCGTAACTTTACGAGAGGTGCAAGATGCTCTTTCCAGATAATGGATGGTGACAAAGATGGAGGCGGAGCGAGATTTTAACAAAACAATTAGTAAAGTAAACGTGTAGGACAATAATAATAATTACACTTCTAGTATGACTACTACTACTCAAAACATTTTTTGTTTTTACGGTTTCACTTTTCAGAACTGGATGGTGTCACTTGGAAGCAATACATACACCTCTGCAGACACAGTAAGCAATGTCCACAACTCGAGAAAAATCTGTCAAACATTTTGATCGTTCTGCCCAGTGGTAATGCTCTTTTGTTCTTCTCTTTTTTCTTTACCCCAATGGTACATAGCAACAGCTGACGTCATTCACAATGGTTAAAGTAACTAATTACTTGCTATGTTTAGCAGTCCAAAGATGCTAATGCCATATTAAATGTAAACAAAAGACAAAGATGCAGGTTGAAACAAGTGCACAGCTTTCACTGCAATCTTAAACAACTCTCAAAATACAACTCTTGCGCAGCCATTTATAATTTCCTCTTCACATTAGGACAATAAGTAGATAAGTTAAATACTGTACATTGTACAGTTGCACATAATAGCTTACTACCACAGTGTAAAAACAAGCTAAAATACATAAACTTTGTTGTTAATATCGGGCATATTGCCAGACACCTCAAATCAAGCACAGCAACCGGTTTGAACTGGTTTTGATTTCCTCTGCGTCAGCAACACAATTTAAAAAAAAGAGTGTATTCTGTCTCAAAAGCTGCAGCTTTTTTTAGGGCCTTGTCATGTGCTTCATTTATTTTTAATTTGCTGGGTTCACCACAAGTTATAGTTTACTAACTTTGTAATGATTACAAATGTTATGAAGAGAAAAAACATTTACAAATACAATTGTTTTTGATTTACAACTAAATTATTATTAGACTAAAAGAAATAGAAAATAATCTCTTAGAGTCCCATAAATTGTGAGGTTGACAGAATTTTGCCCGTTGGTCTGCCATGGCCTTCAAAGCTAATATTTACTTTTCTGGTAACTGAATAAATTAGTTTTTCCTCCATGTCAGGAAGGAAGAAAATATATGACACTGTACCCATGTATAGCAACAAAACAACGGCCTCGCCATTTATTAATACATTTGCAAAATAATTCATCAATACATCAAGAAATTCCACTTCTTCCAATAACTCGACATCCCTGATCTTGATACCCTCTGGGAGGAGATTTCATTTTCTCTACCATCGTTAACATGATGAGGTATAAGAACGACAACCAAAACCATCATGTTATTTTACAATATTGAAAACCTTTCTACAATATGCAACTATTAGCCTATTGAGGAAAGTTAGATCATTTGCATAAGTAGAGGATATTTTCATTCCAAGCTTTAATGACAAAGCAGCCTTATACAGCATGAATTATCTCCTCTGTATAAGTTCAAAGTACACTATAAAACTAGTTTTATAGTTGTGACCCATCATTCTTGCGGGCAGAAAAAACACTGCGTCCCCTCGTAAAAGTCGTAAGTCGTAATCCACTGCCTTTCCTCTTTCCTTTACACCTTATTCCCCTCTCCCTCCGAGATGATATGCTCCGGTAATGCCCTTTTAAACCATTCAGACCAGGAGCCGTCGTAAACACACACCCCAGGGTGCCCGAGCAGGTGAGCTGCCAGAACAACGTGACACGATGTGACGCCGGACCCACAGGTAGCCCAGAGTGGTTTCTCCAGGTCCACCCCCGCCTCTCGGAACAGTTTGGACAGGCCCTCGGTTCCCAGCTCCTTGCCAGAGGCCTCCAGGAAAGAAGGGAACGGCATGTTGATTGTACCAGGGAAGTGTCCCGGCAGTGTGTCTGTGAGGGCGAGGCAGAGGAGTGAGAAACATTGCAAAAATTTGGGGCAATAATGGAAGAAGAAAAAAAACATCCCTCATAGTCTATTTATTGGGCTTTCAGCCACATCTCATGGTCTTCAACAGGAGAGTTTGCTTAGAGATGGTTCAGTTGTCATCCTTGATCATTAAACCATCTCTATATTAACTGCACAAACGCGTTCTGCTGAGCTCACAGTAGACCACAAATAACACTTCAACCTGTGCAATATTAATATTAATACACTGTTTATAATACTAGTTATATTGTATTCTGTCTGTATATAATATCTATATTATTTTTTTCCACCATTTATTATGTATATTACTTGTTTTGATTTTTTACTAGGTCTCTTATGTGAACTTTACCCTGTTTGCTGCTGAAATATCCCCACTGTGGGACTAATAAAGTAATTTCTAATCTAATCTAAAGACCATGAGATGTGGTTGAAAAGTAATTTTGCTTTTGTTTGTCAAACTAACCTACTAGTAATACAAACTTAACAGGTTTGATTTAATTGCACAGCAATACAGCAAATAATGTATACAATTAATTTGAAATGACAGTTAATAATCTCTTATATAAATCTGTTATTTTGATTCATCACAAGATCATAAATAATGTCAACATTAATTAAAATATATAAATATATTAATTACGTATGATATAATAATTACGATCATGCAGGCCTCTGTTCACTGAGAACAGACCCTCCCTAGCCAGCAGGATGCATCTATTCAGGCCCTAAACAAACTTGAAATTGCATGAAAGCTGAGACTCTTGTAGACATTCTTTTAAAACTTATTGTCAAAAAAAGAAAGACCTGTTGTGACCTCTAGAATAATCACAGCCTCATGAACCTTAACCACAAACTAGAGTAGGGCAACCTAAGACTTAAGAGACATAATAGAGCAGTGGAATTGACATCACATCATTGTGTCCTAAGCCCTCTTACTCTTTCACAATTTGTATTCATTATTTATTTTTACTTTTGACTTTAGTACAACTTGACACACTCTGCTGAGCTGCATCTCAAATGAGGCTTTCAGCTGATGGAGCTCACCGTCTCTGGGCTCCGGCTCAGTACCCCTGAACCTCCCTGCAGACCTGGCATCCACCACCTGGACCTGCTGGGTCCGGGTGTTCTCCAACACATCCTCGTAGCTCTTCACCCACGACTGGTTCAGCGTCGCCTGGAACTCGCTGATCTCCGGCTCGGAGTAGTCAGACGTCACCGGGTGTCCGTCCGCCAGCCAGTTCCTCATGCCGCCGTCCAGCACCGACACCCGACTGTGTCCGAACAGCCGAAACATCCACCACACCCGCGGCGCGCTGAACGACCCAAAGTCGCTTGTGTCGTACACCACCACGTCCGTGTCGTTCCCGATGCCCAGGCGGCCAACGTACCGCGAGAAGTGGCTGGAGGTCGGCAGCATGTGGTCAAACGCGGAGCTCTTGTCGCTGCAGTCGTCGATGTCGAAGAACGAGGCTCCCGGGATGTGCGTCCGCGCAAACTCCGCTCTCGGGTCCCGCTTCGTTTTCGGCAGGTACCACGACGTGTCGAGGACGCGGAGTTTGGGCCCGACGAGTTTTTTTCTGACGGCGTCCGCCAGCCACTGGGCCGTGACCAGAGCCCGGGTCTGCGCCGCCATGACGAGGCGCTGAGATAACACAGGCTGAGGGCGCTAGAGGGAAACGCTCATGGAGAGGCCAACACGGAAAGGAAACGTGACACCAACCTGTTTGCACAACCAGGAATGACATTTAAATGAAAAGACGAAGACATTCTTAAACTATCTCTCAATAAGAAGTCAGTGTGAAAATATAATTTAATTTAAAATAACATATAAAACGTATTGGAACAAGTGCATTTACTTGCCAAAGTGGTTGCTATTGTAGCAGAAAGCTTTTCAGATGCACAATTTACTAGGAATTATTATGCCGCATGAGCTATTTGAAAGCAAGAAAGTTGTGACATTCAATCCAATAAAAGTTAAATTATTTTTTCAAACAGCCTTTCACAATCAAATAAATAGTGTTTAAATAGTGTTTTAAATCTACATTCAAATATTTCAAACACACACACACACATTTAAGGTTTATATCTCTGCTCATATCTGGATGTAAAAGTATTTGGTTGGGATTAAGCTTAATGTGTGATTAATCAAATCAGTAACATAGTTATGCATTTAAATGACAATTCTTAAAGGGAGACTTTGTCAGGTCTTTGGTCAACCTCGGGGCTCGCGCTTGACCTCGGAGACCACGTGCTCTGGCGGGGCCTTGGTGAACCACTCATACCAGGAGCCGTCGTACACAGATGCCTCGGGTGCGCCGCACAGATGGACAGCCAGCACCATGTGGCAGGCAGTCACACCGGAGCCACAAGAGCCACTGATGGGCTGATTCAGATCCACATTGGACTCCTCAAAGAACTTCTTCAGCCTCTCCAGGGAGAGCATCATGCCATCGTCATCGAGAAACTTCAGGAACGGCATGCATTTGGAGCCAGGGATGTGACCCGGTTGGATGCCTGTAGGGGGTGTCGACGACATATTAGTTACAATAGTTGTACGCTCAGTAGCAAAAAACATGATATCGTGCACCAATCATGATTTAGCAACATTTGGATCTGATGACATTTGTATGGCTGTTTACTTCTACTGTACGTCGCGCATAAAGGATAATTTATTGAAACCAAAAGAAATAGCCAGCAGAATTTTTGAGATCAGTTCTTTAAGATTGACAGTATTGCAACATTCCGTTTAATGCCTTTCCATTATGGTTTCTTTAGGGGTTTGAAGCACTGCTTCTCTTTGGTGCCTTTGGTGAACTTTGATGCATGCTATTTAGGCAGTTAGCTGACTTACACAGTCCTTATTTCTTCCAGTTAATCTGATTACTATGATTGTGTGCATGCCTGTAAACATAGTGTTTATCTCAGAATATTTACTTATTTTGTCAGTATAATACGTAATGCTCACGTTGCACTAAAGTTGGTGTTTACATGAGAAAATACTCAGTACTTGAGGTGTGTAGGAGCATACAAAACATTTAATTCATTCCCATGTTCGCACAGGAGCCCCGGGCCGACTAACGCGCGTGCTCTACTGTTTCTTTTTTTTAAAGCCTTTTATTAGTTGACAAACAACAACTCGATACACAATTTCCGCACTCCAGAACACCTTTTCCGGGTGTGGAGAAAGATTCCCAAAAAATTTCAAATAAACATATATATTTTTTTTAATTAAAAATGAATTAAAATGTAATACAATTTCAAATAAAAAAAAACCAATACATTACTGAATATGTAAATCATTAAGAAGATGTATTTACCCCTCTCTTTTCACAACACAGTGTAATATATTTTCATGTTCACAGAAGTCATACTTAACTATCCAGTATGATGTCTTAATTAACCTCGACATAATCCTGCCTTTATCTGTGCATCATTTTAACCCAGGTTTTCTCTAAACTCACGTAACCCTTTCTCTGTTTCACCTTTACTTTCATTTTTTCTGTCTAAATAATTCAGGCTGACATGTTGCAGGCACTTTGTTATAGCAATTAACCAAGTCACATAGTGGTCAAATTGAAATATATAATTTTTATATATGTGTTTTTTAGTGTGTGTTTTTATTCAGTCATCACATACAATACAATTAGTAAAGCCTGCACAATCTAATATACAAGTTATAGGCAGAAGCATAATGCTTATATATTCCTATCCTAAATTCTTATCAATTCAATTAGATAATTAATTAGATATAAACATTGTTTTCTAAACAATACTTTTGAAAACCAAAAATGAGTTGACCATTCTTATATTCATGTTAGCGTTGTTCAATAATTGAACTCCTACAATAGATCTTTTTATCCCTTTTTTTTTAGCTTTTTGTACAGTAAACTTACATTTCTCAAATCATATTTACACTCATGTATTGAAAACAACCTTTGTACACAGTCTGGCAGGGACTTTGATTGCATTATTTTATAATATACCAAATCCTTAAATTTCACAACATGAGATCTGACAATGTTTTTGTATTCTCATAGTAACAATACTTATGTATTGCTTGATTTGTAACAAGACTGTTGAATTCATATGTTTTATAGGTTGACCCTGTAAGAAAATAATGTTTTATAGTGCTCCTAGTGAGATCTAGAGTTTATGTTGGAGGGTCAAGACAAATAAATAACTCTGTATGGATTATCAAATATCAAATGGATGACACTGTGTGTATTACACACAGTAATACACAGTAATATTATATTAGAATTATGGAATGTATTGAGTGATTGTGGAAGGAATCCTGAAAACATCAGGAGACCACCAAACAGTTACACAGCCTGAAGATTGGAGCAGATAAGGAGGACGTGCTCAGGAACGTGCCTGTGAGGGGGTTGATTGAAATCCTGAGCAATGTTGTTTAAGCGAGAGGGGGTTTGAGTTGACAAACACCAAGAGGACGAGGTCTTGTCCAATCGATGGACTGGAAAAGGTGCTAAACATAGAAAGGGGGGCTGACCCTTATTGGAAAAGCTGAAACATTGTGAGAAGATCAGCAAATCTCTGGGTGCCTTCTGCCGGGCAGGTATGTATGGATCTGCTGCCCGCACTAGATCTCTGTCTCATGGGATATGTCTCTCCCATGGGATATATTTTGTATGTTTTGTGTAGTTATTAGTGTGATTCAATTTTAAATGCTGTTCATCTTTTTATTATATCAATTTTTATTATAACTTTCTGCATCTGGGACTTCTCTTTACACAATCGCCCAAAGATTTTTGAACTTAACCCCTACACAATAAGATACACATGGACATATAAGTGATCACACATATGAAAGGCCGTAGAAGTTAGTACATCTCTACATTTATACTTTTGGCTTTGAAATTTTACCATTTATATATTCAATGTTGCCTCCATGTTATTCTATGATTGATAATGACAGAGTAATTTTGTCTCAAAAACTATTTCAATTATATCACAGATTTGTAAATCAATACCCCCCTCTTACATGAATTTGGTTCTTCGTATTAAGAGATAATTTATGCCAACCAACGTTTAATAATTTCTAGCTTCTTTTCAATAGCAAACAATTTCCTGACACCATGTCATTAACTTGCACACACTGGGGTCTATTTTCCAAATAGCTTTACAGCCAAGAGTGAGCTATCCTTATCCCATACATCTCCAATTTGCTCAATAATTGACTAATCTATAGTATCAAAACCTTCTGGAGGTCAACGTGAATATCAATAGAATACTAATTTTCAACTGCCTTTGTTATTTCTTCCACCATCTCAATTAGTGCATAGCTAAGTTATATTTTGCCTAAATACATGTTGATGTTCACTCAATTCCTTTATACTTATAAGAGATCCTATTTTTGCACCAATCATTTTTTAATTAAGGGATATTAGTCTAAAATGATGTAACACTATTACATAATTATATTTAATATATTAAATTAGGAAGCGCAATAGAGGAAACTCAGGATGGAAAGAAGTACAATATTTTGATGTGAACAGACTTGCACATTCAATGCATGACTCACATAAGTAGGCATGATAAAGTTATGTGGTACTACCAAAAACATGTCACATTTCTAGACTCAGATGCAGAGGAAGACACAGGCGACTGGGTCAGTAGAAGGCAAGGCATTTTTAATTGGCAAAAAGGACATACACAGGTATGGTAAATACAGGTATGTAAAGGCAAACAAGTCAGACTGACCAGGCAAGAATCCAAAAACCATAGAACCTAACAGGGATAGTAATGCTGGAGAGCGATGAACACACTGGGTAGGACAAAGACAATCTGTCACCCAAACCGTGGCGTATGTAAGTGATCGATGTGATCTAATTGTTGGCAGAGGGTAAAAACAAGGGGCAAGAGATTGAATGCAGGTGAAGGGAATGACCAATCAGGAGACACTTGAGATGTTAGTAAAACAGTGGATATAGAATGATAGCAGTAATGGTATTGGCAATATCAATACTGCAACTAATAGCAGTAGGTGTCAGGCAGGACAAGGGTCCAGATATAACCAAGATCCATGTAAACCTGTGAGGTGAGAAAAGCACAAAGACTCTGGAAAAGGAGCAACATTAGTAATGCACACTAATGGGACATTAACACAGAAGCAGATCTCAGTGTATCCTATGATGTCCCCCAGCAGTAGGGTGCGGTCAAATAGTAAAAAATGCCTTAATGTGGAAAATGTTCCAGGGAAAGATGGGAATGAGAAGTCATGACTTAGGAAAGTAAACTGCAGTGTTTAGAGAATCAGACTACACTAAGCTATGTAGTTCGGCTGCAACTGCAGGCGGATGTTATTGACGAGTCAGCCACGGTAAAACTACAATGCGGCAAAGATGGGCAAAAGAGATCTCAGATACTTTGGTTGTGTTCTTGGTGTTTAACTCAAAGAATGAGTGCTGAGGCTGAAGTAAAACACCAGAGAGCTAATTCATTTGAGCAGTTTACAGCACTTCTCAAAAATCGCGACAACTTATTTTTCCAGCAGGCTTAAACTGATTATTGAAAGTTCACATTGAATTATTGCCAAGTTATGGTAACTTACATGATCGGCATTCCTCGGTCATGATAGTTTGTCCTGGTAAACTGCCGGATGGTGAGTCTTAGCATTGAGACTTCGAATAGCTCTCATAGCGGCCACTTGGATACTTCCGTATCGTTTCACGCCGTAGGGAACCTTCCGAAGCAGAAATTATTATTTGACTGTAACCAAGGCCTATAGAATCTAGCGGCAAGAGGAAAGTCTGAAGCCTACTCGTAAATGTGATGATGCCCTCTGGTACTGCTGGCTCAGTTATGCGGTCATGATTTCCAGAGCCCTTGTTAATGTCATACCTGTGGATTTCAATACTGTGACAATGAAACATATCTGCTGTGAAAAGCCAATTGAAATTACATTTGACTTGAAATATAAAATAAACACTGACTGATTTAATGTCACAATGGACATATTTGGCATTAGGAGGGCAAAATAAGTTTAATTTCTAATAGGGCAAAGCTAATATTTCCCGTTATAGAATATCAAAGATGAAAATTAGTTTTTGTAAATCAAAAGAGAACAGTGTCAAATATGAGACTGAAAAATCTGAGGTTAACGATCTTATTCAGAGTTGACATTTGTTTCTTAAACAAACATTGAAATGAACTGACCGAGGGGCTACAAGTCTGTTTATTTCTATTTTCTTAAACAATGGATACAGAGATTCAAACAGAAGCTCAGACTGCACCATCAAAACATAAGCGGAATTGTACATTTAGATTAAAATGTACGAATGATTAGGCCTGCTAATGTCAGATCCTTAAACAATTAAAGAGTTAGTAAGTTCAGTTTTACGAATGGGCCGTCTAATACTCTGATTAAAAACATGAGCATTGGTTCCTGTCATAAATTGGCTCCATACAGTGACAAATTTGATTTAATTTTTATTTGCTGATTTCATTATAGGTTGCCCATGACAAGCAAATACAATATTCATCCATGAACAAGTATCAATATTTAACAATCTCCCGCACAAAACAAGTTACAATTTTAAATATGCATACTATTCATCTGATGCAATTATTGTAGGACAATTACATTTATCAAAGCATACCCCTATATTTTGTCAATTGTAAAGCTATAAATTAATAGTCTCTGATTTGATGACATTTAAACCACAATTACACTTTATCCACAAGAATGACCAAAGGCATACATCTGAAGATGGAGCAGAAAATACCTATTCACTATTAATTGGTGAAAAAAAGGGATTTTTTTAAATTAAAGAACATTTGTTCTGCGCCGAACTTAAGTTGTATTATCCAACACATCCTAGGGCCTGTTCACCTGTGATCAGGGCATGTACTTAATCCCTTTCATCCGAGGAATGATATGTACGTCTCTGACGTCGTCATGCTGAAGCAGCCAACACAAGTAGCGCTCCGTCCCCATGCCCCATCCACTGGTGTGAAGTGGTTTCACTTGCCGCATGTCAATGTACCATTTGTAGGACTGCTCTGGCACTGCATGGTGCCTGAGGGCCTCCTTCACCATGTCAGGGGTGGCATGACGTTCACCAAGACCCAAAGTCTCACCCAGTCCCAGGAGGAGGTCAGCGGCTTTGGCTTTGCTCCGCCCAGTGCCCTCCACATAGGCCTGGTAGAAGGGAACTCCTAGATGGTCCATCTCAGTCAGCCAAACAACACCACCATAATGCTTCATCAAGACCCGCTCTCCTTTGCGTGTCAGCTTTCTGCCAAACTGTGGCTGGCCATCTTGTACCCACTCCAAGCAGTCAGCAGAGGGCATCATGGGAATGGCCTGGTCCAAAGGGACTCTTGGGAGAGGAGCTTTTTCATCCAGCTTACTCAGCATGGCTTTGACATGTGTAAGGGTCCCGGCAGTGTTGAGGATCATGTCAGAGTGTTTCTTCAACATGGACTTTGTGAGATGAGCCAAGTATCCTTCTGCTGTAGCAATGGCTTTGTCCATGTCACCCAACAGTTCACACTCCACGTGGTAGAACTGGTTCAAGTGAGTGGCATCAGGATCTTCCCCTCGAAAGCTAGGAGATATGTAGTACGTCCCCGGGAGGTTCTCCTGGAAGCGAAGGAAGTATTCAAGTACAAATTGCATCGAGTCAGCCAGGTAGGTGTCCTGTCCCATCAAGTTAACAGAAACCGGTTCTGAGTCTGATCCCAAACCCATTGGTGAGGAGATGCAGTCTGTGGTGAGAGGGGTTAGAGCGTAGGAGTACTGGCAGGAAGAGTGGAAATATTCCACTGTGCTGTGGAAAAGAGTGTTTTGAATCTGGAACAGGTTGCGATACCACTGGCTTTTGATGGCAAGTGTGGGGTGAGACTGAGGGTCTTGCCATGAGTGAGAAGGCCTGCAGTGGGTGATTTTTGAGTGGATACCTTTGAGGGCCTCAGGGTCAGCAGCTGGGCCATCCATAGATGACACATATCCAGGGTAGCTTTGGAAGAACTCTGCTTGCAGCTGAGCAGGCTTTGTGCCATCTGGTGAAGGTAACAGAGGAATTAGCTTGGCATGAGCATAATCGATCTCAAGGCCCTCGAAGATCAGTGCAACTCCTCGAGCTCCCATCCCCTCTTCCAGTAGTCTGGCAACTTTATAAGTGGCTAAGATCAGTGCTTTGTAGTCTGCTTCTTCCAGTTTGAAGATGTCACTGGACAGATGTTTGCGTGGCACCACAATAGTTAGTCCAGGAGTGTTTGGATACGGCATCAGGAAGGCAACATGCTCACTGTCCTCCCACACTCTCCACTGTTGCTGCTCTCCACGTACAATACGACAGAACAGGCTATCATTGGAAGGGTCTCCATAGAAGTCAAAGCAAGAAGGTGCATTTGGTGTTGGCAGTCTGTTTCTAATCTTTGCTTGAACCTGGGCCAGTGCCTCCTCATCCCAGCGGGGACCACTTTTTGAGGTGCAGTAGCCAGGATCATGAGTTTGGAATTCCTCTTCATTTGCAAGAAGTGGCTGCCAGTTGGGCTCAAGGCCATGAAGAGGAAGCAGTCGGATTTGTGCTGGCTGATCAGGGGTTGGATTGAAAACCAAGGCACAGCGCTGCACTTCCAATCTCTCACATAGTAAGCTTGACACAGTTCTTGCTTCTCGGAGCAGAGCCACAAAATCAGGCGTAGCCAAGTGAAAGATGCTTTTTGCCCCACTAAGAGTTTTTCTAGTCAGAATGGTTGACCCAGGAATCCAGGGTTTGGGATCCAGGTAGGCAACCAGTTCCTCCGTTTCCCAGATCACATGAGAGAAGCTCTTGAGGGGCCTTAGGACCTCTACACGAGAAATCCCTTCTCTCATCGACGCCACAAACATCACTCCAGAATTTGTTTCAATGACGACATCACCTTTAGCGTCCACAGCAATAATCCCAGCAAGGATCCCATCCAGACTTTCAGTAATCACTTCTCTACATGCCTGCCTAAGGCTATATCCAGTGTGGTGGTAGAGACTGGCTATTTTCTGTGCAACTGTGTGCCTCAGAAATACATCTCCATCGCCAGAGCAGGCAATAGCGAACTTGTCATCAGCATATAATCCTGCCCCAACTACTGCTGTATCCCCAACTCTCCCTTTCAGCTTTCCAACCATCCCACCTGTGGACGATGCAGCAGCCAACCCACTCCAGCGATCCAAGGCCACAGCTCCAACTGTCTGAGGGTGATTGTTGTTTTTTGCAGCATTTCCATCAGTTTGCGTTGCAATCAACTGTCTGTGACGTATATCAGTGTAGAAATACTCAGCCCCAACAGGCTTCTCTTTCTCCTCCAACCCTTGCAGAAACTCCTCAGCCCCATCTCCCACAATAAGTGAATGTGAGCTTTTCTCCATGACACATCTGGCTGCTTTTATGGGGTTCTTCACACATTGCAGACAAGCAACAGATCCTGACCTCATTGCATTGCCATCCACAATGGCTGCTTCCATTTCAATTTTTCCATCTTTGTTGAATACTGAGCCTTTACCTGCATTGAACAAGAAGCAGTCTTCAAGAGCTTCTACTGACTTCTGAACTGCGTCCAGACTCCTTCCACCTTGTTGAAGCACTTTAGAGCCAAGAGTTAAAGCTGCTTGGAGCGCAAACTCAATAACCCCAATCACATCAGTGTTCAGCATCATCTCCTCTCCAGCACCACCATGGATCACCAGAGTGTAGTCTGTAGTCATGCCAGAGGTAGAGTCACAGGTTTTGCCCTCTTCTTGGCTCTCCGGCCAGTTTGACTCTCCATTCATATTCTCATTTGGACTCAATAGATGGTCCATGGCTCCCATTTGATTTGCAATGGCGTATCTAACCGCTAGAAGCATCACTAACTTCAGGTTTATCTTCAGGCTTTCTTGAAGCTTCTCTAATGCCAAAGCAAAACTCCCTTTTCCATTAAGCACAATGCAAACCTTGTCTCTCTTCCCAAGGTAGGTTACAGCCAGCTGATCTTGGGCATAAACATTCCCTACTGCACACTCTACACCCTCCATCAGATCTATTCCTGTGAGGTACACAGATGGACACCCAAAGGGGTCCAGGTACTTTTTCAGTGGGTTGTCAGATGCCAATGATTGCCGCAAGATGGCTACATGGGGACCAACTCCTTTACCACTTTTGGTGCTTTTGATGAGGCTCTTATGAGCCAAAAAGGAAACCTGGAACAACCGCAGGAGTTCATCCGTGTATTGGATAGCGTTATCTGAGCCAATGCAAGATACCAAGGCATCTACCAACTTGTGGGAATGCATGGTGACGGAGTACGTGGGATCACAACGGCCATGTTTGTAGTGACGGACATGGGTAGGTGTGACAAGAATGAAATTGGCAGCAGAGTCTCCAAAAGTGTCTCTCAGGGAAAGCTGCAAAGAGAAGTTTATCCAAGCATCATAGAGGCCTCTCTGACCTCTGAGAGTAGAAAAGACATCAGGATAGGCAAACACATCAAAAGTGAGAACTGAATGAGTTCCTTGCAAGGAAGTTCTTAACTTGGGGGTATTTACTTCCAAGGGGAATGTTAGGGAAGTTGGACAGACAGAATTGACATTTACAGTGATGGACCTGTTCACATCTGCGTCAGTACAGACTATATTAAAGTCAGCAGTCTCAGACAGAGTGTACACATGCCCAGTTACAAGCCCTGCCACCATCCCATCCACAGCACTGTGCTCAAACACCATCCCAGCGGTGCTGTCCTTGAACAGCACCAGGTTCACCACCTGTTGAGAGAGAAAAAAAAAAAGAAAAAAAAAAGAGTTTAATGCAATAGTGATTGTAATGGAAATTAAACTCATTAATCTCCTTTAGAGAAAACAAATGTGATGTGGAACACTTAAATGTCTTTAAGCATTTATTAAACAGAAACTTGGAATAATTGAATGGACAAGGCTCTTTGCCACAGATGGGTCGGAGGTCTGACCCAGAAAAATGGGTTTACATGAGTTTTATACAACAATTATTGAAATGTTTGCCCTTTTGAGTTTTTTTTATGGTTTATCTGTTCTGAACTAACACATTAAGTTAAATTATAACAGTCTGGGTGTTATTGCTGATCAATTTAGTTTATAAGTTGGTACTGTATTTCCATCTCAAATCAATAATTAAATTGCTGAGAAATAAATACAAAAGATCTACATGCAACATTAAATTGAAAGTTAAGGTAATTGTGTACACGTGCAGTATCAAGATCTATCAAATACCTTATCATAGTATCTCAGACATGGGCTGTCTCCTCCTCCTCCGAGCCTCACTGCATTGAGGATGTCAGCCAGCTCAGAGGGTGCGTTACAGTCTTCCAGACAGAGCGTCAGCACAGCGCTCTCCATCATCTCCAGTGATGCTGCTGCATCCCCTCCTTGCCCCAGGATCTCTTCCCTGGTGGCAGCCCAGACATTTCGCTGCAGAGCCGAGAGACTGCAAATGGTGGAGGGATCATTCTGTTTTCCTGCACTGGGTTGGTCCATCACCTGAACCAGCTGGTTGTAGATGTCAATGAACTGTCGAGCAGAAACCGGCCCACCACTGCTGGGACGCCCAAGTATGTCAACCGGGAACACTCCCCCAACACAGGTGACTATGGCGTGGAGGCTATTTGGGTAGACCTGGAGACAACAAGGCTTCAGATTAGAAAGAGAGCAGACCCTGCATGTTTGTAACCTTTTCATTTTGTTTAAATATTCCCAGTTATCTCACCAGTAATCTTACCTTAAGCTCATCTTGACTTCTTCCAGGAATCCGGCTGGCAGCAAATACCTCAGACTGCTGTGTGTGCTCCATGGGCACATTGCCCTCCAGTAACATGGGTTCACTGTACAGCTTTGCTGCTGCCCAAAGCAGAGCGGCTGCCCTCCCCAGCTGGGTACATTTCTTTGCTTTTGAAGGCAGAAGCACAACAGGGAGGGCAGTGGAGATGGGCAGGGGTTCAGCGCATGACAGCAGACCTCTTTTGAACCGCACCGTCACCCAATTCTCTTGGCCTGAAGCAACAGTTGACAATTTTTCCTGGGCCTCTTGAAGGAGCTCCCTCTGCTGTTCCAGTGTACCTTTGAATTCTGGGTAAAGTTCAGGACCTAAAGTGAGCTGCAGCACACGGCTCAGTTCTTCCAAGGTGACATCCAACTCTGGAACAGGGTAGTTGAGAAGAGTCATCCTGCAAGTGAGAGAGAGAGTGACTGAGAGGTATCCACTTGTATTACCTGGGTTTGAGTGTAATGAAAGTGCTAAGCTATAGACTTTACTAGATAAAAACAGTTTGATTAAGTAGAGAATTTAACAACTCTGAGATACTTTTCTCACAGCGGGGCTAGCATTAGGTAGGAGGGGCACGTTGTAAGTGAATGAGTTTGTGGAGATTAGGACATGATTCCCAAGTCAGTAAAAATAGTTTTGAATGAGTTGCATATTAAAGTTAATTTGTAATGGTAGTCTGCTTGCACTACAGTGCAAGTATATTAAAACATTCTCACAGCAGTACAAGAACAATGTAGAGCCAGTCACTGCCTGGTTGCTGTTGGCCAAGTACACGTTCAAATAAGCCAAGCAGCAAAGATTGACGTTGAGTTTTGAGAAACCATACATTTGCACTTAATTACTTACTTTGTGTTTAGCTATACAGTAGCAATGTTGCTATTATCAGTAGACAAATCTCCAAAAGCTGTGACACCACCTGGGAAGACAGGAGTAATGATATAATTAAATAGAAACCAATAAACACAGGAATATATCTAGCTAGAAATAATGGATGTCTGAGTCTCAGTGTACCATGTCACACTTTAGTGTCTCTGGGAGCACCATCAACTGGTGGGGAGTCACCCCGCCATCACAAAACAGTCTTCTACTCCTTTTACATTCTTGACATAATAGACTTCTCCCCAACTTTCTCAGAGACAGTCAGTTGCGCCAGTACATTAATCACATTTATGGTTAAAGGAGTCAAATACAGGTCTTTTGTATTTTTTATTGTATGTCCCATGTTTTCTTAAAATTACTTTCTCCTACGAGTCTCACAAAGTTAAACGAGAGAAAGAGCAGATATATTAATGACCAAAACTTATGCCATGGTATTTCCTTTGCGTTTAGTCTTTGGTAGAGATATTCCAAAATTACCATATAGTTGTACACTGAATTGAAAAGCTGCTTTAAACAAAAAAATAAGGTTTCCAATACTTTCTACCACATTTCATTGTACACATGAATGCAATTTATCACAAAACTATTCCCATAATTCATAATCACAGACTCTAGAGCAGACATGAACTAAAGGAACCAATAAGCTATATTGCAAAGAAAACATCCAGGGATATCTTCAGAAAATGTAATTCAGTAACTCTGCTATTGGGGAAAATCCTGTTGATAGAGAACCAAGGTCACCCAGAACAGCATGACACCCCTTAACACAACCTTTATATTACGCATTTGGCAATTGTTATTCTATCATTGACAGTAGAGACAGGAACGAAAGGTGAGACATGCAACAAAGAACATTGCAGTACCCAGTTAGATGCTTAAGGGCCAACAGTCCCTAATTACTAGTAATGCATCACACCTGCAGGTTCACAGCTCCATTGAGACACAAGCCTATACGTTTCTCTTGGAGAGCGCCAATATAAACCTACAGGTGTACTAATAACGCATCACACCTGCAGGTGTGTGTGTATAGAAATAGAAATAAATGTACATGTTTTTTTGCATTTCTTTGTAGCTTTGATGCTGGATATGACTGCCTATTTCCAAACCTTTATATAGGCTACACACATCCAAGACTTGATGGTAACACATACATGCAACTGTCAATCACCCACTCAAGTGAAGTCCCTTCATTTCCCCATTTCTTTTCCTCGGGCTCTTCCTCATTGCAGTAAAGTCACACCTTTAAACAATATCACTCACAAACATCATTCCCCTATTCATTTTGCAGTGTATCTTTCTGCCTTCAGGCTGCTCCTTTTTGTCATTCAATCTCACATTTCATCATTACACACACTCCGTAAAGAAAAGTCAAACTGAGACAAAAACCTTTAATTTACCTCAAACATGTGACATTGAGTTTGTCTTACCCGTTAGTCAGCCCCCTGCTCGTCTACCACGCTCTGTGCCGTCTCAGCAAGCACTTTCCAGTGTATGATGCAGTTCACCACATCACTGACTGTTTTCACCCCCACCTGCCTGTTTTATAACTTTCCTGTCATTTCAGCTCCTCCCACTCTGCATCAGCTCTGGGTCCCCTCACCTGGTTCTCCACGCCCATTTCACCTGCAGCACATCCCCTCATCATCTAGCCCTTCAACTTCTACCTATTCCCTGGCAGATTGTCTTGTGTGTTACAGCTGACTGGGCCAGCAGTATTCCTGATGAATATCCCTCATCTCGCAGTGTTGACCCTGCCTCAACTTGAATAAAACAAACTGTCCTGCTCGATCTGCCTCTTTGTCGTGCTTTTTGGGTTCCTGTGCTCCTGTACTAGTAACTGTTCCACACTGTTGCTACAACTGGCACTCTTACTGTTGATTATATTCTAATCATATGGTTTTCTCCAATAAATTACTCACCTCCGTTTGACTAGCTAGTCAGATTAATGTAATTTCAGAAAAGGCCTTCAATGATGTCAGCAAAGAAATAGGACATTTTCACAATAAGTCACCTTTATCTTTTACTTTTGATACTCTTATTACTAAATCATTTAGGATGTGTCCGGTTATATTAAAATATGACAGGTAAACCTAACCATCAAGCTTAATTGACTCTCCTCTTTTTTGTGACCTCTTCGTCATCAGCCCTCTTTCGTTTCCGTGTGAAGGTCTCTTCACCGACCCTCCTCCTCTTATTTTGGACCTTGTCCTCATCAGCCCTCTTTCATTTCCGCATAGAGGTCTCCACTTCACGGTTGTCGGAGGCCCTCTGATTCTCATCCTCGCCATCCTTAGAGCTCCGGCCCTGACAGATTGCCATCAGCTCTTTACACTGAAAAACAACCAATAGCTGAGTCAAACAACTTCAACTACCTTCATCAGCGCAGAGATAATACACACAGCATCCAAGCACACGCTTACTGAGGTCTGTTGTCAAACAGGGCAAGGTGACTCATTTTAAAGTAGGTATGCTGCAGAATTTGGCTCGGTGTTATTCTTTGAGCCGCATCCACCAGTAGCATCCTTGTGAAGCAATCCATAACATTCTCCCAGTCACTACTATAAGCCTCGGTATCTTCTCCGGATAATTTATGAGACGCCTTGTGTAAGATCAGGATAAAACAAAACAGTAAGAACCTTTTCATGCGTTCTGACATTCAAGTCATAAAAGACTTTTTTCCAAAAGAGACATCCTCGCCAGATCCTTCAAGCTGGTAATCGTGAGTGGCCTGCCAGACAGTTTTCTGACTTCAACTGCAAACTAAAGAGAAGAAATGTTCGAGTTAGCTAGCTTCTTCTGAATGCATTGACACATAAATGTATAAACTTGACTATGTAAATATAATGTTACCATCAATTGCCACAGCAATTGCACTGAAAAACTGTGATGTACGCATTCCGGCATCAAGAAGACGGTCTGGTGGTTTACCGACCGCGTATGAAATGTGCCTGACCTGTGGGCACAACACAATGTTGAGTTATACTTCAAGGCACATTTTTTTGTGGTTTCACAAGAGAATTGATGAAAATGTTAGAAACCCACTGATCTTCGGGGATCAGGCAAAATGTGCATTTCACACAATGTGCGACTTCCATAAACAAATACAAAGACAGTATGGCTGAAGTTAACATTGCCGTGTGGGTTTGAGTGTAATACTGACCATATCGTGCCAAAGTCGATGACCTTGACCCTTAAAGGTTGCCGTAAATGGTCCACCATCATTATATTGTCAGGCTTTAAGTCAGCATGAATAATGCCTGTGCTCTTGAGGAATTTCAGAGCAATGGCCAGCTGAAATAATGAACAACAATAGATATTGTCTGCACTGCATTGTTAATTTCATCAACAAAACTTGTTGTTTTAGGGATTTAACTTAAAGATGTATTTTAATCGAAATTCATCTGGGAATACACATTTAAGAGACAAAGCACAGCTTTTATCCATTGTTTTACAAAATGCAATTGTTTTAGAACTTTTGTATTACAAAAGCCAACTTGTTGCAGTATGGGGTGGATCTCCTTCAACTTCAGGGACAGAGGTCGGCGCATCTGCAGGAGCTGGTGGAGATTGACAATAATGACAATAGGCAAGATATATATACCTCTTCCTTTGCCTCCTCAATGCCCATCAATGGCTAATTTCTGGCATCGGGTGACTTCTCCATAGCTGCCAGACCCCAGGAGATCCATCACCTTGTAGTCAGAGCAGTCAGAGGAGATCAAGCCTCCTACAACGACCTGGAAGTTGTCCGTCCGTCAGACTAAATCTCTGTGTGGGTTTCTCACACCTGAGAGGAGAGTATGAAAGAGTAATTTTAACCTTGAAACTGAAGCTGAAACCAAAAGACCTGGAAGTATTGATTACTTCTACCACTCCTTAAATACATAATTATATTTACTGTAAACATATACAAATATATCTTAAATAAGATATAACAATGAAACTAAAAAATCAGGAAAATATTAGATCTTTCGCCCACTTACTTCCATTGTTTTGATATTTTCCTGCTTTTATGTATAATCCCAAACCTGCTAATCATTAAGTACACAAACAAATATTTATAATATTTATATATTCAACTAATGTCTTAAAGAAGACATTCATAACTTTCCTCTGCAGACAAAAGTAATATTTGGAAACCTAAATTAACTTACCATATCCAAAGTTCACTTGATGTCAAGTGGTTTGCTGTAGAATCTCAATGTATAACTGACTTGAATATGTTTATGATAACTGAATGAACAAAGTATAGTAGTTAGTATATAGTGGGTATGAGTAATCAAAATTATGCAAGTCAAAAAGCCAAAGAACAAGGTTGCAGTGGCTGAAATGAAGTTTGTATCATAATTTATAGCATTTATGAATTCTATAGAACTCTAGATGGAATGGATGGAACACTGGATAGTTGACTACATTACAAAAAAGATGACATACGCTTCTCATTTACTAAGTCATTTACTTCCATAACTACACCTCCATTAACTTCATCCTCTTCCCCTTCGCTTTCCTCTTTCACCCCTCTGTCCCCCAACCAAGTTCTTACCTTGGTATCCTCTGCCCACCCAACCACCTGCCCCCTTGACCCCATCCCATCTCACATCCTCCAGTCTATTGCTCCTGACCTTCTTCCCTTTCTCACCCATCTTATTAACACCTCCCTCTCAACTGGCTGTTTCCCTAATTTTCTGAAGGAGGCAAGAGTTAACCCTCTCCTGAAGAAACCCACTCTCAACCCGTCAGAAGTCAACAACTACAGACCTGTCTCTCTCCTTCCCTTTCTTTCCAAAGCTCTGGAGAGAGCTATCTTTAACCAAGTCTCCTCCTTCCTCCATCAGAACAACCTTCTGGACCCTCACCAGTCTGGATTCAAGGCAGGCCACTCAACAGAGACTGCCCTCCTTGCTGTCTCAGAGCAGCTTCACACTGCGAGAGAAGCCTCTCTCTCCTCTGTCCTTATCCTTCTGGACCTTTCTGCTGCCTTTGACACAGTGAACCACCAGATCCTCATCTCCTCCCTCCAGGACCTGGGTATCTCAGGCACTGCACTCTCCCTCCTCTCATCCTACCTCAACGACTGCACCTACCGGGTAACCTGGAGAGGATCTGTGTCTGAGCCTTGTCCTCTCACTACTGGGGTCCCTCAAGGCTCCGTCCTGGGTCCTCTCCTCTTCTCTCTGTACACCAAATTGTAACACCTAAAATTAACCCAGACAAGACTGAATTACTTTTCCTTCCAGGAAAAGGCACTCCTACCCATGACCTGACCATTACCTTCAACAACTCAGTCTTGACCCCGACCCCGACTTCCAGGAACCTTGGTGTGACACTTGCCAATCGGCCAATCGGCTTGTAGTTCCGTCACTACGATCTAAACACTCAACAAAGTCTCAACTATTCGCTGTTCTGGCTCCTCGATGGTGGAATGAGCTCCCCATTGACATCAGGACAGCAGGAAGTCTCTACATCTTCCGTCGCAAACTAAAAACACATCTTTTTCGACTATACCTTGAATAAGAAAGTAGTACCGTAGTAGCACTTTAGTGGCACTGAAATGGCTCTTATTGATAGCACTTTGTAGTTTAACTTTATTGAAGAAATTGTAATTTCTTGATTCTTGATGTTCTGAGTTTGTACTCATGGTTGAATGCACTTATTGTAAGTAATTTTGGATAAAAGCATCAGCTAAAAGAAATGTAATGTAATGGATGGAATGGAACTGTATTAGGCCACGCCCTTATTAGGCCACTCCCAGCTGGAGCTGATGGTTAAACTGCAGTTATGTTATAGATTTTACCTTCATGAAGGTTATATTGTAATAAAGTTTTAGAGTGGAAGAAGTGCCCCGATGTTTTATTTAACAAATCACGGTGTAGATTTACTCTATTCAAGTAAAAATAATGCATTGAAATTCCTACTTAAAAAAAACATACAAAAGTATAGCAACATAATCTACATAAAAGTAAAAGTATTCATATTGCAGAACAATCCATTTAAGAATAATGTATAATATATTGTATCACTGGATTACAGATAGTGATGCACAATTATTATTATTATATATAGGGGTTTCTGATTTATAAACATCCTATAAATAAGGCATATTGTTATGTTAGTTCTGATAAGAGATCACAGGAACCCAGTTAACACTGATGGATCTCTGCAGGAAAAACCTAATTTCTTGACGACATTAACACTTGCTGGGTGTTCATGCACATCTCAAAGATCTCATAAAGTACATCCGTGACATAAAATGAAAAATGTATTGGTCTTGAAAAAGCATCCTTGTATCCAAACTTAATAAATTCAAACCAAAACTAAAACTGTAAGCCTGGACAGCAGTTTAAAACATTTCTAACTAGAACAGCCACCTTATGGTTGTAGGCCTTCGCCAACCAGTCATTTGCAGTTTACATTCAAGTCGGTCCAAAACATCATCACTTCATCAATTTATCCTAAAGGTCACAGTGACCTTTGACTACCAAATTCTAAACCTTGTGTCCAGGTGGATGTTTGACACCAACTTTGATGAAAGTTGGCATTGACTGAGATGTCACGTTAACGAGAAGTGAACAGAGGAATGGACAAATAACCCCAAAACATAATAAAACATGACATTCATAAACAGGTGGAAGCACATTTTATTTGAGACAAGTTGGAACTTATGAAGCGGTAATGAGTTTAGACACAAGGAGACCAAAAAAGATGCATGAACATGGCACATAGTCTGCAAGTAATTTTATTTTTTTATTTTTGGATATTGTGTTATTAACTTAAGTTTTATAAAACTTGTTTGTTACTAACAATTCTGAAAATCCTATTAGTTTGTTTTTCTTTGTAATACTTTATAATACTGAAACATGTTTAAGAAAACATTAAACATTTTAAAACATCAGGTTTCAGGTTAAAATAAGCTAGAAATACGCTTTATTATAAAAGGCTGGAAACCAGTTTCAAACCAGATGCCAAGTTAAGTGCTGCCCTTTAAGTTGTGCGTTTTTATTTCCCTTCATTACATCCTATATGAAGACCAAAACCAAAACTAATTTTCTCCACAAACAAATAAACACACCCATAACCACAAACACTCTTTACATGCTGCAGAGTAGGTCGACAGTGCAAACAGATATAAAATGACTGGACAGGTGAATGATTTTGTAAAGTAAAATGATCATGGAACATTCTTAGTTGGCTGTAAATAAGCTTTCAACTGGCACTTTGAGGAGAGGCCTGATGGGACTGGAGTGTTTAATAAAAAAGTGCCAGCGATATTCTCACTTCACTTATTGCCAGTGAGGTAGAGCATTACAGCATTGGGGACTTCCAAGGTCTCATCTTTTACCAACACAATGTCATATGAGTCCAAGTAAGACTGTTTCCTCTCCTCCACCTGAGAAAACACAAAAACAAATGATGAATGTCTTTAAATGGTCAGAATATGACAATTAAAATGGGACATTTTGTATTTTTCAACCTGGATCTCATTTTCCCATGTTTTCTTTGTTGAAGTGACGAATTGGGACAACCGTTTTTAAATTTTGAATATTCAGCGAGAGCACCAAAAGCGACAGCCGCAAAATAAGATGCAAGAAGTGCAACTGTGCTGCGTCAATGGAACGTTGTGGGTTTACCCTCCTCTGCCCGATGCACTCGTCCGCTCCTCTACTTGTTGAAGCTCCTCGTCTGTATACTCTGGCTCAAATGCAGCCCTCGTCCACATTGTCAAAATCGGCTTAACATCAGCCTTGAGATTGAAAGTCTTTTAGAGAACATTAAGCTACACTTGTTGCACTTCAACGCAACAAACTCTGCCTGGCTGGCTTTTGCAACATGTCACCTCATGAGATTTCAAAACGAGACTTTTCTTTGAGCGAGACTCTTTCCATAATGTAACAACCAGATCCTGTCAGTGGCAAAAACAAGCGCTTTTAGTGATATGATTACATTGCAGCCTGTGAGTGGCTGCCGTCTGCAGCCCCTCTCACGTAATACTGGAGAAATTTCAGACATTGTTGTCCTTATTAGTCAGTTAGACACAAAAAGATGGGAAATTTGAAAAATGTGAAAATTGAGAGGGGGCTATTCTTTTAGAGAGTAAATCTGAACTTATTGGTGTTCTGACACTTATCTTAGGGATGCAGGTACTGAACATTATTGGGCAACAGTTGCAGCACAAAGTGGGAGTTCAAATAAACAAAATATAAACAAATAAGATTTCAGTAAGGTGCAAAACAAATAAATAATGTACACAATGCCACAAATCTAAACAGGTTAATGGTTAATTATCATGGTGAACAATATTGAGTCATGTTGATGATGAAAGAGTGAGATTTGATTTACCTTGTCATTGAGGAACCCAATCTTGAGGATGTTTTCCATGTCCTGCACCCCGTCAGCCATGGTCAGGTCTCCCAGAGAATCTCCCATCAGCAGCACATTAGGCCGCGTACGCAGCTCCTGGAAATGGCCGGTGTTGAGCAGCGCACCTTCCCTTTTATTGTAGATGTGGATCAGCTCTCCCTTGAAAGCCCTCAACACTCCCTGGACCAGCAAATGAGGAGTCAAATACATTGTTTCAATCTGTGGTGTGGACAACAAATCGTGGTTAGAGGTGGTTACTCACGGTCTCATCGAAGTCCATGTAGTTGGAGAAGACTTTAACGTTGGGGTGGAAGACTCCCGCCTGGCGAATAACCTCTTCTAGGATGTCACCTATTCCAGCAGAGAAGATGAGCAGAGGGATGCTGTGCTCATACAGGTGGTCAAAAAGCAGCTGGTAGCCCTCTCTGTGAAAACATCAACCATGTTTTTAATGTTTAAACTACCAAATTGATTTTCTGGTCATCAGAGGAAGCATGTTTTCTGACCTCAGCATGGCATCGGACTCCTGCACCGCAATGGCCAGCAGGTCTTTCCTAATCTCCTGCTGTACCAGTATTTCATGAGCTTTAGTCCACCTGTGTAGGGGCAGCGCAGTTTTATGAAAACATTGAAATACATTACATAATGTTTTAGTAAAAGCCCTATTAGAAACTCACCACTCCACCATAAGAGGCAGTTTGTCTTCTATCGACCGTGAAGAGTCTATCTCTATCGGGTAGTACATGTTGAGCAGCTCCTTCAGCTGAAAGACACGGGACAATATTCAGTCAACTCTACATGGCTTGTACACATCTACACAACTGTGAGTTTACCCAATTAGACTTATTATTATTTTCTACTTGTTGTCAGCTTATATCCAACATATTTGGGAATTATTTATAGAATTATTTCCCCCAATGTTATTAAGCAATATGTATCTTATTGGATGAAATATGCCAGATTGAAGATGCAAAAATGTGGAAATGAGGAAAAAGAAGATTCAACAGCAGGAAGACTACATCAAGAAACTTTCCCATTTCAAGTGACAGATCATGATTCACTTTGTATGATTTATTTCTTCCTATTGCTCACTAGAGGGCAGACAGACTACATATCTGTGACAAAACAAATTAATAAAAAAATGATTCACCAAATTACATTATATCTCTTATAAATATTGTATTTTTGTAGGTAGTCTAAACATAAACATTTCTAAAACTTTTCCAAAAAAGCATATGTGCATGTAGTTCCCTTGCAGTGTTGGGAAAGTTACTTTTGAAATTGTAATGTACACTGTTCACTTGTAAGATATAACTAGTTGAACATTATGTTTATGATGATTGCATTGTGGCGTCCACGTAGAGAAAAAACATATTGGAAGTTTACTTAATGGCAATAGTTCTAACAGTAAAAACCTGCTTCTGCACAATAGCCGCATTACTACAGTACCTCTTCTTTGCAGGCATTGGAGATGAGTTTGCTGTTATCAAGAATATCTGCAAATAAAATACACAGATTCAATGACAACAACGTTTAGCCAAAAACCTTAAAATGCATCTAACTCAAGGAGACTCGTCAGGTGACGTACTGTGACACGTAGGGCACCTTTTGCCATTGTATGCAAATCTTGTCAGAGTCATGTCAAAATCTGAGATCACCTGGATGAAAAATGGAAATAACATTTTGTATTTCTCAACTGCACTGATTTATATTGTGTAGACACTGCCACTTGTGACGTTATACCTGCACGGTGTTGGAGCCAGCCTTCACCATGGACTGGAGGATCTCCTGGACCCTCTGAGGGTCCCTCATACACACGGAGGGGTTGGATAACTCTGGAATCTTAACATTGAAAATACGACATTTAAAGAGAAAGTGGTGACACAATATCTATCGTACACGTGCAAAACAAGCATCAAACAGTAGTACTGGATGGACAGTTAGCTAACCAGCCACGGGCTAGCACCAAGCTGAAACACACTGCTTAGATAATTTACTTACACAACATTTGCTAGTACCAAACATGGAGGCAATAATTAATATAATAATCAGTTGTCTTACAGTAGATGCAGCTATGAAACCCAAATAGCTCACGTTAAAAGGAAGAGCTAAGCTAGGTACGTGTAGCTAACCTAGCTAGCTAGTTTGCAAGTTTGTTGTTGAATGTGTGAGTGCGGTTTTTTGTGTTACTTGGCATTCCCCTAAACGTTTTAACTTAAAACACACGCGTTTACCATTTTCCTGAAATGGGTTGCCGCTCAGTTAAGGTTGGCATAAGGAGTATAATCAGTTCTCAGCTTCCGTTAATGTTGCTGCTGGTGCGACTCAATCGTCTGGGTGTAGCGTTAGCGATAGTGGTGCCTTCAAGGACTGTCGAGTGTGTCAGGATTTTCCATTTAAGTGACAAAACCAAGTGGTACACAGTTCATTTTAAATTATTTTATCAGTGACTGAGACGTGACTTTTACTAGAAACCATGGATGTGGACCGTCTACACAAGATCATCATAATCAATCAAAAAGTGAATATGCCTATGCATTCTCTGGGACCAAAAACATTTTTTCATTTGATAGTGTCTTGAGTGCGGGACTAGACGTAAATGCAGCACCAGTACTTGCATACATTGAGGTGTGTCGGTTTGTAGTCACAGGCGATGATCGAAGGTTCCCACCCCAAGATGATTGCATGTATTTAAAATTAAATAAAACACAGCAAATCTTTTAAATAATGAAAGTTAATACCACTGATGTCAGTGCAATCTACCTACTTTTGTTCCAAGTAACCACTGGAGCATGACTTGTGTGGCTTCTTACGTATCATGACAGCTACAACTGTGGGGACTAGGCAGTATTTTATTAGATGCAGGTTACACCAAGATTTCTGGGTAGTAATTCCTTGATGTCCAAAAAAAGCAATAATACACTGTGTGCAACCATTTGACTAACAAAACAACTTTAATTGCAAGTGATGACATTAGCATTTCATACATCCAATAGGACACAATGTCAGACTATCAAATGCAAAGGAAATTACAAAGCTTATTCCACTTAATATTTGCAGTGCTGTTTATGTTGGTCATAAAGTGGAAATGAATATCATTTCTGCCCTCCGTAACCTTTATGCTGTAATAGGCGTTGCCACAGCTGGAATTTCTGAATGTCAGTCACAACACATTCATATAACAATCCTGTTAGTTTTGCCTATATGTCTGATTCCCTTTAATCTAATGTCTAAGTCTATTAGGAAGGTCAGAGGAACAACATAGCAAATCTCTAAAATACACTCAGCTGGAAGTTAAGTACAATAACACAAGGTTAAGCAAGACATTGCATGTTGGAAACAAGTCTGCAAATAATGATAACATGTTGTTTCAAAGATCAAAACTTACGCACTTGGCTGAATCCAAGCCTTTCCAAAATACAATCACCTTGTCTGATATGAAACAAATGAAATAAGCAAAGTCAAAGTGCAATGGCAACTTAAATCCCTGTTTCTTTAAGACTTTACAATTAAATGTCAAAAAGTGCAGTTGAAGAGAAGCTCTGCTTTACGAACACAAATCATAGACACCTTTGGACTCACAAATATATACATTTTAAATGTATTTTTCTTGAATTAATGGGAATATACACTGAGCAATAGACTGCCAAAGTGCAAAAGAAAAGGAATGATTGAGCCATGGCCAGTTATTGGAGCTTAATGCTGTGGATAAATAGAATATTTCAATGTTAAGATAAATCAAAGGAATCATTTTTATTATACCTTGTTACATCTTTTCAACATCACATTTCTCTCATAATTTCACCTCCCCAGATACCAGGATAGAACATTCTAGTTTTCAAGTGTTAAATAAGCAACAGAAAATATATTGTAATTAAATAAATCATTGAAGGGAAACTGCGATCTAAACTAGTCTACTGGATTTTAAGATGAATAACCTTTCTGAAATAATTCATATTTAGTTGTTGAAGCTGCACAGTAACAAGCAGAGATATTCTGATCAGTTGTGATAGAAGTTAGAGTTAAGACATTTGGACTGATGTTGTACTGGCAGGAAGAGATTGTCACAGTGTTAAAATGGAATGAGACTTCATAAAGAGAGTTAAATTGGATGTAGGAATGCAGTTATTGGTAATGTCACGTCACCCCCCAAGTACAGGCACACAATAAAGGAATGTAAAATATCCATGTAAATGTTTACATATACATGAACAGCTAACAACATACTTGACGAAAGAATATCCAGTTGTTGGCTGCTATATAACGCTCTTATTCACATATTTACATTTCCCTCACCACCTGCGGGTCAGTGCACACCTGTCCACACATTTCACGGCTTTCCACAAATCAGCCATTAACAACAACACAGCATGAGAGCCGATGGACAGAGTTCAGCTCAAGGAAATCCAGTATGAGTGAGACACAAGACCCGCTGCGGCATGTTAAATGGGAGTGGGGGGGGTCGATGAAGACGGCTGCGATGGAATGGATGCTTGCGGCGTCTCCTCGCACAGAGCAGGGCAGTTCTTCGATGAAGCGGACCCCCGACCTGCTCAGCACTCTATCTGCGACTGGAGCTGCCGGCGTAAGGTGAGCGTGCGCCGATGAAGTTGCTGCATCTGCTGCATGCGATCCCGCTGGCGGGCCAGGTTCTGTGGCATGGGGTATCGCTGGCAGCCATACAGGAAGCGATAGGGGACGCGGACATGGCAGGCGGTGGCTCGGCAGCGAGGTTGAGGCATGGGCGGCAGCAGCATCCAGCGTTTCCTCTCGGCGCAGTAGCGGTAGGCCTCCTTGCGATACTGCTTGTCCACATCGTCGCTGTTCTTCCAGCCTCCGATGATGAAGACGTCCTCATCAAAGTGGCAGATTGCAGCACCCTCGATGCTGGTCACCTCTGGGGGCAGGCTCTCCAGGATCTCATCGGAGATGCGCAGGCTGATCTTTTGCCTGGCGACCTCCTCGCGCTCCGTGTAGCTCTTCGGGCAGCAGGAGGCCGTGTGGTAGAAGTTAGTCGAGGCCACAGCCATCTGGAAGATGCAGTAGTTGTCAATAAGGGGCAGGGAGTCCACATCTTGCCACTGGCGGCTCTCTGTGTCATAGCGAGTGGTCACCGTCTTCAGTCCATCCTCATTATCTGTATCAACAGGTGTGCGTGCCGTGACGTACACGTAGCGGTCCTCCACACTCACCGCCTTCACGTCTCGCAGGATTTTGGGGGCAGATTCCAGATTGAGCCACTTGTCCTGCTCAGGCTCGTATATACTGACGTCTTTGAAACCCGGACTGAAGTTCCCATGGCCGCCGATGCTGTACAGTATATCCTTGATGCAGGTGAGGCCAAAGGAGTGCTTGCGCGTGGTCAGGTTGCTCACCTGCTCCCAGGTGTTGCGATTAGGGTTGTAACGTTCCACCGTCTTAGCAAAGCCTGGTTCCATGGAACCGGCTACGTAGACGTGGGACTCGGTGGCCGCGATAGCATGGCCGTCCAGGTGGTTGTGGATGTGCGGCAGGTTGACCCAACGGTCCTCGTAAATGAAGTAGCCCACGCACTCACTCAGGTAGTCCCCTCCTTCTGACACACCGCCGACAACCATGATGACGTCCATGTTCTGGCCAAAGCGCGGCTGAAAGGAGGCCATGTGGGAGGACCAGAACTCCATATCCGTCGACTTGAGGTTCTCAAAGCGAATAGCGTGGCCCTCTACCGCCTCCGACACCAGCCGGAGACAGGCCTCATTGGCGGCCACCAGCTGCTCGGTTTTCACCACCCTGGTCAGGTAGGTGGGCTTGATCTGCGGCAGCCTCAGGAGACGGAACAGCTCCTCAAAGTAGCGGCCTCGCTCCTCTGGGTTCTTCTGCACCCACTTCACCACGGCCTCAAACAGCACCTCCTCCGAATCCACCGTGATCTCCGCATCAGACAGCCAGTCGCGCACCAGGTGGAAGGGCAGCGTGTAGAACTCCTCGTCCTGGATAACCTTGTGGAAGTTGCGACGGATCATGTCCGCGGCCCGTAGAGCCAGCTGGTCCAAGGTGTACATGTGGGCGAGACTGTGCACCGCCACACAGTTGGTCAGGCTCAGCTTCTTCTTCAGGAACTCGCCACAGAAATCCTTCAGCTGCAGCAGGAGGAATCTAGCGTTGAGCAAACAGAGGACATACAGTTCAGGATGGATGTCAGTCCTTTGTTACTACTACTCTGTTCAACTGGTCAGGCCTCACATAAACAACACTTTGAGGCAACAGAGCAGCCATAGAGAGTCTCTCTCTCTCTCTCTCTCTCTCTCTCTCTCTCTCTCTCTCTCTCTCTCTCTCTCTCTCTCTCTCTCTCTCTCTCTCTCTCTCTCTCTCTCTCTCTCTCTCTCTCTCTCTCTCTCTCTCTCTCTCTCTCTCTCTCTCTCTCTCTCTCTCTCTCTCTCTCTCTCTCTCTCTCTCTCTCTCTCTCTCTCTCTCTCTCTCTCTCTCTCTCTCTCTCTCTCTCTCTCTCTCTCTCTCTCTCTTGTAAACAGAGCGTACCTGTCCGCTAGCTCCAGGACCTCATGCACATTGCAGGTGCTAACTCGTATCTCTCCAGTGTACATGAACTGGATGACACTCTCCACCGTATCCGGGTCCGGCCCCGGTTCCGAGCTCCATTCCTTCATCTCCACCCGGCCGGACAACGACTCGGAAAACTGTCCCCCAAGCAAAGGTGGGAAGTAATCGGTGGCCGCGGCCAGGACCGACTTGTGGGCCGAGAACTCGCAGCTCTGGACGCTCCCGCTCGCCGCCCCGCTGCTGAAGGCCAGCGTCACGTCGCAGAACAAGCCCTGCTTCCGCTGCTCGTTCTGCCGCCGAGACAGCTCCGAGCAGTGGGAGGAGGAGGTGAAGTCCTCGGCCTCCTCCGCGTCCCCGTCCCCGACGAGGGCGCTGGGTGTGCTGGTGCCGCTGCTGCTGCTGCTGCTGCCTCCGCCGCTGCCGCCGCTCCTGGCGGACTCCTCCGGGTTGGGGGCCGCCGCTGCCATCGTGCTGCCAGCGCTGGAGGTGAGCGGTGGAGGTGGAGGGAGGAGAAGGAAACTAGTGAAGGAAAGGAGGCGACATACGCAGCCACACATACATGGAGTCAACACGGAGGACGGCGAGGAAGCGCGTTTCGCGTTCGCAGTGCCATGTCCATAGACTGTATGTCCGCGATTTGAAGATTACGTTTCAAAACGTGTCTGTTAAGGTGGCATCTAAATGATGGAAAACTACGTGTTTGTGTTCAGTTAAGCGGCCTCTTCGAGATTCAAGAAGTGTGAGTTTAGCTAATGGTTTGTGTTTATACAACAATTTAAATGAAAGTCTTCCTGACTGACACTTTAAGTCACTATCTATAGCTATTACTATGTGACTGACCCCACGACCCACTGATGAGAGTATTCAAATATTTAAATCAACCAGGACTGATTGTTTCTTTAAAGAGCAACACGGTTTGCTTAAAATAAAAACATTCAAATTGCATTAGTACATTAGTAGAAAATATAAAACATAATTATAAAATTATTTAAAAAAAATGTAGTGTCAATGGTGACGTCTAGAATAAAAAAAAGGTTAATTGTATTTGCATATCAAAGCAGTGATACATGCAATACATATTTATACAGCAAACACATAGCTACATGCACAAAACAACGGAATAACGACTTGGATGTTAACATTCACAGGTAACGTACCTGTCTGTGTCACAGGGATTGAGCATAGTTGATTTAAGCGTTGGAAATAACGAATAAGAAACCAACTTCGGGTTGGTAAACAGACAGACTTGTGACATGCGCAGTGGCTGGAAGGCGTAACCGCGTCGTTACGTCGCTGGCAGCAGTTCCCACTAAACTGAGCTTAATTCATGGTGAGAAACTCGCACTGACACGCATGCAGTTCAGTCTGCAGGCTCAGAGACAGACAGATACAGACTTTTTATAACCATAGTGTTTCAATCACTGCTATACACCCTCTGAGCTGTAATGCCTGAAATAAAACCCCATTAAGTCGGACCATGTTACTTTGGTTTCAATAGGTTATTCTAATCGAGAAAAAAAACGATTTTTGATTAGTAATAGCTGAAAAATCTAATTTATGTTTCAGATTTAGCACTTTATAAAGTGGGTATAAAGAATACTTGCAATTACGTTAAAACAGGTGGAGTGAGTCTAAAGAGAAAAGGGATGTGCAACGTTTTAGTTCTCTAAAGGGAAATAAAATATCCCAAACACATGCACTTGTAATGCACACACACACACACACACACACACACTCACAATTATTACATTACGTTAATTACATTTTATTTTACTCAATTACAGTTGCCAACATACAACAAATTAGAAGCAGGTTCAATTCACATTGAAACAATTACAAACAAACATTGCATCAATATTAGTGAGGTTTCTGGTTGTCCAAAGATTTGTTTTAGTTTTTTAACATTCACATAATAGATGACACTGGTGATGGTTGAAAATGGTTTTCTTTTGGTCCCCATATAGTGTGGGAAAATGTATAATTTTCCTTCATTTCAAATAGAATGGAAGTTTTGCCCTTCACTCAGTCTTACGATTAGCAGATCGTCCACATAGTTTCTCTCTAAATATAGCAAACATGTGAAAAATATTTGAAGACATTAAATATGTAATCACGTTTCACGGCTAAAATTACTTGCTGCCTTGTAGTGCTGATGGAAATATTCTAATAATAGTTCAAGTTATTTAATGGAAATAGTGCATTTATGTCAACAATATCAATACAGAATAGACTTAAAAAAAAGGGTATTAAGCTAAGAGAGAATATTTTATGGGGATAGCAAATTGTAGGAACGACTCATAATGGCCCCTTTTTCCACAGTAAGCAGACTGATGTTTCATCCCCTCTGTGTTAAACACATTAAAGAAAATAAAAACTGTAACATCTATAGATAAATAAAGCTCTGATCTACAGTATGTTCTCATATTATAGGCCTTATTTCACTACACGTACAACCCCTTGTAGCAAGCTCATGATTCTCAAGTGGCACAATGAAGAGAGCTGCACAGAGACACAGTAGTCTGCGATACATGCAGGTTAATACGATATATACGGTATATAGTTGGGGTCAGGAATAGTACTTCACTAGCCGTGAGAGTGGTGGTGGTCAGTTGAATAATCAACTTTCCCCCCTTTAGCTGTATATCTGTTTCATCTTGTAATCTCACTCAGTCACATCCTGAGTGAGATCATTTAGAGCGTCACAGTTTGGCAGGTTAGAATAATATTGAGCTGCAGCACTGACAGGTTTCTAAAACTAAAAACATACTCTTTTTCAATATTTGCAATTTACAGCGATAACAATAGTTACAGCTTTCCGATATTACAGTATGGGCGGGGTATTGGCGGCTCGGCTCGGTGGTCTGGGGACAGAGGGCTGGCGCTCTCTGGTTGAGTCCCTCTGATTACATGGACATGTGTTCTGGCAGCACATAGGAGATGTCATCCCAGGGGTGGCGATACAGACCCTGCTTCAGCCTCTTTTGGTCCAGGTAGTGCCCTGAGAAAATATGAAAAAAGGAGGGCTTGACTGTCAAGTGTTTGCCATCTTGCACACGTTACTGTAGCAGTGTGTCTGTATACAGAAACGACTCACCAATAAATCCCATGCTGCGTCCCAGGACAAAGATGCCGTTCAGAGCTCCAATTTCCACAAACTCATCAGCTTCATCCCTGTGACAGACATGATGGATAACAAGGACGAGAGTTGTTGAATTGAAAAGATGGCTGCCCACAACGTATACATAATACTACTTATTTTGTACTTAAATTCAGACATACGTGTGAAGTGCAAACGGACAATTTTAATTAAATGCAATTTCTGCATTTTTCTGGTCATTTTTAGTCTGGACAAACTGTACAACAGGTCTTTGCCATCCACACTTTCAGATATTTGGCTCTAAATTACTCCAAGGCATTATGGAGTAGAAGCATTAAATCAAAGATCCGAGTTGTCAAACCGCCTTGGATCCCCATTCTCTATGGATTCAATATAGAAATGTAACTTGAAAGCCGGTTTCTCTATTTGAGGCATCTTTTATTCAGAGAAACAAGGTGTAAACTGTATGAAGACATGGTAGAGATGGGCCGTATTTATTGGCTCACCTTGTAAAACCACCACAATTCCTGAGCAAGTCCACAAAGGCGACACCAATGAAGCCATCCACATTCAGGATCAAGTTGGGTTTCTAACACCACACAATCAACACACAGGGAAAAGAAGATTATGTGATTTAAAAAAACAAAATGCAGGGTGCCACTATTTAGTAAAGTCTGACGGGATGAAGCGATAAATCCTACTTTGGAGGTGGTGATCTTCTCCACATCTAAAGAGTAGTCCAGCAGCTGGGTGGAGGGGAAGTGCTGCTTCACAAAGTCCTTCAAGATCTGGACTCTCATGTCTGGGTTGTTAATCTGGCGAAGCACAGACAATTGCCTTTCGTGAAAAATCTTCTTCTCCAATCCATCTTGTTTTCCTCTATCTCTAGTACTCATCCTTTAACTGATATGTCCACATGCCGTTTACTCACCGACTTGACTCTGTGGCCGATGCCCATGATCAGCTTGCCATCCTTCTTCATCTTGTTGACAAACTCCATGGGCAGCATGCCGCTGTCGAACGCCTTGCTGAACTGCTTTGCTGCAGCGTCCAGAGCGCCTCCGAAGCGGTCACCCTGAAAAAGGACAAAACTCTTGCTCATGGTGGACTTTTGCAGGTCGGGAAAGAAAGCCCACCAGTCACAGGTGTCTTACGATGGTGAGGAGGCCGGAGGTGAGACTGGAGATGAGATCTTTGCCAGCTCGAGCACAGACGATGGTGTTGTGGGCACCGGACACAGCAGGGCCGTGATCAGCGGTCACCATCAGGCACATCTCAATGAACTGGCAGGCGTACCTCGGCAACCTGCACACAAAGGTGGTTATAAGGTTAAATGGTTTGTCAAGAGTTTGTTTATCACAATGATCACAATGAAAAAGGCTGACCTCCTCTGAAACCAGAGAAGCCCCAGAGTTCCCCCGAGGCCTATTTCTGACTTGAAGACCTCCGTGATGGGCATGCCGGCGTAGATGAGCTCCTGACCCCGCTCGTCACAGATACTTGTCATGAAGGAGGCAGGCTTACGGATCAGACCTAGCTCCTGCAGGGCAAGAGGGAAAATGGAAAAACAAGTTTACTGCCTGTATTTGTTGAGATCCAGCTCTCTCATTTTAAAACAATGTGATTTGTTTCACTTCTCTTTTGCCCTCATCCAACAGCTAAACGCTTGATTCATTCATGTTCAGAGGGCATACTCACTCGTGCCCAAGAGTAATCCATCGGCACAGTGGGAGGAGGCATCTCTACGGCCGGCTGGATAACTCCTTTGGCAACAAGGTCATCATAAACAGAACTGCGTGGATAAAAAAAAAGACATAGAAGAGTATAAGAGGAGCACAGGACTCATTCTAAAAGAAATACATGCTAAGGAAAACACAGAAGGAATGAATGTGGCAATGTGCACTGACTTGATGAGCTCTCCCAGCTCATCAAAGCTCTTGGGGACGAAGGCACCACCCTCCTTTAGAGCCATGTTTTTAGCTACTGCAGTCTCAGAAGCCTGGTTGGCACAGGCTCCGGCATGGCCGAACTGCACCTGAGGGGCGGGAAGGAGGTAGAACATGGGTCAGAAATGTCTTTAAAACAGTCAGTTATTCCATTGTGCAATGAAGTGTGATGCACCTCTGAGGAGAACATGGTAGCACAGGTACCAATACACCAGCACACCACTGGCTTTGTGATCCGGCCCTGTGTGATGGCCTGGCAGATCTTGTACTCCTCTGTGCCTCCAATCTGTTGAAGGCAGAGACAGAGTCAGGATGTAGCAAATCAATAACCGTTTAAAAGCTGCAGGCAGCAGTGTGTGTGTGTGTGTGTGTGTGTGTGAGCGTATTCCTTACCTCTCCCAGTACAACAATCATCTTTACTCCAGGAGTGTCTTGGTAGCGCAACACATGGTCAGTAAACACTGAGCCTGGGTATCTGCAGGAAAGTCCAATATTACAGGCCGATTCAAACCCACATGCTGACATGCTGCAGATAAAAGACAGTTGCATACCTGTCCCCGCCAATGGCAACACCTTCAAAAACACCGTCGGTGGTGCGTGAGATGATGTTGTTGAGTTCATTGGACATGCCGCCTGAGCGGGACACGTAGGCCACGCTGCCTGGGCGATAGAGCTTGGAGGCCAGGATGTTATCCAACATGCCTCCCGTGTTCCCGATCTTAAAACAGCCCGGCTTGATTCCTCCAACCTGGTAAAAAAAAAACAGAGATTTGTTGGTCTGCTCAATAAAACAAAGTGAAAATGTGGATAATCCCAATGAGAAGTGAAGCAAGACTCACGGTTGCTGGTCCAATGATCGTAACCCCCTTCTCATCTGCGGCCTTGATGATCTTCCTGGTGTGGGCTTCAGGGATTCCCTCAGCAATGATGGCGATGGTGTGAATCTGAAAGCAAGCGATAGAATGACGTTACTTTATATATTTCTCAGCTTTTAAGCACCTGGCAGATGGTAAAGGATGATGTGTGCACTTACCTGCGAGTACTGCAAGGTCTCCATGGTGCTGTCGAAGGCTGAGCGCAAAGAGGCAAAGCTGATCAGCACGTCCACATCGGGGTGCTTCTTCATGGCGTCACTCATGTTCTTATACACTGGGATGAGGATCTCTTTATGGCCCCAGTAGTACTTCTGTTTGTGGTCTCCGCTGAAAGGCAGCCATGCAGAAAGGCATTTTAGACACTTTACTTCAGTGATTTTTATGATTTTAAAATGTACAAGAAAGGACAGAGCACACTTACGTGAACGGGTAGACCATGGCTGCAACAGATGGCTCCTCTCTGGAGCAGACGTAGTCAAAGTCCAGCATCCCCTGCACTGCCCGCGTCTGCATGCCCCACACGATGGACTTGGTGTGTTTGCTGAAGAGGGAAGTTGGCTTGGCTGCAGGGAGAGGAAAGCTGTTACAGAAAAATATCTGAATACCAGTTCACAAAACTGTGTATTATTTCTCCCACTTGTTCCTGTGCGTTTACATTACATACAAGAAAACGTCTGTGCTTTTAGACAGTTATTTCTTTTCTTCTGGGTTTCTCTGAAGTGTATCAAATAAATATTTAACACAAGCAAAAAGTGACCGGTGCACATGAATAGAATGGCAATTGAATTAATTTAAAAGTAAAACATAATAACACCACTAATGATGAAAAAGAGGTCAATGAGGCCTTTTTCAACCATCAATAAGATTAATAACAGTAGACTGATAGTGTTTCACCGCCATAAACCCCAGCATGCTTTAGGGGTCTGAGATTGCTGATGTTTTACATAAATCATAACACAAAATAACATTGTTATCATTATAATGAATGAGATTAGGTGTCTATGCGTCCAACTACTCATCAGTGCACTCAAATTTTATTTTGGTGAGTTTAAATTACAAAGTGGTCCTGCGGTCCAAAGGGGGCGCTATAATACCTAAACTCAATGTGCATGATCGCAAGGCTTCCTTCCACCTGTCACGCTGCTCAGCGGTGACCCCATGCATGGAAACACACCAGAGCCTCAGCGTTCACCGTGCAAACATTTCCCGGTGCAGCTGTGACTGCGTTTGCTCACCGATGGGAGCTCCAGTTTTGGCCTTCTTGGCTGGCGAGTCCTCAACTTTGGCTCGGTTTTCAGAGAAAGAAGCCGTTCGGCTGGATGCTGGAGTCTGGGAAAGATGAAAAGAGAGTCATCTATTTTTTATTCCGCTCAGCACATTTACAAAAAATTGTGTGCGCTAATGAGGACAGCTCAGTGGAGAACTGATCTGCTTTAAGTGTAAAAACTGGTTAAACTGGCCCTTGAAGAAGCCCGATGAAGGAGCAGGGTAGCCTCACACATTCTGGTCATTTTAGAAGATATCACCTGCACCTTCTGGATTTTGGAGCTTAAAGCTTTTGCTTTAGAACTGAATGACTCTCGAGCTTAAACAACAACATTGGAGCAAATTGACAAATACATGAACGACTGTGCACACTTGCAGGCCCACGTGCACACTTCTCTGAAAGCCTGTGCACTGCACAGACTTAATGGATGCCTTGGGGCAGTCGCAGTGAGTTACTGACTGTGATCTCAAGACTATCGGAGTGAGAGCAGTCCACAATGCTCTGCAATGCCATTATCCAAAAGAGCCTTTGGGCTTCTGATAATCTGGTTCACGAAAAGGAGAAGACATTAACTGAAACAGAGGCCGTGGCATGCGAGTCTTCTCCTCACTGTCGCTAAACCGCGCCACACTATTGGTGGAGTTGACGATGTAAATCCACCACGCAGTGAGCACAGCATCGTGACAGCCTATTTGTCTCTGTGGGGTCAGTATGTCATACCGATGTGCTGCCGCTGGAGTTGAGAAGGAAGTTGGCCGTGTGGGCGGCAACAGGAGGCTGGTTGGGGATTGGCCGGTGGCCCAGTGCCATGCCAACAATGGCAGTCATGTGAGTTTCTGTGCCAAAGACATGGATGGGGATCCCAGTTGTCTTGCCTGAGGAGAGAGCATGTGTTAGAAAACTGGTGGGTGCTTGCAGATTTAAAAATGCACTCAGGAAGTATAAACAAGAATGTACAACACACCAACTTCTCCCATCACTCTGAGGCCTTCCTGGTAGTTGGGGCCTCCACGGCGGACAAAAATGGTGACCTCATGCTCCTTCAATGGCACCTGAAAGTCTCTGATGGCTCGAACGATCCCCTAGCAAAGACAAGGATTAAGCTCAATGAATATCTTGATAACTCCACGCCACCAATATCCAGGCGACCACATAAACAATCTGTACCTTAAATGTTGCTGCAACGTTCGTGAAGTTTGCAATGCTTCCCCCAATGATCAAAACCTTTCCTGGAAATCATTACAGAAACACAGTGTTAGAAGAGAAACAGAAGACTTTGAGCACCCACAGAAGGCTCCGTCCTACCGTCAGGGTGCTTCTCTCTGGTCATCAGAGACAGGATGGTCTTGGCGTAGTCGTAGGTCTGCTGTTCGCTTGGCGCTCCTGAATACTCCCCGTAATTGGCCAGCTCGTTGACGCCACCCAGGTCACAGATTGTGTCACTAGAAGGGTTTTGTATGAGTCACCACACAAGAGAAAAAGGCACCAACAACAACAGCTGTGTGTCTCCTGTGCGTATACAGTCGTATCAATATTCAGCAACTTAACTTGAGCTTCAGAATGCACTTAAACAGTAAATGCCTTTTTTCCCCCTCACCGGTTCTGAATTAATACAGAACTGTGAGCAGACACAACAACTTCACAGTGCACAGAGGGAATAATTAGTTATGGCTGATGTGTCTGCATGTCACGCTTTACATCTCCAACAGATGGGAGTGAAAGAGACGCGCTCATTCCTCCAGACTCACTAAAATGTCAAGAATCCAATTTAGCAGGCAGCTGAACGGGCAGAGTCTGAGCACCATCCGTCTCACTGCTGCATCACTGGCATACACGGCTAAACTCAATTATGCGTAGGGTAATCAATGTAATGAGGATGGAGCCAGGAGACAATTTCACCAGCCAGAAGAAAACATACAATTGGATTATTTCGGATACATGGCTTGAGGCTGGTATTTGTTCAGGCTTTTGGTTTATTGACTGTGTTACCTGTACACCACTGAGGCGCCTCCTCCTGCCACCATGGTCCAGATCCTGCCTCGTGGGTTGAGCAGGGTCAGTTTGAGGCTCGCTCCACTCTTTGCATCAAGGTCGGCAATGTAGGCCTCCTGCAAATGTTAAAGAAAAGGTCAACCAAGACTTGTGAGACACTTCATATGATTGCAACAAATCACATAACGTTTACCCGGTGTGTGTGTGTGTGTGTGTGGCCTTAATCAGTGCAGGACTTGGACAAGAGCCTCTCCATTCATTTGGCCACAATTCATTTCCTGTGCTTGGTTTGATTTTGAAGAGCTATTAATTGGAAATATTGTAGAAATATCAAGAGCGATAGAGAATGTGATGTGCATCAGTGGTTGTTTGTGACAGTCAGGGCCACAGCTGGTGGCTGAGAGGGAAAAAGCTCCCAATCAAAGGCACCCGCTGTCCCTCGTCTCCACTCTGGTCTCACAGCAGCCCAATTAGACCAGCCCGTCTGTCTCAAATGAACTGTACGACATCAGCCAAAAATTAAAAAAGTCCTGAATACATATTATTGAACTCTGTCATGCAGGTGATATAGATTACGTTGTTTAAGAGTAGACATGGAGGGTTTTAAAAAGACATTGCCTTCATAATACTGATGTGTAATGGTATTGTAAAACAAACTAACAAAAAACAAAAAGAATCCCACTCAAATGTTGATCTTTTCTAACAAAGGCATCTCATTACAGGACATGACGTCACTATATTGATTCTTTATGCACAGACGACCTTTACCCAAGCTTCATCTCCATACCTCCCCAGATTGAGTCATAAAGGCTGATGAACAGCTATGTGTTGATGCTACCCTTCCTCATTAGTTCCCATGGGGCAGCCAGGGTTAGGGCAGTGAGGGGTGGAGAGTTACACCACCCTTCTTCAGGCGAACACATTTTAGATGAAACAATTTAATGAAATCTTAATGCACAATATAATTTCACGATATAGTTTAGCAAGTTCATTTATTGGAAGTAAATCCATATGATCTACCCTACATTTAGGTAGGATCTAATTGGAGATGATAGAGGTAACTCAATCTCCCGTTTTCTAAGATTAATAATTTGCTCAATATACATCCTAATTAACACTCCAAATAAGCTATTTTTCATCTCTTTGGAGAATACCAGCAGCTATTTGAAGCAGACGGATTGAAATCTGCCGCGTTGCTAGCTCCGGCTCTCCAGAGCTCCCTCACCTCAGGATAAGCCTCCCTGCCGAAGGGTGGAGGGAACTCCACGTCTCCCCACTTGGTCTTGCAGATAAAGTCAGCTGTGGCATCAATCTTGGCTGCCATGTCCAGCACATAAACTCCATCTTTTGTGACCACTGAGGAAGAGAAGAAAATAATAAGAGATCTATACTCCTACAAGATTCACAAACACCCACTGAGTTTCATTATGTCGGCCTGGGAGGACCATGCCTCAAGCCCAGGTGACCACGACCTTCCTGCTGCAGGAGGTGGAAGGAAAGCGAAGATGGGGAGGAGGTGGTATGAAATCAAAGCAGGGGGAGGCGGTCTCAGCAGCCCTGCTACATCCACAGGAACAGCTGCCAGAAGGCACAAACTGGTGCCCAATTATTAATGCCCCTTATAAATACGGGATGCCTTCATCAAACAGGAAGTGCATACATTATTTAATAGTTTCCTCCTTCAGTGTTAAAAATACCCAAGAATAAACTTCTGCCTCTTGGCATTAAGAAGACGTTTGATTATGCGTTGACGTTTTCATCTCCAATTTCCTTTTGATGTCCCCTTTCCAAGTTCATAATCTGATGACATATTTATGAATCTGCGTTGGAACAACATGTATATGCCATCATGATCGCTTGTTCAGACATAGCACATCAATGTGTTTGAGAAAGAGAAACCCTACCCAGAGGATTGATCTCCAGGTATGTGAAGAACAGGTCCTCATACAGGTTGAAGAGCCCAACGATGAAGCTGGCCAGGACCCTGCGGAGAGACGACATTCAACTCACTGAACTCTCGTCTTTGCAACTCGGATCTGTTGCTGACAGAGGAGGTCCGGTTAATCATGTGATAATATTAAAAAAGGAGAAATAATCACGTTACAGTTGAAATAATTAGTTGAACAATCGACAGACAGAACATTTATCTGCAGCCATTTTGATAATTGGACGACCCATTTTAATCACTTTTTAAGCAAAAGTGCAAACAGTCGCGGGAATCCGCTTCTTAAATGGGAGTATATTCTCCCTGGCTTACATTATTGTAAATTGAAAATGTTTGAGACAAAACAATCTATTTGAAGTAGTCATCTTGGGCATTTTGTAGAAACCAATTGATGAATCGAGAGAATTATTTGTAGGTTTTTTGACAATGAAAAGAAGTATTAGTGGCAGCCCTAAAGATGTCGGATCACTATCATTTTAAGAAGAAAAAATAAATTAAATAATTAAGTGAATACACAAACTAAACATTCACAGTATTGCAATGCAAAACTCTGAATAAGACATGTACTGGTTTCACAGTTTACTTTGGAGCTAATCATATTTCATATTTTTAAGTAAAAGGTCATTCATTCTTACTGGGCTATGCAATACAATGTCCCTGCACAGCCCAGTGATTTAAACAGAAAGCACGACCAATATACATCAATACAAAATGATATTACATTTATATCATATAATTTCCACGTAATTCAAACCATGACAAACTACAGGCAATATCCCCGACGCATTGTTAAGGCCGAGCTGGACGGGAAACAGTCCACCTGGAAATCAGCTGCGGGAGAGAAGGAACAATCTAATTGACTTCCTCCTTCACATGTCAAAACAGAGCAGTGGGGAGTGGGGGTGGCTGGGGGAGGAGGAGGAGGGGGAGGGGGAGGCTGGGTCTTGCTCCCCTGCCTGTCATTGTGACGGCAGCCCGGAGCCTTTGTAACCCAAACCCTGAGTGACTCAGCTTCCCATGTCTGCTTCTGATGGGAGGGCGAGACAACTGGCCAAGTGCCGCTTTTGTTTGTAATCCAGAGTGTGGGGAGAAGAGTGCTCGGGGGGGGGGGGGGGGGGAGGAGGTGAGCGGGGGTTGGCAGAGTGAATTCTGGGGCATCTTCTTCAATGTCAGCCAAGACGGTGAGTCTGGCCAGTAGATGCTGTCACAACAGGACCGCTGGAGAGATGGATAGGAGGGGATGGGCCACGCTATCGTACCCATCCAAATAAAAAGGGACGTGATCTGAATGAGGCTGCAGTGTAAAAGAAAAAAAAATCGAAGGAAGGCGAAGCAGAGGAGGGTTTGTCATTTGTCTAATGGAAACCCCCATCCACCTCCTGCTGCTCCGCCCACATGTACTGCCAATATCAAAGTGCCTTTCCTCCATTTGTGTGACGCTTTAGTTTTCCTCTTTTGGTTTAATTACATAATGGAAAATGCTCCCGGTTTTGGGTCTTTTTTTTGTAGTTTGGCGTTGAGCTGCCTAAATATGTTGGTCAAGTGCTTTTGTTTTTAGAGCACCACCTTTAGAATAAATACCTTTTATTTTACCTGGTAATCGTGCATTTACTGTAAGTTATTTGCACACACAAAATGCGTGACTTACACATATGAGCTTCGACAGTCAACCGCTAATGTTGAGTGTATGAATATACACTAACATGCTATAACACATGATTTCTACACGAGCATCAATGCACTAAAGACAAATATGCACCAGTTTGAACAGAGGTTATTGCAAGTCAACAAGCTAATTTTATTAAAACTGAAGCCTGTAAAAATACATTTTGAACATTATCACGAAGCTCTTGGTTTGATTATGTAGTGTGATGTCATAAAGTCACACTGTAAGCTTCAGGCGATTCGATTCTACATATAACGCATCGTCCACTGCCAGGATTCTTTTAACTCATCATTGACACTACAAATACTTCCATTTAACTCACACTTTCTTGTCGTTGGGGATGTGAGTCAGCAGCTCTTTCTTCACAGAGTCTTCACTGATCTTTTCATCCACCCCAATTAGCAGCTTCTTGGCCTTGGCGTCCACATCTCCCACATCCACCCCTCCCTCGTGGTGGAACAGCACATAGTCGCCCTCACGGGTGGCGTAGATGCACACGTAGAACTCCTCCTCCTGAACAACGGGCCGTTAAAAGACACAGACAAGGTTTCCTTCTGTGGCATTCCTGCTATTGGGGCTGGTAGTAGTGAGAACGTGTGAATAAGGCATGTAAACACTGAGATGCGTAGATACGTAATGAGAGCTTTACCTGCTTATGGGGGACAAAAGGCTCGATGAGGAAGTTCTTGAGTACGCCTTTGGCTTTTCCCACCTGGGGATCATCAACAAAGTAATTATAAGAAGATGAAATGCTTCATGGGGTAAAAAAAGAAAGACTATAGCATCTGAATGGTCTTCCGATTGTGGGTGTTTCCATATTGGTGCTTTAGTCCACGCACTTATTTTCAGACACGCTTCCTGGACTGGTGGGAGGAGGTGTACTAAATCAAAATTGATGAAAGAAAAAAAGGAGACTGGTTGAGAAGAAGGAGGAAGAAAATGTCATGTATTACTGCTGAAACAGCCACAGCTCATTTGGAAGGCTGTCATCGGTCCTCTGTTAAAGGCCAACGGGCATGAGGTAGCCGGGGACCGGCGGAGAGCAGCCAGCCGGAGAGAACAGGACAAAATAATAAAAAAGGGCGGAGAGGGAGTTGCCATTTTATAGTGTGCTAAGAAAAAGGCTGTTGTTAATAACGGGTAGAGAGAAAAAAGAATGCCTAGCTGAAGAAAAGCCAATTCAGAGAAATGAACTAACCTCTATTACCGTCTTACCGAGTACAAAGGAAAGCCATTCATGTGTGAATGCTCTTTGGTTATGAATGATTCAATTTAACCACATATGGAAAGAAAGTGAATGACAATGGTCTGTAAGTTAAAGTGGCTCTATTAAAAAGGAAGTTATTCACAGCTACTGGAACGTATTCTGACCTTTTCCTCTTTACAGAACGACCCTGGTGGTTTCTCTGCACTAAGCTCAGAGGCCAGCTAAACCAAACCAGCAGCAGACACTTCTGTCTAAGTGGCAACATGCCGGAACAAAGCTTCTTTTTCTATTCTTCTTCTTCTATTATTATAAGACCAAGATGGTTGCATTATTCTGCATGCTTCTATTTTAATGCACCCTACTTAATTTTTTTAAAAAGGCACTAAAATCAAGTCACAAGTTTGTCACAACATACATCTGATAGTAATGTATCTGCTTTACTTTATCTACTTCTAAAAGGACAGCTGCGGCTTCATTTATTCTTATAAACTGCCACCAGCAGCTGACAGTTTCATCTCATTTGTGAAGAGATACATCTACACAATCTCCGTGCTGCAACACACACGCCGACGCCCAATGCTTTATGAGCCGTCCTCGTCCCTCCATAACTCCATAGCTGCTTAGTTTATGAGGCGAAGCAACATCCCGGTGGCACGGTGAGGGATCTTTTGTGCTGTGGTGATGCTGACTGGACTGATTTACTGCCAGCGGACTGATACTGAACCTCTCAGGGATCTGGGCGGCTGTTTGGGTCAACATACAGCAGGCGGGGATGGGGGTGACGGAAACGGCAGCAGGAGGAGAGTCTGAACAAAGCGCTCTCAGACACGGCAGAGAGGGAAAGGGCGGATGACTTACGGTCGTCTCTCTCAGGAGGCGGGACTTCAGCCACTCTCTGACGCCGTTCAGGTCCAGGTTGACGCCGACCAGGCCCAGTTTCCCTCGCCTCTTGATCAGCTGGTCGGGCTTCACCACCAGCCTCTGCAGGAGGAAGATGAAAAATGGTAGATTTGAGCAAGATACCTACAATCCCGATCATTTTGTTAAGCTATTTCAGAGAGTCTGCAGTCCATTTTATGGTTATTTATTTCAGGTAGATTGCAGATCTGTTCAAAGCCATTTTTAGACATGATTTCTAAAGCTGCTCTGTTGCATATTTATATGTTGAAAGCAACAAGCTGGTCATTGTAATACATTCTGTTAAATAAATAAATAAATTCTAACTGTTATTGAAATGTCAAATTCTCTTAATGACATTTCATGAAGACAGATACTGCCTCTTGATTTGTTTGTTTTTTTTAGATTAAACTTGAGCTCAAATGATTACTGTAATACTTTTTTTTTTTTTTTTTTTTTAAATGAACACAATTATCTGCAGCAATGTGGCATATAAATTAATCACTTCAGTAATTCTTTAAGATACAAATAATTAGGTGCAACTTCTCAAATGTAACCCAAACCAAAGCCAAATTTTGTTTTCTATTATATTATAGTAAACAGTGTTTCGGGTATTGGACTATCGTGGCTTTAGGATGTCGTGATGGTTGTTTACTGTCTAACAAGTGATGAAGATGAAAAAAGGAAATTGAAAAATGACACATAACTTAATACTGTTCTCAACTTCCAACATGTGACAGCAGGTGCTTAGTTATCATTCAGGGATCAGCAAATCCCAGAATCACAAACAGTTTCATCACCTGGAAGTCGAAGTGGACGTCACTTAAACCAAAATCTCTACAGTCTCACGCAAATGCGAAATGACATCCAGCCCCCACCGACTGAGCAGGCGTCCTCTCTCTCGCAGGACAGATGAAGAGAATAACGTACGACAGCGGACCCATTAGCATCTGGGTGCTCGCCAATGAAAGAAAGAGGGTCGGGGTTGAAAGTTAATGCAATTTCCCAATCAATTCTACTGCACATGTATCTGCCCTCCACATCCTCCTCGTACCTCCCAGATAAAAAAAACAGGAGGGAGGGAGGGAATGTCATCTCATCCTGCAAGACGAGTCCCAGCGTAATTAAATGAACTTCTATTACAGCCCATCTATCCGCCGGTGCTTCGCTATGAAGAACAGAGAGTTGTTCCGAAAGCGGTGTGATGCAACTGTTGCCGCACCTGGAGAACCGTTTTGTGCAGAAATCTACAGCTGAACCCCGACCCACCTGTTGACAGAGCCGGAGATAATGTATGTGTCCCAACCAAGAGCGGAAAGGAGAAGAGCATTTTTATTTCTGCGATGTTCTCTTCTGCAGTCACGCTTCATCCCCACAGAGCTGCTGGATCTGTCAGAGACGTCGGCTAACCAGCGCCAAGAGAGCACTCTGCCGCCAGCCTAAGTAATTGTCTCCATAAAGAGGAGATCATTATCCACAGCCCTGAGGAGGAAGGTGCTCCGGGCATTCATGGGCTATACATTTATGATAACACACTCACTGTTCGTTTCAGCTCAAGCAAATCTGACGTCAGCTCACCTCTGTGAGCAGCCATGGGTGCTCCTGCGCCAGTCGTTCCAGGTCGGTCTCGGCCGTCACGTTGGCGTAGCGGAATCTGTTCTGCACAGCTGTGCAGATGTGCTTGTAGAGGAACTCCTTTCCCGTCTGCTCGGAGATGGCTTTGGCCGACATGACTGCTCATAGAGGAGAGAGAGAGACGGACAGATGGAGAGACGGGTGAATACAGGAAAGCAGACATACGCGATGGACAGAGACATGGAACGAGAAGGATTTATCAATGAGAAAAACAAAAACATCACGTCAACAATTGGTCTAGTACCCAAGTTAACCAGACAGCATCCTAATTTGTATGTTCAGGGAACTGAAAGACCAAATGGAGTTTGTCTGCACAGAATTAAGAGACTGAAAAGAGATTACAGATTCAGGCCTTCTGTTCCTTAGTTAGCTGAAGACAGTGAAGCTGAAAACAACACGATTGCCTCAGTGTGGTTGACCTGCACATTACTGAGGTAAATTGCACGTATCTGCCACTCAAACAATCAGGGTCCTACTGGAGGGAGTAACTCACTGACTGTCCACCATCCTACAACTGCAAAAGTAATCTAGTGACAGGCTGATCTGAACAATTATTAGTAGTGCCTGAAAGCAGCAGAGAAATACATGTGTTTCTCTGGTGCATCAACTCCGAGAGTCAGAATGAGCTGGAAGTTAAGTGAGAAATGTAATTACTTGTTATAGCGTCCATAAATTTGAAATCACAAAAGAGCGGAGTTATGACCTTTACACTTTGGCCACAAGCTTCACTCGATGAGGTCATCTCCAACAGGACACCCACAGGCCGCCAGGGTTTCTCTTTTAAAACCAGTGATATGCAATCAAGTCGCCCAACGAGGATGCACCAACACGGCGATAGCTAATATTAGTATGAGACGAGCGCCATTCAAAGCGGAGACGAGACCAACCAGACGAGAACTCATACACATCAAAATGTGATAGAAAATCTGTACAGCTTACGTCTGTCTTTTTACTGTACAGAGGTTCCTTTGTCTTTCTAGAGGAGACGCGTAGGATGCAACATGGAATCATTTTTCATCAATGATTGGACCAAGATCAGGAAAAACTGGAAAATTAATTAGGCAGAAATTTAGATTGACATCACTTGCAATAACTACCTCGCCAAACCGATCCCTGATGTTTGACAATCCAGCAGCTTGTTGTTGCTCTCCGATCAGCAAGAATATATTGTGCATCGTACAGAAATGCAACTTTTGACCTGAACTGGTGGATTCAAACTTAGACCAAACAAATAACATTTTTAGAACACTTTGATCCAACAAATCAGAGTTACATTAAAGGTCTGTTTTTATTTTTGCCTGATTGAATGCAAAAGTGTTCTGTTGTGATATGTCACTGTCTGTCACTGTCTGTGTCCCATGCAACCTTGGGATGGGGTTTTTGTTTCTGGGACGTGGTTCATTAAGCTGAGAGCCCTGATGTCGGCTCAAACTGGACTCCTGCTCTACACTTTGGCCCTGACAGCCATTTCTTAAATGGATTAATGGGACTGTCATGGTCCTTTCTCATTATTGATCATCGCTCCTGTCCTGAGTCACCACCGCGCCAGTTCCAGGCCCAGTTTTATCAAAAGCTCGTGCATCATCTACTTTCTCTAGATATTAGACATCACTGCGCCACATCAGCAACAACACTGATTCAGATGATGGATGATGAGGATGATGATGATGATGATGATGATGAGGAGGAGGAGGAGGCACTATCGGGCACAGGTCTGGACCAGCGAGTGTAACCGTAACCCGAACCGAACCGACAGTGAGGTAATACGATGAAAGTTGCTGCTTCATATTGCCTTGCAACGTCACCTTTGTTGACATATCCACGTATACGACACAACCTGGCAGGTTGGGGAGTCCATAGATCAGACAGAGAGAGGAATGCCTCAGCCGGCTGTTTCATTCATTTACAAACCGGTCAGACTGCAATGTTTTGGCAAATATCCAGCAGTCGTAGCAAACTTCTTGACACCCGTGATGTGGCAGGATTGACAGAGTAGCTCAACTTTATTTTTTTAATCAGATATAAGAGACACAAACAGACAGAGTTAGTGGAAGAAGCAAACAAGTTGATGCATTTTTAAAAACAATATGTAATTTACCTTGTGTATTCTTCCTTTGACGGTGCTAGAATGAGGTAAGTGGGGAGTTTCTCGTGAATGTTGCTTCCCTCCTTCTGTCTGTGGTTATCAGAGGTGCCAAAGAGCAGGGCTTCCTGGGAGTTTTGTCTTCTTCGCCCATCTGCCGATAGGCTTGGCTGATGTTTTCTCGCTTCTGATTGGTTCATTCCACACCGTGCTTTTTGATACCTTCAGGGACACTGGGAATAATATATCCACAACGGGCCAACAAGCAGTGGTAGCAGCGCCATTAAACTCCTTTACCAAAGTAGTAATTCTACCCTATATGTCCTGCATTAAAACACCGTACTTAAGAAATTGTATGTTGAACAGAATGTTCTTGTTACAAAAAAATGCGAAGTGAAATATATGACATTTATATAATTAAATAATATATGCACAGACCTTGCCCTTGTAACTATTATAAACAACATGTGATTGGTACATAAATGTGTATGTTGCGTTTTACTGCTGTAGATGTTTTAGGTTGTGCTAATTTAGGTACTAACTCAGAAAAACACTTCATCTTTCAGTTGATCAGAAACATTAAAATTGGATTTTGGAGACATGGCTTTCATCGGACATGAAGGGGATGAAAAATTGTAAGCTGAAAAGTAACTAAAGCTGTCAAGCAAATGCAGTGGAGTAAAAAGTGCAGTATTTGTCTGTGATATGTATTGGTGTAGAAGTATATAGTTGCATTAAGTTGAAATGGAAATCAGATTTAAATAGCAGCGTTCTGGAAGATGTATCGACACATGGGAGTTTTTATTAATATGTGAGTTTCAGGAATTCTATAATACAATTAAATATATAAAAGGCAGTAAATACTTGTTATTGTTTTCTTTTTTAGCTGATACTCATGGCAGCTTCCAAATTAAACAACAATTACATGGATAATGTGCATTTTTTCCACTTAATTATGCCACTATAACAGTTGTGTGGAAAGTAGATTATAGTCACTTACTTAAGTACAAGGTCTAAACATTTCATCCACCAGGGGATTATTTTTCAAATGATGTTACATCAAAAGCACTTAAGTTTTCCACGCACTTCACGTATACGTACGGGACAAAATCAAATACAGAGATTCCGGGGAGCACCTGAAGGTATCATTATTGTCCTCTCAAAGCACAAGCTCTCTTTCACCCACACACCACTCGTGGAGTAAACAGGGCTGACGTTGATTGGTTGACATTGCTCTTTATCTACACATCTACCAATGAGGTAATCTCTACACGTTGCACACATCCAACAGATCAAATCTGACACGGACCGTCCCGCACTTTATGAATGTAGAGCACCAGTTCATAGTCTTTAACCGGTCCTTGACCCAGGTCAACGTGCTGGTTGCCTATTTACTCATCCTCTCATATTTCAGTTAATTAGCACTATTATAAATTATTTTAACTATGGTAATTAATAGCAAACATTTCATTATGCCATGTGTTGGTTAGAGCACAAAAACATGTTTTTAATGTTTATGCTTTAATTGGAGTTAAATGGATTTGTATAAATCAGTGGAAAGTTGCTTTGTAGATTCAGATCCATAACCCGTTGGGAAATTCACAAGCTAACCAGCTATGTGTATATTATATGGTCTGATTTGTATTGTGCCAGATTATTATGTAAGGGTAAACTGATGGTCAGACAAATTGTGCAATCCAGTCTGTGGTACAAGGTCTGAAAATACAGTATTTCAATAGTGCTGAGGTTTTTATCGACAGTCAAGGCAATTCTTACACAATGTACTTGAAGTTAATAGAGATTAAATTCATACATCAACACTGATGCATGTAAAGTCTACGCACTGCACTAGAGGATGAGTGCCCTCTGCTGGTGAACACACTCAACTACAACTGCATGCATCAAGAGATTGACCATGTGCAGATAAACAGAGCGGAATCAGCAGGCTGCATGCGAGACATCAAACTGCACTAGAAATAATGAACACACAGCAAACTGCAGTACTGGAGCAAAGCATGTTCTTTTTATTAAGTGTACAAAACAAGTGCAAAAATAGTGATTCATAAGAGCTACAGAAAGTAGGAATTGCCCTTCAAAAATTAGTCACAGGGGATACAAATTGAAGAGCAAAACATGAAGTGCTGTTCAAAGAGAATAAAAGGGTCAACGGTGCAGTCTTGCGCAGTAGAAAAGGTTGCAAAACATGATGTTGGGTTCACAGCGTTTGATAAGTATTATGTGCAAGCTGCAGAAACAATTGACAAATTCATCAGCATTCTCCCTTTCAAACTATGCACAGTGCAAAGATTTTACAAGGAGGGAACTCTATGAATGACAGTCATTCTAATACACGTAATCAAATAGATAACTTTGGCCCATATGCTAATGTATGACTACTTCCTAGGCCGTGCACATACTTATACAGACATGACAGCTATTTTCTTCACTTACAACTAAGCCAAAGGAAATACTAAACAAATGTTGAAACCGTAGAGGTACTTTTAGCAGGACAGACATGCGCTACTATGCTTAATTGATTGAACATGCTATGCTTAAAATGTCATGTATGTGACGAATGAAAGTTTTTTTGTACCTGTGATGCATGCAATGAAAGTACCTAGTTATTCACATCTGAATACTGACAGACTGACTAGTGTGGAGGAGGAACTCTAAGTTTCAGAAGTGTGGAGCGATGGTAGGAGGCTATACTATCTTCTAAAACGGCAGCTAACGCCTCAACAGCCTGGGACTGCAACTCTGGCAGCGATATGTGAAACTAGATACTGTTGTCAACTAGCCTAACTGGATTGAAGGCATCTTGGGTTGTGGTGCAAATCAACAGTAAAAAAAAAAGAAAAAAGGCACACAGCTTGTGGCTTTAGGGTGGCTATAACTGAACCCTAAACGCTGCACAAACACACAAACCTTGCACAGAGGAAGCCTAAGTCTCAATTCACCAGTCATCCCGGACACGCACCCCCTTGTTTTGGCATTTACAGTATGGTGCACTTTGGCTTCTTTTTCTTCTCGGGTTCTTTTTTGGTCGGCTCGAGCTCCTTGCGCCCGTAGAAGCTGGAGAAGCAGGCCGGGGTGCAGATGGGCTCTCGGAGAGCGAGCAGCCACCTTCCCTCGCCGTAGTAGGTCAGCGAGCCGAGCTCCATCTCCTCGATGAGCTCCCCCTGCTGGCCTTCCTGCTGCAGGGCCAAGATTTCGAGCAGATCCAGGCCCGTCTGAACGGCCTCGACACCCTCGGCACAGCCCAGAGTGACATGGGCGCGGCTTCCCAGAGGCAGGGAGGCGGACCCCGCCTCCTTCTCGGCATCAGCTGGCCACAGCAAAAGCTGCTCCTCGGACAGGGACACTCTGGCACCAACAGTGCGAGGAGTCACAAAGAGGGCACTCATTGACAGCTCGAATGCAGAACCATAGAAATCTTTAACAGCCTGGAGAGTGGAAAATTTGAAATATCACAAGATTGATTATTAATGTAGTCAAACATTACCATGCTCGGATACTGCTCTTTGAAATGTTCAGTCAACACTGCATGGAATAAAACATTTTAAAAAAGCAATAAATGAACAGGTAGCCATCCAATTTATATTTTTCTAAATATTATTAAAATGATCTTCAAACAAACTATTAAATAACTCACTGGATTATTTGCATACTCCTTGGAACCCTCTACTTTTCCATAGTCACAGAATTGTGTAGTGCAATGGAGGGTTCCTTTAGCTTCGAAGTATTGCTCCAAATCCACCTCCTTCTCTGCTTTCCCAGTGACTGCAAACACAACGCAAGACCATACACATCATCACAATTTTAAATTAACCTGCTTAAAAGAATCAATATTTATATAACGTTGGATTAAGTGAAGGAAAATGTAAATACACTCACAATCAATCAAGTGTTTCTTGAAGGCCTCCAAGGTGTCCAGCGTTTTCAGGAAGTCCATTGACGTGCACCGAACCTTGTCCTGTATGGAGGAGAGCAGAAACCAGCCAAAGTAAAGCGGAAGGGACATTTCCTCAAGTGACCCTCTCATGGCTTCCAATTGGGCCTCCTCCAGTCCACGCCTGGTCTTCTTGCTCAGCTGTGCTGGATCTCGGCTCCATTCCGTACGTGGCTCCAAAAAGACGGCGACGAGGCTCTGCTCCATGGCGATCTCCCCCAAACGGGCCAGTCGGTCCTGGGTGTGGTTGGTGTCGTCCACCACCAGCAGCACAGAGGACGCTGCTCCGGCGCTGCAGCAGGCCACCACCGCCTCATCCAGGGCCTGGTACCCTTCCACACAGGATTCTGGATTCTCCGGGTTCACGCCGTGGTCGTCGGCACAGAAGACGGAGCAGTGGCCTTTGTAGGCGTCGGCTATGGCGCGTGCCAAGAAGCTTTTGCCGCTTCCTGGAAGACCTCTGAGGACCACAAGGGTACGAGACGATCGCAGGGCGTCTTTGGTCTGCTCTCGTTCCAGGAGGGCAAAGGACAGGGAGCCGGCTGCAGGGGCGGCGTCTTCTTCCTTTTGAAGCTCAGCATCAATCTTCTCAGATTCAACACCTGCGGCTGCTTCGGTTTCCTTCTTGTCCTTTGCAGGTTCCACGCTCTGAGCGGCTGCCTCCTCCTTTAACGCCACGGTCTCCGCTGGCTTTGCCGAGGAAGCCTCGGCCGACAACACTGCCGCCTCTGCTGGTTTTTCTTGTTCAACCTCCATTGTAGGCGCAGCCGCGACATCTTTTACTGCCACCACCTCTTCTGCCACGGTATCCATCGTAGTCTGCAATTCTGTTCCCACTTGCTCTGACCCCTTCTCCTCTTGGCCGGGTGGTTGTGTATCAACTGGCAGCTGCAGCGCTGTTGGTTCAGGTAATGTTTGCTTTTGTGCTTCAGCCTGTGGAACAGATTTTGCCAATTTCTCTGGTTCTGGGGCACTCTCGGCCAGAGGTGTTTGCACAGGCAACGGTTCTGGGTCGTTCTCTGGCACCGGCTGCATGTTTTCTGGTTCTGCGTCCAGCGCTGCAGCTGGGTCAGAGATCTTTTCGGATGACTCGTCTGGTTCTGGTGGCGCCACCACAACAACAGGCACCGACTCCACGTCAGCTTTTTCGCCGGGCAAGTTGTCCTCAATCTCCATTTTGTTAATTTCCTCAGACAGCTCGACAACCAACTCTTCTGTTTCTTGCCGATTTGTGACTTCTGTATCGTGGCCGTTCACTGCCAGCTGCTCGGCCTCCCCCCCGGCAGCTGGTGGCTTCTCAGGCTCTGTGAAGTCCTCCGGTGTCTCCACTTTCGACACTACCTCTTTTTCCATTTCGGCCTCCTCTTGTTGTGGAGTCTCCGGCGAGTCTAAAACCTCGGCACCGTTTTCCATGTCCATGTCGGGCTTAAAGTCTGATGTCCTTAAATATAAAAAAAAAAAGGAAAATAAAGAGAAGTTGTTCATTTAGATCAACGGCGACTGGAATAGTTAGGACACACAAGCGTCAGCAACTTCATTTAATTTCGACAGAACAGGTTCTTTAACCAGAGGCCAAAATCAAGTTGAATAAAAGACTGGTCATTATGTCTCAAATGGGAAGTTACCCAATGTCCATGATTTATATACACAATAGATAATATAGAATCTGAAGCCATCCAACACAATGACTGTGCCATGTTAAGTCACCGTGTCCGTTTATGTTCAGGAGGGGGTGAAAACCTCACATTGCCAAACTTTTATCAGCAGACAGACAAAAAAAAGGGGGGGTGGGTAAGAGGCCGCGATTGCCTCGCCGTGCGCCAGGTCATTGTTTGAAGGTTTGGTGACGCGAGGCTGGATTTGGCAGATGAGCTAAACCACACCGTGTCATGAGACAGAAGAGGAAGCGCTCGCAAACACCACTCAGCCCCAGTGCAGCAACAAAGACAAAAGCACGGCGCGTTTCCAGCTCGGGAAACAGACAATAAACGAAACTAAAAGCGTGGACCACTTACAGGCGCGTCAAACTTCTGCTCACTCGATATAACGTTACCCGCACGGTGACGAGCAGGGGCAGTAAAGGCTGAATTATCTTCTTTCTTGTTTTGTGTAAGGCAAGTTTAGACTAAAAGCAGCACACGTTTATTCGATTAAGAACATTAATTGTAATACAGCTTACAAGTGAGCTCAAACCGTTTTAAACAGGACATTATTCCCATTATACGAGCAGCGGGGAGTGGCGTGCACCTCCCGCTACCACAGACAAAAACAATTTAGACAGGCAGTACGTTTGGCTACACCATCACCCGCTACAGCGCCACGTTTTAACAACTTGGATGTTTTTTCCTGGCGTTTAAAAAAAAAAAAAACCTGGCTTCTATTGGAGCAACTTATTTAAGAAAAAAACGAATTACGGAGGAATGTCCTGCATGAAGCGCTTTTGTTAGTTTGGTGCCAGCTTACCGGTTCCGCTGCAGTGGAGCTGTCGCTAGCGCCGCTGACCACGCGTTTCTCTCAGGATACAATGACAAGGCAAAGCTTGGCACAGACACGCACCCGCTCCTCTCTTCGCCAAGGAAAACGGACATTTACGGGCACGCGCAAACTGGGCGGGGCCACAGACACGCCCCTGGTGGACCGGAAGGACGCCGCTGGAGGAGGGTTGCAACAAAATAAAAACAATTGCGTGATACGACTTTGCAGAATGACCTCTTTTTATTTCGCATTTTAAACTTTATTTGAACTGATTTTTGAAAAAGAACATGAAAAGAACATACGAATTTGGCTTGAAAAAATTAATAAGCAAAGTACACGTATACCAATGATGGCTTAATTCTACTCCAAACTCCATTGGGAATAAATACAATAATAAGTTCCTTCACCTTTTTATTTGATGTATTCATTTGATGTTTTCTTGGTCTTTTTGTTTGTATTATACATATGTATTTGCTTGTATGTATGATGATGTACATCTGCACTTAACATCAATACTGATTATAAATTATATATGTTTTTTCCCATTATTTACAATTTTTCAGGTCATACAGCAATGCATCAGTGGAAGTTTCCTTAAGATTAACGAAGACTTCAGTTTTAGTTACATGACCAAACTACTACTGTGCTTCACATTTCGATCAAAAGTTCAGACAAAGGCAGTTACCATCGATATACAGACTTTTAGACATAATTACAGAATGTATACATAATTTTAGTCTCTCCCCTCAAAGTACACGACACAGCGGGTACCCAGGTCACAAACTCATTTGGCTTTAAAAGGCCCAGACCTGCCTCACTCAGTGCAGTAACTTAACGTCAGTAAGGGATGACTCGTCAACAACAGCTGGCTGGATAAGAACCACCCTGCCTCCATCTAGACATTCTGGTGAAGAGGCAATGGCCATTATTTGTACTTCTACTGTCTGTGAAACCATACAGTGATACTAGTGTCAACTCTGCAGGAAGCAATGCTCTGTATGTAAATTACACCATGTGAGCCTGGTGACAGATGTAATAAAGATGTGACATGGGGAATTTCCCTGCAGCAAGTACAGCTCTGTATTTAAGTTATCAAAAGGCAAAATGACTTCATTGTTGCCAGGTTCCAGTGTGCAAATCAACGAGTGTGATAAGCTGCTCTCTATTTAGTATATTAAGTCACGCATATTCTAGGGAATTAATGTTTCACTGTTTCCTAGAAGTCTGTCAACAATTCAGCCTCTCATAGTTTTGGACTGTAGTTGAAAATATTAGCAACGCTGGAAAAAGGATGCAGGCCAGATATTGACTTTGAAACACTTCCCCATACATATTCTATTTTCTTCAGAGAACACCACATTTGCATAATTTACCACCTTGAATGAGACCAATATGAATTTTCACAGTATGGAATCCAGTGTCCTGTTAATATCTGCGCTTCATACTGGAGTGTTTATATTTTGACCTTTGGGAAGTTACTCATCAAAACCGCGTGACCTATATGCAGATACTGGGTCTTATTCATCAGTGTGGGAGATTTCTTTTATTGGTCTCTTTTTGTTCTACTTTAATTTGAGAAGCGATGTCTTCTGAAGGTCTTCTTCTCAATCCACACTTTGTAGCAACATAAATCTTGACAGATGACGTCCTCACTGTGGTAGCAGCTGCTTTGCCTCATCAAGGGCCTGAAAGCAGAAAGATGAACGTCAGCGATACAAACATCTTTAACTGGAACTGAAACTATGGTGAAAGAAAGCGCATGACAACAAAAAGGGGACCTTCTGAATGTAGATCACGGCAGAGTCGTCATCTTGCAGCTTGGCCTGCGTCAAGGCCCTCTCAAAGTGGGAGACACAGGACTCAAAGTGTCCTAGTTTTACTGAGATGAAACAGAAGGGGATTGATCAGAGATCAGGTCCGTATTTTGTAGAATGACAACAGCACCGTAAATCTAAATGGTTTTAAAAAACTTAAATATCTAGCACAGTGGTTCTCAAATGGGGTACTTGAAGGCACCCCAGGGGTGGTACTTGAGATTTAAAAAAAATAATTTAAAATGAGCATAAATTAAAAAAATAGTTGTTTAATAAATATCTAATAATGTAAGTGTACGTTCAGAAACGGAATTGTATATATTCTATATTAAATAAGACACTGGTGGCACAGCGCTGTGTATAACATTGTTTGGTTAGGGGGTACTTGGCTGAAAGAAAATGTCACAGGCGGTACATCACTGAAAAAAGGTTGAGACCACTGATCTAGCAAATAAGGTGACACGTCACAGTAACCAATTTTGTAAATATAAGAAAGATTAATACATTCTGATTGTGCCACCAACACATGGGCATTTATCTGCCATTTCTCATCAGCAATTTCCTCGGCTGCAGCGACTGAACGGACGCCGTAGTCTCTGGCTTCTTCGTGGCGATTGAGCTCGAGGTAACACAACCCAATCTTATGAAACAACCAGGTCTTCTCCAAACCACCACGGGCCAGAGGGATCTTCTTCTCCAAGCTGAATTGAAAACATACATGAAAAAACAAAAATGAAATATCAATAAACCAACCTGCAACGGTCACACCTTGACGTGACCAGAGGAAAAGGTGTGACTGTGTGTTTTGCAAAATCACAGCAAAATCCTAAATGACACAAGTGAATCTGCTCTTCCAGTGTGTACTTACAACTTAAGGGCCTGTGGGAACTGTCCAAGCTGAGTATAAACCCGCCCGATGTTGTCCAGAGCCCTGGACATTGCCTCCGGGAGTTTGCTGTTGATAAGAAAAATAACATTTGATCTACCGTTGTAAAACACATCCACTACTTTTGTGTAATGTCTTCACATTCTCACCACTGTTTAGCCAACTCCAAGTCTTTTTGATGATGGTCTAAAGCTCTGTCCATGTGCCCCAGGTCGATCAAGGCGTTCCCAATGCAACTGTGCAGGCTGCCCAACACTTCTTTCTGATTGGGCACCTCTTCCTCCGACCAGCGCCGCGCTATCTCCATGACGTCCTCGGCCTTCTTGAGACTAGCTTCTGCATTTCCAGACGCTAACTCTGTGCAGCAAACATATTACATATTACATGAGCATTCTCCCGGCTGTAAAGGAAGGCGGTTCAGCCAGAGACCTGCCTCACCTGCGTCGATGTCAGCCAAGCTCTTCAGCAGAAACTGAACCGGTTCAGAAGGCGCTCCGTGACAGGGCTCGACACTCCCTTCCTGCCATAGCTTACGCTCTTTGTCCCGCGCACTGCTCGGCGTCTCCTCGGTCCAGAACTCGGTGCAAGACTCCAGGTATGTGAGGCAGCCCTTAATGACGTCATGCAGTTGTTCCCCTCCTTTTGTCGTTCCTTTCACCAAATCTGCAGATCATTGTGTAAATTAGACTTTTTTTTTAAAGTGAAAAAAAAAAAACTAACAGTGGGTGGGTTTAAATAAACCGAAAGGACTGGATAACATTTAACATTTGAAGCTTTTATTATTAAATCTGCAAGGAAGGATGCAGAGAATCCAAAAATACAAGGTGAAATAAAATAGTACCTTCATCCTTCAGCAGGTTTTCTAGATATTTCTTGTCAGTGTAAAACTCGCCCAGCAGTTGCTTGGTTGTCTTCTCACTGTTGGGGGTCTTTTGGGTCTGAGGTTTTTTCTTCATTGTCAGATGCTGGATAGCAGAAATTGGCTGTGCCTTCTTTACCCGTCCGTCATTCAGAAACAAAATATCATGCACCAGAAGGGAGGCTAGGGTTGAACTTTATACACAAATAACTTTTGCTTAATTTTGACCTGAATAAGGTTGATGTTTGTATGTGTAAGAGCTTTACCGTCAACCTTTCCTGTTAAATGCAGTTCATAAAAGGGGAACACAAGAAAGACTCACGCCATCCTTTTGGAAAAGTGACAGGTCTCCCTCAATTTTCATCTTTACAGAGGAAGGGCCTAGAAGATGCCAGAGAGGAACAAATAGTTTTAGGTGTGAGGAGGGTTTTCATATTTTGTGACTATAATTTAATGTAAATGACAAAATAATGACTTACTGTCAACAGATTTTTCGATAGCCTCTTGAGCTTTCTGGATACCCAGTCTGAACTCTTGTATTTGAGGACGTAAATCGTATCCTCTGTGGTAAAACAGCAACGCAAAGTCAAATTCTCCCATGTAGTACAAGGCCTCCGCCTTCTGGTACAAACCCTAAAAACATCAGGAGAAAATAAATTCACTTCACTTGTCAAAAATGATCTAATATCTAAATTAGGGGCTGACTTGAAGGCTGTTATTTAGTCATTTCTTTTTCTTCTTTTAACCGAGAGTGGCATTAACATTTCTGTAACCTTTGGATTACCTCGAAAAATGTCTTGTCCTTTTTGAGTGAAGCCTCTGCATCCTTCAAAGCGCTTTCAGATTGCCCGAGCTTCAGGTAACATTTGGATCGACCAACAGAGCAAGTCTTGTCCTCAGGCTTTAGAGCCAGAGCCTAGACAAAGACCAAAAGCAGGCCATTCAGACATGCCTTTAAGAACAGTTGCTGTCCACAGGCCTTCACTCTGATGAACCACACTACAACAACATACTCATAGAAATAGGAGGGGAGAAAAACAGTCCAATTCCCTAAATTATATCTTTCCCAATCATGCTGCGAGTGCTCAGTGGATCATTTAATTTAAATGTTTGAATCAGAGCCACGTTTTGAGATCTTGTGGAATTTTATTTCCTATGATTTCTGAGGTAGTTTTAGTAAAATCTGTCCAAAACCTCTGATCATTAGGTAAGCCTATCATCTGTAAAATATTTGGAATTGTATTGCCTGTTTAGCTTTGTTTAAGTCGGCTGTTGTGTCTATTTCTGTGTATATTGAGTGAAATGTCGATGTGCACACTAGTCCACCCATAAAGATAATTCTGAAGAGATATGGACTCCCTTTGATAAAGTATTAATATTCCCAAATGCTCCATTTCCTTCATCAAGAGGATACGCTTCAGTTACGTAACGTAAGCAACGTAACTTACCGCCGTGTAGCTGACCAGAGCCTTTTTATACTCTCCCTTCATGAACAGCCAATCCCCGTCGGCCACCATAGTTGCGAATGCGGCCTTCGTCTTCTGCCCATCGTGATTCTCGTCGGTGTCCGACATTTCTAGTAAACTTGTGTCACGACGCGTACAGATGATTTCACTTTGGAGTCTCGTTATCTTCACACGCGTTGAACGTCTCCTAGCAACCCCACTAACACACCAAGAGCGGCCAACAGCGCCCTCTTCTGGTCGAGCCGCAGAACACACCTCTCCATTTGTTGGTTTAATGCAGCAGGTTGAGCATGTATTTGTTTTGTATATGATTTAAAATGATTACTGACAGAAACATTAAAGTCCACTAAATTACAGCGGTTTAAATATTTACAAATCGAATCCTTTGCGACCACAACAAAAAGAAAACACAATTTAGGGGAATTGGCCTCCCAGAGGAGGCCAATTTTATTGACATGGCTGGTACTTTAAGGATAAAGAGAGGATGGTTTCACCATAAGGGCAAAAACAACGAGAGCAAAGATGAAGACGCTTTTCTTTTCTTCGTGAAGTCCACCAAGAGAACACCACACTCATCGGGAAGTAAACCGAGTATAACCACGTAGGCCTCACCCAACGACTTGGACAATAGCGAATGCATCTACTTTGTTCGGTTATTTTGCATCGAGTTAAATGAGACAGCTTGCATCACCGTCAAAGAACACACACAAAGCATAATCTCTTTTTTTGCACAATATTTCATGCAGACCAAGCAAAAACAATGATCTTCCTGAATTTGTGTCCAAGGATGCTCAACATCAATGTCTCTCTCAAACTTTTAAATAACAGAAAGGCGTCCTCATCTTACACAGGTGGTTCTCTATCGGACAGCAAATTTACAATAAATATACATATCAAAATAAAAAAAAAACTATCATCACAAACCAACACTTTACATTCCAGTAAAATGTACAATGCAGCAATCTGTGAATGGCAACATCAAACATAAAACTTGTGACATGGAGAGGGAGGCGGACTTTGCAGCGCCTCCGCTGCCATCTTTCTAATGTGCTTCAGCTGGAGTGTGAGTGGAGGTCGAGGCTCCAGCCTCCAGCTGTGAATTAAAAAAAAATAAAAAAAATGCTCAAGTGCTTCTTTTGGCAGATGACGAGGAGGCAGTTTTCAGTGTGAATTTGTAGTAGCCAACTGTCTGTCTGACTACAAAAGGGGAAGGTGCCACTTGCTAAGGGATTTTCTTCAGAAATCATTAAGCAAGTTATTAAGTTTCATGCAGAGAATGCGCCACCAGCAGCAAGTGAAGACGAGGCGGATAATAGCTTGCTCAATGCTCAGCTGCAGCTCAAGAGTCTCCCCAGGATGTCCCTTCCTGCATTCCCGAAAAGCTCTGACACAATAGCTGCACAATCTCTGCTATCTCAAAAATCCAGATAATCTATTTGGACCACCGTTGGTGGCCATTACTGACCTTGAAGTTTGTTTCATTCTGAAAGGAAGAAAACCAAATCCAAAACCAGTAACACCATTTCAACTCAGTCTGTGCCCTCCTGGAGTCCTTGCTATACGGGCGTTAAAACATTAGTTGCATGTGGTCATTGGGTTCATTCAGTCAATGGCATAGACAGGGATCTGACTTGCAATCAGTCATTAAATACGGATGGCGGGTCGGGGGTTGACATTGCTGAAAAGTCCTGATGTAGTAACGGTTTAGGTAGACAAATCCTCCGATTAACCAAACTGGAAGAAGAAATTCCCCGGTCCAGATGCTGAAACACACGACAAACAAGTCAATAACCGGTGTATTTAAAAATGGGAACGTCATACCAAACGTTGTACAGTTGAAGAAACTTAATTTATCAAAACCTTTCTGTCTACATACACAGAATAGAGAAATTACCTTCAAAACTAAAACCTCCCGGGCCCCCGAAGAACGCCTTGAAAATGTTGTTGGCATCGAAATCTGGTGGGGACAAAACACAAGTAAGACTCAACATCAACGCAGAGCACTCTTCAGCCAGATTCTGCTGTTTTATGATAAAAGGGTGCCGACCTCCCATGTTCATCCCGTCGTCCTCCAGATCCTGACCGCTGTCATAGCGAGACTTCTTCTTCGGGTCCGAAAGCACGCTGAAAGCCTCGCCCACCTCCTTGAACTTCTTCTCCTCTTCCTTCTGCAGCTCAGGACTCGCTCCGCTGTGACGATCTGACGGGAGACACAAAAGTTACTTGGGCAGAGGGAAAACTGTATGTAGGATTACGTTGAATTGCGCAATAAAAGAAGTAAATCAAATGGAATGTTTATGTTAAATTAAGCACCCGGGTGATGGAGGAGCGCCCGTTTGCGGTAAGCTTTCTTGATTTCATCTTCTGTGGCGTTCTTATTCACCCCGAGCACTTTGTAGTAATCTTTCCGCTTGCTTTTCTTCAACTCCAGCTGGGCATGTTTCAGAAGGTGCTTGTGTTCTGGAGGAAGAAAAAGACAGGACAGGTGAACACACTATAAATCGTAGTAAGGGGATCTGTGTCGGATTCTCACCTTTTGTCTTCTCCGTCTGGTAAACCTTCTCGTAATCCCGCACGGCCTCCTCATACTGCTCCATGTCCATGTAGCTGCAGCACAGTATGAACAGTTCAAACAATAAACAGACAAGATGTGCCGGTCATGTTCTCCGTTTTGTGCTGGTCTGAAGAACCAAATGGAACAGAACGTACTCACTCCATTAACAACCAAGTTAGAAATCCTATGCCATACCACTGTGCCCTCCGTAAATAGGCCTTGATGTAGGTCTCATCCAGTTTAATGGCCCTCGTGCAGTCTTCGACGGCCTGCTCCAGTTTCTTCAGCTTTCAAAGAAAAAGAAGAAACTGTAACCATGTGAGGCGGAGATGGAGAAGCAGTGGCCTAGTTCTCAATATGGCAAAAAACACCAAAACACATACTGAGGGACCGAATGAGAACTTTACCTATGAATAACTGAATGAGTGGTGTATGACTTGTATGTGAATATATTGACTAATGCCTGATTCATCTGCTTTCAAGATGAATTAATGTTGTAGTTTTGCTTGTAGTCACTTATTTCCCTTCCCTCTCCTTTGCAATATTTAATGATCTAACTTACTCATTTAATGAATACAAGTGTCCTTGCTTGAATACTCACTGAGCAACAAGCGAGGACGCTAAGATTCATTTTACAGTTACGTTACATTAATGACCGCCCAAAACAACTGGTCAGATGTTGATGCCCCAGCGGCTCCTCACCTTAGATCCGACAGTGGCCCTGTTGCAGTACAGCTTGGCATTCGTCTTGATGTTGTTGGGGTCTATTGTTAGTGCTTCAGAGTACAGCTCATAGGCTGCCTCAAAGTTTCCCTCCTTGAACGCCTTGTTCCCTTCCTCCTTCTTGGCTTTTAGTGCTTTGGCATTCTGGAAAGAGAATATATATATATATATATATATATATATATATATATATATATATGAAAAATATTAAAAAGCTACTCTGGGCTACCACAACAGCATTGTCAATAAGACTTAAAATGGAGAAAGGCTCCCACTAAGAATAATGGTAATGTAGCGGTTGTATATACTCACATATGTATTCACAAATGTTTAATCAATGTCTCACAATCTTCTCTCCTGAATTACTCACTCTGCATGCGAGCCGGGCCTTGTCGTGGTCAGGAGCCATGCGCAGGGCCTGGACAAAGAACTGGACCGCCTTGTCGATGCAGTCCTCATAATACAGACAAAGACCACGCACGTACAGCGCATCTGCATTCGTAGAATCCATCCGCAGAATATCACTAAACAGGAACAAATGATGAAGATCAATATTAAGTGAAAGCATACACATTTTTTTTTCAAATATGGTGTCTTACCTGGCTACAGACTGAGCCTCAGGGTAGCGCCCCAGTAAGGCCAAGCACTCGGCCTTTAGGATCTTGAACCTGTGACAGGCTGCGGCTGCCTCTAAGGCACGGTCCATGCAGAAAACCACCTGGAGACAACCAAAGCACATCTGAAGTCTGTGTCGCTGGGGACATACAGCACAACTGTCCAAATTTAATTAAATTGCAACTGCTGTGCAGCTTACCATCCTGAAGTCTCTCTTCTCAAATCCAATCTCTGCCATTCGCTCATATTCAAGGATTGATTCTGCATTCTTCAGCTGAAAGGAATGGGTGCTGTTCAGGGACAGTTTCAAAGACTTGCTGTAGAGGAGTAGCTTCACAGCTACCAACGGCCTCTCTTTTGTGCCTTTGCTTAGTGCTTGTAAAACTAGGTCAACGGAAGCAGAAGCACTTCTGTGAACAACTTAAAACTTGCCTCCTGGCTTTGTCATCGAGAATAACCGTAAGCCTAGTTGATCTCCTCTTAAACCGCTAACGTATCAAACTTTTCCCCATTTTATTTGCACCGGCGCAGCCAACGCTTATCTGATGAAGTGGATCATCATGTCCAAGTGGTCCCATCATGCTCGGTCAAACTGAGGTCAACTCACCTCCTGCTGGGCCGGGCTGCTGTCAGGTTCCAGCTCCAGAACCCTCTGGAAACAGCGGCTAGCCGCCATGGCGTTGCCAAGAGACAGGTGGCATTTGCCCTCTCGCAGATGGCCCTGTGGGTGAAAGGCTCACAGTTCACTTACTGACGTGATAGCGTCCCGTAATTCCCTGGTTGAAAGCAGCTGGGCACTGTGTACCAAAAACTAAACCATGACTAGCTCGAACTTGCACATTTGTTATGCGACACACCTTTTATCCCTCCGGCTACGTCATGCTAACTACATGCTAACTCCCTAACTACTGTAGGGACGCGCTATAGCCCTATGGCTGTAGCGCGTCCCTACAGTAGTTCATGTATTGAGGAGCCACACTGCTCTACTAACACATGTATACATGCATAAAGCTGGTCATGCCTCCATTTGAACAGGCACATGGCTCTGCGATGTAGTAAACGGCTACACTCCAAGATAAAAAGGGCCAACAGTTATGTGGCATTTCCAAAACAACCTTCCAAGTTAATATTATGAAGAAAAAACATTTCTTTATTTTTTTGCACATACTACTGCTGAATCAAAACACACAGCATGCCCCCTTCTCTAGGCATTGTCCACAGCGTTCTGGAAAATATTATAATTAATTTAGCAAAGCATTAATACAAGTAGGCTGAGGGAAAGTGTCCAGCAAAACAAAAACAACAACAAATTGCATATTGCGGACTACAGAAAGCTCAACAATGTAATACATTATGAGAGTAGATTCCCCCTTTGATGCATTCTCATAATTAAATCTATAAATGGTTTGTTTCCCACAATCTACCTTCATGAAGTCGTTATCTAGTCGCACTGCTTGCTGGGAATCCTCTAAAGCTTCTCTGTACCGATACAACATCATTAGCGTGGCTGCCCGGTTTCCATAGTAACTTGCATTCTTCGGACACATGTCTGTATAACAAACAAGTTATTGACATCCTATCAAGGACATACAGAATTCAAACTTTTATTCATTGTCCAAACAGGAAATAAACATAATCCTATCGACTAACAAAAGGACTGACTCATTTTATTTCGGGATAATTACCGATGGCCTTGGTGTAATAATTGAATGCTTCTGCATAATCCTTCTTGATATAAAAGGCATTGCCTTGCTCTTTGAAGCCCTCCGCTTCCCTGTGTACAAGTAGGCAGAAAGACAGAAAAACAATGCAAATATCAGAAAAGACTCAGGAGTGAAGTGATGACACAGGTATGTGGTGGTCAGCTGGCTGGGTGTGTTTCAGATTACTAAACTGCAAAAAGTCTTTAAAAAAGGTTCAATGTGAAAGATCTGACCACGAGCTGCAAACAAGGGTTAGCGTTTCACCACTTTATCATCCATCAGGGAAACAATGAATTAATAGACATCCGACTAAAACTATATGAATTTCTCTGGCTCTTTTCTGAAAGACAAATGGACACAGTCTGCATATAACTTTATTAATAATCGCTATGATCACTGTATTTAAATGAAATCTCTGCCTGAGTTAATCAAACTAACTCTGATCAGCTGTTCTGGCCCAATCCCAATCTCCACACTCAGACTTTGAGGCGCACTCCCATAAAGTGTGTGAGGGTTTAGTTCTGTCCCCCTGTCGAATCGTCAAGTGATTGAGGGCTCTGTGGCCGACATTTTGAGCCCCTTATGAATCCTTTCCGTAAATCATCATTAGATGCAGACTTTGCCCAAGGGAATTAACCACAATTCATTGCAATGTGACGTTAAATATGCAGTTACCAGTGGAAGCATGGTAAAAGAAATGTAAACAAAGAGGACGGCACATGTGTGTTCATCTGGTTACATTACCTCAAAAACATTAAGGATGAAAGACAAAAACACATGAAATCAGAAGAATGCAAGCAGAGAGTGTGTGTGTGTGTGTGTGTGTGTGTACACACATACATACATAAAATGTAAATTACCTCTCATCACGCAAAGAAAGAGTCTAGAAGACTTTGGGGAGTAAAAAAAAAAAAATACCCACTATATTTTTTGACATCGTCATGGTAAGGTGAATTGCTGCAGCGAGGGGCTGTCACAGCCCTCACAGCCTCTCACACTCAACCACTGAAATCGAGATGACGTCAGTAAGTCCCTGAGGGTTCAGGGTTTGAGGGCTTAGGGGGGACCGACACTGGGGCAGAGTCACAGGGTTTGATCGACCTGCTCTCTGAAAAGGGCCCAGGTAGTAGAGGTGAAATGCTGCCCCCTACTGCACGAGGCCAGGTCTTGCACGCTGCCCCTTGTGTACTAGGAGTGATGGCAGCATCATCAACCAACACGTTTTTTCAACAGCTTCTTCCCTGCCACAGTCAGACTGATGGCAAAACAAAACTGCTGAAATATGTATAACAATAACCCAGGATCATGTGTCATATACCTTCCGATAAAGGTGCAATATTCTAACTGTGCAATAACCCCACATAACTTTCTTCCACCTCTAGCCTATGTAATACTGTTATTTAACATTTGCCCTCTCCTTTGTTGAGAACTTGTTCTTAAAACTGTATCTCATATTACCATGTACACATTACCAAATTTCTGTATAGTGTTTTTATATTTCCTTTCTTATTATAGTGTGCTTTTTTATTTTCTAAACTGTTGACTCTGAGAGACATGCACAAGACATTCCAATGTGTCTGGAATGTTGGTCTGCGCACAAATGGCAAATAAAATCTTGAAAAAGTTAGACAGTTAAGTGTAAGCATCGCACTCATAATCATGTGTACAGAGAGCATGACCAGGAATGTGACTGACAGTGCATCAGCTAAACATAGGAAGAGCCAAACCAGAAGGCAGAAGTGCCTACGACAATGTAACACGTAGCTATTTAGTGAAGCTGAGCCAGGAACATATGACACCATGCCGCGGGCCACTGCCGTTACTTTTTTTGGAAGTCTGTCATGTCTAACACCACGACCACACTGTCAGTGAATGGTGTCGTCAACTAGTTCCCCAGATCGTATGTCACTGGGCACATCGTAATAATGTGAAATCTGTATTCTTGGCAGGTAACGGCAAATTCATAGACATTACAGCTCCTGACTGTGACCCAGAAACCCAGCCCAGGAGAGAGCTAAGAGAGAGCCAAGCTAGGCAAGCTAGCCTGGCCAGAATGTAGCTCCACAGCGGCGGCGCGCTCGTTAGCGTTCAAAGTGCGAAGTGCGAAGAAATGCAACACATGAAGGACGTCAGATTACACGTGTTAGGAAGACGCATGGCTACCGTTGTATTTCTGCCGATGACAACATAGCACTTCATTTGTTTTACCTTTCTAATTCTTCGTCACTGAGCAGTTCCATGTCAGGGTCCATGTTCACGGAATCACAGCTCTCGGACGCCATTTTGCCGTGAATGCGGAGGGGCGGAGCCTCTCACTGCAGTCGTGACGTACATTGTAAACAGGAAGTAGACAGCTCGGTGGGAAGAGCAGTTTACTTGCAAGTAAGACATATTCTCGTGGCAATTAGCGGTTACATGTCTAGCTGCTGGCAGCTAATGTCGACGTATATATTTTGAGGACACAACATTTACTCAGGTTAGTCGGTTTCAGATCCCATTAGCTAGCTACTTGGTATCTCTGGTTGTGGCTCTGTCTTCTACACAAAGCTAATGCTAAGCTATTTCTGAATTGCTAACGCTATCTAGCTTAGTGCCAGTATTATATAACGTAACGTTATATTTTGTATGTTTGCTATCTTTAATCGCTCTATGTTATTCATTATTTGTAACATAATACATGTTATCAATGGTGTTACCCCAAACGCGTATGTTATGATGCTATGCTAATGCTATGTAATGACATTGTAACGTAACATAACGTAACGCGTAATAAAGGACATGTGACAGTTTCCCATCTGTGTATCTTCTCCAGAAAACAGATTCACGTGAACTGACCCTAGAGTCATGGGCAAAAGCTGCAAGGTGGTTGTGTGTGGCCAGGCTGCAGTCGGCAAAACGGCAGTATTGGAGCAACTACTGTATGCTAATCATGTTGCAGGTATAGCCTTTGTCTTATAGAAATACGATTTTATATTTATTGGTTCAAATAACACAATTGACCTGTCTTTGATGCACTGTACATTCTGTGTTATTACTGTTAGTACACATTTCTATTATACACAGTATGTTCTTGTTACACTATTTCTTATAGAATCTCTTTCATATTTGTATCGTCATTTTCTGTTCTATACTTTTTTTCTGTTCTTGACCTTTGCAACACTTGGCCTGTACTTTTATCTCTTCTTGCTATCTTTACTGCATACACCAGACACCAAGGCAATTTGAATAGCATGCTTGGCAATACGCTTCTGATTCGGATTGTTAAATTTAATTGACATTAATTCTTACTGATATAGTGGTGCATTTAAGTTTATTTAATATCACATGCACTCTGTACTTTTTTGGAAATAGCAATTGAACAAGCATATTATATTATTTGAGTTGCAGCATATGTAAATTACAGAACAGAGTCAACTTGCTCATGAAGGCAAAACCAGAGAGGAACTAGTAGGAGAAGCCAGAACTCACTATGAAGAGAGCTGATTGCATAAATAATGTACGACATTGAGCTTGTGACCCGAGAAGAATAAAGTATCATGACTGGGTCTTTTTGAGTTTTGTCGATCAGCATTATACATTTTACTTTAAAACAGTTGCTAACGCTTTCTTGGAAGGACATATTAATTGGCATCAAGTTTTACTGACATGCTAACAGACAAATTAGAACTCTGTTCCCTAAATATGACTGCAGTTTGTAACTCCAGCAAAAGACTCTCGTATGTAATGTTGATCTGATCACCTTCATATGTACATATGTCCTCTACTGACACACGAGTCATACAAAGTATATTGCGATTTGTTTCAAGTTACAAAAAGTTAAAGTGCACACTCACAATGTGGTGATCACAAGCAATTTTATTAATCATTTTGCAGTACATCACACCATATGTGCTTGTCTTTGTTTGTCCGCGGTTAGGTTCAGAGCCCATGGAGACCCTGGAGGATATCTACATCGGCTCCATAGAGACTGACCGTGGCACACGAGAGCAGGTTCGCTTCTATGACACCCGCGGACTCCGGGATGGGATGGAGTTTCCTCGACATTACTACACTTTTGCAGATGGCTTTGTTCTCGTCTACAGCGTTGACAGTAAAGAGTCCTTTAAGCGGATGGAGGCCCTCAAGAAGGACATCGACCGCCACAGAGACAAGAAAGAGGTGAGGACCTGATCCATTTATATGCTTAGGCAGGTTAATTTGATGCTACTTCATTAAAGAGTTAATTTAGAGGACACCAATCTGGAGAACTCACAACAAACAAGTTGACTACTTAAACATTCTAAATGGGCCACTTTATATTTCCTGTCGCAATGTTGTTTAATGCACTAGCTGACAGGAAGTAAAACTGGACTGAAGCTGTTTCCCTAGAAGCTGTATGGCAATGAATAGTTTTCTCTCCAATTTGAATTCCAATTATTGGAAAGAGATCGATAAGCGATTCTTTGAAATGATAACCTGCCATCGTTCTTGGCATTAATTATTAATTAATTAATATTGCAGCTGCCACCAAGACAAATTCCTTGAATGTGAAAACAAACATGGCAATAAATGGTTCTGATTCTGATGTGCACTGAGCGAGAGATTACGCTGACGTGAAGCTAACCCGATGATCCTGATCCAAAGGTCACCATTGTTGTGCTGGGTAACAAGCTGGACAAGCAGCAGGAGGAGAGGAGAGTTGACTCTAATATGGCACAGAACTGGGCCAAGAATGAGAAGGTGCGTCTGTGGGAGGTGTCGGTGGTGGAGCGGCGCACACTGATCGAACCCTTCGTCTACCTGGCCAGCAAGATGACCCAGCCACAGAGCAAGTCCACTTTCCCTCTCAGTCGCAATAAGAATAAGGGTAGCGGGTCTACAGACAGCTGAATGACCAAACACTGTTGACGTGTTTAAGAGGGAGGAAACAAGGGAGAAGAGGTGTATTAAAGGGAACTTAGTTTCGCTAAAAACTATTTTGATATTATGAAGGATTGAGGTCGTAAGAAGCGATAATGAGCGAAGCAAAGCGATGATGAGAAAAGGCTGGATGATTGTGTGTATATTTATATACAGGGAGTACTGCAATTATTGGTATAGGATCCTTATTTGATGTTTTGGTGAAATACATACTACTTTAATTCTAAATGAGTAAACATTCTGATCTTTTATCAGCTAAGAAATTAAAGGATGCAATGTGATTTTGTTTGACATTCCCATTGTATTAGTTTGGATGACGGTCAAACTATTCATCCACATTCAAGTACAGCTGTTATTATTCTTTCAGCCGACACAATGTAGTTATCAAACTACTGACACATGTTGCTCTCAGTTTATCCCTATATATTCCTGCGTTTCTATATCTCTGAGACTCATGGTGCTCACTGTATGGATACATTAGGTTACATGTTTTATGTACGCAACATGTACACACAGATTAAATCAGAAATAACAGGAGTTATTCATGTTATGTTATTTCTGCATCACACAATTTCTGAGCACGTTGTAAAAGATTTGATATTTTATTGATACATTATTGATGATGTACAGTAACTGTGCAGTTTGTTGATCTGGAGATGTGTTACACTATATTTGTTCTTTGCTGAGATTCACTGTCGGAGGCCGTACAGTGAATGATTGACATTCCTTACCACATGTTGCCTTCTGTACAGGCTTTAGAAATCAAATGAGATCAAAATGTTCAGATGAGAGGTTTCTGCAGGCTCAGGTGCTATACTTCTTCTGGTTGTGACACATTACAGACACAGAGCGTTCTATGTAGTAAAATGCAGTGGCATTGTCACAATGACCCATCATATAATCAGTTACAGTCACTGCTGAAGTTGAAGCTGGTATATTTTTTACTACGCTGTAAAAACGTGTAAGTATTCATTAGCCGAACATTGAACTCTTCAATGTCAAAATAGGTCAAAATATGACCGATCAGTGACACCATCAATGCTTATTTGATTGAAAAAGGGGAAATTCATTGATATAGTCTTTATTCATGTGTCCGCGCCTCAGGCTCTCAACACTGTGTATCATGGAGGCAGCTTTTTATGTAATCATATCTAGAAAATGTGTTCATTTGATATTTGTTTGCATGTTTTGTAAACAAATTAAAGATTGTTGCTGTGCCTAACCAGAATTTGTGGTGGTGCTTGAATGAATGAAGTTATTAGATACGGTGCAACTTTGAATTCATCGTGGGGATTGTTAGGCGTTTGAAAGTTGTCGGGCATCACAAAAGCGCATCTGTAAGAGTTGGCGAGGAGAGATTTGGTGAATTGTCTCTGTGAATTGTAACCTTCCCAAACGTGGAGGGCAGGAAAAAACTGGCATTTGATGGAAGAACCTAACATCCAGGTAAAAAAGTAAAAATGTACCCAACCCAATTTTGTGATTTGATCTTTGTTGTTTCGTGGCCAGTAGGCTCTCTGATCCTCCAGTAAAACAATGTGGACGTTCTCATGCTGCATGACAAAATTGTTCGTACAGCTCGGAGGTGTGCAGTAGGAGGGCCCATAACAGACATAATAAATAAAAACAAAAGAATTAAATGAAAACAAGTATTGCAAATACTGATGTCCCTGATGCTATTTGTAACAATCACTATAATAATTAGCTGCAAATACTCATATTAATAATGATTTATTGATATTATCACGGTGACACTAGTTGGCTTGAGTGTATTGAGAATCACAGCTGCCCTCCAGTGGTCAAAGTGAGGAACTGCAACACTACATACCAGCTCCAAGTACGTAAATCAAGGTGGACAAAACATTCACACATCACATAGCTTTGTATTAAAATGCATTTCACGATGCAGGGGTATCTGAAAATGAAGTGAAATAACATTTGTCCTAACATGCTTGTTTAATTCCTCTAAAGAACAATACTAATCACTATAAATATCTGTAATATTTCCACTGTGTGATAACCCACATTGACACCTCTCACTGAAACAATCTGCCACACTAATGAAGTGTTACATGTCATCTGTTCATTTAGTTCCTCTGGGTTCATGTTATCCAACATGTTATTAATACTTTTTGTCCTGTGGGAGGATTTAAGGACCGTTTTCAAGCAACAGCAGGTGTTAGCATTTCATTTCAAATGTGGTCTTTTGCCTCCCTTGAAAGAAAAAACACAATAATGAATTAATTAAAACTCAAACAGGCGAAATTCAGCAGCGTACCTGATGCCAACAAAATATGGAGTGTACAAAAGTGAAATATTTATGACACACATTATCCATGAGAAAAGATCCTCCTCCGTGCCAGCGATTCACTGATGGAAGTGCCAGCGTGCAATCTGTGATGTCGATTGATCCTTATTATTTTCATAATTCCCCTAAACTGACACCTAAAACATCAATGCATATAAAACTGAACCAGTTTTGTGTTCAGCTATCTTCGTGATCTGTGCACCCCAACTCTTCACATTTTTGCACAATGCATAATCTCTTTTTGCACAATGCATAATCTCAAGGCAAATGGTTGAAAAAGGTTGTTGCTGGATCATTAATGAATTTGGCATTCTATATCCATCGATAAAGGACGAGTCATTGCATTGGCTTTCCTGGCACGGAAAACAACGACGTGGGCCAGACAAGGTCAGAGATGTTTAGGCAGAGGAAAATGATCCGCTAGTCCAACACGGCCACGTTGCCTGGAGAGGTTAATGCAAGATAATGAGAAAACCTCAAGTGGAACATTTATGAAATGATATTACACTCACCTTAGTTTCCCCAGAGGGTGCTATCATGTACCATCTCCTTTCAATCATGTTCTTTTTAATGACCAGAATAGAGCCGGTGCGCTGATGTTGCTTCACTCAGATATTGCATCACACATTGACAGCACTCAGGGGTGTTTGTTTCATGTCTCCAAGTTTGAACAGCGAGGAAGAGACTCCTGCGAGTTGTCAATACGGCCTCCTGTCTTTCTGTGTAATGTCTCCACGTCTGTATTGACCCACATACGAAAAACAACAACACAAAATGTGAAATACACACTGTGAGCGTGCCAGAGCGAGTGAATCGATTTGTCACTCGCCGGTGTGATTTATGAACCTTCTCCTTCCTTCAGACTACGCTGACCACAAAAGATTCCCATGGCTTGTCACAGTCACAGGCAGCGCCGCCCTTGTGTAGCTACCAGTAATACCCTTTTACTGTTGCATGACATTGTCTCTCATGACAGCATCCAGCTCTCCCGGGGGACGCACGAAAGAGATAACATTTGATCCCCCCCCCCCCCCCCCCCCCCCCTGTTTTTTATTTTTGTGAAGAGAAAATAGACTTTATCTGCCTGGAAGCTGCTTCATTGACCCTCTTTTCCCAGTCGCCATCATGAGGCGTCGGATTAACGAAACAATTGCACACTGGAGTGAACACGCACGTCCTAACCTGCAGCGCCCCGTGTGCTCTGCGCTATCGGTGTGGGCTGGAAGGACCAACTGCCCTCAAGCCGTCAGTTCTGTCAAATGTCAGTCGTCATGCTGGCTGAAAGATTTCATCTGTGAGCATAAGGCTTTCTGAATCAGGCCAAATGTGGATCTTGCTTATAGCTTGCTTATAGTACATGTGGACAGGTTGTCTCCCACCACACAATGTAAGATCTATAAAGACTAAAGTGACTGTGGAAGCCAAAAAACACATTGATTTATTCCGACAGTCTGCCTCCTTCTCTCATCTTTCTTTGGCTCTTTTTTTTTTTTACCCTGAAGTACAGATTTTACATAATTGATGTCTCAGCATTTTGCAGTGCAGTAGACTGGTGTTTTCTATAGTAATCACCACTGTGTTATTGTAAATAATATAGATACTACTGCAACTGTTTTATGACAGGTTGTTATCAGGGGTGTGAGCAATATATACAAATGTGGAAATATATATATTGAGTAATTATACTCCATAGTCGCAATAAAAAATATATTCATGCAAGAAACCAAAAAAGGGAATATCTTGTAGTGACTACTGTGGAATACTACATATTTGATCATTGTATTCAACACATAATTGTACCGTGGGTATGGATTAGCAAAATAAAATAACAAGGTACAATAAGCACAATATGTGATTACTATATTGTAATAATAATAATAATAATACTATATGTTTTAACAAACTAAAACATTAACAGTTATCCAATATGAAAACAAACTTAAACTAAAATCAGCATTAGAATATGATAATACTAAAATATAATTTTCCATTCTCTTTGACTGTTTTTATGAAGTTATTGAAGTTAATATTCTGAAATAGTAAGTAATGTCATGTTACTCATTAGATATAGTAATTACATGTTCATATACATCACAATTATAGTCTCTACTGTGTAATTTCTTTATACGAGTAGTTTATTGGCTATTTCTTAGGTTGATATACTATACAAATGTACATAACAATAATTACAGAATACAATATCTGTCTATATTTGTTACTAACCATTTTTGTTCCAACAAATAATAAATAAATGTTATTAAAGTCAGGACATACGTTCATACGAAGAATGCGTTTTATTCAACATTCATACGTTAATGATTATGTTACTGCCGAATACTCCGACTTGTGACTGTGCTGTAAAATACAGTGCGACTGCTATATTTGATCAAACACATCATTTCCATCAGACACTATGTTACATTATTTATCATGATAATTGACACACAATGGCTATTCAACTAAAGGTGGCTCCAGAAAAACTAGCTAGGTGCCTGCGGTGTATTTTATTCTTTCATATTCATCCATTTCCTTTCAATTAAACACAAACACACACACACTCACACACACACACACACTCACACACTCACACACACACACACACACACACACACACACACACACACACACACACACACACACACACACACACACACACACACACACACACACACACACACACACACACACACACACACACACACACGCACACACGCACACACACACAGAAGCTGTGTTTGTAGGTCGTGACCCTTGGAGTGGAGGAGCGGTGACGGACCACCACAGGACATAATGGTGCCCCTCCCCATGGAGGAGTCAGATAAGGTGATTGATCGATACAGCGGACACACACCGGTGTCACTGCTGAGCAAGGTCACCGTGTCCTTCTGCCACATCGCTGGCTTTAGGTGCTGGGGATCCGATGACTTCCCTTTGATTGACACCGCAGGAGGGGCTGGGCTTGGATGTTGTGCTTATCTACTGTTTCAATGAAGGACGGGGCTGGCTGAGGGCCAGAGACCTGGAGGACAACGCAATAAATAATCCAAGGGCTCTCCTTGAAATAAACAAGAACGCTGGGAAATTATTACTGAGCTAACTGAGCAAAATACACGATTATCCAGAGATAAGAGTCACAGTTAATCCTCTGCTGGGTTCCACCGTGTTGAAGTTGCCTTTAGAGATGAACAGCGACGGGCAACACACACACACACACACACACACACACACACACACACACACACACACACACACACACACACACATGTCGACATACACACAGCTGCTCAAGTGGATTCAATGTCTCGTAAACCAAATCTTTCTGCAGCCGCTAAAGCCATTTCAGAGAACAACGCACTCTGGGATGGCCATCTGCGGAGAATCATCTGCAGATAAAGGAGATTAGCCCGTCCTGATACCACATCAGCCTCGCAGGTGTATTATTCTATCGCTCCTCCGTGGGCCACAGATGCAACAGAGCTCAGGCGCTCGCTTCCATTTGTGTTCACATCTTGGCTAAACACCAGCCCTGCTGTCACAGGTCTCCTGAAAATGGCTGGGAAATGAGTCTAGCTGTGGGTTGCCACATAAGCAGATGCTGTGAGGGTGATGCATACTTCCAGAGGAGCCAGCACCTCCTGCACCTGCAAACCCAGGAACACACAGACAATCACTTGTTTTATTTTCTGACTCTCATAGCTGGACATGCAGGTTCGACCGACTGATTCATTAGTATTTTGTATCAGTGATGCCTTTTCTCTTTTCCCTGGGTGCGTGACTCAACTGAACCACACATAATTCAATCAAAGAAGGTGCCATTTTGAGCAGCTCTGTGTGTGTATGCACGCGCATACACACACGCACGCACGCACACACACACACACACACACACACACACACACACACACACACACACACACACACACACACACACACACACACACACACACACACACAGTCATAAAAAAACTTTTCTTTTTACAAGTTCTAAAAGCTTTATTTTCCAAAATCCATCCCTTGTCCTCTCTATGGTACAGCACTGTAAATATCTTTTTTCTCATCAATCCATCCATGCGTACAGTGTTTCCTGCTCTCTCGAGCTCTGGAGGGATACCCTGAATGGATGGTCATGTTAGCGTTTGCTCAACCTGTCACCCCTGAGAAGGCCTGGCTAATGTGACTTTAGGATATTGTCTAAAAAGGCCTTGAATTACATTATTAATTCACCCACCGTCAACAAGGAGAAAAAAAAATCACTCAAAAAACTTTTGTTTTAAATATTTTCTGTTGTACTTAAAAAAAAACATATTGGCAAAACCATGTAAATAAACAAACAAAGAACAAAAAAAAGCAAAGCATTTTTCCTTTCCCTGTATGCTGCACAGAGCCTACAATAACATAATATACTCTCCTCTATGATAGCAGTTGATTATGATACAGATAACAATAGCAACTCTGATAAAATCTCTATAGTTCCTCTATGATATCTACGTATAATCTGCCTTCTCTAGATTATTTTACTTTTTAAGAAAGTTTCAGTTCTTTAGGTCAGAGTTGAGCGATAGAAACAATCAAACAGTGAATATTAAAGGCTGGCTGGTTCACTGAGTAGTGCGACTGGGGAGAATCACATCAGTATGGCCTCGCTTACCCAGAAAGACTTGGGGTCCTTAAACAGAAATACACATACTGCATGATCAAAAGTTTTGTAGAAGCACGAGCACTGGATGGTAATTACAGGGTTTTTACGACAGATGGCACTGCTGCATCACAGACAACTTTACATATTGCACAATGAGAAATGCATAGGACTTGCTCCATCACTGTAATGTAAGAGTATACATGATTTGGTTTGTTGAAAGAAGGATGGTGTTTACGCTCACAGTCCTTGTGAGACCTTGCCAACAGTTCCTTTTTTTTCAGAGGGATGGCTGAAAGTTAGTAGATATCCTGGAGGGGGGGGGGGGGGACAGCACGCGGGCATGAACAGCCATATGACAGTTGATGTTGCACTTGTGACACTTATCCAAACACTTTGTCTCTGATGTCATTTTACTCAGTGGAAGTCATACAAAGGTTCCCCCGCTCCACTGAAAAGTGTAACATCAATGTCATATGGCACTGAAGCGGCCTCTGAAGGGAGAGCGGCTAGAAATGTAACGGCTCGGCCCAGAGTCACGACATGTGGAGACGGTTCACGAGCACCGAGCACAGAGTCGAGCACCGGGCATCGAGCATCCGGCATCGAGCATCCGGCATCGAGCATCCGGCATCGAGCATCCGGCATCGAGCATCCGGCATCGAGGGCAGCACCGACAGGACGACCCCTCATTTCAAATGACCCGCCAATTCAGAGTTGGCCCTTGGCTGTGTTGGAGTACATTGTCACAGGTGTGTACAGTATAGAGTAGATAAAGCCATCGACACACTGAAAACATCATAAACATGAACACACTGAATGTATTGCTTTGACTTGTCTGAGTTTTGGATAAAACAAAATGTCAACAATCACACCTGATTGCTATTTTTTCTTTCAAATTAAATTGATATGTATAGACTTACACCGAGGGCAAAACAAAGGCAAAAATCAACATAACTTCCATTGCTTTTGTAAGTGAAATCAGTTTTAAGGTGCTTTTAATGTGGTTGCCATGGCACTGTGCTTTGTTCCCTCCCACGCTGTGCGCAGACGCTGGAACAGGATGTCAATCAACAACTGACTGCGCAGCCTCGCCGCTCACTGCCATCCAAACTTTTCACTGAGCTCTGAAATCCTATCAAGTCTTCAAGTTATCCATGGTGTTTTCATTCTGTGTGTGTGTGTTAGTGTACGTGTTTGTGTTGCTCCTCCTCCTCCTCCTCCTCATCATCATCTCATGCTGAGATCCCGCCGCAGAAAATCAAGGGCAACAGCGAGGCGACAGCGTGGTGAAGAAGGGGAGGGAGAGAAAAAGAGCACTCACAAGGGGAATGAAATGATGGTGTTTTGTAATGTAAGACATCCATATCTGCGAGCATGATTTTGAGACGCAAGCTTGGCGAGAACATAATGTTCAGGCTGCACTGCATGAATGATTCACCGAAAAAGAAATGACTCCAAAGAGAGATTTGCAAATTGAAATAAAGTCAAGTTGACAAGCTGACCTTTTCTGGAGCCTAATGAGTGCTTAATCCTGCGGACACAGGAAAAGAAAAGACAATCTGCGGGGTTATGACGATGGCTGTGACTCAGAAAGTAAAGTTGTGAGATGAAGCAGGTTTTAATATATGCGGTTTTACATGCGGACTGTTTGATAATCGCCATAACCAACATGAAACATGACAGCAATGGACCTCACGTGGTCCTTTAAGATTGTTGATTGAAAACACTGATCAATGAGGTCTATCCAGCCATATGAGGAGGCCTCTACAGCTGCTTAAAAGACCTATGACCCTCCCACCTTTCATGAAACCCCCAAACCAATAAGTTAAAAAAACCTTTTAAAAGAGCATCAAGTAAAGGGACCTTATTTTGTGGCAACCACACTAAACATACATCTAGACATGTCTATATTTGTTCTCTAATAAATTACACAATAATATAATAATCCAAACCATGTTGACCCATGAAATGGCTATAAAAGCGGCCTCTGTGCACCAGTCACTGTCTGGAGGCCGGACCTGCTCCTTAGGTCATGATAAGAGGAGCAGAAAGAAGGCATGATGGGGGATCTTGGCCTTTATGATAGGAACAGCTCTCAGGCCTAATGGCCTACTACTGAGCATCAGGACTTGTGCACTCTTTCCATTGTAAGTCAGGCGGGCTGCATAGTTTGCGTGTGGCCTTTGTCATGTAGGTCACACTGAAGGAGGGCCTGGGGTTTGGTAAAGGGACAAGGGTGGAGCTCAATCAGGAAGTGGGCCAAGTCTTTAGTAGGGGGAGAAGATGTAGGGTGTGTGTGTGGCCCGCAGCGGCCCCGGGGCAGGCCGAAACAGTGCAGGGCCCAGGAAGGGGGTCTGGATGAAGGTGGTGGTGCCCACTGGGTGGCGCAGAGCCAGTGGGTTAGTAGCCATTGTGCACAGAGTTGGCTGGGTGAGGGGGCCAGGCAGGAAGCCAGTTGTCAAGCTCTTGGTCAGCTGCTTCTGCAAGGCCAGTTTGGTCTGGAGAGGACAGGAGGGGGAGCGGTGAGAAGTGAGGGAAGGAATTAATTTTTATACATTTCTAGATAGCATCCATAACTGGGCTCCTGCTAGCTTGTTGCATCCTCTCTATCATGGAACAAACAAAAAGGCTCAATGATACAAAGAGTCTGAGAAGAGGTTTGAGCTTCAGGAATGAACAGAATCAACCGACTAAGCTGACTCCATCCATAGAGTTGCAAAGTGGGAGCTATGTGTTTTTCCCCGTTCTGTATTCTCATTTCAAATTTGTATTCAAACATGACCCTCAATATAAATTAACATAAAAACCTGTTATTCGCCAGAATAATTTAAAGGGGACGTATCATGATAGTAACTTAGATAGTTGGGATAGATTGGGAACATTAAAGAATGTAAACATGTTCTAGTAGAAACCCAAAATACAAGTATGAACCTGAAAAGGAGCATGATATCTCCCCTTTCACAACCATGTGCACGTATATCATGGCTCCCAGTTTAAATGATTTCAGTTTGGTTTCTGAGAAATCATGTTTTGTCCGTAAGTTTGATGAATACTAAAATACCAAAGAGCCTCAGTAGCCATTGCTTTAGAGCAGCAAATTCAAAATGCTTCACCTTGAATTTGTGAACTAAACACAATGCTGTAGGTACTGAATACAAAATTGGACCATGAACCCAAAGGCGAATTGATTCAAGCGGCAGATTGTATCGTCAGATTATTTTAGGCTCTGTGATTTGACGAGTTCCATCAAAGCAGCAGAGTCACCCAACATGGTCTGTAGGGACACAATTATGGGATTTTTTCTTCCAGAAACCAGGGCTACCTGGAAAAGCTCCTTCCACTTCGATACTCTATTGGCATCAGCCTCTGCAAATAAAATGAGTAGCGCATCATGTAAAATACACAAACCAAAAAGATAAATCAGAACTATCCCTTTAATATAGACACGATTTCTTCATGATCTGCCTCGAGGCCTAAAGTTCAGCCATCTGAAGCTCTCGCCCTCCCATCCAACCCCAGACTCGGCTTCTCCTGCCACTGACCTGTGAGGAGAGGGAGGTGAGATTGTACTGGCTGAACGCTTTCTTCATGGCAGACACAGCCACGCCTGCATAGCTACTCCATCTCACGTTCTGTTGGACGGAGGAGGAGAAAGAGGAGGAGGAGGAGGAGGAGGAGGGGTGTACATGACAGGAGTAGAGAAGTGATTAATCTGGAGTGCTGATTCAGGCTGCTGATGTCAGAGCTGGTCTGGACTATTCTCGACTAGTCTCAGGGGTGGAGGACTCACTGAGTACAACAGCGTGCTTAACCTCCATGACAGTACACACACACACACACACACACACACACACACACACACACACACACACACACACACACACACACACACACACACACACACACACGCACACACACACACTGAGTCCCTGAGCTCAATGTAACCAGATCTGTGTCTGTGTGTGTTTCTTCACGGTATGTCTGCTTGAGCTGGGGTCAAACCAGTTAACTGTAACTGGAGATGAATTAAAACTGGGGTTTAAAAAATGCATTCATTTACAAGCTGGACTGAATTTATTCCAATGTGTATCTCTGCTGTAGGAGAAAGGCAATTATGTTTCGCTCGCCTTCCTCGAGTGTGTCGCACTGTGCATGCGTGCATATGTGTTGCATTTGTCTGTCTTCATGCTGAGACTTACCGCTAAGCTGGTGCTTGGCTGGCTCTTGCTGTGGGGGGTAAATTTGGGTTTGGGTGGTTTTCCGGCCAGTCTATCCTTGTGCCTTCTGCTGTTCATGTGCTGCCGAGACCAGCAAAAATACCATCAGCGAGCTAGCAAGCATCTGTTGTACCACAGTGGTACAACTTCAGATATTATCTGCTGATTAATAATGGATATGCTACACAGTGAGTATGACTGAAGCCCACGGAAATTACATCACTTTACTTTCTAGGGCTGCCACACAATCTCCTTCCCTGGCTGCAGTAGTAACAGGCTTCTGTCCTCCTGGGATAGAGGTTGTTTATGTAAGACACGTGCCAGCATAGCCGGCATCTTTCCAAGTTTCCAAGACAATCCCTTCACTCAGAAGTCGTATTTAATGAACATCAAAAGGGGAGAGATTTCCTCCCAAACCTGGTTTAATGCCAACGTAACTAGAAATGAAATACAGGCGGCATTAGTAGCTTTTAATATTGAGTGGTAAATGAATGCCTGCTCACTGAAGGGCTTTGCAGTTAGTTATAGCATCAGATGTTATCTGTCTAATGTAGCAAAATAGCTGCTGCTTGAATGTACTTAGCACTCGCAATCTGCTTTAAATGGCTTCCTTTACGCGGCTGTAAATGAGAGCGCCGCTTTGATTTAAGCCACACTTCGTCGACGTGATGTTAAAATGGTCTCTTGGATTATGTAAGGGCTTTGAAATGCCATCATGCATATTTATCACGTTAATACACAGCATTTGTGATAGCTTTTACACGTGTATACATTCAAGGTCATTCTGGTCCCAGTTCAATGTGTAATATCTCCTCACGTGTCAGTTAGTTCTGTGACCACGTCCTCCGTCTGTGGAGGTGAGGTAATTATATGCGACATTTCCTCCACCGCCTAAAGTGAATGGGCAGGAGCACTTTCCCCGACAGAGTCAACAGGGCTTTAATGCACTTTTGAACAAAATCATATCGGGTAACACTCTCACTTAGTATGCCGTGATAAGTCTGCACGACTTCTCAAAGGCCTCCTCGTCTTTCATTTCTTGCAGCGCAGGAAGGAGAGGAAAGTCCCAGAGTGACTGCTGTTGTTGTTTTGTCCTCTTATTCGAATACTTTAGCAGCAAAATCAGTTCAGCTCTCGTTTGTTGCGCTAAGTAGTAAGGTCATAAGTTTAGTATGCTGCCTGTGCCTCACATGCACATTTCTGTCCATGTCTTTATCGCACGATACCACCGATCATGTGAAGAAGGACTCCACAACCATTAGTTTGGACCAACTCTGGTCTCGAAGTTGACCATTTCTTCTTTTACAAAATCCACAATGTAGATAGAGAAACATTAAACTGTGGACTAGACATGAACAGCTTTGTGTTTCTTTTGACACTTACCTGGCTAAGCTGGGTCTCAGAGTTCACAAAGATCTCACACACTTCACACTGAAAGATCTTGCTGGGCACCCCGACGCTGCCTTTGCTCGCCAGCCTCTTGCTCTTGCAGCCCGCGCGAGCCGCCACCACCTTCCCCCGACGCCGAGGTAGAACGCTGTGACCTTCCAGCATCAGCTTGTGCTTCGTACCTGGTGGAGCGAGTTCACATTAAATAATCATACAGGCATGTATTTGATGCTGGGATGTCCAAACAACCAAAAGTCAGTAACAAACGTAAAAGCCTTAAATGAAAGCCTTTATTTATTTATTTTTTACCACTGTTGTGTGCGTCCAGTTGGGAGATGGAGTTGACTGTGACTTTGCAGACAGGACAGTGGAGGTGAGCCTTGCTCTTTTTGGGGTCCTTGTCCTCATCTGTTCCTGGCTCCTCCTTTATGCTGGACGCGTCCACATTGCTGCCTGACTCAGTGATGGGTCCCACGGCCTCGATAGCCTCGATAGCCTCGATAGCCTCCGGGACTTCGGGGGCGCTGGTGTCCGAGGCAGTCTCTGAGAGGTGTGAGGAAGGCGATACCTGTGGAGGGGAAAGGGTGACCAACTCCACAGAGGAAAGCTCGGACACTGGAGTCTGCACAAGTGAGCTGCTGGGACTCTCTTCAAGCTTTTCCTCCAGGTTGGCTGGCTCTGGGTCGGACTGAAGACCTGCGTAAAAGGTCAAAGAAAGGACAACATCAGCAAGTTGTGGTTTGTTTAAACCTGCAATTCTAGATTTGTTTGGCCAACGGGAATAAAACGGGATTGCAACATTGACACTTTCTGTCAATATAAAATGTTAATTTTAGAGTTATCTGCTCATCTTTTATGTGGCTACCAAAACAGTAAATGGATGTTCGTATGGAGAATGAAAAATGAACTAAATACTTTTTGAGTAATTAGTGGTAATGTCATTACTTTCTTTCAATGTGTAATATGTAATTGATTGCATTTTTTAAGAAACTTGCCCAACACTGATTATAATCTTTTTTTATTTTATCGCAGTTATTAATATAATACCAACTCAGCATGATGTCTGAAAAAAAGCCTAAATAAATCCCCTTACATGTGTAATCAGCAGAACTCTCTTTAGATTGACAAATACGAAGTCGGCTGAATTAATCTCCAAATAACCATTTCTCTTTTTACAATATTTTAGCCAACATAAGAGAGCTTTTCAAGCGCTCGCTTTGAGGTATTTTCTGATATAGTATCAGCCTTTGCTTTAAACAATGTGGCGCAGACTAGATTAGTGTTGGTTTGGACCAGTAAATACCACCAGCCTTCTACCTCCCTCCTTTCTCCCTCACTATTCAAACATCAAGTGGACCCGGAGTCGCAGTCAATATAAACAAACCCATCGACTGCCGGGCCCGGGGCGATAAGTCACTGGAGTTCTATTACACATCTCCCCTTCACCCCATCGCCCTCCCGAGGGAGTCGCACACTTCACCCCAGAGCACTTTGCGCGACGCTCGCTGAATATCTCCATTTCAATTGGTGTGCTTTCTCCCCGCACACATTCACCACCCTCCTCTGTGCAACTCTGCTCCATTGATTTTCCCTGTTACGTCTCAGTTAGTAAATTCCTCACTGGCGATAAGGTTCTTCCTCTCTCGTTCCCGTTAAAGAAAAAGAGCAAGATTAGACAGTCGCTGTAATGAGAGTGACCCTGGAGGGATTTGAGCTCCTCTGCTGGGGATTGAGGTGGGTGGAGGTATGATCCGGAGCTCATCTGCACGACGGGGACACCTGAGAAGTCTCTGGAGGGGAGTGATATTGATCCATTGACAGAGGAAGACATGGAGGCTGGTTGGAATCAAACCCTCACAAATCCAAAAGACTCAGACCCTGAAGGACCTCTTTTAGCAAATAATCTGAGGTTAAGATATTTCAACTTTTTAAAAATCATCAATGAATCTATTTGGAAATTATTGCCCATTAATCAAGCACTCAACAAGAAGATTGATACTCATTTTAGCTATTTATCAAGCAACAGTGACCAACTGGTCCACTCCACTAGTCCATTTCTTCAAGTAAAAGAAAGAAATGTAAAAAAAATGCTCACGGTAAGTCAACTTGTGACTTTCTATCTCATAATTTCTTTCTATTAGGTTTTTTTTATTATTTATCATGACTAACGTTTGTTATCTATTTTTATTTTTATTTTCCTGGCAGAAACAGCCCTCCCTTGATTCTGGTTTCCCCAATGTCAGGATTTGCTACTATTCTCTTATCATATCATTGTAAATTAAGGGTGTTGCAATATACCAGTATTGATGTGATATTTAATAATTAAATCCATGTTCATAATACACATATTATGATATTGTGTAAATAATCCATTGCTTCTTATATAATTGTATATGGAGTTACAGAGTCTATCCACTTCCCTATACTTACATTTTGTGTGCAATAAAAGAGACAAAGCGCATAATAACCAAAGTTGAGGATGAATTTGACATCCCCATTGAATTTCGTTTTTCAAATTATTTACAACCAAATATCGCTGAAAAAACTAAAGAAAAGTTTGATAAATACTAAGACTCTTCCACATCGTCCCTTACAAAAGCTTGTTTATCCATTTGTTAGGTGACCATCCACATGATGAGGGAAACTGACACCAACATTGGCAAACTGTCAGACCAAAGGCCAGCATATAGTCAGTGCCAACAGGGCCTCTGCAGGGGGAAACTATACAGCTGAAAATGATGGATATTTGGATCAATGATATGCAGGCAATCATCAGTTTTCTTTAACTTGAAAATAACTCAATTCATGTTTTAACTGACCAATTCATTATGACAGGCTTTTCGAGTGGTAAACACAACGAAAGAGACCTCAGTTGGGCAGATTGATCCGTTGAGAACCAAAGCCAAACAGCCAATGAATATGAATTTGGGACTCATTATGCACACGCGCCATACGCATTCAGACAGCGAGCGCTGATCCAAGGCAGAACATAAACAACTTCCCGGGGGGAAAAAAAGAAAATCCGTGCTTTAAATCATCATTACTACGGTGACAGACCGAGTCCCTCGTGAAGACGGTTTCAACAGCGGAGTCAATCAAAGCAGAGGGTGATTGATGCTTGTCCCGATTGATGCAGGCCCTCTGTCTCTGGGCATCAGCCCGCTGCGCTCTCACTTGCTCACTCGCTCCCTCCTTTGTCGGTCCGGGACATGGTTTATAAGCATCGATTAGTCCCCTCATACGACTGAAGACGTCGTCTCTGCTCTTTCCCGTCTTCCTCTGTTGTATGGATGAACTGTTGCGCTGCCCTATAGGCCATATAGGCCATCCCCATCTGTGACAAGCTTGTGTTGGTACTTGAGCAGTTCAAGGTCCTGCGTCGGGGTCATTCTGCTATTACATTTATATTATATTACGTGTGTTCTGCTATTTCTCCGTGACAAAGGCTAAATCTTAATTACCAGGTCCTTTCCACTGTGGAACCCGCCCCAAATAGATTTGGGATTCTTAATTTGTTCTCAAGGACCTTAGACAAAAGTGCTCTTTGAACTCCATCCAGCAACTCCCAGCCAAAAGGTGGTACATGAATGCCTCCTTCGACTGAATATGCATCGGTGGATATTTTAATGGAGCTGAAAGGGCTTTGTGGGTCCGGGTCTGTTTATTGTGGGCCAAACAGAGAGGACCAGCCGACAGTTGTGTTATTGGTTCCTGATGGGAGACAATGTAGGCATTACCCTCAGACAGCTCCACCAGCCTTTAGTTTCATGGCAGACATAACTCATTTCATAGAGTGATCATTTGGAGCTCTATTCCATTACAGGTTGGCATTGTGGTGCATGCCAACACTGGCTCGCTCCGCTGCATTTTAATTTCACATTAGGCCAATCACACAATTGGGCTTATTAAAGAGTGTTCCTCCTCACAAAATTGCCTTGGAACTGTACAATTATTCACAGCATAAAAACTAGCCAGGACGTATCTACTTTCTCTTCCCCTCCCTACTGTCTCTTTCTCTCATTTCATCTTATCTTTCATTTTCCACTCATCATCTCGTTTCGTCTCCAGTGCCGCTTGCCTCTTTCAGAGCTCTTCTTTGCAACGCAGGAATATTAAAATGAGATTTCATGAGAGTGTTATCAGGCTCCCAGTCTTTTGTCCACTTTCTCCATTCTGAAGGAGACTGTTAGTGCTGGAGGCGAAAAAGTGTGCATGTGTGTGTGTGTGTATCCACGCGAACACAAGCCTGTCCTATGGGGGCGTTGTAGAGTACAAACTGTCTCCCTCTGCGCAGCACCTTCATATCTCCTCCCTGATATTCCATCTAGCATCCAAGTGCATTTTTAAATTCTGCTCAGATAGTGATATTCTGCGGGGCAGGGGAAGTGGAGGAGAGGAGAAGAAGGAAAGTAGAACAGAGGGAGGGAAAACTGCTCTCCTCTCCCATCACCTTGGATGGATAAATGAAAAGTGTGGACCCAGACGAGTGCAACATGAGAAGGTAATGGGCTCAGGTAATCGGAGCAATTTGTGCTTTCCAAGTTAAAGTTGCAGACGTGCCGTGTGGAAAAGTCAACATTCGTATTCTCCTGAAAGGGAACCATTGCACTCCTCTTTCTTCATCTATAGTTAAAATGTCTATATTTACAGCACCAATGTTAAAACATGTGAACTGTTTGTTAAAAGAAGATAAGTGCCTTTGATTTCTTTCAACTTTTGTTTTGATTTTGACAGCCCCTATTCGCCATTATTTCGCTCCCTCTCAACTCAGCCAGCACTGTGTGTCGTTCTTTTCATGCTGGACAAATACACCAATTCTGGTTCTCTATCTAACCGAGATAGATAGGAGAGAGCAGGGGAGTCAAGCAGTGGAAATTAAGAAGCAAAGGGGGTAAAAACGAGCCCTGTGAGGCTTCGATCGATCTCAGCCAGCCCCTTTATTTACACAACATCTCTTGCTCCCAGACATCCCACAATCCCACATCTCCGGAGTCCACCATCCATCACAAGGCTCAGGGACATGGGGCCGGGTCAGAGAGGTTTTAGGGGTATAGTGTGGGTTGAAATTGCTGAGGTGTGAATGCACAGGAACACAGAGGATAGGAGGGCGAGAGGGTGAAGGATAAGGTGTACAGAAGATGTAATCTCACCGAGTGGTGGATGGAGCGGAGGGACGGAGATAAGGGAGGCCAACATATGAAGGAGGAGGAGGAAGAGGAAGAGGATGGAAGCTGTCAATGATGTGAGGAAGAGGGTAGAGTGATCATCAGGAGATGCTTTCTGTTTACTTACTCGCTCCCTCCACTAAGCTGGTTTCCATGAGCACAGGAAGAGCTGCCTCAGACGTGGACGTCTTGCAACTGTCCCGATCTCGTTCCCGGTCTTTGTCCTTGTCTCGGTCTCGCTCCCTTCCTGTGGATGAGGCCTCCCCAGCTCGTCGCTGCCTGTTCTTCTGGGTCTCCATGGCCTTGAGCTTCCGGGCGTGCTTGTGGCCCTTATAGTGGGCCTCTGCTTGGTTCTGCAGGAAAATGAAGAAGAAAAAAAAAACAGGTTAGGAGGGAAAAGCAAAAAGGAGTGTTTGACTCTATTGTGTGCTGGAAGGACTGGAGCCCACGTGCAGTAAATGTTAAAATGCACGGCTGAATGTTCGCTCTCTTGCAGGCGTACACAGGCTGCAAGGACGAGAGTCTGTTTCCACCTGATAACGGCGCTGGCACATTGGGAGGCCAGAGGTATAATTGCATGCGTAATATGCAACATGAGTGAGGATCCCATCTCCACAACTACCCTATTAATGTGCACTGTGAGAGTCAGCCTCTGCAAATCCTAGACACACACACACACACACACACACACAGATTCACACTCATCTGAGCACTCGCAAGCACACAATCCTACTAATACAAATCAGACACAAAACACTAACTGCGGCAGCAATAAACATGTTCACACAGATTTCCCTCCAGGAGGATCCAGATTTGCCTTCACATTCTCATCATTCTCACGGTCCTGCTCAATCCGAGAACAAAGCACCTGTTGTCAGAGCAAGCGTGGATACATAGGAATAGCAGAGAAATCAATAGAGAGATCACTCATTAAAAGCCAGAACAACCTCCAGGGATCCGCTCTCATCAGCTCCTGGCCTCGATAGGACGCAGCTACAGAGGGAAGAAGCAGAACTGGAACCCGCCGGCTAAATGAGGAGTTTTGTTCTAATTCAACCCAAAGTGTGAACAACTTCAATGTCCCCAAATAACACAAAACATAGAGACTACTGAGTAATATGGATATTTTCATACCCTCAATATTTAGGTGATAAATGGATTAAGGGCGAAGGATTAAGTATAGAATACCCTCTTTCAGGTGTTTTGACATGTGGAGCTAGGTAAGTCTTTTCATCCTCAATGCTTCTTTCCAAACTCTCATCCTGATTTAATTCTTTGAGAAATAAATCATGCAAATCCTCAAGTACAAAACAAGTTGAGTAAAGGGTTTGGACTGTATTTTGAAGGGCTCCTAAGAAATGCAGAAATGACTAAAAATGCTTTTTCCGTAGGAGCAAAATGTGGATTTATTCGATTACCTGCGCATCAACAATACATTAAGTAGCGCGAGCAATAGATAAGATTGGTGCCGTGCACAGATCCAGGTACACATACATGCCCCAACACAGCCTAATGTGAACAGCAGCAGCCTGGCGAAGGACTTAAACATGTACACTTCACATTAGCGAGCCTTATGGTGTGATTTAGTGGCAGCCTATGAATAAAGTGGCTGTAAAAACAAGTCAGAGACTTCAGCGCATCGTGTGACTGATCTGCCGTGAAAAGGCTTCGGAGATTAGCGTGACGTGACAAATTCAGCCAGTGCCTTCTTCACCACCAGAGTCTCCGTCCAAGTGAGTCTCAGTGGAGGCCGAGGGACACGGTGTGAAATGAGCTTTGGTTTTCACATCGCCATCCCGGCCAGCAGGATACAGCACTCTTCAGGGATTCTTCATTGTCCAGTGATTAGGCAATCCTTCGGCTCAGAGTAAACATTGGACTGTAGCTGGTGCGTAGTATGATGTTTAGTGGGCGTGGAACAAGCCCCCCCATAGCGCTGAACTGGTGCTGAATCCTCTCTCCCAATTTGCTTGTAGCAAAAATATGACAAAGCCATGAAACAAAACAGGTCTGCAGTTGGTTTGCTTAATTCAATTTGACTGTTGAAGTGCATGTTTCCCCGCAAGTTACTAACAAGTGTAAGATTGGTGGTAATCACATATTGCATTATTTAAATTTGCCAGCCGCAGTTTCTCTACGTTTTTGCTGCACTGTGCTAAAAATACATCTTGCCTAATGATGTCCTATTATGTTATCACAATGTAAGAATTTGAAATATGATGAACAAGAGGGAAGACATCAAATTAAAAAATGTCTGCAGGTACAAGATTCAAAGACAAACTAAAAATGATCTTCCCATGCGCGTGAGTGAGCACACACAAACACGCACACGTGCACACACACGCGCACACACACACACACACACACACACACACACACACGCTGCGTAAAACAACTTTCAAACAACCTACAACCTCAAGCATTTTCCTCTCATCTCTTTGACTGTTAATGAAAAAAAACAAAGAAACATTTACAACCGAAATATCTAACACACATTAACATGCAAAATGCCTCGCTAGCAACACGTCCTCAAACCATTTAATTTCCTTTATTGGAAGCTTCACCGCAGACAGGCCCAAGGCAACCAGAGGGCACTTGGCTACTGAGGTGTTCCTCTAGTGTGAAATTAAAGGAACAATTTGCCATTTTGGAAAATATGCTTATTGGCTAGCTTGCTGAGAGTCATATGTCTCTTCGTAAGGTGATAGTGATGACAAGACTCTAGGAAGTTACTTTAGCTGAAAAGTAATAGTCCAGCAGACCAGACTATGAAACCAGATTAGTTTGAAGAAGCAGTTAGGAACATTTTGTCACCTTTGGGCCGAGCCGGGCTAGCTTGTGTTTTCAATCTTCGTGCTAAGCTAGCTGAACCAGCTGCTGACTGCAGATGATTTAACGTACATATATGAAAGTGGTCACATGCCAAGTGTCATTAGACAACACATACGTGTCGCTCGAATTGTGATCTTTTGCACCTGTGCCCACATCCAACAGTGATGCCCCAGTGCCCTGACACACCCTGGAGGACACCTTCATCCCTGCAGGCAGGTGAGCAGTTGAACCAACAGAGGTCAGAAAAAAAAAAGATTTTCAGCTGCTGTTAAATTGCTCTTTAAGCAGCTCACCCGAGCAACAGAGGAAGCTTACTTTTCTTTCCCCTTTGAGGATTATGCACAAAGATAACTGGGTATAATATGTTCAAAAACTCCGAGGAGGAAACATGGAGGTGTTAGGAAAGTATTCATGGTCTCGGAGAGACAGATAAAGCTACAGTCAGACCTGACACTCCTCTTTAAGTCGGTGTGCAGCGGCAGGGAATGGGATTTTCCCTACAGTGGGCGAGGAGCACGTCTGAGTCTCCTCTCCCCCTCAGCTCCCCGTCCCCTGTGCCTCAGCCTTTCTTTGAAGATGGAGAAAAAAAGAAGAAAAAAAGTGTGTCTCTGTGTGTGTACAGTGCCAGACGAGATGTCTTAAGGCCTTCTGGACTATTATCTATTTGTTTATGTGAATATGCATGAAATGTCATGGGATTTTTGCCTGTGCTTCTCTGTGCATGTGTGTGTTTGTGCTCTAGTGCGCATGTTTGCCAGCCTACAGTATTTGTGTGTTTGTGTGCGCGTGCCACGAGTGGCAAAGGATGGGAGAAATGGAACGAGGAGCCGAGAATGCTGCTTCCTGCTGTGGCTGCTGATTGTCTCTGCTCCTCGTTGATAAACGACAGCTCTCCCTGCTGTCTAATCCCTCGCACCAAAACAACACACACACACACACACACACACACACACACACACACACACACACACACACACACACACACACACACACACACACACACACACACACACACACACACACACACACACACACACACACACAGATTTCACTGAAGGGGAAACTTTCGACTTACATGTACACAGAACTAAAAAAAACAAAATTACCAACTTTAACTTTTACATACATTTACATAAAGGGGTCCACTTACAGTTTTCTTTTTGTTTTGCATACAGACACAAGGATTTGCTCATTCTCACACAGACGAACAGTCAGTGGGGATGATAAGGGCTTAAGTAAATGAGGGGCGGCCATATTTTCAAAAAGCAACATTCAAGAAGATAGCAGAAGCACAAAACAAACCAATTATGTTCTCTGAGGCTAGACACACTTTTTGGTAGAGATTGCATGTATGTTGTAAATCCCCGCATTGTCTCTCTCTCTCTCTCTCTCTCTCTTGGTCCCACACATTTCTCATAAACAGCAAGGCACTAAAACATTTCTTACCGTTGAGTTAAAGCGCAGGTGGCAAATGTTGCAGGAGATAATCTGTTTCTTCTTGAGGGGCTGAGGGACACCAAATGTGTGGTTGATCACTGCTTTCTGGACAGGGTCCATCTGAGGAACAGAACGAAAAGACCAATACAAACCACATCAGCTCTGTTCAATTTTATTTTCCCAAATGAGAAATGTCTGTGCAGCACACAACTGAGGTTATTCCCCAGGACAGACCAGAAGATTCAATCTTATACCCTCTAGTGCAGGGGTGGCCATCTTTTTAGACTTCGGGCCATATAAAAAAAATATATAAGGCGTCTCCGGCCAAACAACGATGAATGTGTTTTTAACTATTCAGCAGAAATAGACAAATAAAGTTTTTGGTTCGTGGCCCAAGCGCCCACTGAAACGATTTAGCTACAGCAGAATGTAATGGGGAAATAATGTCAGTTATTAGGGAAAAATGGCACCAATGGTGGCACGCTAAAGCTAATGCAGGTAATTCAACATCTTATAATGAACGTTATCTTCGCAAAGGTTGTTCAGTTTTTGTTGAATCTGTTTTAGAGAGCTGATGTTTCAACTGCGTGATTATCTTGCAGCTGGGAGTGTCTACCTGTGATAGCTGTGCAGGTTTATTGCCTAAATCTGGAACAAATTAAAACTTTACCTTAGCATGAGGTTCATGACCCCTTGATTTGAGGGGAATTTCTCTGTTTCAGGGACAGTGTGCGATACTGGCAACTTGACCAGTGGCCGTATTTTATTTTATTTGTCAGAAAAATCATTAGGCATTAAGAGTGCCACTGGCACACTTATTATGATGCACTAGACTAGAGGGATAACCAGCAAGAATAAATAGATAGCGCAGAGAGGAGTGGAGAGGCCCACTTCATATATCTCATACTGAATGCCAGCTAAGTGTTGCTAGTGCGCCGTGTCAGCGATCGAAAGTTATGTGACCGTAATAAGTACAAATGTAAGTATATTTAGGCTGATTGCAATGCTTTTCAATAAAAGATGACTGCTTTCCAACTACTTCTACTCTTTTCTGCTTTACTACTTAGATTAGTGATGTCAACAGGTGCAATCAACGAGCCATTCAGTAGCAAGAAAAAACTACTTGAACATATACAGTATACATGAGAAATATATATATATATATATATATATATATATATAGAGAGAGAGATAGAGAGAGAAAGAGAACATATACAGTATACATGAGAAATATACAGTATATATATATATATATAGAGAGAGAGATAAATCCTTGACCAATATAAAAAAGAAGGTCTGCAGTTTAATGGCAATTGCACTAAATATATTAATACTCCCACACAATCAAACATTTCTAATATATTTCTATAAGACATTTATTTATTTTTTTGCTTAGAAAACATTAATTTACAATGTCAATGCATACTCATATTGTCCACCAACACAGGTCTTTCCCCTTGATAGTTGAAATAGACCTCCTCTCAGGACAGTGGGGGTTTGTGCACAATGTGCTTGATTGACAGCTCCCCCAGTCAAACAATACTCAGTATTGTTTAGTATTGTGTGCTGTTGCAACAGTTCCTGTTTCTACTTTAGTGAACTGATTGATAGCATCTGTGCCCGCTATATTTAAGTGACCTGAAAGCATGACTCTGTGAGCACCTATGAGCATCTGAGGGACTATTGGTTTTAATGTCACTTTATTGTGCACCTGAGTCCTTTTGTGTTCAGCAATACAATTAAAAACATATTTTAATTTCAGCAGCTCTGTGGCTGTTAGCTGTTGGCTCCTAATCGCAGACACAGTAAAGACGGGAGACATTCTGCTGGAATCCTTGTTGCTGTGTGTGACTGGTCCTTGTGTTAATTAAGATGTGTGTCAGTTTCATTCTTCGCTCATGCATTGCAGGCAAGTAATCATCAGGGTTATCCCTGCTCTCACAGGGGGGAATGTATTAATAGAGCTCCACCTTTTTTAATTTAACACCAGGACCTCAAAAATGGTGTCGAGCCAAGACGGGTCCCACGCCATATTAGTCACAATGCACTGGGGTCCAGGAGAGGAATGGTAACAAAAATGGTCCTTTCTGACATAAAAATTAAAATATGATGCAAGTGTAATAGAGTTAGACCCACCCAGACACAGGAATTTCTGTAAGTTAAAGGAGTATTCAGAGATCCAGATTGCTGGATGCCTATGATCTCTGCTGCTTTACCTTTTAGAGATTGTTCAGTGAAATAATTTAAAGAGATAGATAGTGTTCTGTTTTTCAGTTACACATCTCCGTTGCACTGCAGATGGATGTTGCTCCTGTGAGTGTGTATGTAGACCCCACCATCGCCCTGCACCACAATGTGCATACATGTGTGCACTACAATTCAAGCATCATAGAGCCTGATCATGCACAACACGTGGTGCAGTGACACCAATCTGATGCTCAACTAGAGATCAAAACCTACGCCACAGTATGGGGCAACTCCTCCCCCTTACGTAGACCCTAAGTCCAGCTTTAGTCTTCTTGTTTCTCTCCAGACAGGCTCTGCAGGATGAGTACGTTTGTTCTGAACACGGCTGCATTGGCCTGTTGTTACAAGCCTCGCTACAGCTCGTATTTAAATGTAGTTGGAGTTCATTGTAATCCCAGTTATGCGACTGTCTAATACATTATGAGTCAGCGCAGCCCAGAGGGAAGTGGTTGGAGAGGGTTTTGGGCAGACTAATTCAATTTGAACTGTCTGTGAATAGACTGCAGACAGTCCCAGAACGGCATACTATAAACAGTGGAGTAAAAGCCAGGGCTTCATTAGAAGGTCTGCGTGCCACGACGACAGCTGACTTCATTGTGGCACCCTTCAGCGTGTTATCACATATAACAATCATCTTGGATCCCTCCCCAGGCTGGCCCGGGGCCCAGGGTCTGGCCCGGTCCATTCCTCCGCTCGCTTTGCAGAACAGTGACCGCAGAGAGCGAAGTTCTCACACAGAGTTGGGCCGCTCACTGGTTCTACACTGGTGGCACTGCGGACCGCCTCAGTTGCCCAGAGATCAAGGAGTGTTGGTGTATTGATGGCAGGATGGCGCGCTGCCTTGTTTCTGATACACAAGCCGAAGCAACATCAGATCCCTTTGTACCACACAAAGAGTTTGTGCCTTGTCCAAGGCAGCTGCCTCTCTGCAAGAGTGGAGTCTGTTTACTACCGATTCCTCAAGAAGGCCAGGTGTGAGAGGGAATATAAACACACCTGACACTGAAACCCCCACACGGAAGGTATATCTCTCCCTAAGGGCTATCTTGGCCTTTGTTGCTTTATTTTGGCTTCTTCTGCCTGACTCAAAGCCACCTCTGGGAACAACTGACTTTTCCCTTCACCTGCCAAAGCCGGACTGTTGAAACCTAGCTCTCCCACTCCTGCTACCCTCTGTCCACCTTTGCAGGGCAGGCTGCACACAGCTATTTGTTTTAGGTCCCGAAGAATGTGCCCATTGTCCGTCTGCAGCCATCCTGAAACGACTGCTATAAATGAGCCTTTTGTCCGAGCCCTCCGTCCTCCCCCCGCCATCCTGGTGCAGACAGAACTTATCCTGCGCCGGGCGGCGGAGACCACGATGATGGGGTTTAATGGTAGGTCGAAAGAAAGAGGGAGAAAGAGACACAGCGTGAGGAGGGGGAGAAGGGGATGTAAGAAGGGACACCAGGGGAACCGGAGGATATTTAGTTTTGGAGACAGGTGCATTCATCTTCTCCCTGCACACGTGAGGGACAACATGTGCCTTATCAGGGCGAAGAGAACCTGCAGGGGCTCCCCGTTGAATGGACTTTGTGATTAATGCCACAGCTGCGCTGTCAGACTGTGTGTTATAGAGGCTAATCATCTCCTCCCGGGACTGAAGCGACACTGATTTGATGCTATTTCCACAGTTATCATAATTTCTGCATTACGGTTGTGGTGGATTCTACATCCTACTGCGAGTTGTATTCTATATAACAATGGCTGAAAGACTGAATATAATTGTAGCAGTTTGATTTTCTGTATTCATTAATATTCTTCTACAATAAAGGTTTATAATATGACTGCTTTTATTTTTGTATTTTTTTTAACTGTGTTTTCTTTCTCCATATTCTCATATATATTTGCTGTAGGTTGCCACAAATCGTTTATGCCAGACAACATAAAGGCTAGAACAGAACTGCAAGGCCAAGACGTTGGTTTGAGAATCAAAACAGAAATGTCTTCACCGAAACATTATAGAGACAAAACACTGACCAGGGAGCTGCCCTACTGCCTCCACCACTAATATAAATACATGAGGGAGTTAGAGGAATGAATGCACTTCTCATAAAGCAGGTCGCACACCCCTACAGACACACACTCACGTCATACAGCACACGTTTATCCACTCCCTCACACATGCAGCCAGTGTGTGGCCCTACCTCTCTCTGGCTTTCAACCTTTTTTTCGCTTGGTTTGAAAAGGTGTAAAGTGTATGCTGGAGCGAAAGCTGCGGCTTATGTTTCATTTACAGACCACGGAACAGGAGATGGCTTCATAGTGTGCGATGAGTGAAGGGAACACACACACACACACACACGCACAAGCACACGCACAAGCACACGCGCGTAAAACTAGGATCAAAGAAATCAGAAGTGCCTACACACACATACACACACACAACGACAACGGGTAGCGCTGGTGAGTATAGGATCAAAGATACAGGCTTTTAATTCCAGGCACAAGCTAAGCACTGAAGAGTTTGATGCTGAGGCTTGAAACGAAGTAATAAGGGTCTCATCTGTTGTGATGCTGATACTGAGGAGACAACTGGGCTGCTCAGAGGGGACACACTGCTTGAATAAAGATTAGCATCCCAAACTGAAGGTAAAGCCCCTGCAGAGACAGCGGGAGAGTTTATGGGACGAGTATTTGAGGCTACGGTCTGGCAGCAATAAGGACATGGTTTTATAGCCCTGTCTGTTTGTAGACCGCTCAGTGATCATGAGGTTGAGTATTGACACTAAATTCATGAAGGATTTGGATCACAACCCCGACCCATAAAATGATTGTTTCTGGCACAGAGTACACAAAACGTGACCATGTTTGTTGGGGGTTGACACAAAATACCACGAATGCAAACGTGTGCAAGATGAGAAAAGACTCCTTGTAGTTCCTTATAGATATATATACTGGCTGGTTCATCTAATTAATCGCTGTATTTCCATGACATCAGGTGGCAAAGAGTAACTTTAACACTCACCGTGCTGAAGTTAGGGAAGAGGCTGAGGGGGGAGGATCCATTGAGTCTGAAGGGCAGGAGGTGTTTGAGGTCGAGCTGAGGCTGCAGAGGCCGTCCCGGGATGGGGAGGGAAGCCAGAAGGGGGCTGCCCTGGGCCGATGTACCTGGACAACACAAAGAGATAGATGTGAGAAGTTGAAAAACAAAAGGACATGTTAACACAGGGGGCCATTTCTGTCCCCGTGTGATTGTAGGAGGAGAACTGAACTGATGGCTTCCAAAAGGTCAGGTGCTGCTCAGAGGAGGCCTGACTTTGATTTATTAGGTACCAGTGGCACCATTACACCTCCAGCTGACATATAACACACATTGTACAACTCTAGTGTGTGTGTGTGTGTGTGTGTGCATGTAGCTGGGACAATACGGTGTGTGTGTCTTCTTATGCAGACAATAGGAGATGTACACGTGCACTTTTGCTGGAGACTTAATACTCTCATCACCCCAATTGCCCAGGCTGATCCCCCAAGGACAAGCCACACACACACACACACACACACACACACACACACACACACACACACACACACACACACACACACACACACACACACACACACACACACATCATTTAATTACTGATTTATTGGCGAAGGAAAGGTGCCTGTGCGAGGGGGAAGATGGGAGATATCGGATTTCAAATGGACCAGGGATGAAGAGATTTCTAATTTTCCGCTTGGCTGCGTTTCAGTGGACCAGTGTGCTCACCGGTGCACAGGCACTTATCCCAGCACCAGGATCAATCATCAGTGTCAGCTGCGGGTCACCGTGGCCACACCAACGTATGCCTATCATGTGAGCCCCCCTGCAACACCCCCCCAAACACACAAACACACACACACACACAAACAGACACACACACACACACACACAGTGAGGGGGTAGTACTCGATACTTGTCGTGATAACGCACACGACAGACAAAAAAAAAGCAATCACTGACTTTACAATAATACCAGCGGCTGAGAAATGCAGAAAGACAGCGGCCAAAAAAGAGCGACTTCTCAGAAAAGGGGAGGGAGATGTGTACGATTTCAGAGACAGATTGTGGGATAAAAAAGACAGAAACACTTGTTGGTGATGATTGATAATATATTCATAGCCGAGTGCATCATGAATGATGCTACTTTTTATTATCGCTATGAGAAAAGACACCAAGTCAACACCGAGTCTTGGCCAGTCTTGGAACTCAAATAGACATAGAAATTAATCTACTAATCTTCTCTGAATCTAAACTTGTTGACCTAAGAACCTTTGCAAAGTCGGACAATATTTCTCGCAAAAGCCAATCAGAGCAGACTGGGCTTTTTCGGGAGGGAGGCTTACAGAGACAGGCACTGAAACAGAGCATTTCAGACAGAGGGTGAATACAGGGATAATCAGACAGTCCGTATGAGAAAAATAATGTTTTTTGAACATTAAAGCACCAGTACAAACCCAAAATACAAGTATAGACCTGAAAATTGGCACGAAATGTCTCCTTTAAGGTTAAGAAAAGACCCTGTTTAAATAAGAAGCCATCTTTAATTATAGGTCTGCTGTCTCCACCATGAAAACAAAGTGCACTATACACTCATCCACTATCTCAACCTTTCTTTTGCTGCTGTATGTTCAGCGTGAAGTACAGAACAGAGTGATGGATGGGGAAATCTGTCAGTAGTCCGGCCCACGGCTTGGCAGGATCGGTGCATGTGGTTGGTGGGTGGTTGGGCTAAAAGACTCGAGCTCTGAGCATATGCTCCTCAGTGCTGGGCTAAAGCCTGCCTTTGCCATGTGTGGCTCTCTGCTGTTTGTCTGACACCCAGAGAGATGCAGCAAAGGTTGGACGCAGGCAGCCTCCAGACACGTGGGCAGCAGCCGGCGGGAGATCGCTCACACACTCAGCACACATACACATTCGCGGAGCAAGCGAGGAGAAGCCGAGTCTTCTCTTGGCAGGGCTATCAGTGAAAAAGCTGGGCTTGCAGGGAGGACGGTTATCAGCTGATAGTTCTTCCCCACCTCTCTGTGACTCCCTAGGCAGCTTATTAAATCAGGTGCTGGCTGTTTGCCTTTTTGGATGATAACGGAGCCGCAGCCCGAATCCAGGCATCTACAACAGCGAGTGAAGGCGTGTGTGTGTGTGTGTGTGTGTGTACACTGTGCTTGTATGTAGACCAGTATCACGCACATACACACACACAGAAATGCCTACGCACCTTTGAAAACAAATAGCTCCCGGGGCAAGAAAGAAGTCGATATGAACGCAGTCACATAACACACACACACACACACACACACGGCACATATTGCGTGTGATTCCAGTAGAGGGTACACTTTAAAGCAAAGCAACCGGCATTTTTCAAGCACATTTCTAGTGATTTCCAATGTGTTTTTGTGAGTGTACGAGCAAGGAAGAAGGATGGCTTATCAGCCTGCAGCCCCTGATAGCCTCCTCCTCACACTGCGTCATTTTCCACTCATTTAATGTTGCGTGTGTCTGAACACATGTATGCGTATGTCGGTATGTGCACATATGCTCTTTCTGTCCAGAGTCGTGTCTGCGTCGAGGCTCAGCTTTATTTACGCCTCAGTTGTGGTCCGAGGTCCAGACAGCCACTGGCAGTTGAGGCAAGGCCTGAAACCAAATGTCCGGCCTCTCTCTCACTCCCAGATGACTTTGCTAACGGATCTGACGGTCTCCGCCAGTCTGTCCCGAGGCAGGCCTCCTCTTCCTCCTCCTCCTCCTCCTCCTCCTCCAACCATCACAACAACGCATTCCTCCCTCTCATGACTCACTGGGCTTTGTTACACAACAGCCACCGTCACATCGCATCTACTCGGATGTTTGTGTGGTAACATCCGAGCCACAGAATTATTTTCTTCTGGCACATATGAGAAAATAATGGATTCAAACGTGCACAAGCAAACATACTGAGCCTTCCTTCCTCATTACTCTACTACTCTCACAGAATTAGCCATTCAACATTTAGGCCTTCTACTGTAATTCTCTTGTCATCACTCCAGTGCTCGCTTAGGTTTCTGACAAATTGCCTTCTCTCACATCTAAATACCTACGCCCAGCCCCCGTGCCCTGCAAACTGCTGCTGAGCGGCACAGGAAGGAGGAAAGGAGAGTAGGGTGGAGAAAACTGCCTTTCTATTTGTGGCCCAGTGTAATTATGTGGGATAGACGCTGGCACAGCAAGGGTCTTGGAGTTGGTTGAGTTGATCTTTTTCTTTTTCCCTCTTACTGTTTATAGCCTCTCAAAAGATGCACCACAATTTCTTGCTTAAAACAGCCATTTCAAGTCCTCCAAAAAAAGAACAACATATGTTTACGCTCAAGCATAGGCAGTACAAAGGAAACAGCGTCACTGAAAGGTCACACACTGGTTTGTGGACGATAGCTTTTAAAATATATATTTTTATATGGCCAAAATGTTACAATTATCTTTCACAAACTGAAAACACACTTTTAAAGGGTTAAAGTTCTGAGACCAAAACAAATAACTTTGGACTTTAACACGAAAGACGGCTGTTCGTTTCATGTTCTTTGGGTTTTGGTCTTTTTTTTCAAACTTTCGAACAGGAAGAAGTATTTTCCGTTAATTGTTTTTTTCACTGAAAAAGATTGCGTCAACTTATTTCTCATCACCTCATTTCAATTTTTGTAGACTCCAGTATGACAGACATCTCTTTATCGTCATTCGTGGCGCACAGAGAAGGAAACATCACTGAAAAAACCAGGACACCGTACTGCTGCTAGCGATGCGCCCTTGTGGGTCCCTGAGGACACACATGACTTTGGCTGTACTGTTGGTATAAAAAGACAAAAGGCTGCAGTGTTGAGCTAAAGTAACATGCAAGGCCTAAAGAATGCATGTTGAAATCCTTTGTGCGGTTTTTAAATAATACACCAGCGGAGGAGTTGTCTGTCATCTTGTTTTGTGGTTTTTATTCTTGGTAAAGTGATTTTTGGATTGTCGGGATAAAAGCTGTTGATTTCTGCTAAATGTAAGGGCCTTGTTCTCCACATCTCTGCTGCTCAGCCGTGAGTGCTGCCTGCTGAGTAACAGTTGGACTGTCAGACAGACCTTCGCCATCAGGCCTCCGATCCGATTATCCAGCTGTGATAATGAATATCTACACATCTAAACTTGAATATGGTGAACAGGGAAATTTGCATAGAAAATTGCTGACCGGTGAAATGATGAGCACTAAGTGCAGGCATAATGCGAGCATAATTACTCTGCCCCATGTGGATGATTCTTTTGTCAGTTGCCAAGAACACACAATAACCTCTCTTTTTGATGATGTTTAGCAGAGTCCTCATGTGCCAGAACTAAATGTGTAGACACTCGAGTCCTGACACGCACACTCAAGAGTCATAACACGATGATGCTCATTGTGCATCTGCCGCACTGTTGCCACGCTGCTTCACCATCCCCCAGCCACCCAGCAGCCGCTGCCCTGCCTCTGATGGGACTGGATCTGACAGAGCAGGAAGAGCCGGCAACCACAACCCCACACATTAATATAGAACCGGAGCCTTTTAGTTACAATAACCCAACCAACGGGAGGCTTTTTTTTTGACCGAGGAATGGAATAACCCAAGACATGCTATGCATACAAATGTCTTCCTCGGACACGCTGAGCCTGGAAATTGTAAATTGGCCTCACGGTGTATTAGAGACTTGCGGCCGTTTGAGGGCATGAAATGACATTGCACTTCCTCTGGATCTCCACTGAGAGACAGAGAGAGACAAAGGGGGAGGGGAAGGAAAGTGACTCTTAACAGCCAATTAGCTGCCGCTTGATCAGGAGGTGGTGTGAGGGCCAGCGTGGGAACCATTATAGCATGGAGGGAGAACATTAAGCACAATCAGTTTTAATTAAAAACTGCAGCTTTTTATTCCTCTCCATTCCCAGCCATTTCTCCCTCAGTTCATTTCTCCAGCTCTCCCTAAAATATGATGATAATCTGCAGACCTGAGTTTAATAAAATAGGGTGCTACAGGACTGATTAGATGGAAAAAGAGATGATGAAAGAACTTCAATCCGCCACCAATTAAGCCAATTTGATTGGTTCAAATGCATGAAACAGGCGAGAATTATGTGTCTCCACAACTGCAGTTATGATCTCATCATGCATGCAGTTATTCTAAATATGAGACTCAAACCTGGAAAGTGGCCAAATAAATACATTACTGAAGCAGCTTTTTCATTCAAATTGAGCTTTTTGGAGATTTATTTGTCTGTAAGCCACTTTCTTGTTTGAGTAGAGAAACGTAAACTATTCTCAATGGCATGCAATTCAAAATTTCCACAATGAGCCCTTTTATTATACCCTCCCTCTTCCCCCTCTCTCGTTTCCTTACCTTAAAGCCTTTAAAGTTGTTTATTCGAATCATATTTTCGCTCTTTTTTTTCTGGGTCACTCAGCATGCCGTGCTGGCTGCACTGTGACTTTATGTTGTGTACTGGAGTGTGTAAGTCAATGACTGTGTGTGCTGCACATGGCAGTTTGTATTCCGATGTGTGTGCAGCAGACAGATACAGTTTATTCTGTAAATATGTGCAAGGAATATTTGAGCAGAACCGAGCGAGGGGAGAAGAACTTGCAGGAATCTAATAATCTACATGATAAAAATATTTCCAGCCGAGATACTGGCGTCAGTCTCTAATAACATTGTGAGGATTTTTCTTGTGAGGAATATATTTAATCTCAGGACTTCCTTTCTGCGACCCTTTATGAAGATAATCTGCTCTTTAAAAATATCTGAAATATATGTGGCCTCCTTTCGCTTCCTTTTCCCAGGATTGCAGGAGGTGGCAGATTGCTCCACGTGGCTTATTATATGCAAGGCTAAGCACAGTTTGCCCCCCGACTGAAAATAGAGCACTCTCTGCGAAGGAAGATGACTTCATAACTTTTCTTTCACATGAAGCTTTAGAAGAATTATACAAAGTCGGACCCTGAATCTGTTGAGTTATCTCTCAGTCAAACCCCAAAATCCCACCTCCACTCAGTCGGGCTTCTGCTCTCCTGCTGCGTCGGGTAAATTTCTAATCATTCTAGCGCTTTGTTAATCACAGACGACACAATGCGAAGGAGTGAGATAAGAATGCAGGAGAGCCCTCGTGCCGCTCCGTCACAGCGTGGATACAGCTTATAAATCAAATATGACCCGACATTGAAGTTTAAAAGAGATCGATATTCAGCCTCTGGCTTCAGCTGTGATGCTTCCTCATCATAGAAAGATATCAACCTTTGCCTGTTACCCGCATTGATAAACAACAAGGTTCAAATCAAATTATGGGAAGCACTGTGCCCTGAAATTGCTGTCTTTTTTCTTGCTGTTATAATGTAACACATTGGCATTAATAGATGCTCTTTTCAAACTACAGAAGAAATGTCAGCGGCATGTTTGGGTCTATACCTGGTTTGGCTCAGCGGTGAGTTTCGGCAGTGCGACGGTGGCAGTGGGACCTCGTAGAGATGCTTCTTCTCCCGGGCAGTGTCTATAATGACTTCTGTCAGGCAAGCAGCGAACAGCGCGTTGCTGCCGAACCCAACCTGAGCACAGGCAAAGCCCATCTGTCAAGCTGGGACGATAAGCCTGGAGCCACCCAGAAACAAATTGCTCAGCTTCCCCACTGCGAGGCCCTACGAGGCAGACGGCTACAGAGATGCTACCCCTGATGCTACGCAGGCAAAAAGAGGCAGAGAAGGGAAATATCAAACACATTAATCTATGCAGATGGCGCCGATGGCCAGTCATTGCTCTGCCGGAGCAGCAGCTGTACACACAACTTCAACGTGACGATAAACAGCAAAGAAAGAAGCAGAAGATAAAAATAAGGAAAATACATTTGTATTTGCTTTCAAGCCTTAGGGTGAGCAGCTTTAATAAGTCTCCCACACTTTCTTAATCTCCTCCCTTTTGCTTTGCGAAGGTAATGACAGCTGTCGGACCTTTCCCTCCAGGTAAAAAACAACTTTTATGACAATCTGTTGAAAAGGTGGGAGATGATCAAAGCCAGACAACTATGACAGTTTTAACATCCGTCTGAGAGAGTCAACGCTGGCATCGTCTTCCTTTCTTTGTGATAACCAGCATAACCAACTCGCAGTGGCGCGTGAAAACACAAATAAACATTCAGAGCCATGCCCACACGTACGCAACAACCCGGGCCTGCAGGAATTCTGCAGGAGTGACAGGAACTCAGATGAGGTTCATTTCCTCAACAAATTGAGTCATTTGTGGAAGTGGCATTAAGTGCAACATCGTTTTTACATGAATAAATATCAGGCTGGTCAACCAAGCGTCACGCAGCCATCATGCCAACTGTGACAGGTCATTATAAATTGATTAGATGTGGTGGGCAGGCCGGGCTGGCTCCTGCCTTTGAGAGAGAGGGAAGCGGAGTACAGGAGAAAATAAGCACAAGACAGAGGTTGCTTTCTAATTTTAACTCCTCGGCTGATGAGTTGAGCAGGAGATGAAAACAAAATCACTCAGACACAAAAGGTGGTTACGAGGCTGTGACGAATGGGAAGCAAAAATGGAGTTGTAGCTGAGCGCAACAAAGTGTCTCTATCCTTGAATTTCTTCAAATAGTGTATCACAACACACAGACAGACACACAGAAAAGACAGAAAAGCTCTTTACAATTAATTTACACTCTTATCGCAGGCGAGAACATCCCATTTATTTATATAAACGACACTGGAAAACATCTTGCAGAGAGCATTGCACTGTACATTACTTTTGCATTATTACATTAACGTTCATGCAAAAGAGCTCCTGTATTTGCAGCAAGCCAGCAAATTGACTTTATAGAGCAGATTATTTTTTTCTTTCTATCAAATGGTCTGCTGATCACCTACATTAATTCCACCTGAATTTGTTTTCCTCATTCATTCTCTCTGTTTTGTTTGACTTTTCTCAGCTAATTTGAATTCCGCTTTCAGGCGTGTGTCTAGAGCCAATTAAAACTCTTAATGGAAATGTGTCCTAGCTATTGAAAGGCAAAGCTTTCCTGTTCTTTTTAAGTCTTAGCTGTAGGGCCAGCATTTTTTTCCTACCTTTTAACACATAGCAGGGGAGTGGAAGACGGCTCTCATATTATTTCAGGAACAAAAAGGCAGTTACATGAGAATTATGACACGGGAATACGACTGTGGTAATGAAAGTCCTTCAGCTGCGAGGGTTAGCACAGTGGTAATGCATAAAGTAGCTCACATTCTATAATGTAGATAACACATCAAGAAAAAAACGAAAGATAATTAAAAGATCATTACAATTAGCCAAATGTGCTTTCAAGATATAACATCTTTGTTGACTGAAGGCAAAACTGAGAGACAATTTATTGAAATAATTTACCCCCTCAAAATGACCGCGCTCGGAGAAAAGGTCGGCTCAAAGACAATGCCAATATGGAAAAACAATTACCCCCGGGTTGCTCTTTAAATGCCCTCGCTCTCAATCAGCGGCGGCCTTACGACGTAACAGAGCTAATTTTGCCCGACCTGGACTATAATTGTTTTAAATCAACCTCATGCCTCAGCGTCACTGACAGAATAATTGCTCAGGAGCGTGCAGATTAATCTACAGAAGCACATCTGTGGGACTTCATTTAGGAGTTGCAGTGCCATGCCTTGTGGATCCATTAGACTCACTCGGTGTTCAATCCTGTACAGCACATGCAACTAAACAAAGGTAAAACAATGGGTGGGAAACAAGCGAACACAATTATGCCCAAACTGCTCAATATTCCCATGCACACGGTTTCCAACACTTAGACGACAGATGCAGAAAGAAACAGCTGTGAAAAACTGCCTCACATGACCAGTTTCTTATCACGCCGACGTCTAAACACCTGTTAATGGAGGAGAAGTCAGGCTCAGACACAGTCAACACATTTCTACAAAAGAGGAAAAGTGTCATCGTTTGATAAACGCTGGCCCCTAATCAGCGGCGGCGAAGAAATTTGGATTGTGAGCCACTTTCAAGCTGAGAGAGGACGGGCCGCTCGACAAGCTCTTTGAAGAGAAACAGCTGCGAGCTGCAAATTGGAAAGTCTTTGTGAGAAGCTGCTCTGCCCTTTGTTATCTTCTTCCTCCTCTCCTCACACTGCTGGCATGCAGATGTCTCCTCTCATTCCTCATGAGTAATTACAGAGATGGGAGAACGGCATGAAGGGCTCATTCTACGTACGAGACATTGTACTGCAGGCGGCACACCCGAGCCAGGCAGCCGGCGTCTCGAAATAGGAAAACTTCCCCACGGCAAATGATTTAACGCGTCGCTCTGCAGCTGCTGACTTCGTGGTGCTTCCAAAATGACGCAGCAGACACAGTATGTGACCACCCATGGTTTTATACGATATACCCTCCACTCTAGCTGTAAGGCCCTCCTGCTCTGCCAGGATGCAGAGGAGAGACATGGGGCCGAGCAGATAAGGATTCTTATCACAGCCGGTGTTTGAAGGAGTGAGGCCGTCGGGTTGCTATTGGTCAGCATGTGAAGAGAAAACGAAGCGCAGAGGGATGGATGGATAGGCGCAAGTGGCGAAGGGAGCCGTGTGGCCAGGGTGTTATAATTGTGAATTCCCTCAGAGTCTCGGACACCTGCTGGTGTGGCGATAAAGAGCGAAAAGCAATCACTGCAGCTAGCCGGCAGCAACAACTGGCATCTCGCTGCCTCTCAACCTGCTACTTGGGTATTTCTCTCAAACACAACCGGCTTTCTGCTATAGGTCAGCTCCCTCTGCGAGAGGAGAGGAGAGGCTAACAGTTAGTCCAGTTAAGAGTCCAACTGTCTCAGCGCGAGCCTCCTGCAAAACTAAAAAATGCAAAGCAGCCTGTGTGGAGGAAGTTCCTCGTTCAACTACAGGCTGCCATTTCAAACTAACTTCATTACCCACAGAGGTCAAGGACATGTGGTCTCGCTGCGAGTGGGTCCTCAGACTCTCTAGAGAGCATTTCTCATTAGTGTGATTCCAGCTCAGGAATATAATGCGAATCCTTGGGATGATTCTTTGCTCGTCACGGAGAGACCATCAGCTGTTGCAGTCAACCAGCGCCGTCTCCTGAATTATTCATTTCCTGTTTACAGCAGGCGACAGGTGCGTGACCTCTGTGATGAGTGCCCACGGTGTCTGGGAGAAGTGGTGACAAGGGAAGGTGAGGGGAGGGGGAGTTTGAGGGGGGGGGGGGGGGGGGGGGGGGGCCTCGGAGGGACAGTACCGGAGACGTGGAGGAGTAAGGGGAGGATTCAGAGGAAACTGCCAATTTGTCAGACTCAGGTGCTCGGTTTAGGCTCAGGGCTACGTTTGCTTTTTCATGCTTTTGATTTTAATTCTGTGGCAGGAAATACAGCTTTAGCAGACGTTAAGGTATGGCTTCATGCAAGGTTTTTTGATGGGGGTTGAAGCAGGGGTGAAAAAAACAAACAAGTAAGGTGAATTTCCCCTAAATGGAAGTGAAACCAAGGGTGGCAGGGGAGTTGAGGAGGTCTGCCAAGCTTGAGCTGCACATCAGCTGAGTGGCATTTACTGTAACCTTTCCCCTGGCTTTTAATAACTGCCGCAGAAACAGCAGAAACACGGATCACTGCCATTCACTGCGGACGCCCGGGAAATGCAGACGCATCTCCCGTCGCAGTAGGCCACACAGACCCCATAAACACCCAGAGAGGACCACGCAGGCCAACACTAAGCCGCTTTCTGCTCCATGAGAACATTATTATCAGTATGCGAGCACAAACGAGATGTAATAGCGGTATGGCCGATAAAAAAAGAAGAGGAGCACCGCAGAAAGCCAAAGAAACAGCGACGGACAGACAAAGAGGGTAGAGGCTGGAAATAAGCGGATGTTGTCAAAAAAACACAGGCGAACCCGTCTGGTTTGTTTAGTTTAACACGAAAGAAATACCAAACTGAATCAGGAATTCGATCTGGTTCACTCGGCCTGAACAATAGTCTCTGACACCTGATAGCTCCAGAATAGGCCTCCCCTTTATTCACATGCATTGATGTGGACATCTGCATGGACACACACATGCACACAAGAATGCATTCAAAGCAAACACACACTCTCCGTATGATGCATGGGCTTCACCTTCAGGCAACTGCGGAAAGAGACAGAAATTTCTCCCCTTCGGCCATCTACTGCTTTAGACAAAAATAACAAACGGCTGAATGATATAGTGAGCTGTCCCCTGTGGTTGTAGAGCGGGAATGGACCCACATCTCCGAGACAGCGGGTACAAATGGCCCGTCTCTATAACCGTCTTCTCTTTCTCTCTCGCGTTCTCTCAGCTGCGCATCCACAGAGACCTTGGCCGATCTCAAAGACAGATTAATCTCGATTGAAAGTCGCTGAAGTGTCCTCAAGCGTCAAAGCGTTGCTACTTATCGCGGGAGAGCACAGCGGAGACGATCCAATGAAAAGACTGGAAATAAGCGCTGAGGTCATTTGGGATGGACGAACACCCGCAAAGCGGGCAGGACTGTGAAGTGCGCACGGACTTGGTTAAACCCTCGTAGTGTGGGATTTTGATCCAACAGAAGTCTGACTAGTGAAGCTCGGACGGCTGCGGTTGGAGCTGCATGGATGTCGTGGTTCCACCAGGGAAACGTTTTCCTCTCACATGAAATCATCTGGATCTTAATGTGTAACATTACCGCTTCACTTTGCAACACTGCCTGAACTCTCCATCTGTCAGGGGTCACCAGAGGGAAGCAGATGTTTAGTTTTGGAAACACCACACAGTGAAACTATTGTTTAGAGGAATCAACAAACATTTTGTCATTCACTTAATGACGATAGAGTTGATCCAATTGAACTCTTGTGACTTTGAAATGATGAGTTTAGTGATTGTTCTCTTCAGTAAATTAAGTTTCTAAAGAAACATAATTAGCATAGTAGAAGCCTTCCCAGCAGACATTGCTCTTATATTATTGAACTTGTTAGCTAGTGTTAGTGGAATTAACTCATCTGGTTTTACATCGGCATGACTCACATTATGATACGACTTGAAATGTTATTTTAAGATAGCAGAGAAAAAGAAGTGAGTGTGGCTTTCCTACAATCCATACATGCATTTTGGGTGTAAATAATTACATTTCTTTCTCATTGCATGCTCTTAGACATGACACAACGTCAGGATCTATTTTGAATACAACTCCATGTTTTATTGTATCATCGAGTCAAGCTAATTAAATATTGACATCGTATTATTGATTGCAGACTTTTTTTTTTACAATGTAATGCCCACAATATATTTCATTCATCAAGTTTGAAGCCCCAGTGAACTTGGCGTCAAATCTTATAAAGGTGCTGAGCCGCAGCTTGAAGCTAACGGTTCAAACTACAGCAACATTTTAAAAATGTTTAGAAATAAATTCATGCTGCAAATTTAGATCTTACATAAAGTGTGGCATATAATACAATGTACTGTACTTCAAAACACTCCTGTCTATTCTGCCATAATTTGTGTAACTTTTAATAAATGTGTATTTAAAATACCTTCAACAGAAATGAATGTAACATTGAATGTGAGTTGCAGATATAAAATATGGTCCATGGTGGGTGGGCTGTGACAAGGTCTTACCACAGAGTTACATCAGTCCTAACGTCATGGGGATCAATGCCATGCAGCATCTAAGGGAGTCATCGCTATAAGTTGCCAAAGGTCTGGTGTAACGTGAGCTTTGTTGATCTTTGGCTATAACACTGTACCCCCGGGTCAGCTAACTCACTTCAGACTGTCTGCGCCTGTCTGCTGAGACAAAGAGGATTTACCGCTAATCTGGCTTTAACAACAGCAGCAGAGCATAACACTCCAGAGAAGAGGACTAATCGTGATTATCAAGAGGGAACAATTACCTCTAATAAAATCAATTTTGCTGATTGACAGAGAGAACAAGAGCAAACAGTTATTTGATTGGATTTGATTCGAATTGAGTTTGTATAGGATAACACACGAGAAGAAGAACCTCAACAAATGACCCTGACATAAGCTAATCCTTATTTCAAACAACATAAATCAGAATTGTTGACCCAAAAACTTTGAGGTGCTACTGATGGATTTGCGCAAGGTTTAAATTCTGCTGCTCAGTTATCCCCAGAAAGAAGCGCTCACCCTTCAAGCTATCAAAAAGCAGCACAAGCTCGAGTACCAAAACGCACAAAGGCAGCTGATGAGCTGACAAAAAGGTTTGATTGTAACACAGAGCAAATGTTGAATTTGATTGCAGTAACGAGGAAATGGCTTTAACAGGTGGAAGTGTAGCCGGGGAAGTGTACAATTCACAATCCCGCCTCGTTAGTAAGCAAATGAATTCAATCACCTCTCTTTGGTAAGAGGCTTGATAAATCCCCTCAAAGTGGTGTGTGGCTTTAATAGATGCAGAGCTGCTAATGCATCGCTCTCATCCACGCATGCGTTCGCTATTCCGCTAAGATTAGCCTGAACACAATTGTTGGCCTCAAGCAAAAAAAAAAATAAAAATCAATGAGGTTGGAGCTCCGTGGGGAGCAGTGAGGAGTATTTTTTTTTTATAGCTTTACAAATTGTATTCATATGTCCCCGGAGAGAGCCAACTGCATGAGCTTATGCTCGAGGGGAGGGCAGGAGCGGCAAACGGGCAAGGCGATGTCGGGAAATGCAGATTTGAGACGACAAGCTGTGTCCTCCACGGAGGCTCAAAGAAGAGCAGGCACAGCTCCTCTGGCCCCAAACCAGGAGCTAGTTTCCCCCAGATCAGAGGAAAGCAGTGAAACGCCATTTCTACAACCCGCCAATGTCCAAGACACAGCACGGCGTGTCCACCGGGACTCTAATCACAGACCTGAGAATTAAAAGATACAGAAAACAAGATGGTCGAACACAGACTTGTGCCTCGAGTCTTATTCTGAACACTGAAAAATGTCTTCAATGACGCCTTGACATTTGCGGCATTAAAGGCCAATCAATGTATCGGTTGTGTCAGAGCAGGACAGGAGCGTTCATTCAGCCACAACTTAGACCGAATCAAACGCAGACAAAACTTATCTCTCCATGTCTGGCAACAAATCCTCCCTGCAGCCCTAATCAATTCGTTTGACAGCCTCTTTTTAAACACATACATGCACACACACACACACACACACACACACACACACACACACACACACACACACACACACACACACACACACACACACACACACACACACACACACACACACACGCGTGAGGCACTGTGATGATTAGCCTGTCCCACTTAATCACTTCCTATTAGGGACACCTGCAAGGTTGCAGCAGTCTTGTGTGATTATGTGTAATCATAGAAATGTCACATTCGAATGATAAGCAGCACGGTAAGGTAAGATGGCTCCAAGCACACCGCAGAATCACCGCTATTCTCATGCATGGGGAAAAATATTGATTTAAGTCTCACAAATATATATATAAAAACATATTCACACAAGACTCACACATAATTTAGCATATGGTTTGCAGGCGTTTAAATACAAACAAGCCAAGCACCCACACTCGGCTGGGGGGAGGGGGAGGGGGGATATCTGCTGTGGATAAAAGACAACCCTTATCAGCTTCTTCATAGAGGAGCTGGGAATGAAGGCATTTTCTCAAATGAAAGGCGGCCTTTGGAGATAAGCCGAGAGAGACCGAGCTCAACTAAGCTTTCAGATTGGACTGGGCCTGCAGAGGGAACAGAGGAGGACGGGAAAAACAAACTGAACGGATGGAATGATAGATGGGTAGATTGTGGATGAGGTGATGGGAGGATGGTGCAGGCTCGTATTTGGTGCTGTGTTGTGCTTGGAGGCAGATGCGTGCCTACACAGGAGGAGTGCGCGGCTTTTGTCTGCCGTGGAAGTGCTTTCATAAAGCGTATTTAGAGGATGTGGGTGTGAAAGCTATTGTGTTGACCCCGGTATTTTGTCTGTGCCGGCGTGCACATGTGCGCCGATGCCTTCTGTCTATCCCTGCGCTCGCATGCTGGCCCTGTCTGCACAGCGAGCTGGCACATCTTCTCTGCTGCGCTGGGCTGTGAGCCGCGCTAGAATAACCCACTTCAAAGAGGCCCATTGTCACACACTAATGTGGCAAACGGCAGCTAGCGAGACTGGATATTCCCTCTGAGATGGGGGAGGAAGAGTGGTGTGGGAGGGGATGGAGAGCAGAAAGAGTGAGAGAGAGAGAAAAAAATAGGTTTGTTCGCAAAACTCACTGCTGTGCCAACATTAATCATGTAGACTCTCATAAAATCATTAGAGCTGATCATTCCCAGTCAGGCTCTCTCCACAACGGCTCAGTACTGACGGCAGGATGCGAATGCCAATTTCTGTAGGAGATGTAAGCCAACACACCAACACACTCAGAAACGACACTAACACACACCTTTGTAGTGCAAAATATCAACACAGAGAAGTGAGACAGCTGAACTAAACAGCAGGTGACTCGCAATGTATTTATGTACAAAGCTCGTACATCTTCTATGTGTTTCATATATAATTATGTTTGCAGACCCATGCACTGTATTTATGTACTTGCAACCAGATTTAGTTTTTTTCCCCACTAAACTCATTTAGGTATATTCATATTCTGTTTGTGTGTACTCATTGCAGCCCCATTACACATTTATACCACTGATGGCATTTAAATGTGTGTCTGCCTGAAACAAGAATGCTAGAATTTCTACATTTGCATTCGTGGTTTTTCATTTGATTTAAGTGTATCATAAATTGGCAACGTGTGTTCTGCTGTGCACATGCTCTGCCAATTAAAATGTGTCGCTGTGTATGCGTGTGTGTGTGTGTACAGAAAATGCTTACTATTTATACTTGGGATTGCATCGTGTGTGTGTGTTGGTGTGCACGGAAAATGCAAACCATATGCTTCGGTGATTGCATTTTGTCAATTGATTTATGTATATTCATTTGTTGTTTAGGCACAGCAATTCAATGCTGAGATCTACTTTTTGTGTGCGTTTGTGTGTCTACAAAAAAATGTATACTATAATTTATGTATTGTGTTTGCCTTTATCCAATAAATTATACATTTTGTGCAAGTCTTAATTTTGTGGAGTTTGTTCACATAAATTATTTAAGATTTAGAAGATTTTTTTATCAACTGACTTTTATACGTTTATATGTTTTTACTGCTGTTTACAACTGCTGTAAACAAAAACAATTCAAAAAACATATCTACGTTTATTGAAAGGTCGGTGGATCAATTTATGAAAAAATAACAAAACAGATTATGGTGTTACAGCAGCTCTTTAGTTATGTGTGAATACAGCCTTTATTATGTTTCCAATACTTTCCATATAATTATGCTTGTGTGTACTGCACTAATACAATCGGACATTAATTCCCAGCCGCTGTAATTACTCTGGCGAGCGGTGAGCTGTTAAGCGCTCCTGAGATGGCGTGCAGTACAGGCGTGGGTCAGCATCCTGATGGCTAACAAAGAGCTGCAGCAAACACAGCCATGAGAGCTGGACCACCGAGTCTCCTGTTTACACTTACCAGCATTTACACATAGCTGCACTCTATTATGCACATCGGCCCATGGAGCATTGCAGATCGCTGGTCAGGGCACCGGGTTCTGATGGCTGGCGTTGACTGTAAAGTCAATGTCCTTTGTTAATATCTCAGCTGCTGATCCTTCTCCTCCTGCTTGGTGCTCTGTGGTGGTCACATGGAGAGGCTGGCGTCATGATTTACAAACGCACTTGAGACAGAGCGAGAACTTAGAGAGAATAAGAGCGCGCAATCCTTTTCAAGTTATATTCCCTTTAAGTTTCAATCCGTTCTATTTTCCACCTGTCTCAGTTTCTATAGCACTCTCTCTTTTTTTCTTTATGCACTACTTCTCATCCTTCAGTTGAGTCTGTCTTCTCTCTCAATCATTTATGTCGAGGTCAGAGAATGAAGTGGAGGAGAAGTCGACCATTTCCGTTAGAAGTTGCCTTACCTGCTAAAGACCAATGGATTCACAAGGGCAGAAAAACACACACACACACCTACACACACACCTACACACACACACACACACACACACACACACACACACACACACACACACACACACACACACACACACACACACACACACACACACACACACACACACACACACACACACACACACACACACAGACACACAGCACTGGGAGATGATGTGCTGCTGCTTCCCTTCAAGTTCCTCATCTTTAGCCTCAGCACCCGGGGAAAGAGAGGCTAAGTGGTGAGGCTTTGGTGCCGGGTGCAGCGCGGGACCATTTCTCATGTTGTCAGAGCTCCCGCTGGGCCTCACATACGCCTGCAGCTCTCAGCATCCAGAAGCCTTCACTCCAGCAGGCGGGCCAATCAAACCCACGCTGTCACTACAGTGAAATGACTTGAACTGTCACTCACACACGGGGGCCCCCCTGAGGCCAGAAAGGGACACATACGTACAAACTGTGCATACAAGCGCTGCATGTGCAAAAGTAGACGCATATCAAATTGCACACTTGCATATTAATAATCTCCAGCACTGCATTTGTACCAGGTCTTGTCTCTGTCAGACAAAGAGGACTCTGGACTTTATTTCAAGACTGGTCTTGGTCTTGGTTCCAGCTCAACCCCTTAAAGTCTTGGTCATGTCTATGTCGCCATACACTCTGGTTCTTGTCATGACTTGGTCTCGGTTCAGGTGGTTTTGACTACAACAATGGCCTCTACTACAAAGAACATACAAGTCTGTGTATGAAAAGAGAAGAAAAGGATCTTACGAAATATCAATGGGGGTCAGGGGAAACTATTGTCTGGGTCATGTTTCGGCAACTTCATTAACTTGATTAACCTCTGCTCTTTGCCGACCTTTGACCTGTCTGAAAGGCGCCTGCAGGTCCATGTAGACGGGTCTAATTATCGTTATGGCATCGGCCCACCCCGCTCTCCAAGCCCTTCTGAATAACATTCCCGGGAAAAAAATCCTTCACACTGAAACACATTCAGCTTGACATATGAAGTGTGCTATTTCCTCTCATTCATGGTCTTTCCTCATTTTCAGAGATAAAACCCAGGTAAAAAAATAAGTGAATGAATTCAATACAAAATGTAAAACGTTGTTCCATATTTAAACGAAAGCTTCATCAATTTTTTTTACTCCTGTGACCATGTTGGAATGGCAAATGTGATGCAGCAGAACCAGAGAGATTGTCTTTTTTTATTCCGCACCTGCCGCCTACAAAGAGATAAGTAGCGGGCGATAGAGGTCTGGAAAGCTAACTTTTCTGTAACTTCACACCCCCAAATGTATTTAATTTGCTTGCATTCATTAATTTATTTCCGATACCTTGTTTGTGCAGGCTTCATGCAACTTTCTTTTTAAATTATGTACAGAGGTACTCCCCAAGACCTATAAACAGACTTTGACGTGTACGATTGCTGGAGTCCCTCTTTCATATGGTGCAATCATACAAAAATAAATTGGTCAGAGGAGAGTCAGATATTGTTCTTTTTCCACAACAACCTCACAATACAAAGTGCTTATAAGACACTTTGTATTGTGTGTATAGTTTGGACTCCAGCACCTAATTACAAGATGACTCCTCAAAGTCACTGAGCATCAGAGGATGAGTTGCAACATTGTGAGAGCTTCGATGAATAGAATCCTCCTTTAAACTCACATCACCTCCTGGACTGATCTCTACAGGGAGAGATCAAACAAGATCAAGAACAGTGACTACAGCAGGACCTAAAAAAAAAGAAAATAGAGTTTTGGAGTGATAACATGCCCCACTGTTCCCGTTTCCCGGGAGCAATGGCTGACTGCCACATTAAAGTGACAAAGAGCCACACACATGCATCGACTACTGCATAAAAGTGGAATAGAACTTTACACCAGTGGGACAGTATATAAAATGCCGTACGATGAGAAACAATAAATATGAAATAATATATTATACAGTTAGTGGGAGTACGAGACATTCCTCTCACTCTCTCGGGAGTCTTTACTGAGATGACGCAGACTAATAGGAGCAGAGCTAATGAAAAATAAAAAAGTCAGTGTGACTACATATTTGTCATTGGAGGTGAGGTGTTTGCTGAGCTAATAGAGCAGTGGGTTATTTGTCTCTGCTGTGTGTGTGTGTGTGTGTGTCAGAGAAATAGAGGGTTTAAATGGGTTGAGCAGGAGCTGGAGAGCTGCCACCTTCATCCCTTTGGCTCGCGAGGGATGAACAAAGAGACAGGAGGCTCAGGAGATCCATCCATCATAATGTCTCATTGCCTCTCACACTTTGCGTTTGTATGTGCTCACACACACACACACACACACACACACACACACACACACACACACACACAGACACAGGCGCGCGCTTTAACCCGAGACGCCAAAGCAAATCACACACTCGAGGAAGAGCTTGTCCGTCTGAGAGGCTGACGTGCAGATGTGGAGTTGGTGGGAAATGGAGCAAAGCCCCCCTCAGTACAACAGAGCGGCCTTTTAATTAACCCCCTCACTCACACCACCTGCACAACCACTTCAAACAGACGTGCTTTTGCTGTCCACTGCTTGGGAACCACTCCAGCCTCTACACATTAAAGCTGGAAGCGAGGGCCAGAGGACAGAGGCGTCTCAAGGTTGAGAACTGCCTGTTTGGGCTAAACATATGCTATCATTACGCTTGTCTATCTCTAAGAAACAACACGCTCTACTTATTTTCATCAATCTCTCACTGCCCGACTTTCAGGATGTGCCCAGCCCCCTACGGTCTCGGACTGTAACCCTAACCCCCTGTAATTAGTCCCGATCAAGCTTGGGACCCTGTTTAGCAGAGATTAACCCGGTTGCATTCCCACCCCCCTTCCCACCCCTCAGATTCTGCAGATAAAAAAGGGGTGGACGAGGAAGAATGGCACCCACTCCCAGAGGGACAGGCCTATAATCAGCCCTCCCACAGCCCCACAGCCTGTCTCCTGCCCGGGGGGGGGGGGGGGGGGGGGGGGGGGGGGGGGGCGGTCACGGGCGGTTGGGTAAAGTGAGACATGGTTGATCCCCCACCACCGGTTCTTTTTCCTCCTCAAGTCAATACTGAATGGGAACGGAGCCCTGCCTCTCCGAAGGCAACAGCACGGTGAATGATCATGGCCGACGTCGTCAAGTAACTGTTATCTGGTACTGAGGAGAAGCTGATGCGGCCACAGAGCTCCCCTGTGAGCCACCAAGTGGCTTTTAAGACGACGTGATGGCCGTGCGGAAATCAGCACAAGACAAAGGCCTAGTGAGTAGTGAGGGCTCCACTTGACATCAGAGCTGCACTTTTATGAGCCGACTAAAAGGGCGAGAGGCAGAGAACACTGACATGAGAGGGATGGAGGCAACATTTCAGTGAAACACCTCCACACCGAGGGCTTTGGTGCCCCGCGTATACATCCATGCACACTGGCGGAGGGATTGGGAAGTGGCGTTTGGGAGGAGTAAATATCTGGAGAAATGCTAATGTGGCATCCATTTGCATGAGTCATTGGCCCGTGAACCGAAGCCATTTTAAGAGCACCGACATCTCAACGCGCCCCACAATCTCAGCATATAGCCAGATCCCTCACATCCAGCGGCCTGGTCTACCTGTGTGTTTCTGTCCGAGTGAGTCTATCGAAATCCAAATCCTATCAGCGTGCTCCCTTAAGGCCTTTGTAATAATCTTGTGATTGTCACTTTCAATTACTCTTCTGTCTTCCATTTATTTTGACACTGAAAGGTACGAAACGGCTCAAAGCTCAGAGCCGGATGAGAACAGGTACATTTTGGATGGAGAAAGAAAGAGAAGGTTAAGTAGCTCCATCCCTCAGTTCAGCTCACACAGATCCATGTACAGCTTCATTCTCTGATATAATCAGAGATGCAAATGAAGTGAAGAACTTCTTTATTCTGGATTTAATGGGTCTTTTCTTTCTAATTTTCAGCTATTATTAAGCTAATCAAAAGTATTAAATATAGTCAAGATTTTCTATTCCACCGTTAAGAAACCTCACTATTAAATATAATTCAAAGCATGTTGATCAATCCTAATAAAAACAAATGAACAAGTAATTGTCTGAAGTCTCTCTGTGAAATATGAAAATAAGTTACTATTATTTTAGAAGCTTGTCTTTGACTCTATATATTATTAAGAAAAGATGAAAAATATCCTTTACACACCGCGCTGTCCAGTCATCCTCTGCGCATAAACTCGCATAAGCCTGTTTCACACAAATCAGTTCTTCAATATCAATATACAATAATTCTAGCACTATCAATGTTCAACGAAGAAGTATTTGCTGATTATTTGCTCGTCAATGTACATTTACAGAACAGGCCAGGTCACATTTATAGGCCAACTATTGACAATCCGGATGCTTTCGGACTTTCTCACTTTTCAGAAGAGACAAATTCATTATTAATGTGCAAAATCCATGTGCTATATTTTCCAAATATAAGAATAAACCTCCAGCTACGGGGCAATGAGGAGCTCAGGTGTCCGTAACTCCGCACCAGTCGGGACGCGCACATTTGGATTTCGCGATCTGAGCTCCATATAACTTGATCGAGACAGTTTAAATTCTGCAGTGAACACTACAGTGACGTGTCAACGACTACATGACCGAAACTGTTGATACATCCCGCATGGAAACACATCACGAAACGACTTTTTTTGAACGCTCGGCATGCGCGCCCGCTTATTACTTCATCACCATATTTCTAACAGTCCCGACATTCACTCCGCCTGCTCCTCTTAATGATGCCTTTTAATGCCATGTACTTTATTTAGTTTAGGGTTAGGGTTAAGACCACTTCTTTCTCATAATGCCGCTGCAACATTTCTATAACATCCACATGGCCATCCGCCGTGATGCTTCTGGAACCCTTCCCATGTGTCAAAGGGTTTCCTTTTCAGCGCAGCCACTTCATCCCCGGTAAAGAGTGCAGTCTTGGACACTTACCGATCAGCATCGTGCGTCCAGGACAGTATCCGCGTCTCTCCAGTTCGGCGTGTCACCGTGCGTAAAAACGGTACAAATGTTACGCACTTTTATCCCCAGAGAAAGAGGACATGCACGACGCACAGGTGCGAGCCGGAGGCGTCCTGTAGTTGTAAAGAGCCACGTATTTCTATTGGAGTCGATTCAGATTGACTATTGACTTGTTCCCCTCTCTTGTCTCTGTAAATGACAACTATTTCTTTGCAACACTGTATCCTTTTTTCCTCCGTCTTTGGCGACCAATCCCCGAGAAATCTCAGATCCTATTGAAGCGCGTTATCCTCAGTTAAATCCTACTGCTCGTGCTGCTGCTCCGCGTGGCCTGAAGGAGGCGAGGAATGGGTCTGCTGGAGAGGGGCTGGGTGGAATTGCCTGCTCTCTCTCTCTCTCTCTCTCTCTCTCTCTCTCTCTCTGAGTCCTCTCTCCTTGCCATCCCTTCCTCTCTGTAGTCGCACCTCTTTCTCCCTCCTCCTCCTCCTCCGTGGGCACCTTTTTTTTTATCTTGACAGAAATGCACAGATGGTAAAATTAGCTGCTTTTTTCCCACAGTCTTCCTACCTGTACAACTTGGCACCACATTAGCCCTCTTGTCAAACTTACTGTCTCACAGGTCAGCGCTGCAACTGATGTTCGAGACATATGTTTGCCCTGCCGTGCAGGGAAAGAAAAAAACACCAGGAGCAGTGGGAAGCATCGAGCGGCTTCAGGTGGCAGACGCATGATAGCAGCACTGTAAACATTAAGGGAAAGAAAAGAATATTTTCTGAGACAGCTTTCCATTCGTGCTCACCCAAGGATGATTTGTGTGCACTTGTCAAGGCAGCTTGCGTGTGTGCACGTCAGTGTGTGATTGAGAGCGACGGGGGAATGACTGCAAGTGATGGTTTCTCACAGCCATCTCTGCAGTCTGCTCCTCCTTTGTGTCTCTTCTTGTCGATGCATAATTTGGTAGAGCTGACACATATTCAGGGATTCAGAATTGGCTCGAGAGCACTGGTTGTATTCAATTTCTATTTGTTCAAATGGTGTGTGTGTGTGTGTGGAAGCATAGATAGTGGGTTTAAGAGCCTTGGTGCAATGCTAAGCTGTCCTGGAGCTACTCCAAAGCACATCTCCCAGGGTGCTATCAGGAACTTCATTACAGCATTAAATCGCTCCCTCTCTGCCTCTTAGTTCATTTCCCCTTCTTTCCCCGTTTCTTCTCCTTCCTCCTCTCTCTCTCTCTCTCTCTCTCTCCTCTCCTCAAACTGTGCATCCATCTAATCGTCCCCTTGCCTCTCACTGTGTCTTTCTCTGCCTTTATCTCTTGTTGCTCCTTTCCCGCTCTTGCCGGAATGGCAAAAATGCCCGCTGGTGCTTCGGTGTTCATGTCATCGTTGTGGGAAAAAGGCCTTTAAAAAATATGTTTCAATTGTTCCTGACATGCACTGTGCAGCCAGAATTAATAACTGTTCATCTGTTGTCTCTGTTGTGCATTGGAATGTTCTAATTTCATACTTGGATATCAATAACGTACTCATTATGCTGTTTATCAGTCAAGTTTGTTATTGTGTAGTAAGAGTGCTGCTCCACAGGGCTACACTGCAAGTGTGAAAGTGGAGCGTGGCGGCTGGAGATCAGATTGCTGATGGAGAGTTCCCTTTTAAACATGAAATATCGCTCTTGACAGGATGTTACGTGAGGTGTGAGCTACCTTTCCCCTCCGATCCAGGTTTCTGTTCCTTGCCAGTCACAGAGGCCATGGACCCAGAGACTCTCCCCCGGGGCAGAGTGAAGGACACTGGTGCAGCTGTCCTGCCGCCTCATGCCAACCGCCGGCCTGCCGGCTGGCAGTCCAGAGCCGGGGCTAATGAGAAACACGGGATGGACTCCAAGATTTACATCAGTCAGCTTCAGCCAAGATGATTTGTTCTAACCGATTTGCTCTATATGTTAAAAGACACTCCAGTGGAGTCGGGATACGTGGCTTCATCTCTCAGTGGTCCGTATTACCTCAGCAAAATAATTCATTCTCCAAAGTGTCCTCTACAATTAACAATTTAACAGCACATATGTTTTGAGTAAATCATAAAGCCACTGGGTTAAACCAAGCTTTCTGTAACCTAAACCAAAGGTGTTTTGTTGCCTAAACTTAGCAACAGGTGGAAGTCTCTGGCGTCAAAGTCCTGCAGTTTGATGCCCACCTGGATCCCAGTGACTCACTTCCCACAATGTTGCAGGGATCATAATCCAGACATTATTGTATTCAAACTTAAAATTGTGTTCTTCTTAAAATAAGAAGAAAGAAAACTGTTTATTAATGCAACATACATATTGTTCACAGCCAGGTGAGCGAATGTGATAGTTTACCTCGCTCTAAAACTATATCATGGAAAAATGTATGTTTTTACTATACTACTCATTTTAAATTAAACACTGTAATGCATGCCGGGTCAGCGCAAACAATCTCCATCCTGATTGTTTCTTCTTATTAGACGCCCGCGTTAGCAGCCAACGCTGGTGGACTTTGTTAAAACTATTTACTGAGAGCAGAGTATCTACGGTGACGAGGGCCAGACCCTGGGGAGCAGAAGGTCAAGCACAAGCGTGTCTTCTTTCGCCAACTGTCCTTTTTTTTTCTATGTCTGCAAACACGAACAGGATTCAAAGCTGGACTTCTATACTAGCAAAATGAAGCAGAACATTTTTGATAAAAGTGACAGGTGTACATAAATGTCTGTTTACGAGGGAAAGAAACTACTGAAGAGGTGCGCGGCTTGTGATTATCATGCAGTGTGTGTGTTCGCTGCCGCGTGCCGGTTCGGGGTGGATGGGCTAGGGTATGGATGGGTGAGAGAGAGAGAGAGAGAGAGAGAGAGAGTGGCATGACAGCGAGGCCACGAGACCTGAGGGGAGGAAGGAAGAGGAAGCGTGAAATATGGAGATAGCTGCTGTCACCTGAGACGGCGCCGGCGGCTTGCGAGTCTAATGCCATGTGACATCTTTTTGGCGGTGGCATCTGGGCCTCGCTACAACATCCACCCACCTACCCACTCCCCCTCCCTCTTTTGGCCACGTTCTCCTCACACATACAAACTTGCGTTAGTCGTTAACAGAAGGCAACAAATACCCGATGCTGATGTGAAGCTCATCTATAGCTGTCTGTCAGCACCAGCCTGATCAATACCTGTCATGGCGTGACAGCTTCCCAATGTCCACCTTTTTGTTTTCCAATATGCGGCGGGGAAAAGTAAGAGCGAGATGAAAGTGACACGGCGGTGTTTGATGAGCGCGTGCGAGTGCAGGAACGTGGGTTTGGGATTTGTGTGGTTCACTAAACAAGACGCATGCTGTTGCCACTCCTCGGGGTTTATCAGATATTGATGCATAGCTGAAGATTATGTTTTTCATTCAGAGTTGTACTGAAGTCCTCTGGACAGTTCACAGTGTAAGGCGTGGTGTTCGCCATGAACAGAACTACACATGCAGCATGTACACATCCAGCCTCTGCTCGTACAGGAACTTGTGACAAATGCAAATGTCTTTGGAAATGTGTGTTTTCTGATCCCAGCCACATGCCAGGGTGTAATGAGTGACAGGCTAATTTATGAGCCATCAAAGAGGGAAGCTCGCCCTGCCTCTTTCTCTGCTGTTCCAAGCCACCGGCCTCCTCAATTAGAGCTGGCGCTGCCAACCTGCCGCTGAGGCCCGGCCAGGTAATGAGTGGCAGCAGCACACGAGGCGAGCAGCCATCTATCTTTGTCCATGACTCTCTCGCTCTAAACTAACAATTTTCCTTTCTCGCTCTCTCTCAGTCCCACCCCTCTCTAAACTAACAGCTTTCTATCTCCCCCCTTTCTCTCTGGGCGATCAGCTCTCTCTCTCTCTCTCCCTCCCTCCCTCGCTCGCTCGCCTGTAAAATAACTTTGTCTAAAGTAAACTCTGCACATTCTTACTTTACTTTCTCACACTCTTCTTTTTGAAAAGCTGACACTAAGCTGAGATCTCACTCTCTAAATTGACATCTCTCTCCCTTTCTCTCAGTCCCTCCAGCAATTTGCTTACTTCATTTGGCATATTTTTTTTCCCCTTTCTAGAGCAAAACCTCCCCACACTTCTCTCAACCTCTTTCTCTGACAAACAAACAAATGAATTGACGAGCATTGGGAGGGAACACCCTCGGAGCGTAGCGGCTGGGCCGGCTGACTGACAAAGAGACTGACTGAGAGAGAGGCTAACTAACTAAGTGACAGAAAGACTGACAGGAGGGAGGAGGAGGACTTAGAGGGTGACTGTGAGCAGAGGAAGTAATGTGAAGATGGGTGGACAGGAAAGACAAGATGCTTAAGGGTGACAGAGTAAGATGCCCACTTATATGGCACCCGAAGGCAACTCTAACCGGGGATGATTACATTGTTGGTCAACTTGCACATTTGATAAAGGTGATAAAATACAGAGGTGACCATAAAGCATTATTATTACACCAAATAATGAAATATTTCATGTTTTCTATGTGGGTTATATATTATATAATATATTTGGCCTTTTCTTGACAAAAAGAAACATACAGTACGCTATCCTACATAGTGACATTATTTAGGTTTGTTAATTAGACCCCAAGAGGAAGTCTCTTGAAAAAAACTAAGTAAAATGATTCAAATATTGTATAAATAGTTTATCATTAATAAGAAACAGCCTATTTGTAAGAACAAAACTTATCTCCTGTGAAGGATTTATTAACAAGTTATTAATGCAACATGCACAATACAGCCTGCTTGTTTTAGATGGTTGTAATAATCCATCACATCTGGAGCATTGCAGTAATAACTTGTTAATAAATGGATTTTGGTTTTGATGCTCTTCAGCTTTACAGATGGTAGGTGCTGATGTGACTGCTAAATTAAAGAGCTGGATTAAATGGCTGAGGAAGTTATGCTTGAAAAGGTCATTTTCAACAACCTGGTAACCCATTGTTCATTAGATACTTGACCTATAGAGCAGTAATGATTGATTATTTATAAGCCATTAATACAAGCGTTATGTACAACTTATTAAACTCCTTGTGAAGAATGCTGCCTAGGAACCATATTATTGTACGGCACTATAAATGGTACGTGGCCGGGCCCAGTCCTGTCAGCTTGGCTTATGGGTAAGATTTGATATATAAGATATGAACAGACAACATACGGTTTGATTCACCAGGCTTCCCCCGTTCACACGAGATATGAATGTCTTGGGTGAAAGTTGGCAAAACTGTATGCAGCAGTCGCTGTGCAGTAAACTGTTCCAAAAATAACCCTGGCTACAGCAGATATGTTGAGCTGATAATATTTTAAATTATTGATCTAATGAAACATATGTTAATTACTGTTACAAAAATGTGATCACCTAGTGTCACTCTACACTTTGTGTTCCTATATAAAAAGCGGTGCAGAAAGTGTTAAATACCTTGATCATGTGAGTTAACCCTAGCACTGTCATCTCAGCATGACACTGCAGAAGAGGTGTGTGTGTGTGTGTTCCACCAGCACATTCCTCATCTCATCACCACAGGAGAGAGGACACTCCATTTAGCATCACTGTCAAATATGGTTTCACAGACAGACAACAAGAAGAAGAGACGGAGCAAACGTCTGTGCATCGTGGAGGATGAGAGAGTTGTAAGGAACGAGGGGAAGATGGGTTCCCTAGCATAAATAAATCATCAATGCGTTTCGTTGCCTTGGCTTGGTTCCACAAGTGGAAGATGAAGGAGGAGAGCGGGATGAGGAGGAGGTGAGGGAGGGCCAAACAGAGAGGGGAAACTGCTGGCTGAGGGGAACAGAAGGCAGGTGGGAATCCTAACGTCTGCTTCGTGCTTCAAGTGGAAAAGGAAACGCGAGGGCGTCTTCAGCCATACTGACGTAACCGCTGCCAAGAATAACCGGACGCTTTGGCCTGAATGGAAGATCCGTGTGAAAACCCAGGCACAGAATTATGTATTGCACTGTGAAAAATGTATGTTGAACCTGTCCCTCTTGTGCTTTGCCGTCTCTGAAATGCTTGCAGGTCCAGTTCCTATTATTGTGTCCAATAATAATGTGGAACAGCTCATCGCTGATATCTGCCTGGGAGGTTATAGTTTTGCATAACTGTAACTCAGTATGAGTATTTCTATCATTTTCAAGGCTCTTTCAGAGGATGACTTGTCAGTTTGGCATGGTGTGTTATGGAAATCATTGGCCCATACTATGAACCTTTGTTTCCCAGGTGTCCCTTGCTGCATCTCTTACACGCAGAACTATAAATCAACCTTGAGTATGTTCCTTGTATTCTTTTCTTTTTGTTACTATTTTGTATTCTGAATCAGTGACGTAGACTGCAACTCTGCTATCTCTCACTCTCCATTTCCAAGGCTAGCAACAGTGACTAATGCTGTACAATGAATGAATAATGCTGGATAGTAGATGTATTCCTTAATTACTGCCTTGGTTCTCCAAACTATAATTAAAGGGTTTATAGTTTTTTGTGTGAGTTTTATTTCATTCATTGCAGCACATAGAAAATAGGTTAACACCTCCGATGACGTACCGACACACTTGAAATAATCTGAAAGGGACTTGTGTTGAATCTTGGCCTTGAAATGCATTGTTCTGTTTTAGCATTTGGTTCAAATTATCTTATACATTCATGAGTATTTATTAAAGGTCAAAATGGAAAACTGCTTTACTCTGTATTGTCAGGCTGATGTGGAGCTCCTTTGTGAGTCATTTGGAAAATACAGAAAATATTACAGTGCATGTTGCAACATTGTATGAGGCCAAAAATCAATCTCTTATTCATTATCAGTGGTGGCTCCAAGCTGTACATTACCACATATTAGACTCTTTCCCTCAGGTTGTTGCAGGCTTACTCATGTTCACACATATTGATGAGTACCCTGATCTATAAGTTATACAAAATAAATAAAAATACATAAATGTCTACACATAATTACAATTTTCTAGCTTGTTCTGTGAAAAGCTCTATCACAATTTTTTCGCTTTAATTTGGATATATTATTAAGTAAAATCAAGGTAAAAACAAAGAAGTAATAATTTAGAATAATACACATTAGTTGTCAGAGTGTATATAACTATAGTGAAGATTTAGAGGCACAGCACTCAGCAGCATATATGTTCATATGGGCGATATTCACCTTGAAGAGCTTGTGTCTTTGGGTCCAATAAATAATACAATAAGGCAGCGAGTGTGCTCGTTGACTCAGATAACGGAAAGCAGAGTCATTGCAGTGGCAGAATGCTGCTTTGTACACTGAAGATAAGGCTACTCAGAGTTGACAGACATAATAAATGTGGCTATTGGCCGTCCTCACAATCAGCAAGGTCAACTAAGCATTTATTTAGGTAAGGTGGAAGCAAGGAAGGTGCCATATGAGCTCTCTTAGACACTAGACTATGACAGCTTAACTCTTTACTACAGTATGTGTATCTGTTCGATGTAAGGATGCGTGTTACATCCGCTTGGTTTGAACGTGCAGTTCCTTGAACAAAGCTTTGCACTTTAGAGGATCGTCTGTGCAAACACTGGAAACCACCACAGAGAGACTTCCAAGCTGCAGTGTGGTTACCGTGTGCCCCCACATCCAAACTGCAGCGGAAAAGACGGCAAAAACAGAGTACGACAAAAAAGCAAAGGCATTCTCCATCAGATTTACACAATGTGACAGTATGGAAGCAGACCATCAAACAGAGGACGGAAAAGAGAGGCACAGAGAGGAGAAACAGCTATGATTTGAGATGCGGTTCAGGCTAAAGGGATGAGAGGGGATATTGAAGGTGAGAGGGGAAAGAAATCCACAGAGAGGTATGCGCTGAGCCTCGGATGGCCCAGTGGAAACGCTGGAATTTCACTCTACCCTGGAAATATGACGGCGTCTGATGCACCTGATGGTCAGCCTGGAAAATCTGTAAAAAAGGGGCCATAAATGTGAACGGCTGTAGGGTTTGGGCCTTGGAAAAACCCTGTATGCATGCTGCCCTGTCCGCTCCCTTCACACCAAGACCAAGTTAGAGCCCCACCCGGCCCATAACCTCCTGCCCCGTCTGTGGAGACCCTGAATGACACATGTAGACAGAAAAAGAGCCTTGTTAAATGATTTAATCTTCCTTTCTCAAGTACCGGCTCAGAGGCACCTTTGGGGGGTTTGAGATCTAATTCATAACATGTACAAGAAAATTACCAAACACATCAATGAGCAGTTAACCAGACCAGCTGCAAAAAATCCATTCAAAATTTAATTTAGTATTGTGTGTATAAAAACATTTTTATACATATACAATCATATTTGTTCAAATGTCTTTATGTCTTGTATTGAATCATTTTAATATTTGGTAGACAGTTAAATATTACAACATTTATTTACAGCCTGCTTTCTTTTTCTGTGCCACATTCTGATTGGACCCACCAGTGTGCGTTTGTGTGCGGCTCCATGTCTGTGTGTGTGCTCGTGTTTGGTTGCGGCAGCAGAAGCATGTGGAGTTAAAGGCAACGGCACGAACGTAAAGGTCTAGAGCCGGGCATGCTGGGATTCATTTCACTGCCATTCAACCGGATAAAATATCACAGCAGTCGTGGCCTGCACCCAATGTCACTTTGTGTGTGTGTGTTTGGCTTTGTTTACATGTGTGTGAGATTTTTCTGTTTGTGCATGTGTGTGTGCGCAGGTGTTGTGCGTCCTCTCTGAGCTACGCTTTCTACCTCCGCTATTGTGAGGACACATCACCCTGCTGCCTTCCTGTTTTTGCCCATCACATCCAACCCCCCCCCCCCCCCCCACCCCCCCTTCTGACTGACTGCCCGCTCGTCCCCGCACGCCGGGTCACATGGGTGCTGTGGGCGGTTTTACGTCCCATCATTTCCTTTGGCTGACTGTCGGGGCGCATGAGGGTGCCACGCGAGTCTAATGCTGACGAGCTGAGACAGCTCCGCTCTGACTGGGAGGGGTCCACTGGACCGAGCACAATCTGCAACCACCACCCCCCTCCTCCGCACACAGATGCACACACAAATAAACGAACACACATACTGTAGAGAACACACCACGGCAACAGTGTGTGAGCACCACTGTGCAAATCCAGTGTATGCATGCGTAACTGTGTCACTACAGTACAAGTATGAGTCACATCAGAGGGCATAACGGTGCAATGAAGCGAGCTGTTTTTTTGTGGTCGGTGTTATGCATGATATCTGTGATACTAAACATAATCATATCATAATTGCAGACAAATCAACAAATATGAAACCGGTTTCATTTTAATTATTGGGATGGTGCAGCCTGGCTAGCTGTCTTGCTAAGGGGTCAAAAAAACTAAACCAAAACAAGAGAGACAGCACATGCACACTAGCATATAGACATAAATCAAATGTATGGGAAGGACACAAAGAAAGAAAAGGGACATTGAGAGGCAGAGAATGAGCTGTGCCACTGGAATCCAGCCTCGACTGGATCATATTGCAATGTGGACTGGAGGAGGCAGTGGCCTGCTATCTGGACTATGTCACATCTTACACCTGCACACCATCTGTACGACTGTGTGTGTGTGTGTGTTTTCATGCTGACGTGGACCTGTGTGTGTGTGTGTGTGTGTGTGTGTGTGTGTGTGTGCTTTGTACTTTCCTCATCAAGAAGACCCAGGACAGACACACGCCTGGGGTGTGTGCACACACACACACACACACACACAGAGAGACAGACGAGGTTACATATGATAAAATGCCAGTTAAAACAAGACAGAGCATGTGTCGGGATAAAGAGCGGAGGGCGATGAGAAAGTGTTTGACAGAAGCAGGCTAACAGTGTGGAGAGGAAGAGAACGCAGGAGAGACTGTCAGACAGACGAGTTCGAATAATAGATAGAGGCAGTGACAGGGAGTCAATGGGATGGCGAGACAATACACAGAGATGGCTCCGTCAGGGGGCGGAGGGAGAGGAGCGGGCGCAGGGAACGCCGCCTTTTTGTTCAAAGCTGCAAAACTGAGTGTCTGAAGCTCTCCGCCGGCCCTCAGCGCTCGCCCTCTCTCTTCAAACCAGAAAGGGGGCGGGGATTCAGGTTAGTCTATAATGCCAGCACGCTCTCACAATATTAATTCACTATTATTGATTATTGATGAAGAGAGAGGGCAGTCAGAGAATGCTGTTGGAGTGTTTGCATCGATTCGTTTATCACCTCAGACCATTTCATGCCCTGAGTGCAGCCACTAATATTGGCAAATTTAAAGAAAGGATCAAAGCTGTACAGGGTTGCAGCTTCCCAATGCATGGTTTGGGAAAGAACTGAGGTACAATAGTTATGGTAACGCACACAACGGTCTCATACTTCCTGTGTTGGCACTGGACATAAATCATGAACTGCAGAATTGATATAAATGCAATTACTAAGATACTGGGCTGCGGATACATCTAACCTAGACCTACACATAAGCTCTTGATTAAACACTCGCCCATCGAGGGAAGTAATCTGGAAACAGGCCTGATATTGTCCTCCTATCAGTACTTAATGTGTTTAACCCTAGAACACTAACGTTACAAATAGTAACACCATCACTAACGTCGGGCATATTTTACCCAGTATAATGTACCTGATAAAATACATTAAAATACAACAATACAAGGCAAATGTAAGTACTCGTCTTTTATTTTACCCTATAGAACTTCTCATAAAACCGGTATCACCAGGGGACCCTGAAAAAAGGCTCAAAATCAATGAAAAATGTGGGAATCGTCAATGAAACATGTCGCTACCCACTCAACTCAGGACAAAAAAAAGGACCCACTCAACTCAGACAAAAGAAACACAATGAAAATAACGTAACCACAATCGCTCGGCTAAAAATCACCCGTTAGTGTTCTAGGGTTAAAAGGGTTTCTACAACAACAATGTTCTCAGATAAACATCCATCAGACAGAATACCATGATTGATGCAAGGCCTATGTGAACTCATTTGGAGGGTTTTCACCTGAACATGCCTGTGAACACACATGCATCTTTCATCCTTCATCAAAGGATTGATATTTTATAAATGAAAATATAGCGCTGTACATTGTGCAAGCAGCGTACTAAGGGTGTGAGTGTGCGACCGGGCGGCCCGAGGGGGGGATCGGGCGGCCAAAGCTGCATCTCTCCACCGGCTTCTCCGGCTCATTCATCAGCTCTGCTTCGGTCCGGGGCGCATGAGCTGAAGGCACGGTGACCAGTGGCCTCCTCTGAAGAGCGTATGATTAATCTGACTGGTGGGAAATGATTGGTGCAGCCTGACATAGCGAGTCGCGGTGACACACGGTACAAGCCAACAATCACCACGCGGCAGCGCGGCTTCTGCCGGACGTTTGAAATGCAGCTCCCGACAAGCCGGGACGGAGGAGGAAAACGGGGGAAGCTGCATTCCTGTGAAATGTGTCTCGCTTCATTTTCACGACAACGTGCCTGTCATTTTGAGCAGGGAGAGAGATGGCGGCAAAGGAGAGCACAACAACTGTGGGTATGATAGTGTGTCATGACATGAATCATTTAAGCAGCTGGAGGTCCTTTCCCTGATTACAGCCCTGGAAGGACAGAGGCATGCAGATTAGAGCGACAGAGCGGAGAAGAGGAGATGTAGAGTGGTGTGGGACTGACAACTACTTATTTACTCTCCTCTTCAGCTTCTCTTTCAGAGTCACACTCGGTTCGGAGCCACTGAGGGTATTGCCGTGATTTCATCTGTTTGTTTGACACAGAAACACACAGACATGGAACAAGCACACCTAGTAAACCTCAAGCAACGGAGAACCTGTCTTCCATCTTTAATCCAAAATACAGCCAGATTCCTGTGTCAAGGGAGACCAAACATATCAGCAGGTGTGGGGCTTGGCAGGAATGTCACATGATCACGACCACTTTGGCAGGTGTACTCTCAGAGGGGGAAAGGAACATGGCGAGGGGGAAGTGGGACTTGTGTATCCCGGGGGGTGGAGGCGCCTGGGGACGTCGTTGCCATGCTCCCATGAGCATGATTCCCCTGTGTACTCTGGGATCGCACCCTTCCTGTGCGCCTCTCACATCCCTGTAGGGCGCCAAGGCCATTATCGACCCGCGCCCGTGTTGGTCTCCCAGACGTTAATAGCCTTTGTTGGCTTGTCTTTGGCGGTGATTTTCAAACAAATGACTCTGGAAGGCACCACACAAACAAGACAATGAGTTGAAAGAGATCATTATCATACTGCTATACTTTCTATGGGATTCAAATCCAGGGATGACCTGGGAAACTGTTTATTACGTTGAAAACCAGCACGGCGTGTCATGAAGTTGGAGGTGAACATGTAATATTCATAAGCCACACACTCCTAGACCTTGACACGACCTTCAATCCATTGGTCGGGATAATAATGCTTGATTTACTTTGCACTTTGAGAGCCCATTCCTAATACAAATGTCCAACCTTGCAGAGAACCCATAAAGAATAGCCTCTCTGTGCTAGAAGAGATCTGGAAGGTATCATATTGTTAATAGATGAACAATATGGGAGGAAAAATGAAATCAGGTTTTACCTGCTGGATGAGAGAAATCCGTTTCAGCCTCCTTTTTCTGGTGTAAGTTCTCTGACAGGATATAAGGGATTGACTCTGAGTTAATATTACACACACACACACACACACACACATATGAAAACATAGCCCTCGCTGGCTAATCCAGGCTAGCTCCAGCAGCCCTACAGGGGGCTGGTCTAATCCTGTTATCAGGCCCAACAGATGCTGTTGACAGAACAATAGGCAGGGGGCCAGTAAGGCAGCGCGGCCCCGAGGAGGTCATGAGCCAAACTCATCGCAGCAGCAGGATCGCTGGCTGGAGCGAGCTGGACTCACCACTCGTCACACACACTGGCTCTCACAGGCTGAGCGCTTTGCCGGCGTTCCACTATGATTTGTTTCCTGCAAATTCCATTTAGCTCCGTCTGCGGTGTCAAAGGGTGCATATGGTGACACTTCTGAAGGCCGTATTGTTCTTAAAAACAACCTCATGTTGGGTCAATCCCGTTTACACACAAACTCCAAAACTTTTGTCCGTCTTTAAAGTTTTTGGAATAGGTTACATCTTGTTTCATTTTGATTTTTGTTTGTGATTTTTTTCGTATCCGTCAGAGTTGTTTGAACACTGCTAAGCGGATTCAGTTTGTTCATGCAGAATTTAAAGATACGTTGTGGGAGTTGATTGGAGAAGAGCTTGGAATCAGGGATGGTCGTAAAACAAAGGACGCACAACAGATTACGCAGTAGTTATTGTGCTCCAGCAGCTGGGCGATAGCGTCTTGCTCATGCCATTCACTCATTAGCCTCGTTTGGGACGAGCGTATCCACTGCACCCATGTAATTAAATCAGTTTTGTTTTGAATTTCAAATTCTGGCAACAAATAAAAATGCATCAGCCTCTCTCTGCATAATGATTTCTATCAAAGGATATATATGAACAATATCAACTTGGTGTGCAAAGGCCTTAAAGCTGTGAACTGACCTGAAGAATTAAAAAACATATGTAGAAAGCCTACAGTACGGTAGGAACCACTGACATCCACCAACACGGATAGTCAGAAAGGGAAATATACTAGAAAACATAAGCCCCTCATGTCTGCATCGAGGCAATCTTCATAATCTTGCGAAACATTACATTTTGTGTGCTACTTTAGCTAAATACAAATAGACGTTTGTTCATTTACACTGAACATTGTGCAAAAAAATGTGAATTAGCAGTGGAAAAGAGCAATTTGAGGTGAAATGGAACATGGAGAGATGCGTGCAACAAGGTTTGTAACTCTGCAGAGCTGAAGGTTAGTGAACTGAAGACTACGGCAAACCTCACTTCAGCAGTTCTTTCTGCCCTGAAAAGCAGATCAAATGGATCATAAAACCCTTCTCTTGGCACAACAACACATTTTCAGATGTGTTGTTGTTTCACCTGAAACCAGCAGCAGCAACTTAACACTCATTAGTAACTCATTAGTATTCAATTCATCAACACAGTTATACAAGTTTTATTCTTGATTAATAAGCTTGGCAATTATGCGTTTCATGATTGAGTTTTCATACTTTATTAAGGATGGATTCCACATTTGTATGTTAAGTATTAGGACTTATAGATGATTATGATAGTTTATAAAGTTTAGTAAATGATAACACTAAATATTTAAATGTAATTTATTCATGCATTTATTTATACATATGACGATTTAGATATGCGCTAATGGTTAGGGACTATGCTAACATGTGCTTTATAAACGTGTTTCATTACTGCAACTCATGATTAATTCAGGTCGTTACTAGTCATTAGTTAAGTATTTTGTGTGACCTCATCTAAAGTGAGGACTATCTATGCCTTACAAAGCATTAATAAATGACATTGAAAGGCCAGCAGTGCCCCAAAGCTAACACAACGTCTGTTATCTTCTCAACAAAAAATGGAAATAGACACAACAAAGTGATAAAGAACATCAATATGATGGCGATGGGGGGCGATGCCCATCAGTGGCACGAGTGCTACCCATTTATCTTTATTTTATTTAATGTGTATGCAATTTTTATGAAAAGTTAGATACCCTTTACACTAGTTTGGGTCTTCTGGTGCTTTAATGAAGCTGCATAAAGTTAGAGACTGAACCCGTCACCCAGAGACTTACATGCTCACACAATGTGCCCAGTCAGGCTGCGACATACACTGAAGTCGCTCCTCGTTCTCTTTCGACCAGCAGGCGAAGAGCTGTGCGGGCTGAGAGCGAGGATGGAGGAAAATCACTGAGTTGATTGGAAAAATTAAACAGGAGGAAAATAAAAACCCCATGAGCAATATGATTACAACTTTACAACAGGGGGTCTGTGATTGACATTTATCGTAGAAATGAGAAGTGACACATACTGATAAAATAATCACAGCAGGTGAGCCTGTAGCGCACAAGCGCAGAAATAAGGATGACGATGGCTGTGATGATGAGGACGTGTTTTCCTCCCTTCTCCCTGACTTTCTGGTTTGTGTCCCAGTTTAACAAAATCCCATTAAAAAGGCTTTCATCTCACTGCACTTCATTACTGGCATAAATGCTGCGGCTCACCCCAGAGAGAGGCAGGGATTAGACGCGACAAGCTCATCTAAAATGTTACGCTCTCGAACCCCAGCAGCTTTTTAAATAAAGACAGTCACTTTAAAATCTCCATATTGGATTATCCAAATAGACCCTCACTAAGGTCAGGCTTGCTGTGTTATGTATTGGCTTGTGTGTGTGTGTGTGTGTGTGTGTGTGTTGTGTCTGCATGCCCTTGCACATTGGCAAACAATGAACTGTATTTCAGCAGCACAAGTCGCTGTATATTTCCTATGAAAAAGGAGGCGGGGCCGAGCCACATCCACGGGAACAATGTTAACAAATTCAGAGCGGAGACACGAGACGAGAGAGGATGAAATAAAAAGGAGCTTTACAGGCATGAGCAGGGAGAGCGGGGAGGGAGCTTGGTATTGTGTGTGTGTGATTGGATGTGATGGGTCAGAGGCTTTCACACACATTTATGAATGCTTATTTTAAGCACAGCCCAAGCTGGGCTAATCTTTACTGCTCGCCTGAAAGAGGGTGCTGATTAAAAGCTAATTATACGCTACAGATTTGGCCTCTGGTGAAGACTCTGCTGATTCGACCCGGCTTGGACTCCGGCCTGGGCGCATGCCTGTGGGCTTCAGCTCTAGATAGCCATGCGTGTGTGTCTACAAATCAGAAGGGAACAAGACGTCAGCATGCTTGATGGATGCTGTGGGGTTTGTGTTTATAGCAGCGGTGGAATGGAACCAAGTCCATTTACAAGCAATGAAGTACAATTTTGAGGTACTTAGCGGGATTATTACCATTTTCTGGCACCGTATACTTCTATCCCATTACATTTCAAATTGTATTTTCACAACATATCTGGCAGCTTTAGTGAACAGGTACTTTGCAGACTGATACAACAACAGCTGCAACATTAAAATGCCTCTTGCATTTGTAGGCATCAGTAATACTTGATATGATATATGATAACATTATGACAACATTATGAGTACACATTTACTTTTGACACTCATAATGCATTTCTACTTTCACGGAGAAGGTACCCTATGGTGACCTTTTGTGCTGTAGCCCTAGGACTAAAATCTAGAAATAACATATTCAAAATTAATCAGGAATAGCTCCTCAACCATAAGCGATATGCATGTTTCAGTTCTCGGTCCACACGTATTTGGATAAGCACATCCTGATTGGCATGCAATACACATTTTCAGAGGGAGAATGCGTGCTCGTGATTAGAGTATTACCGCCAGTGCTTACAGAGCTCGGGTTGCAATGTCGAAACCTGGATTTAAACACTTCATGATGAGACAGTTTCCCTAATACAGCTGGTGTACAGATTCTGGAAAATGAAAAAGCCATGTTTTTTTAAGACAGTATAAAGGCTCTTCTATAAATAGACCATCTTCCAGGGCAACCTTTTGTAACCTGGTCAGTCAGTAGCAATGTTTTTATAGTTGGTTTGCCATGCACACGCACATGGACAGACGTGTAGACAGGCATGGACACGTGGGACACAGTCCTGCTGTCAGGTGATGCACAAAGAAACCCATCAATGCCCAACACTTCCTACTAACTCCTACACACTGGACCCTTCAGGAAAGTATCTAAATACTTGTTTCACTATACTTTATTTGTATTATTAGCATCAGATGAAACCGACCTTCAACCCACTTCGCAAGCCAAAACAACTAAGAAATAAAATGCATTGAATGTGTATATTTGGCTTCTTGCTGCAACTCTGCTCCTCTTTGTTGAAGCCATGGATTTGTGTCATAATTCCTGAAACTGTTCTTCTGACACATTAAGTCATTTTGATTTGTTTGTTTTTGCCTTTTCAGCCTCTTTGAAGCTCCGTTTGTGGTCTCGGCTATTTGGAAAACTCACAGGTGTCGTACAGCTGACTATGCCGCTAATTAGCTGATCAACTTGACATGACAGTGCTGCTACACAATTGTAATTAATTTCCTTTTGAATGAAGTCGGTATTTTATTGTCTTTCATTATAAGCATAAAAAGTGGATAGAATTAATTGTATAAAAACTTTATAAATATATGACTATCCTTTTATTTGATAGTATAATATAGAAAAAAGTAATACATTTATAATGTGAGGATTTTATTTACATTGTTTGTTGTCCAAGCTGTGCATCCACCGTGCCGGTCGCCTGTGACCTTAGAAGTCACATAGTATTCTTTAATATTAAATAGCTCAACATCTGACTGATATCGCTATGTCTCTCATCCATCTCTACATGAACTCTTTCAGGACCTCTTTCTCCTTCCTCTCCTCCAGGATACATTTCACCACTCCATCACACAGACAGTAGGGGGTTAATATCTGTAATAAATGCAGCGGGGAAGAAAAAAAGTGAATCCGTCGCTGCCTGTTAGCATCTCGTCTTTGACATCATTACTTCTCCGGCGTGGCAATGTTCCCCGCCTATGACCCTCCCGCAGGAACTAACCACACCACAACAACACACGCAGAAAACAACATGTCTCACAGCCAATTGCCTGCAGGCTGTCTTAAAGTCCTTGGCTATTTATGTCCCAGGCAGTGACACAGTCCGTTTATTCAACTGCTTATTTGCTCACAAAGACTGCACGACCCACAGCAAGCGTTACAACAAAAGCGGCCCATACAAATGCATTAGCTCTTTAGCAGCTGCACGACAGAGATATTCATTTTCTTTATGAGCTGAGAAATAAAAGCTGGATGTTACATTACATTTCATTTAGCTGACGCTTTTATCCAAAGCAACTTACATGATATACAGTATACAGTAGACCGTAGACACAGCAACGGTGAGCAATGAGGGTTAAGTGTCTTGCTCAAGGACACAACGACATGGACTGGCTGAGCCGGGGTTTGAACCACCGACCCTCTGATTGAAAGACTGACTTGCTAACCACTGAGCCACAGTCGCCCCCTGTTGATGTTGATGAGGGTTGAAAAGTAGTTGGTTGTGGGTTTTCTTTTTAAGCCTCATTTTCAGCCACATTGTTCTGTGCGTAGAGGGTTTTAACAACCTATTTAAAAGTATTTCCCTTGTGCCTTAATGTGTCGTTACATTAAACATAGCCAGTAAAATCAGTTTCTACTGCCGATCCAACGACAGAGGAGCAACAACCTGCAGCAGCTCAGGCGTCTTGTCGTACAACTCTACATGCTCACCTTCATGTCAAGGACAAGCTCATTCACAGCTAGATCACACCTGGTCACTGCCGGCTTGCGTGTATGTGTGTGTGTGTGTGTGTGTGTGTGTGTGTGTGAGTATGTTTGTGGGGAAAATGGAGTAGGTGAGTTGTTTGAGAGCTGGTGTATGACTGGAGGCATCTTGACAACTCCAACCTTTCCTCTCTCACTAACATTTCTCTCTCTCTCTCTCTCTCTGCTTCTCGCCTCCCTCTCTCTCTCCAACTCTCCTCCCCATTTCCTCCTCCACCTTCCTTGCCTGTCTTTATTATTAGTGGCAGCTAGAGGCAGTGGACCGGAAAATTCCCATCGAGAAACAAACCCACATCTGCATATTACAGCCCTGTTTCACATCTGCCATGACCGAATAAATTAATACATGAATAACAATGAAAAGCACCCATGAGTTGCCTCGCTTGCTCTCTAAATGGCATTGCGTGTGTGTGTGCATGTTTGTGTGTGGCGGTCTGGGGGAGCTGTAGTCTTTTGGCCATGCTCACCAGGGAGCTTATGGTATTTGCATAAAACCTCTAAGAACTGGCATACGTACAGTAGCCACAATCACAAGTCAGGTGCATTTTGGGATGAAAACAGACTAAAGTTTCTGAGGAAAGGATGATGATGATTAAAATCATCATCATTAGTCATTAAAACAAAAAATCTGCCATTTCCTGTATTGCTCCTGTTAAACATCTTTTGTTGCTACCTGTGCATTTGATTAAGTGAATTAAATTTGTTTGTGTAATTGTGTAAATTAGGAACAACAAAATGTCTTATTTATATTTTTTGTTGTTATAATTTCATATCTTTTTGTAGTTTTATTTCATGTTTAATACGAGTTTTTCATGTTTTTCGTTCTCCAAGATATTAGCTGTACGTTGAAGAGATTGTGACACTGTCGAAGAGATACAAATAAATAACATATCACTGCTATGATTTATTTTATTTCATTGAAATCTTTAATCTTGGTTGCACTCCTAAATCCAACTTTTCTACTATTGAAAACACATTTCCTGTGTTCTGCTTTGAGAAAAAGGAAGAATGGTATACCTACTATTTGTTGGAATCATGATAGCAGGCCAATATCTTAGCATTAGTTTGAAGGAATATAGTTAGTTTTCCCTCTCTACGATAGAGCCAGTCTTCTTCATATAACTTACAAACATGTATACGCATCTTATCCTGTAATTTAGCTTGTTGAACATGCATCCAAACATTCACCGGGGAAGAGTGCACCGCTAACATCAGGCTAAATTGGGCTAATTAGCTGGTCAAATGCACCACATCAAACAGCATGTACAAGTACCTGCAAATACCCCTGCAGTATGTTTAGATGCTGCTCCTTACTGCTCAATACTAATAACAACTCTCCTGTAGGCTACAGGCTCTCATTCCCCTGCTGGGACTGTTTTTGGATCCTGAAGGAGAAACCGGATGACCTGCCCCGTGCTCCGCCACCTTAACCTGTGGAAGGAAGATTCACGAATTCTTCAGAGTGGGATATCTTCTACGCCCAGCTCTGTTTCTATTCAAGTCGACATTTGCCGGTCGTAGAAGGGAGAAATTCCGCCTAACTTCTGAAGAATCAATCCCCGCCGTCGTACGGCTTAGCTCGCCAAACCGGTGATGCTCCGGTCCCCGCATGGAGACACGCACACACACACACCTCATTACCACGTAATTGTTTATTGCTTTTAGGTAGTATGCTTGTTGGTGTATAATAGGTGTGTGTTGATTTATTATTGGTATTATTGGTTTTAATCAGTAATGTTAACTCTGTTATATTCTAAGGAGCCGTTTCTGTCAATATTTTATGCATATGTGTTCTAACAATAGCTGATGGCTATAGTCAAGTGCTCAGATTCAAACCTCCATTTTTCACTCTGAATGTGGATTTGGTTATTGGTCCCTGATCCCAAGGTGGTGCCTCATTATTGTTAATATATGTTAATAATCCTATTGATATTAATTAATGATTTTATTTGTATCAATAATTACATTTTAATACTTGCTAATAACCAATCACGCTCCTTACAAATAAACCTGCCTATTTTTATAACAAACTAAAACATTCTGCGATCTACAGATAATTCATTTGGTTTCCATAATGCGTGTAACGTGTGTCCTACTCTATAAACGGTATCTGTGCACACTTTGTTAAGTATGTGTTATCATGTGACTCAGTTTGAGGTTGGTACAAAAATCGGATGTTTATGTGTCGGTGTGAAATAAAGGTAAGAGGACCTGAGTGTGTTTTCCTTTGTGTGTGTGTGTGTGAGGCAAAAAGCACATCCACACCAGAGAGGAGTCTATTTCTGTGTTTGTTAGTGCGCCATACGTGCCTTCCTCCTACTCGCATCTCATTCCACCTAGTTTACATATGTTTACTAAAGCTTGTCTGCTTCGGTTTCGTGTACGACACAGCGCGGGTCTCTGGAGGTCCACGCGCTAACAAACGCTCCGACACTGTCAGACTACTTTGCCGCTGATTCACACAATGTGAAACACGCACTTCCATGAGAGCAGCTCAAATTACAATAAGTTATCATCTAACTCATTGACCAGCCGCAGAGCTGGTTCTGGCCTCCCATAATGCATGGCTTCCGTTGGCTAGGCCCTGGATGGGAGGGATGGGAGGGATGGGAGCTACGTGTGAACTATGAGGCGCCGCAAACTTTCAAGGCCTATTTATCATGTGTCCATTAGCGGAAAGCTTTACCTCACTCGATACTCGGTAAATGACAGTGTTTGTTTATGTCTGCGACTCGCTTTTTCTCTCTCTCTCTCACACACACACACACACACACACACACACACACACACACACACACACACACACACACACACACACAAACACACCACCCACTCTCTCTACCCAGTCTCTCAATCTCCTTTTTTAATCTGTACCCCTTCTCTCTATCTCTTCAATGTGATCCTTCCCCTCAGAACCTCCATCTTCCTTGTTCCTCTCCCTCATCTGCTTCATCACTCTCTCCCTTTAATTCCTGCCTACCTTCTCCCTATCTAAGCTCCATCCCTGGATATAGCTGGTAATAAGTCACTCTGCTGTAATTTGGCCCTTCTAAAGGCCTGTAATGATGGGCTCAGGATGGCTAAGGTGGAGGCGAGATGAGGGGGGGTTAAAAGGACTCGTCTCTGCCCAGAAAGAAAGCCTTTCATGGGTCTTTTACAATGAGCCGCTGGGGAAGAGGGCAAAATTGGTCAAGATAGAGAGACAGAGAGAGAGAGAGAAAGAGAGATGCTCATCAGGTCACATTGTCCCTTTATGAAATATACAGCATATCTACTGAGGCTCAGTGTGTGTTGGAAGATCGGATACAACACTGTTGTGCCAATAAAAAGCCCAAATGAGTAAAACTATATTTGCAGCTTGAGAATAAAAAGGACACGGTGAGAGGGAACAAAGGCAACAGTGAGTGAGAAAGTAAAAGACAGGGTCGTGCTAGGTGACCGAATTGACAAAATACTGTTGAAACTGCTGACTGATATTTTCTGACATTTAGCAAACTGGCGAACGGTTCAATTCATTTAGCAGATATGTCTGCGGCAGATGTCGCAATACGGGTTTGTGTACCAGACAGGCGCGATAAGGGCTCATAGGGAGATGCGTTTCGCCTTATCCACAGACGGAGCCGGTCGACCTGCCAGAACCCGGGTAAACACAGACATCGGTTGATTTCTGAGCGATGGCCTTATGAGCACCGCTCCTCATGTTTCTCGCTCCACTGGGCCCTGTGTGTTGACCCGGTATGCCCGCCGACCTTTTTCCAGAGTTTGAACTGCCGTCACATTGAGGGCCGCACCCCACGGCGAGGCGGAGAGCGGGGAGAGAGAAGGCCAGCGGGTGGAGGGATCGGAGGTGGAGGGCCGAGAAGGTGAGAGGTGCAAGACTCCACAGCCACAATAGCCATCACCATGAAAAGACACCGAGGGAAAGAGTTGCTCAAATTATACAATAATGTGAGAGTTTGGTTAGCTCATGCAGATATACAATATGTCACTGCAATCTCCTTATGTCCTCATTGTGATTTTAATTTGTTGTAAATGTTTGCATTCATGGAAAGCATACTTTCTTATTCTCATTGTTTGGACAATTTACTCGTTTGTGAGTATTTTAATGTTTGCCCAAGTGTGTTCTGGAGTTAGAAAATGCCGACAGCCAGTGGCTGCATAGTAATTTCTCTATAAAAAAAAAAAAAACATCAAATAGACCAACCTGAGGCAGAAGACACTCAACGATATATATACAGCGATTAAGATAAGGCCGCTCGTTACACTAACACCACACGCAGTCAACATATGCACATGTATGTCCAAAGGAGGGGAAAGTCATTTCACTCCGCTGGGGAAGAAAATTGGAAAACGGCGAAGCAGCACAAAAATAAAACGCAGATGCGCAAATACATTCAAGCAGAAAATACGTGCCTTTAATCCAATTCCTCACGCTTTATTAAAACAGAGCCAGAGAGACGGAGTCAGACAGGGACCATGGTGAAGAGACTAACCATGAAGAGGAGTCTCACATTACACACACACACACACACACACACACACACACACACACACACACACAAACAGAAATTCACAAATCAAAGGAAAATGAGAGATTGAGGTCCATGAAAAAAAAAGAAAATGCAAATTCTCTCTCCCTCCTCGCACTTTCTGTGTCTCACAGAATGACACATTTTTGCTTCCTCAGAAAGCCAAGGAAGATTAACACATGACAAACAACCACACACACACACACACACACACACACACACACACACACACACACACACACACACACAGGAAAACAGATCCACTGTTGGGACATATGAGGCCAGGCCCGGCTGCTGTCCACTCTCTCCATCCCTTCTCCCTTCCCTTTCTCTCTCCACACCCTTCCATCATCATTTGATCATCTGGATTATTTATAGCAACTCAGAAATGAGCCACATGCGTATGTTTGTAGGAGAGAGAATGAGCAAGTGTGTGAGTGCTGTGGGAATGCAGATCCAAATGTAAAAGCATATAAAAACTTGTCATAACACATTCAACAACCATCAGCATCACAGATATAGCCTTGTGAAAGGAGGGATGTGAATTAAGAAGCCTCAATACAAGTCACTGAGATGGATTGTGCTGTGAGGGCAAAGCCCATACAATATATTCCTCTGGGGACTAACTTTATTATAACAATAAGAATTGCATCTGGACTTAATTTCTGTTTTCACCCAAGTCACCTGGGCTTTCCTGCTTACATTTCTATAAAGAACTTCTGATTAGCAGCCGTACAAAGGTCTTCAAAACTGCAAACTTTCCCAGCGCTTTAGTCTATTAGTGAGGAAATTATGCAAGTGATGTAAACACAATAAACACAAATAAATGGATTAAAAATATCTCCACCACCACCAGTTTTTGCTTTTGTTCAAAACATGTCTATGGCATTGAAGTATTGCAAGCATTGGGATTGTTTTTCTTTTTGGACAGGATGAAATATAGCCAGCATTAGCAGCCACACAAGGTAAAAAAAATATCTTGTGGATTTGGTGTTTGCTTTTTCTTTAAGCAGATTTATTCTATGTTCAGGAAATAAATATGCTCCAGCTAAGATGATGGAAAAGCTAATTGTGTGGGCCACACCTTAACATGCTGCAACGCATGGTGTTTTAACATCAATAAATCACCGTAAGTAGCAAGTACACTGACACAATGGTTCATAACGAGTGACGTAAATATTCCCCAAGATAAAAACGGGCATAAACTGCACAAATAAATACTAAAACTTGCATTGACGCCCAAACATCTGGATTTCTTCTCTCCATCCTGATCTGTCAAGCTTCTCTGAGTATCACTCTCCATCAGAACCGGGTGAAATCACTTAATCAGTGGCACATTCATCTTGCAGTCGGGCTGGCTTCGCCTCATGTCCAGCATCCATGCCAGAAGGAGGGAGAGAAGAGGAAGAAGGGAAGGGGAAGGAGGGCAGACAAGAGGGAGAAAAGAGCCTGAACCCACTGTCAGCTCAGTGAAGCAGAGCGGGAAGAAAACGCACGCCGACATGGAGACGATTCGCTGGGAGTAACACACATGCACACATTGATTTAGAAGGAAATGTTATAGTTTTTGTTCAAAGAATATAATAATATAATATAATATAAACCTATAAAAGACCCATGCATGGATGCCTTACTATATGCGGGCTGACATAAACACAGAGGCAACGAAGCACATATTTGTGTTTCCACGGAAAAAGTAACAGACTCTGCAACATTTAAGAATTCTAAAAATATATGTACCAGACAAGAAGGACGCATGCATACACACACACACACACACACACACACACACACACACACACACACACAGCAGAGAAGCTGTGGTGGAGCTGAGGACACAGCAGGGCTGGCTGCCTGAGGGAGTCAGCAGAAGGTGAGGAGCGATAAGGCTGTGTGATTGTGACTGCATGTCAGAGAGAATCTGCACAACACAACAGTTCAGCAGTCCCTGCGCCACACACACACACACACACACACACACACACACACACACACACACAAAACATGTACAACACGTGGCCTGCCTGTATGACTGACTGAGTTTCTGCTATATTATAGAATTTATGAAGTTCGTTCCATGCTTGCCGCTCTGCTGCAGCTACAGTAAGCACCTCGAAAAGCATCATGGGAAACACTTTGCTGCAGAAAGTTGCACTTGAACACACAGCAAAGACCAGAGGCAACGGCAAGCTGACTGTTCTGCAGTCTAAGAAGAGATATATGATTATTTGGAATCCAAATAATAAAAAAAAAGACAGAGCCTCGGGGAGACACAGACCACTGTGAATCCCTTTCAGAATGAGAAAAGTTGTGCTTTGTTTTAAGCATATGTGGTTTGCAGTATTTTGCTATTCTCTCTGGAATTAAAGGAAGTTGAAAAGGAAGGAGTTGCTGCATTAAAATGGTACAATCACTGATTCGCCGTGGCGGACAGCTCCATCTCACCAGCTGCCTCTGCTGCACACCCGAACATGCTGAATCAGGCAGACGCCGCTGATGAGGGCTGATTACAACCAACAGTGTCAGGGCCTTAGATGCTGTGCAAGTGTGCATGTTTGTCCAGTATATGCGTGTGAACGGATGAATGCATATCTCTGTGAGGAGGATAACACGTAGTTCTGTGTATGTAATGCATGGATTTATTCAGGCCTAAAATGTGCATGCATTCATGCAGACACACACGTAACACAGATGCACGTCCATCATTTTCCATTGGCCCATAAGCACACAAAACCTTATACACTCGACTCACAGGTGTTAGACGCTCTCACCAAAAGGTAGGACCTAAGCACTTTTTGCACAACCGCTCAAACACAATTTTCAGCTCAGGTTGAGCATAAGTGCTGATCTCAGGCTGTGACCACACTAATGGAGATAAATCTGAAGGTTTTTATGTCAACACCTGCATTTTCAGAACAGATTTTGAAAAAGTTGTGCTGCACACATTGACAAAAATGTTTAAATGTCCTCTTTTTCTTCCTCTTTTTCCTGCTCGTTTTGCTTTGCAACTAAATGCTCATCGCTGTCGATGACGCACTGCTCTCCTCTGTGATCGTTAACCGTCTGCATCAATAGAGCCACACAATTTTGTTGACACATTTTATTGTGTTTCTATTGTCAGATGAATCACGACTAAAATAGGGATTTGATTGACTGTTTGATTGATTCACTGTCATGAAAGCTGCCTGACAAATTCCTAAGGTGCTGCATGGAACTTCTGAGAAAAATCCACATTTTATACTCATGCAAATAAACAAAGTAGATGAAGCAATCACAGGAAGAGTCAAAGGCAACTGAAGGCACCTTAACATTGCTGCTGGGTTGATGTATGTAGGCCATGTTTGTGAAAAGGTAATTACATGACAACCATATGTCAGCATGATGAAAGAGGCATGTCTGCACACTGAGCTTCAACACAATTAATTACAGTATTCTTAATTCAGTACGTCCAATGAGAGTACAGCAACACCTCATCTCTTAAAGGACGTAGATGCAAAAAGAGACTCAGAGCCACTGATTCATCGTTTAGCCTTAGTTTTAAACTTATAAGCATATACGTATAAAACATAAAGAACACTGACACACACATTATTGGCTGTAAACCTTCACTTTTAACAGTCTTAATATAATACAATATAATCTTAATGTAATATAATCGCTTCCCTACAAGGAAATCCATAAGAAATGCTAAGTAAAGTGTTCATTAGAAATCATAAAACAGACTAACACACAAGACTCTCTAGAAAAGGTGACAACAAAATGATGTAAATGCAAACATCTTCTACCTCTACTAACACTAAACCAATTCCAGGCAAGCAATGTTGTCCAAATAAGTTATTTTCAAAAGCATTAGGAGAACGTATTTGGAGGACAAATAAAGCGCAATCTATTATGCAGCTGTTAAAGTAGCACCACGGTGGGTTTCACAAATAGATCTTCCAACTGCATTTCTTAGACATCAGCTTCAGGGAATTTCAGTTCTTTATAAATAAACGAAAAGCATTTTTATTTTTCACGGAACATTTTTTGCTCTTTTAAGACCTGCTTCAGATGCTACAACAACACATTTTGAGAAATAAAGACTGAGCCTCATAGAAATGGCCCGTTATGGGGTGAAGTGCCTTGCTCAAGGGTATATTGACCCCACATGGATTTCCCCTGCTATCTCGGAAATGTAACCATTGATGCCTTTAGCATCAGACCGGTGCTGCTTTAGAAACATCTTTTCAGAGCTTGACATTTAACCCATGGATCCACCGCCGGGATGAGATTATTTCACTTACTTTGAAGGATTTTATATCCTGATGTTCCAAAATGCCTTTTTCAGATAGTGCTGTTTAAAATACTGTTAAGCTCTTTCAGCAACACAGATGTCAGACACACATAAATGTGGAATATAAGCACACGTGCCTCAGACCACATTATCTGTTGGCCATGTGATTGGTTATAGACGGACGTTGTGGCGAGAGACAATCCACAGCAACCTGTCGCTGCTGAGGATCTGCTCGCATGTCAATATGAGCTTGGATTGACTTTCAAAATGGTTCCCCCAGCTTGATTATTTTTGTATTATTCATATCCATAGTCATATTACATACATTCAATTTGGCCTCTGCATTTAGCCCATCCTAAGGAGCAGTGGGCTGCTATGAAGCAGGGTTCAGGGTCTTGCTCAAGGACCAGGGATCGAACCAGATACCTTGTGGTTTCAGAAGGACCACACTCCCCATGAGCTACAGCCGACTTATGAGCTCATAGTCCGCCTGTCTGCCTACTTTACTTCACCAAACTTGCGTTTTGTCCGCATAATTTTTCTCAAGGCTGAAAAAAAAGCAAAAAGAACGAGTCAGACTTAGCAGATGCCGATTCCCCCGGAGCAAAGTCCTAATCGAGGCGGTGACTTGAAGGACAAAAAAATTTCCAACTTCACTCCATCCGCCTCACGGAACACAACCATCAAACAGACCCAACACTTAATTAGTGTCTCACTTGCTGACTTCACTCAGCTCTGCTCAACTTCTGTGTGTGTGTGTGTGTGCGTGTGTGTGTCGTCAGCCCAAGGCTCCGTCTTAACACATTTCAGCAAATATAATTGCATTTGTTTAACTTCTATTGAATACAGGTAGGGAGCCCTGGTCCACAGAGGCAGGCGACAGTGTGCTGTGAACCGTGTGTGGGCTTCCTATTGGCACAGGGTTAGGGTTCGGACGATGTCAAATCCAGAGGCAGAGCACTTTATCCAATATTCTGCACTTTCAGATTTGGTAACAATAAGCAGACATTGTGGCCAGTTGAGTGGCGCTTCAGGCCTACCTGTCTTACTTGACACCTTGCCATTGCTGATCTGCTTGAGTCTCTTCTGGTGGGATTTTCCGTTGTAGTGGATCTGGGCCTGTGCGGCCGAGTTGAGCTGGATGTTGCAAACCTCACACAACGTGTAGCTCCGCTGCTTTCTCTCCCTTTTGGGTCTGCAGAGTGCAGAAGGCAGGGCGCCCCCTGGTGACTGCTCATCCGGCACTGCACCTTCATCCTGGGTGTCAAAGCAAGGCTCGCAGTCCATCTGCAGCCCGGCGCCAAACCCCCGACTGTCCAGCTCGTTGTCTGGCAGAGGTGATGGGCTGAACGGACGTTTCATACCTGCGATAATAGAAGACGACAAATACAAAGGGATGGACACGTGAGTGGACAGGAGGATAGACCAGTATCGCTCAGAGGTTCACTTTACAGCTCAGGTGTTATACCCCCCGCCCCCTCCCCCTTTCTGAAGCACCCCAGCATTAGCATTTGCAACACAGCATGGAACAGAGTGAGGCTGTGTGTCCTGCCTCCTGTGGGTGTCATCTTCCTGGCATGACCCGGCTCACCCGGCATACAAAGCCAGCCTGTAAAAACCTGATAGCCGCCGAGGACACGCGGGCAAAAATACCCCTGATTCCCAAAGCTTTGTCGAGGAGTGTGTGGAATCTGACCTCGTTCCTGTCTGTCATGCTTTTCAGCACCCTCAGAACAAATTGACACCTGCACTGTATACACACACAGACACACACACGCACAAGCAAACACGCATAAAGACATCAGGAAACTAAATACAAATGTGTACATGATCACACTGTACGGTAGGGAGTCCAAATGGTGGTGGTCCTGGGGTGCAATGGTGCACCACTTGGGGGAGACAGAGTGCCACAGTGGGGCTCTCTGAGGACCAGTGAGGCCCCGCTGACAAGCTGCTTCAATTGTGACGACTGCATGCCTGCTTGCTGTCTGAGCACCCCTGTTCGCCAAAATCCTGCAGCAGCAGCAGCCCCACTGCCTCTGAGGAGGATCTCAGCCAAGCGGGGCCTGAATCAGATTGGCAAACAGGAACAAGAGTCCGGGGGTTTATTAACAGCTCTGACGATGTCGATCGGCAGGATTACGAATATTACAGCAACTGAATTAAGTATTAGAGCTGAAGCTGAAACACTTCTGTGTTTAACTATCTGTAAAGACGTGTGAGCACCTGGATGAATGTTGACAGCTAAGCAGGACATTGATATCAAAAGAGAAAAACAAGCAAAGTGACAGTTCTGTCAAAAAGGGCATCTGCTGGAACCCATTTTTCCATGGAGGACTCCCTGGTGCAGAAGAAGCCTCGGCAGGATAGACAGTCAGAGAGAAGAGCTGTTTGTGTCACATGCAGCTTGTCTCTATAAATAAATGAAAAGGTACGTCCACAGCAGTTCTGTGAAGGATTGAGACTTCACCATTGGAAAAAGTCCCTGAAATATACCCAGCTGTGCCTTTCTGCTGCTGGCTTTCTGCCTCTTTATTTATGTAAACACCCAAACTGCCCCCACCTCCACACACACACACACACACACACACACACACACACACACACACACACGCACACGCACACACACACACACACACACACACTGCTCAAAAACACATTAGGGCGAGCAGCCTCCATGAAAGCTGCTATTCACGTTGCCAATCTGTGAGCACTCAAGAGGCCCCATCAGATATTTTCTCAAAAGCTTTGAGCAGCGTTGCTTTCTGGCACCGAATAAAAAAATTCACTGTGGTCCTTAACCACGCAACCTACTCAGCTCAACCCAAAATTAGCATGGTTGTCAAAACAAAAACCTTCAATGAAGACCTGCAGATCGTACCATACAGAGCATATTACACGCCTTTGTCATCCATCACCTCGCACTAACGCACAGTTCTTCATGGAACATAACCCTCATATAAAAGATCATCTCAGAGATTGCTTGTGCTTTGGAAGAAGAAAAGCAGGGAGTCTACCACAAGCCTCTAAAATAGATTGCAGATCGACTCACACTCAGTGAATACACCTGTTAATGCGTTTTAGCGTTTGTCAATTGCTGGTACAGCAGAGCTGTTGGCTGGAGGCACAACTGAATGCCGATAGGATATTTCTTCAAACCAACACTGGGTGTCTTGCACCTCACCCTGAAGTGCCTGGTACCTGGAGAGTGAACGGGATGAGCAACCTTTGTGTCCAGTGGCTGTGATTCCACCTGCAGGAGGAAGGTTTGTGCAGCTTTCACCTGTGCGTATGTGTGTCTGAGTGTGCTCCAGAAACGTGAAAGACCCATCCAGCTGTAGGTAGACGCTGTGTGAGGCAAGAGCCCCCGCTGTGTGTGCACACAGAGATCTGTATTGTAGGCTGACACGGGACAGGAGACTGTCAGGGGGTAACCCTGGGGGAGGAGAGAGAGGGCAGGAGGCTCTGCCAGCCTTCGCCATGTCCGCTGTCTGATGTGCCCCTCCGTCTAGACCGCACCCCCTCCTCCCTCGGCACATGGGAACCATCAATCACTGCTGTGAGCTTGGTGAAGGATCCAAGCTCAATCGGCATAGCAGCTCAGCAATAAAAACTCTATTTATGATCGTGTGTTTGCCGCTCACGGATCCTGAAATACTACAGCACCCTCCCCAGCTCAAACCAGCTCTAACCACCGACCCACCGCGACGAGCACCACCACCCATCCACCCTGGCCACAGCAGGCTGTTCCTGCTGCGGGCAGCGACTGGCCTCCAGATGGACCCGTGCAAACCTGCACACATGTTAGCAGCTCCTAAATCACGCCGATAAGAGGGGGACCTCGACAACAAGTGCAAGCCCAATGGGACACAGATTCTCACACAGGTCACGTGACCACACGATGCAAACTGTGAGCAAGAAGCACGCACACTCCTCACACGCATGGCAAGTTGCCATGAGATTCTGTAAACAACGAGTGAGGCATTTGGAAACACGGCTAAATATATCCGCTGCTGCCCAGAACACATGGACTGACCTTGGCCGTGTAAACAAACGCAATCGACAAAAAATGAAATCCAATCAAGCCGACAAGCGCCGCAGCAGCCAGAGCACGCACACACACTCTGTATGCACCGCCTCAGGGGAGGCGAACCCGATACACCTGTGGCGAGGAAAAGGTAGTTGGATGGAAAAGTTGGATGCAAAGATGTCGCATTCCTCACCATTAAGCAGTCTCGACAGGGAGGCCTGGAAGGGATGTGACAGCGGGCGGGGATATCCGGTTTCCCTGTCTGACATGCACTAGGTGGGTAAGGATCAACATGTTCCGAAAAATCAACCAGAGCTCGAGGCATTTTCTCTTTCAGGTCAGCGATGGCAGAGAGACAGAAAGGGGGAGAGAGAGTGATTTGTGAGGAGAGCATGAAGGCACTCGTATAATTGGCATCATCAAAGTATCATTACTGTCGTCACCGCAGCAACGAGGTCTTTTGTGTCCAGTGCATCAGTGCTGATTTGGTCAAGTCCAGGCTACGCTTCTCTAATGAGTGTAATTATACAGGAATCAGTTCTGTGCTTATTAAAAAATAAGTTACAGCCATAATGTGGCTGGCTGGAGTCGAGAGCTGGGACCCGGTGTTCGCCACCGGGTCCAGAAGAGAGTAAATAAAAAGCAGTGGCAAATAAATTGATGTGTTTTCTCTAATCTCTGTTTGCAGCAGTCCTTTGGCAACACACAGCGAGGGCATTTGTTCATATTGTGTGTGTGTTTACTTGTGTGCATGTGCTTGCTTGTACACGATTGTGTCAGTGTGTCCTGGTTCACCGGGGGAAATGCAACCTGCATCACACTGATCCGATCACTGAGGCTGTATTTGAGGCGTTTGTTTGTTAGCTGAGTGCGGGTGCTCCTGCTGATGATGTGCGCACGCCTGTGCAGGAGTACACACATCAGTTAGTACACACATCACTTAGTACACACATCAGACAGGAGGTATTAGAAAAGATGAAAGAACAAGAAAAATAATTGAGAGAACAAAAAGAGAAGGAGATAGGCGAGTTAGAAGGGGGTTTTAGGTTTTAAAGAAACTAATGAAGAAACGGGACACTTGTGTCAAGTAAACATACCACACGTGTTGTGTCAAGTAAACACACCACACGTGTTGTGTCAAGTAAACACACCACACGTGTTGTGTCAAGACACCGATTTGTGCCAGAAGTACACGTTCAATGAAGATTCATATCTGCTCCATCCGTTGCAAATGTCTTGATGGAAAAGATATGCAAAGGTTAACAATTTTATGGATCACTTTAGTAGCACCTAAATGGCTCTTACTGATAGCACTTTGTAGTGCTTCATTGAAGAAATCGTACTTTCTTGATTCTTGTTGTTCTGATTATTGTTTGTACTCATGATTGAATGCAGTTATTGTAAGGTGCTTTGGATAAAAGCTAAATGAAATGTAATTTTGTCCCAGCGTGATTTGCGCTTTGAGCTTATAAATGTACACTAGTTTGGGAAATGACACCCAGTCCAATGCAAACAGACATTGTGGTGCTTTACGTTGAAGATATTTGGAGCAAAATCCTCTCTCAGCAGAGTCTTTCTTTCTTTCGCATAATAGAAACTGCACTACAACAAAGCTCAATTAGCTCGTTTAAAAACTCGTCAGTAACGGGTTAAAAATGTAAAGTCTGGCTCGGAGCATCAGATGAAAGGCCGATTTAAATCAAATTAAGCTTCTTTAGCTTCAGTTGTTAGTTGATGAACCTGAGGCTGAAGGCAGCTCTCATTAGTTATTGAGGAATCGTTTCATTCCCTCCACAAGTTGACAACATACTTCCACTCCGGACAAACGTATTGATGAACACTGCTTCATGCTTGTGACACTCACTTCTGTTTAGACAAAGATATCCTTTTGTCGCTCTAATCTTCCAGAAATAAATTAACCAGATGAAGAAAAGCATTAAGTGAATTAGATGAGACCTGCAGACCGTGTCCAGCGAGTCCCGGGTCAGCTGACTCCAGCCGGCTCATCACCTCCTCTCTGACTGTTCAACCTCTTGTGCTGTTTTCCTCTTCCATGCTGAGCACACAGTCAACAAGCAGTTACATATTGCCCTCTCTCTCTCTCTCTCTCTCTCTCTCTCTCTCTCTCTCTCGTACACAGTGTGTGCATGTCTGTGTTCTTCACCCCTGACTTCTTTGCTTGTTCTCAGTCTGATATATTTCCACAGCTCTAACATGCATCCACCAGGGAGCGGCTATTAATGTGTGCTGGATGGTGTGAAATTGTGTGAAAGACGGACTCTCTTTCTCACCCTTTGAATGTGCTTGTGTGTGAGCACAAACACAATGTCTGCGGCTGCATGTGCCAGCTTGTTGTTGTTTCAAAGGATAACAACGTGCTCAATAGCCTATTCATGTATAGCGTCCTATATGAATTATACAACATTTTAAACCCACACTTTTGTGGTCACAAATTATGCAGAACCATTGTTTCGTCTGAAAAAACATTTATGAATAAAGTCATAGAAAGGGCAATTTTCTCGCTATATTTGCTCTGAAGTGCAGTTTAATCTCTTCTTTGAAATTTGAATAAACTCTGCTCAACATTTAAATGTAAGTGTTACTTGATGGAGCAATGTAGATGTTATGAATGGAGCCTTATAAATGTGGTCAATGAGTTATTTAAGAGTACATCTATCATACGTTGAAACCCAGAATTGTTAGTGACAACAGTGAACATCTTTGAGAGCTTCAGTCTGCTAAGCTGTCTGCAACAGATGGGGTTTATTGGAAAAAGGATCAAATGGGTGACACATTATTAGAACATCAGCAACATTTCAGTCACACGGGCGTTATTCATCCCGCCTGTCAAAAAATGTCTTTTGAGTTTTAACCCTTTTGCTCAGCATCTCACAAGTGCTAGTTGTGTGCCCTGTCTGCCTCCATTTTGCTATTATTATACAACATATTTTATTGGACTTCCCTTCATGGACGCCAAAGAAACTGGTTTCACAATCTGGAAACGGCCCACAGCACCCACTGCACTGCACAGGCCGGTCGGCCCTATTCATTCTTCAACCACAAGAAAACAGACGGGTCCAGTTTTTGCACTACTATTCAAACATCCGTTTGCCTCAAGCGTGCTAAAGTTAGACCATGCAGGAAAAAAATTGCCCAGATTCGCCTTGTTCACATTTCACCACAAACTCAACTGGGGAACTGCCCAGTAGGAGTAACCACAGACACTGGGAGAGGTTCCATACAACACTGGATATACTTAGACATGGACAAACCCAGCCTCAGCCACATTCACAACATGCATGCACACACACACACACACACACACACACACACACACACACACACACACACACACACACACACACACACAGTCCAGCTGCACATTCAGAAAAAGAGACAGAAACTATGTTGTTTGCTTTGAGTAAAATGTAAATGTACCAGCGCTGTTAACCGCTTTCGGCCTTCTTCAGCAAACACGTGACTCAATCTGGAACATCTGAACAACGTGCTGTGGTCGTCTTCTGCTCAGGAGGTGTTACGTAAAAAGTTGGCCCTTTGAGAGCCGTGTCAGTGGTGCTTGGCGTGTGCCGAGGTATTCTGATGACCGCATTGAGAAGAAGGACGTTTGGCGCCGCTGGCTGAAACATGCATGGTTCAGAGTTATTAGTACTGACTAGCACTGGCTTCCACTTTTACTCTCACGGATGCAGGGAAATGTCCGTCTCCCATCCCGGAGGAAAGTCTTTACCCCGAGTTTATTCCAACCATAAATGTACAGGCATCTGTATCAGTCTCGAGATCCAGACGCTGTTGTTCGCTATGTCAGATGTCTGGGGAACGGGATTAATTCGGAGCTGACATGACACAGATTTTGTAGGGAGAGTAGATGGATTTTTGCTCTAATCCTGCATTTATTTAAAATTATAAAATGAGCTAAGTAAGAATGATAGTCCTCCATCTGTAAACACCAATGCAATAATATGATGAATGCGGCCCAAGCTCCAGTAAAAACCAAGCAATTTTACTTGTGACAAACAGGTATTACACGATGCAGTCGCGCTATCCAAAACAGAGCTGCCTCTCTGCTGTCTGAAGTAGGAGTAAACTCACTTAGAATAAGATATTCTGAATATTAACTTGTCACACAGTCTTAATTGTGCTTATGATTATGAATTATACATTTATATTATATATTTTGTCATCGAAGTAATTCATCTATATGTTTTACTCTAATCTCCATAAAGATAACGCACAGAAGACATACATTTAATTTTAAGTATCTCTATCATAGGAAACAGAGTGTAAATATAATATAATATATATAGTATTGTCATAGCATCACTGTTAACAGTAAGGTTATCCATTATCATGAGAGCACCTGGCAGCCGCACTACTCGGGGGTGCCTGCTTGGGCTGGTTTCCGCCCAAACGTGCTATTTTTAATCCTTTTGGCTGGTCAATGAAATATGGGTTGCTTTTGTCAATATTTGGTGGTGTTTTATTATATTTTACCAAACAAGCTGTCATCATCATTGACATGGCAATTTTTGGTTGTCTGACTGCACTCTTTATGGGTTGCGATAGCCTTTTTATCTAATATTTACACATCTATATGACGTGTTTCGGTTGCAAATTTAACAATTTCACAGTTTTTGACTGTTTTCAGGAAAGGTTGTGATTTGGGCCTGATTTTATCACTTGACCCACAAATCGATCGAGACCTACCATCTTAAAGAAAGTCACAATTCCTTAAATTCACTCAAGTCAAGAAGAGGGGCGGCCATAGGGAAGGGAAGCACAATAGTGCAGCCAATAGGGAAGTGTTATTGCTACTTGTACACATAAATGCTCCACAGCTGACAGCATTTAAACAAACCATGGCAGGAAAAAAAACATCACAAATTTAAGTGCTTAAAGTTTTGTGAAGATTACTATTAGTGTTTTATTTCTAAATGTTGGAATTAATTACAGCCGACAAACGCTATCCATGTGCATATATTGTTGAAAAGATGATGTCCTGTAAAGTACATTTAATCCCATGAATAAAAAGAGATTGAATGATAGACACGTCAGGGTCTATGTAGGATTTCCTTTGAATTAAGCTCAGTGACAGGTGATGCGGCTGCGCACACACACATCACACACACACATCAGAAGCTAATGATGTTGTTTAAAGGAGCACTTGAGTGATCGACTATGTCCCGTTTCCCAGCTGAGGATTCCTCTGCCTTCACATCTCAGCTAAGGCGCGAGGAAGAGACACAAGTGAGGGAAATGAAGACGCAAAATAACAAAATGGCATAAAATACACACCCTCTCCTCCTCTGTTCATGGAGCAAACTAAACACACACTTCCAGAATGGGAGAGTAAGATGTTGCATGAAGACACCGACAGGTTTCCTCACATGTCCTCGTGCCCAATTAAAAAGGCATAACACTTCACTACATTTATGCGCTGCCAGATTCAACCCATCTCCAGCATTTTCCACTCCCTGAAACCACCTTCAGTGGAGGAAGACGCCTCCATTGATGCGGCCGCTGCATTGCTTACCAGCACTCCTAATGAGCTGCTACATTGCTGTGGCGGATCTGGGCATCGCTGTAATTACTGCAAGGATTTGATTGCATTAGCTCCACCCCTACCTGTCCTTAATGACATTAGTCCTGTTGGAAGAAATTCATTAGACCCAGAGAGCGGAGTCGATCTTCCTCACATGTGGTTAGACACACTGACAAATTGCGTGCTCCATTGTAAACACATGTCATTTAGTGAGGGCAGTATTTATGCAACAAGCACACAAACACTCAAAGCATTTGACATCAAATGTTTGGATTTGTTTTTCATTACGAGAAAGGAAATTAAATGGAGGAGCTGGGATTTCAAATGAGGCACGCTACTTCAAACTAAACGTATGCACACAGACAATGTGACACACACCCAGTCAGACTGGGACCTTGATGAAGAGACTAATCATGAAGAGGAAGCTCGCATTACACAAACATACACTAACACACACACACACACACACACACACACACACGTCATTAGTGATGAAGAAGGTTGTCTCAGAGGAAAGACCAAAGGCAGGGCTGTCCCAATAAAGGGAGATCAAGAGCGCAACGGCTCCTGCTGAAATGCTGCTTCAGCATGTGGGTGAGCGAGTGTGATTCAGCTGCATGTCTATCTGTGTGTGCGCATGTGTGTGTGTGTGTGTGTGTGTGTGTGTTGTGGTATCTAAGAGTGAGTGTCCAACCGTATTATCTGAGGATCAACTAGGGTGTTGATGCTGGCATGCAAGCTGTCCTTGCCAATAAGCTGCCTCTGTATCCATCAGTCCCGTCACACCCCCAGTGCCAGCTCCGACAAGAGGAAGGATTACTCGTCCAGAACTGAGAGTACTGGTTATTTATGTTGTTTATGAGACACACAATGAAGAATAATAAATGATTAGTGGCGAGGCGATACAGAAATATAGATGCTGGGAGATGAGTTCAGTGTCTGAAAGTAGCTGAAAGAGTGGGCCTGACATATGTACAATGTAAAAACTTGAAACGCAGCAAAATATTGTAAAATCAAAAGCAACTGCTAGAATTCAATTAAATAAAATCACCGCTGAAGGCCTCTAATTCCCAGTCAAGTTTGAAATGTCATCACTTAATAATGTTATCCTATTAGACATTTGTGGGAAATTGTCATAATTATCAAATAAATTCATGAGGTACGGTCGATAATTTGTTTTCTAAACCTTTGAGCACCCAATTCTAATAAAAAACTCCAGGCGTTTCTGAGATATCACATAAACATAACAGGGGGATCAAAAATGACTTATTTGGCCACTTGCTAGTTGCGGAAGGAGCTGAGAGCACAACATGAAAATCTTTCAGAGTTAATAGGGTAAACGGTTAAACATCTGGTATCCACAGGGCAACATCAGCTCTTATTCTGCAGTCATGTTTCTGGCAAGCTGATGAACATAAGTCTCCTTTTAGCTCTCTTTTGTTTCACCAACTCCTGGATAGACTGGCGACTTATCCAGGGTGTACCCTGCCTTCGCCCAATGACAGCTGGGATCGGCTCCAGCGCCCCGCGACCCTAAAGAGGATAAGCGGTTCAGATAATGGATGGATGGATGTTTCACCAACTGCTCTCTTTAGATGCTAAATGCTCCACTATGTGCATCTAGAACTTTGTCGATCTGCCATTTGGTGCTGGGATGTGGTACCAGAGCTTTTTTTTGCTGAAAACAGCTGCCGTCTGCAGCCAAAAACTGGGTTGAAAAGAGAAGAATTAAGCAGCAGCCTCATAAATTAGGGCCTGCTCACTCTCCTGGTTTTAAGGTCTGCTTTCAGTCAACTAAATTTTAAATCTACTATTATATATCATTTGATTGTGTTATTTTTGAAACATAATGTGCTTTTGACAGGTTCAACAAAAGAAAAAGAAAGAAAACGCTGTTATTACTGTCTGGCCTACTTTCCCTTTGAAAATGTAATAATTTTATGCAAATAGTGCCTGAAACAATTATTAACCTTAAATTAGATCACGTTTAGTTAAAATAAGAGGAGTTTCTTGAATTTACTTTTTGCAGTGTAACAATGGGAGAGAAAATCAGGTGAAAAGAGAACAAAGCTGCAAAAAAGACTGACGCATACATTAATTTCAGCTGGACCTATAAACACATTAACACTTGCCACTGCAATGGCGCTTCCACAGCAGCACTGTACATCACCTCACCCCTCATCAACCACATGACACACAACACACACAACTCAGACCATGTGTACGTCACATCTGTACCGCACTTTGGCTTTACCATGTCTGCATCTCTGATTTCATCTAATCCAATAATCTAATATAGGTATACCTAATCCAGATCCAGGGAAGTCCATCGCATGGGGATGTATAAGAGTTCAAGTGAGAATCTGCGCAAGTTGGAGCAGGCTTTGCAGATTCAAGCCATGCATTAGCAAATAAATACTCAGAGTTACCTTAAACGTACTTCATTTAGATTTTAGATTTGATTGATTTGTAGATCATTGATCAACACAGCTGTTCCATTTAGTGTAAGTAATTAGCGTTTTATGCAAATATTGAAATTACTACAAATTGTTTTATTTCTGTCGTCACATTTTGGAACTGCATAAGGCTAAACTGTGTCTCTGCTGCATATGTATGGCAGATATTATAATCAGGTCTACAGTTGCATTGTGAGCAAGCGGTTGAGCCTGTGCTCCTATCGTGCCAATCAGAGCGAGGCTGCACTTGGCTGCCCCTGCAGAGAATCCCAAACTAGAGGCCGAGATGAAGCGCAGTGGGAGTGAGGGTTCAGGGAAAATGGCACTGGGCACGCTCCCGTAATCTGCATACCGTCCATGCCAAATCTTTGATGAGGATGTGTATCTGCTTTGTTAAAGCTCTGACAGAAGGACTACAGGCACATTCTGTGTTTGGATGCTTTCCAAAAAAAAATGGTCATAAACACGCTCGGAGCTCAGTCGACAAGCTACAGTGAGCAAATGAAAAGACACATTCACACATTCCCTGCCATAAATCAGCTTCCATGTAACGTCTGTGTGGTTTCTGGATCCCATGCACTCTTTCGGTGCAGAGAAACGTGGTTGTGGTTGTGCTCTGATTGATAAAGTGCAGTGAAACACACAGACCTCGATAGCAAGCACACCAGTCACTGTGTCTTTTACGACAACATGACAGACTTAACGAGCATAACCTTTGAACTCTGTATGCCAATTAAGTTGCCCCAAAACATTCCTCGTTGCACTATGACCAGATCCATGTCTGAACAGGATCTCGTCTCACTCTCCACCTGACGCAGCACACGCCAGCCTTATTGGTAGGGATGCAACGATACCATTTTTTACAAACCGATACGATACCGATATTTTTATTTGTGTACTTGCCGATACCGAGTACCGATACCGATACTTCTTAGATTTGGTCTCCATGAAAGTGCAATTAATTTGGAGGCAGATTTTATTTTATCCTCTGCAGATTATGTCAAGCCTATAGTACAAAATTAACAGAAGGCTATCCCAAGCTTTAAACTTCTTGTGGAAGTCCCTCTAATGTCGGACCATAAAACGCCCCCGTGTCCGGGTTCATAATGTAAGAGATAATATTAGGGATCGAGCAATTATATAGGAAGCTGTGTTCCAAGTTATGTTTCCGGTGCTTTTATTGTGGAGGGACAAACGGAAAGGAAAAGAGGAGTGGAATTGTGGGATATACGTGTGTGAAGGAGATAGAAAAGTGGTTCAAGTTACCCTGCAGCGTGTTTTCATTTTATTAGAATTACAAATATAGACACACAACAGACACTCGGCTACAATAATATCATCCGTAGCCGCACAACAGCGTCTGAATGAGGCCGCTGCCAGCGCTACTTCAGGTGGACCAGCAACAGTTTGATTCAAACCGGCAGGACGGCGGTGATGACGCGCAGAGCTTCTCAATTATAGATGTATTAAATATGGAAAATTTCAACTCTCGCGTCTAACGTGCCGCCGGCGTAAATTTGCGTCTGTCGCAACCACACGCGTCTGTGCATAGACTTTACATGTAATCTGGTCGCGCGAAACATTTGCGTCGCGTTGGGACGGACTGATTACAAGTAACTCCGGGGCTGTCAGCCACTAACAAGAGCACTAATATGAGCACTAATATGTCATACACACGTATGCAACACCGGTTAATAAGCACAATATCGATAAAGTCTTGTATTGTACTCGCGTCTCACTTTTCTCCTTTCTATTGAAAGAAGTGAGCGCTGCGTAGCGAGGATCCAAGATGGCGGCTCCAGATTCTGCTGTTGAGACAAACTGGCCATCTGATTGGACGGCAAAACCTTGGATAGCGTGATTGGCTGCTCAGAAGTTGAGACTGTTGAGACAGTTGAGACAGAGAAGAGTGTCTCCGGCTCCGCCACGGGGTTGCTTCTCCACAAAGCGCGACCAGTTTGTTGTAGTGAAATACTGTTGAGTGAGTATCGGTTCTTGGTATCGGCCATTGAAACCGATGCGAGTACGAGTATTTAACGCAGTATCGACCACCGATACCGATACCGGTATCGGTATCGGTGCATCCCTACTTATTGGGGTTTGTGCCTTTGAGCATGTTGCCAAGTTGATATCTTATGTGCACATTCACGCACATTCCATGCACATTATCTTATTTTTGATATGCTACTGTTTCAATTGTAAATATTCATTCATTCATCCATTCATCCTCATTTATTGCACTGCGTTTACTGTTAAATGTGTATTGTTAAATGTTAACCAGGATAAATTCCTTGAATGTGAAAACAAACATGGCAATAAATGGTTCTGATTCTGATTCTGATTTTGAGAATGTCAAGGGAGCTACTACGACTGGGGTCAGAGCAGAGTCGTGAGGAAACAACTTGCAGCATGTCTTTGTCTATTGAAATGATGTAGTACTAAAAGCACCAGCTGTGTGTCTGCAACACTACAAGCACTAGCACACTCCCCCTCCCCTCCCTCTTCACAATCACTGGCACATCATCCTCTTTTTTTCCCCCTATCAGCACGTAAAAGACCCCGAGGAACACATTAACACTGTTAAAGTAGGTTAATTACAAAGCAGACACTTTTAACACTGTGAGAAAATGTGTGTGTGTGTGTGTGTGTGTGTGTGTGTATGAAATGGGTGTGTACGAGAGAGCACACATTTGTACAATCGCGTAAGATGTGCGTGTGGGTCGTCAATTGCTCTCACAGGAAGCGAAGTGAATCAATCAGGTTGCCACTCACAATTACCGGGCTATTAATAACAAAACAGTCCGCTGCTGCCTCAACAACAGCCATAACTGCTGAAATGACTCCAGGAGGAAAATAGTTTTATCACCATATCAATTATTCAGCACTTGGCACTCAACAGAATTTGCATGCTCCGTATGAGCGTACAGGCAAGTCACTGTTGGTTATGTATTGGTTTCCTGATGTATTTCTGGGATGACAGCTTGGATCAGGGCTCTTCATCACTGTCTTAGTGTATAGTGACAGAGCCAACTGGTGCTCATGGATCAGGGGAATAAACTTCCAGTAGCTGTTGATGAGACCGTTTACAGTGAGGGCAAGAACATACAGGGCCTGATGTACATGAAGAGCTTCAGAGAGAAGTGCGGTGTAGATAACAGGCCCTTGGAAGCGGGTAATGGTTAAACACTTTAAGATCCAGGAATTCTATTCCATGGTCCGAGCCGCTTATCCTATTCAGGAATAGCCAATCCCAGCTGACATTGGGCGACGGCAGGGTTCCTCCTGGACGGGTCACCAGACTATCGCAGGGCACATAGAGACAGACAACCATGCACACTCACATTTACACCTAAGGCCAATTAACCTAAGCTGCATGTCTTTGGGCTGTGGGAGAACCCGGGGGGAACCCACGCTGCCACGGGGAGAACGTGCAAAAGACCTGAGATCAAACTCGGGGCCCTCCTGCTGTGAGGGGACAGCGCTAGCCACTACACCACCCATATATTCAAGAATAGTTATTGCAAAGCCAAACTAATTGTGGTACCTATTCACCTGCATGTTTCAATTATTGTTTCATATACATGGTATGATTCCATTATGAAAGAATAGATATCGTAAAAATGTCCTGAAAGTTTGTTTCCCAAATCTCTACAACGGGGACTGCAAAGTCTGAATTTTCTAAGATAACACTGATCCCTCCAATGATCAAAGTTAAGGGAAAACTGTTTTGTATAAGCTTCTGACAGAATACATGAACAGAACAATATCAGTAATCCTTTTGATTGAGATGTGCTACTAATCCTCACTTGTGCGGTGCAGCACAATGAGCAGTAGCAATCATTCGTAAAGAAATACATCTTGACAGCTAACCTTTCCAACCTGGCTGGTGACCAGAGGTTTAACTCATCAGTGGGTCCGTGAGACACACCGATGAGCTGTGGTTGTTGTTGCTGTTGTTCCACTGTGGCCATTATACATGATACGCTCATAGACTAGTGTGATGGATCAGAGGATTGAGTGGTGACAAGGGAGAATGTCACTGGGTGTCACGGCAGCTCTATACTTAGTGCTGCGTGATATATGGCTGTAAAGTCGGCCTGAAAATTGGCCTTGGATCAGCGACGAGTGCAACTTCAAAAATCAGCAGCAGCCACCAGCTAAACTCTGATGATCTTCTGGCTCTGTACTGGGAGACAGCCACTCCTGTGGTCTAGTTTGCTTTGATTGATTCGAAGGGGTTTGCTAACTTGACTCCGACTGCACAGGCTCGATGCCCTGATTGTTAAACAGACGGACATCCAGGCAAACATAGCTAAGAATGTGAGGCCTCAGCCCAGAGCTCAACCCCTCTCTCCTGGAGAACAGCAACCACTGAAGCCCCGAAGGCCACCTGATACTATTTTCATTTATTTAGAATCAAACATTGAAGTGTCAAGCTGCTGTAAGGAGGAAGAGAGACGAACGATTGAGCACTTCAAACCAACACAAGCTCTCAGGAAAACAGGTTTCCGGATCTTACTTATTGGGATTAGTTAGTCATGAAGTATAAATCATCCATCCCACAAGTTTTTGAGAGATGTATGACACTATCTTATCAGCCAGCGTGTGTGGGCACATAGCTTTGAAAGCTGAATTTAACAAAATGAAACCTGGCATCAGCGTATTGGCCCTCCAGATGTTTGTAGGAAATTCAGCAGGAGTTGACAGCATCCTCCACACCTCTGCTGGTCCAAATTAAAAGGGATCCAACACTTTCCACGCCTGCTATACAATCTCTTTTTAATGAGCTTCTCCATCGGCAAAGATGTTTGCGCTAACAGCCAGTAAGGCCGTTCAACGCCATGGGTGGATTCTTTTTAGCCACGGCCCATTTCCATAACTGGGACAGCCAAGTTAGGCACAATGACAAAAGAGCACATTCCTGCCACTGGCTCCGTCTTCCAGCCTGAAGGGTCTCCACTCATTTTACTTCAAAATGAAAGGCAGAGCAGTGAAGATGGTTTTGGCTCATACACTGTTTGTTTATGGCCAACACACGCTCGCTAGAGTGGGCAATGTGATTTAGATACCCTTTTTTGTTATATAATATATACGTATATTTGTTTTTTATAGTCAATAAAATAAATGCAAATGAAATGATTGGATGCTCTACCTGCTTCCTGCTCGTCTCTCTGCATTTAATCGGCCCGTTCACTCATTGTCTTCCTCCGAGTCGTCTGCTAGCTTGACAGCTTTAACTACTGGCCATGTTCATTCTTTACGTTTACAGTTATAATTTTGGGGGAGGTGCATTTTGGAAGGATCTTTTTTTTCACCTATTGCTGGTTCTTCTTTTCAATTGCAGCTTAAATTACAACAAATGTGAAGTTTGTGAATTAATTTGACATCTGTAGTTAAATTATTAATTAACGATGGATTCAACACTAGTTGTCAGAAGAAAATCTTTGTTCTTTATTATTATGCTGCACAAAATAGTTCCCCCATAGAAACGTAGTATTAAGCAACTTTTTTATGTTATTATGTTCCACATAATCTACTTTTAGTTTACCTTAGTTTGCCTAAATTGACTGTCGCTGAGTCTTTGTCACAGTCTCTATTCTTTAGCATCTTTAAATGGAAATACCAGTATTCATATTCATCAGTAGATACCCAACAGAAGAGATCCCAAAGAGAGGGCAGGGAAAAGTTATGCCTATGACTACTACACATCTAACCCAGTAATGATTATGATGGCTGTGGCTGTCAAAGTAATCCAAAATGACGATGATACGAGATGGGAAACAGTACTGTGAAAACAGTACACTTAGCACCTCTGCAGCCAAAGGAAAGTGACAACATTTCTACATGTTCACCACAACGTCCAAGGTAGGAGAATGGCAGCCATTACAACCTATTCTGCACAACAAATGATAACAGCTGCGGAGGCTTCTGGATGAGAGAGAAATTAAATTCAACACCAAGAAATGTAATTCAATACCAAATGGACTGTCAGCCACAAACAGGAGTGACTCTCATTGTGTCTCTCTACCACTAAGAGGAAAGGAGAGATGGGAGAAGAGAGAACGACATAAAGGAGGGAGAGAAAAGGGAAGACATGAGGGCTGGTCCAGACACAGAGATGCAACCGAAATGAGATGCCATCCTACAGTGATGTAGAGTTGGAGTGGTCCAGGACTGATGAACAGCTCACACACACACACACACACACACACACACACACACACACACACACACACACACACACACACACGAGCAGATGAGGAGAGCTAATGATGCGTGAAAGAGAATTACCCCTCTCCTCCACAGAGGACAGTCACTGTGCTTGTCGCATGGACAACACTTATTTCAAATGACCCTACTATCTATTCATGAGGCATTTGTAGGTGTGTGTGTGTGTGTGTGTGTGTGTGTGTGTGTGTGTGTGTGTGTGTGTGTGTGTGTTCAGTTTTCTTTTGTGCTTATGTCTGCCTTTATGCCTCATAGGGTGCACGGCACATGAGAATCTCGCCACAAACGTACACACACACACACACACACACACACACACACTGCAGTGAGATCAGTATCTTGACTTGTGAAATAAATCATTTGGAGGTTTATTTATCCAAGGAAAGTCAACCGTGTATAGTTGCTCTTTTACAGCTACTCCCTGCTTCATCTCTGCATAGTTACCAGGATTCATATTATAGGGTTAGTTACCCAAATCACAAAATCCTAGCCCACATGCCTCTAATTTCTTTGTCTATTGGCATGCAGTTAGTTATGGACATAAATGTCACTTAGATGGCTGCCTCCCCCCAAATAAAACGGAGCTGAATGGCATTTGGTTTGCGTGGTTTACAGCACATTAAAAGTTATTCTTAAATTCGAAAGCAAAATCTCTCCACATAAACTATATGGGCTATTGCATTGCTATTGCTTCAGAAGAAAACAAAACTGTTAGCTACATGCACTACTAGAATAATTACATGAAAAATTAGACCAGGGTTAGAAATGCAGCCTTTTCTATTCTATTGCAAACTTAACCAGCGTTCTCAGGCGTGAGAGAGTAACAATCGATTATAAACTCCATCGCGAAGGACAGCAAAAGGTTAACATTGTTAAACTTTACAAGGCAACGCCGTCTACCATTGCAGTTGCTCGATATACTCTGCCAGCCTTATTTTGCTCTCGTCCACTATCGTCTGCCTGATTCCATGTGAATGCAATATATCATGCAAATATCATGCAAATGTAATATTTATTTTCACAAAATCATCCTGATGTTCTTTGTTGGTGTGGATGTTCGGTTCATCATCTTCCCAATTTTCAAAGAGTTATTTTAGATATTGTGTTTTTATTGGCATATTCTGGTATGGAAGTTTAGAGATTTCAGTAGCTAAAAGGAAAATTGTCTCAACGTCTTTATGCAGATCACCGACCAGGATTACATTACATTTAGCTAACCCTTTTATCCAAAGCGACTTACATGCTATACAGTAGACGAGGGTTAAGTGTCTTGCTCAAGGACACATCGACATGGACTAGCGGATCTGGGGATTGAACCACCGATCCTCTGATTGAAAGTCGGACCTGCTAACCACTGATCCACAGTCGCCAGATATCATCCTCCTTTGCACCCAAAAGTGTGACGTCTCTTACTGCATAATATTCTCTCAACCGTCTCGTCCCCTGGACCCGTTCCCATCTAAGCTAATGGCTGATCTGCATCAGTACTGTGTGCTGCTGTAATGACCCAACGCTGGCAGCGGTTTCTATCAACACTTTCTAAAAGTTTCAGGTTCCATAATACAACAACCGACAATGTACTTTCTTTCAGTCTACTGATTTTAACTGCAGGATTGTGGCTGAAGAGACCTTTAAGACAAGAGCAACCCCAGTCTGCTTCATTTCAGCAGAAGAGATCCTCAGGAACAGTTAAGGTAAGAAACAACACTCCTCATTACTTTCCTCACACTCTCCAGGCACAAACCCAGTTATTATATTGATATGAAACATCATTTCCTCACCCCGAGCAGGGATTTTCGTCCTCTGTGCAGATTATTTAACATCTGTTAATCGTGATGATAATGTAACCTCGCCCACCTGGCAGAGAGGCAATGAGCAACGAGGGATTCTTAGACGTCGCTGTGATAGTCAGGGTTAAGAGGTGGCGTGAGAACTGAGTGACAGGAAAAGGGTGAACACAACTGTCCCAAAGCCAGTTTAATGTGCGATGGGTGTGGGGGTCAACTGTCCTTGAGATAGGGATCTATTGCTTTGCTGAGCCTAATCTTTATCCAGGCCGTCTGTGGCTCAGAGGGGACAAACACGTTGATTACGTCTTTTTAAAAACACCAAGGGGATGCCTCGAGCCTTTCCTTCTTCTCTCACTCCCTCCACCCCCAACAGTTACATTTATGTGAACTGATGTGTCGTTTTCAGGCGGAGCCAGAATAAGCAGAGGAAGTCCTTCCCAGGGCAAAACAACTTTGATCACAGTGGATGTGATTGCGATTAGGATTTGCCTCGTGTGTGGAGAGAGTGTGGAGAGTGTGGGGCTCGCACTGAGGCACATGCTGGCACGTGGACGAAAACACACACACCACACACACACACACACACACACACACACACACACACACACACACACACACTAACCCCATGGATGACTCTTCCAAGTGAAGGGCGGTGGATTACAGGCCATTGGGGGCTTAGCATGTAATTCAAACCATTTTCCATAACATTTGTATTCAATTTAGGCCTAATCCCACCTGATTAACATGCCAGTCAATGGGGAGGGCACCTGCTGTACTGACTGGGCAATCAGCTTGGAGAGATGACCAGAAACAAACAGTGACACAGATAAATATAAATCCTGGTAAATCAAGGTGGATTAGTTCATGTCATCATTTTTGGCTGCAATAATCAACGATAACTCATGACTTTAGTCCCAGAGAGTCAGTTTTAATAATATGGAGTATGACCATTGTGTATCTTATTGGGGTCCCTAATTTGTGTTGCTTTAACAACAGCTACTCTTGACTGTATGTGTGTAATTTGACACATCAACAGAGATAAAAGACTCTTTAAGACCCTTTTCTTTGTGCCACCTACATTCCAACAACATCTGTGCCTCGTGGATGCTCAACTCCTCCACATTGTCAAACCACAGCCCTGCAGCTAAGCATTTTCTGGTGGATTATTGTGGTTTTATTTAACACTCACACAGACACACACTGACACGAGGGATTAAAAAAAGGAGTATGTCACATTTTCATAGTAGTCTGAGAATGTGTCCGAATCAGTAATCAAAGCACAGTCAGGCCCTATGAGCCTGCTGACATTCTTGGATGAGCCTGAATGTATTTTAGGAAGCTATTTGCTGGTTATATTGTTTGAGTGGTCTCTATATACACATACTCAAGCCAGTGATTATTTTTCATACAAGATGGGAAAGATTTTCTGGGAAATTGGTCACAGCTTCCCAGGCGGAGCCTACTCCAATATGTCGCTATGGCTTCTGCTTACTGTTCATCTTCAGTATGGCGGCTTGAGGCTTCAGCTGCGGCGGCGTGACCCCAGTCAGCTAATGGTCCGTTCACAGAATGGAAGATGGCAACAATAAAAAAAGGTCAAAAGGCAAAACTTGTATTAAAGAAATAATCTGGAGTGGGACTACAGCTGTTAAAAAATTATAAGCATGACAGACAATACCATTTAGACATGAATGTGCCTAAATTATAGTGACCGTAGTCATCGTGACGTCACCCACTGACGTGTTGAGGCATTTCTAGACCTTGAGTTTGTCGATTTTGTTGTCGCCATCTTGGATTACGGCCGTCGCCATGTGGTTTTTTAACATAAATTACTGTATTTGGAATGTGGAAGAGTGACGTAGAGACGGCGTATTTGTCTCTGGTAGCGTTAGCAACCTGTCAATCACAGTAAGCCCGCCCTTAAGCATACTCCGAATTATCGTCTATTTGACTCTAAACTGGACCATCATTTATGAAATGAACATCATGTGGTATTTAAGACGACTTTAAACTAGCGATTGAGCCCATAAACACATATTTACAATGTTTACTGAGGTATAAAATCGAGTGAGAAATAGAGTCATTTTCAAATAGACTTCTTTTTGCATCCGGTGGAGTCGCCCCCTACTGGTCAGTAGAGATAATGCAAGGTTTTAAAGACACTTCTGCATTGGCTTCACTCGGCAGAACGGAAGGTTGCCACCTGGTCTGAAAGCTATCCGTATAGAAGGGCAAACTATGTATACAAGTAATCCAGTGTTGACTCCTATCTGAGTCTATAAAATCATGTCTTTCCATCCTGCTCAATGTATTTTCAACAAAACATAATATGACCTCCGGGAATTAATAGTATAGCTTCCAACAAATATGAAAACAAGATAAATCCACATCAAAGTATTATTGTGCCAACATTTTGTTTCACATCTTGTTTTGTCTCGGTCTCTCCCAAGAGTATTGCTTCCTTGGAAGTGCACCGCAACTGCCTCTAGGTCGTAACATAGATCTTGCCGCTTCATTTTGCACACAAAGTGCACCAAATTGACACGTTTAACTTATATATTTTACTTTTATAAATGCATTATGTGATCATGTTCAATAATTGTCATCTCAATATTGACCATATATATATATATATATAGGACTGAAAAGTAATTTGAGTCCTATATATACAGATCTACAGATTTAATGTACAGCCTGACTAAAATCAAAACAAGTATTTCTAAATGTCTCTGCCATGGATAAAATATCTGAGCCATGTGTCAGACACACAACCTTATGTTGTGGACGGTCTACCTGCACATCACAGAGCGCTCACATTATATTTCCCTTCCTCAACAGTGACGAGAGCTGCTGACAATTCTCGTCCTTAAGTAAATCTATAACAGTGAGGTCACATGCAAATGAGCCCAGCTTTCTGGTTACAGAGCTCCAGCTGACAGACTAACAGTAAAATGTGTGAGGCAACGGTTCAGCCAATAGGAGCCCCTGTGTTGCAGCTGGAAGACGTCCATACATCCACACACTGCTGATCCCAACACCTGAGCTCGGGGCAGACCCGAGAGCTTGTTCTTCTTCTACCACACTAATTCTCCTCCTCAGCCTCCTGCTCTTTTCAAATTAGACAGAAAAACGTTCCACCAAATCAACCCACGCTCGACTGACAAAAGAAAGTGCTCTAAAACACACCTAGCGAAGCCAAAGCTGTTATCCACCTCAACGGAGTCAGAACGCTTTCACAAATCTTGAGATTTTACCCATGTGAGGTTTGTAAAAAATAATGTTATGCGTGTTCTTTATACAGTTTTCCTGAAATTATAATTAGAAACTCTCAATAGAACACCTTGCTGGTTTCGCTAAATTGACTCGTAGCCCCTGTATCAGGATACCAGATTCACAGCCCACATACACAGCGTTGACAATGATGCTGTTTGTTTAGGCTCCGTTTTTTTTCTCTAAAATATATTCTCGAAAGGTATTTGTAGTATTTGGAGGGTTTAAAGAAAATGCAATCATGCAGTTTTAAGTAATGCTAAAGGTTAATGATCCTAACAATGTTTCAAGTCACTAGTAAAGGACATTTGAGTCAATCTGGCGTTCTGTTCTCAACATCAGACTCTGACTGTTCCAACTATTTCTAATGTTGATGCTTAGTTTCTGTGTTCTACTCAGTTGTCTTTAATGTCTTTTTTATATTTGTCTTGGTTATTTGTATATAATATGTAAATATGTACGACGAGAGCAATGTTTAACCAGAGTCACATTCCATGTATGTGTACCCACACGGCTAATAGAGCTGATGCAGATTCTGATACTATGATATTTAAATATTTCGGTTCTCATTAAGTATCATAAGTCTGTATCCTTGATGTAGCCAAAAAGGTCCCATTGAGATACAAGATCTCTTCTGGTGCTAAATCATGCGCTAAATTGCTTTTAATTATCGCTTAAATGTCTTTTCTTCAAAACACCCAGCAAATACATGGCCTTTAGCTAAGCTGCTAAAGTTTGCTTTAACAGTGTGCATTATCACGTACACATTTTCAAACACATACACGGAAACAGGGGGAAATGTTTAAGTAGACACATCACGGGGAGGATAAGAATATATGAAGGCTTAATCAGACTAAATATAGACCCTTACACAGCACAACAACAGTTACTACATGAAAGCATCCAGTACTCAGAACAAACAAAACTCTGCAACAGCTACATCCTCTGAGCCTGCTGTTCAAGATTAAATCAGACATCTCCTTTCCCCACACGGAGACCAAGACACAACACAGAACATTAACTGCAAACAGTAACGTAGAAGACAGACACAAGGCTTCTACATTTGTCAGGTTTGAAACACAATCAGGCCGAACAAAAATGACTTTCCTCTGCGTGAAGAAAGGCATTCATTACCCTCTGCTTAATGAAACGGGAGAAAAAACAGGAGGCCGACACGCGCTACTCAGTACATCATCATGACGTTGTATCACCCTCACAGCACCCTGAAACGCGATGGTGTTAAATCAGGCCACTCTCCGAGGATGGCCATAACATAAGGGACGAGACCCAGCCCCTCCCTGTTGTGTTTGTTTTTGCTGGAGGTGGAGGGGAGAGGGCTCTGACAGTCACCCATGCATGCAAGGCCAGTCTGTTGGAATTTAAAGGCTGACTTGTTATTAAGCTCGGTCTTGATTTGTTCACTCTGCTCGCACTCAAAAATGCAAAAGAAGCAGCGGGGAAATTCACCCCAAAAAAAGGGAAAAGAGTGTAAAACCTTAAGGCGGAAAAGATTTTAACAAGATTCCTGAACGAAAGTCAGGAGATTGGTGTGAAAATCCTATATTGCATTTTCACCTCGAGCGTCTGAGAGAAGGCACATAATCTTGTACATGCATCTTTGTGTCACACACTACTGCACACTATCCCTGCAGATTCAGGGCACATTGCTGGATAGGGGGACATGATTTCAAAACCCCCAGTCGAAGACCCTTAGGTGTAGCCTACCGCACATTCATGCATACATGTATGCGCTTATGCATCTACAAAATGCGTTTTCATCAAGATGAGGCGCAATTAGTTCAGCGCTTAGCACACCTAACGAGAGCAACTTTCAACACCATGGACAGCGTCGAAGCAGATGTAGAATTTGTCTTCATCAAAATATAGTTAATCTGAAAACTGCATCGCTACACTTGTAAACTCAAAACACAAGGATTGGATTGGTATAATACAACATATTTACGTCAGATATTTGTTTTAATAGACAAGGTATTTGTCAGTGTGCACAAGTGCAGGCTAACAGCTGGATGGCCGACTGTGACACTTTCTCTGCCACCTATTGGATATTACTATCCGGCTGTCTTAATATGATCTTTTTTTTAACCCTAACCCAGAACGTGACATTTTAAGAGGCAGGAATAAGCCTCTGAGCTTTTTAGAAAAGAAAAAGTGGTAGTTTAATATTTTAGACAGATGCAATCCCAGATTCAATCTGGGACGATCCTAGACGTCTAATCACCATAATGTTGTAATGTTGGTGGCAGGGATCACTCCACAGTAAAAAGAAATATATATATATTTATATATATTTGAGAGAACTTTAAATTTAACTTCGTTTATGGTATACATTGGTATACATTATACTTAATCCTCCACAAATCTCTCTGCATATGGCAACCACTTCCTCAGTGAATTATTACCAAACCACTAAAGTGCAATTTCAGCAGACACACCCCCACTAGAACAAGGAATCCAACAATTTGTTGAGGAGGAAACTACAGCACTGTCAGAGTCTGGGTGTGGACCTTGTTACTGTAATAGAAACCCTCTGTTTGCTTTCTTCCTCCTCCTTAACCAGAAACCACTGCCCTAATTAGCTTTTTAGATGACACTCAACAGCAATTAGACCTGACTAATATTAGAAGTGCTAAACCGAGAGACAGAGAGCTACAAAAAGTGAGAGAGAATTCAGAGGAAATGTCTGACTAGGCCGCAACATGGCTGGAGTTGACACTTGAGATAAAGTGAATTGCAGTCTACACATCACAGATACCCACAGACACACACACAGGTTTTGGTACTGCAGTTAAAGAGACTCTTCATCTTTTTGTCTGGATGAAATATAGCTTCCCTTTGAGGACAAAGAAAAATCGTACCCTCTCTGTTCATATATGGCTGGTCAAACAGCATGAATGGGACAGGACACCAGCCGGGTAAACGGCCCAACTGGCCACAGAGATGATCATTACACTCATTAGGATTCCACTGTGCCGTCTTCGTATCACCGGGCACCCCACGCCTTTGGAGCAAAACGCTCATGCTGGAGGCTCGGGCAAGATTGTGGGCCAGCCACCCAGCTGGGACAAATGTCTTCACATGGCGGGGCTTTATCTTTTTATTGACGGAGCAGCAGAATATGAAGGACGTTTTTTTTTGTGTTCTTTACAAACTCAATCTTGTTTCGAGTTGAACAATGACGTATTTCTGGTAAATGTATTTATTTAATGTTTTTCTGATTTTTATTTTTCACTTTTGTGCAGGGGATTATAAAAAAGAAAAGTTGCTTTCAATTCGCCCAAAACAAAACTTTACTGGTGAATTTAATTGGTGGATTTTTTGGTTTTTATTTGCTGTGCATCCAGTCAAATCCCAAAGAAAACATATAGATATAGCTTTAAATATGTTTTTTAGTTGTCTACAATTACTATTCTGGATGTGAATCTGAGTCAGCAATACACTCCCTCATTTCTATAACCCTGTCGATAAGGGAGGTGACTTTAGCATCCCGAGAAGAACATTCAAGTTTTCACATACTGACTGAGTACTTCAGCAACAGCAGCATCTGATAATCACAAAGTGAATGTGTGTGTTGTTTTTCCAACTACAGCTGGTTGGTGCAGCTGCCACTCTTTTGCTTAATTCATTAAAAAAAACAATCCTCCTTATCCCCCTGTCTGTCCTTACCATATTGCAAAAAGACAGAAAAAAAGTTTAAAAAGCAAACACACACACACAGCCTGGGAATGGCAATAATCTCCATGCATCTCTTCAGACCATCTCTGTGCATGAACGTACAAAGCAACCCAACAGAGTACGATATTAATGAAGAGCAAACTGTGCTTTCTATGAGGGAGCTTGCTTTGAGCCCTTTACAATATAATCTACAAAACAATCAAGTGCGTTAGAGACAGACAAAGCACGAGGCAGAGAAAAGGAATGACTCCTCCGAACTGCTGGAATAGCACTGCAGGCTGAACGATAGGACAGCCGCGCCACAGAAAAAGAAGGATGTGGAGTGAAAGTGAGGAATGATGCTGTGTTGAATGGTTTATGCTCCCTTTGTTGCTCTACTTTGCCGGAGAAAGCTTCCTGCGTGATAATAAACTCTGGGGAAAGCGGCTGCAGCCATGTGAAGGCAGTGTTTTCATTGTGTACCAATCATACGTGTTTTGTATAGGTCTGTTTTTCTGTCTTTCCGCCACACCTCCTTCCTCCCTCCCTCCCTTCCTCTCCTCCTCCCTCCATCCTTGTTTCTGTGTATGGGTGATGAGTCAGGGAGCAGCGAGGGGTCCAAGATATTTGCATCGGTACCTCGCCTCATTTCCTTTCCTAATGGGAGACATGGGAGCATGGCAGAAGACAGCAGTGGGGGCTGTGGGACAGAGGGAATAGATGGAGGGTGGAGGGTGGAGGGGTTGCCAGAGCTAGAGATAGACAGAGAAAGAGAGATGCTCTAAATAGAAGGGCTGAAGGATGGAGAGTGTTCAAGTAGGCTGGTGGGCGATGACGAACACATTAGCATTATAATAGCAAACAACCAGAAATTTAAATGATGCGCTTTTCCACCAGTGAGTCATTGGTAACCTAAGTATGTTGATTAAAACTGTAAAAATTAAAAAAGTAACGCTGTGATTCATTGTGGCTCGCGCTATAAGACAGGATCGATCTAGACAACCCCCCCCCCCCCCCCCACACACACACACACACACACACACACCTCCTACCCTCCTCACTGATTCATCCACTCTGCAGTGTTGGTACTTCTACATGTCAGCATGTGTGTGGTGGCGTTTTTGCACCTTTTGGTGGTGGGCAGTCAAGCGCCGCTCACTGGTTCACTCCAGTAGAGGAGACAGGCCCACACATCATCCCCATGACAACACTACCTGCTTGCCAAAATGAGTGCCTATACCTATCTAAGTCATTAGGCAGGAAGCCACCGGTGCATTACCCGTTATCAGATGGTGCATAACAAGCAGCTAGAGCAGCCAACAAAGCGATACAAGCACATTCTGAGTGTGGTGACGATTCAACATCTAGACAGCTCAAAAGACCTGCATGGCCGCTCATGGTAGTTGTACAACAAAACAGCAAAAGACGACGCAGTAGGTCCCAATCCCTGCCTGCTCCCTCTCTATCGCCTGGCTTCAGGAGGGGATTTGGACCTGGGAGCATCCCTGGTTGCCATCTCTCTGGTGCTGCAGTGCTGGGAATGGATGCAGTGTATGCGTGCTTCTGTTTGCAGCAGTGGACGGTGGCATGCAATGCCCCTGTGCAGAACCTAATGCTAGCATTATAGCTCTTCGGGGGAAATGGGGTTTGTGTAACGGCACAGCTGAGCAGGCTACAGGGTGGGGGGGTTGAAAGAGGCGGTTGCCAACTGTGGAATTTTTCCTTGGGTTTCTCTGGGTATGTCGCCCGAGGGCGACAGTTAGAGGAAGGAAAGGAGGTACTGTACACACTGGGAAACAAAGATCAGTCACAGCTGTGTCACTGACAAATACAAGCACTGAAAAGTGACATGCATCACCACATCCTTGGAGCCCTGTTTTGCTTAGTCGAACAATTGAGTATTGTACTTTCATAAAGTTGTGGTAATCACAAAAGAGGGATTATAATGGTTGAAACTGATGCAGGCGGGGCTAAAGAGGTGTTCCTTTGAAAAGAGACCAGTATGCCTCAACAGAAGTGCTAGTTGGTCAAACCTCTTTGGAAACCCCTTAGCTCCACACCTTTCAAACATCTGCTTTGGGGGAATTCCTGTAATCGTCGTCCGACACGTGCAACTCACTCGTTTCAAGCATGACTCGGCCCTTAGACCTTCACTTAGTAAATACCCCCTTAACCGCTGATTGTAATGTAGGCTTTCAAAATGTCTTCAATCCCTGATAACAGTTATTTTCACCTTGACAAAGCTCCTTCAAAGTCCCCCAAATGATTACACAACGGTTTTACAGAGCAGTCCATCATGACTACAGTAGAGTTCCCCTATTATAACTCTATAACAAATGGTACCCCAGAGTAATTCCTCATTCATCAAGTGAGATGCCAAAAACTGTTCAGGGTTGCACTCCAAAACCATGAAAAGCAGATAATGGCAATTGTGGTTGCAGCACCAGACTTGTTCTCGTTCCCGTCTCCTCAGTCCTTCTTTAATTGGGATTGACATTTAAAGGAAGTAGTTAATGTGTGCCAAGGACAAAGTATGCCGTGTTAACAATTAAAGTGTTGCTTAATGGGGCATGCCAGGGCTATTTTGAGTGCATGTTGTGGGAGAAAGAATAGGGCATACTCTATTAGTCAGAAACCAGAGCGTTTCCCTGAGGTGAGTCAAGGTCAGAGCCATTTCTAGGCTAGCGGCTCATCATCCAGGCACTTCAAACCCCTGACTAAAGTCATTAACATAAACACCGACCTGGGAGAAGGCTTTTAGCATACAGAAAGTGGCCATTGAGGATGGCATTTATGAAACACCTCTCTAGGCATGTAGAAAGGCAAGGGTTAGCAGGCATCCATGCAGCTGAGAAGTGCCCTCAGGGTCCCGTACTCATCTCTTTGAAAGACAGGCTGCCGCTCACTCTCTCCGATATAAAGCTCTGTACAGTAGAGAAGACCTGAGGTCTCAGGTAGAGAGCTCTTGGGCCTGGGAGATGCGGCCACAGCAGATGAGAAAAACTGGCAAAAAAGCAAGAGGTATAGCACCTGCCAAAATCCGATGCAACTCTGGGGCGGGGAGGGAAACAGGATGGTGTAGAGAGACGGCTGTGCCAGAGGGAGGTGGAGGAGGAAGTTCAATACAGAAATACAGAGCTCCAATGTGTGTCCTCCCCACCAATCCCGTCCTCCTGCCTTCATCCCTCTGAAGGCTCCAGTGTGCTCCGGTGTCCCGGGCCAGACGGGGAACAGGGCTCTTCTCTGTGTTTTCCGAACCTTGCGAGGGGTCAGTCTCCCTGCAGGCAGTCTTCACTGTGTGCTTTTGGGGTTAGATGTGAGCCCGGGCCAGAGGAGGCCCGTGTGTTCATGTGCCACAGAAAGGTTTACAGTGAAGGAGGAGTGCCTTGATATAGGCTGTGAAGTGGGCAGGCTGTCGAGATCCAGCGAAGGCAATCACTGAGCGCAGTGTTGAGAATATTAAACAAATTATAAGCACACGATGGGTTTCCATCCTGCCGTCAAGAGGATTTTATGCAAACGTATGAAATGCTGTGAGAAATAGCCTTCCTGTTTTCTCAAAACAGCTACGTTACTTGAATGCAGGGAGTAGAAAAATCAAAAGCATCTAAACATTTTGTCACTTCGTGGCACCCTGCTGATATTTTCTATACTGTCTGAGACGTTTAACAATAATCAGTTGGCTATACTGGATTTAATAGTCAAATTATTCCACATTTAAGTGAAAGGCTTCCATCCAAATGTATTTCTAAAACACGGCTAAATGAAATGTGAACTACTGTGTGTTTACATCAGCAGGAGTTATGTAAATGTATTCAATGGTATGTAACAAGATTACACAATTAAACGAGCGCCTGTAACTCTGCAACAACACAGCATTATAATGCTGACACCAGCCTCAGATCGCATTTACTGTATTTTATTTAAATGAATGAACGACTTCTCTGTCCACACACACCAATCTTTTCCACCCATTTAAAGAGGGAATGGCATGCAACAAAAGTCTCAGCTGGATTCATGTTGTTCACATTGTTTGGTGTTACTCAAGCAAACTTATAAAAAGGCAAAGCAAAAACAAGTAAAATACATCAACAAATAGCTACATGAACAAACACTAGCTTGTTAAAGCAGAAGCTTGGCATTTTGAGAAGTATGCTTATTCCCTCTCTGGTGAAAGATTAGATGAGAAGATCAATATTACTCTCATATCTGTCTCTTAAATAAGCCAGTTAGATAGCTAGATAGTAGTTTTTCAGAAGCACCTTGTTCGAAGCGAGCAGAAGGTGGAGTTAAAACACTGCAGGCTGCTACGGGTCAGAGAGAAACGTCTTTAGCGCGACACATCCTGCACAAACACAAACATTTAACGAAATATAAGTAGAGTATGGAGCCAAATCAGAGTCAATAGTTTTGTTCATTTGAAAAAAAGAGTGAAAGTTGAAATATAAAATCTGTTACTGAAAACAAAAACAAAAAAACTGAATCAAAATTATGTTTAACCCGAAAAAACATTTCATACATTTCTTTTTATTTCGAATACATTGTTGAAAAACTTGAATTTTCAGGTTCACATGTTTTTTTCAAATGAACAAAACTATTGACCCTGATTTGGCTCCATACCGTTCCAAGCAGTCAAAAGCCAACACAATTTTCAGCAATATCAGCTGAGAATCCTGTCGACACTGAGGGGCTGCTTATGTTTCTCAGTTTTGTGCATTTTCTTCTTCTAGTGTCAGCTTGAGTTCATGGCTCAAGCTGGCACTATATTAGGCACTATATTTGTGTGAGAATTTAACGGATTTGTCATATCTATGAATAATCAGCCATGCTTACTTCTCAGGCCTGCGTTCACTCAAATAACCCGAGGGGAGAGGGCTTAAATAAAACCCTGTAATTGACCAATGTTGCATAAATGGATGAAAACCAAACTAAATTCATGCCCCATGCATCTGTTGATATATATATGGGAGAAAGAGAAAGTAAAAGCACGACAGGTGTTGAGCAGCCCCAGGTCCTGTGTGTTCTCTCTAAGTTTACCACAGAAATAACATCGGCAGCGGCCGGCAAGAGTGTGTTATTATTATTACATTTAGCCAACACTTTTATCCAAAGCGACTTACATGCTATACAGTGGACACAGCAACAGTGAGCAATTAGGGTTAACAGTGAGCAAACTACGGTGAGGACTACCGGAGCTGGGGATTGAACCACTGATCCTCTGAATGTAAGTCAGACCTGCTAACCACTGAGCCACAGTCACCCATGTTCTCTTTCACTACAGCGATCTAGTTATTGATTTCCCACGGACGAGAGGACTGCTTTGAATTTCTTACAACAGAGTCACTGAGGTGTCACTGGGCTGCCGATCCGGTCCCACAAGTTCACACCACTGGGAGAATTAGTGGAAGACAAGATAAGCTCACCTCAGGTGGTTTTGTAGTCTCTATGTCAGGTCTGTCAACTGTAACAACTAGAGAGTATTAAAGGAAATGTGTACTATGAGTAAAATACATCGTCTTTGAAAATAATGTTTGTGTAAAGATATTACACAAATGTTACATAAAGCATACAACACATAATTCTGCAACATTTGCTACGATGGTTTGAGTTAAACATGTCAGGTGTACCAACAATTTTTCCAAATCACATCAAATAAAGAAAAGAAATGCAGCACAAAGTGCAGCAGACAGTTATTAGTGCAAAGCAGAGGTGGGCTGTGTGAAAGCATCTTCTAATACGCTCTCTCGCTCCCCAAGGTTTGGCAGAACAAACTAAGTGTCGGCTATGTGTGGCTCTTCCAGGGAGCAGGTATATCCATTCCTCCCCTCTCTTTATCTTCCGCGGTGCCCCTCTCTGACAGCAGTGTCATTACAATTGTTAACCCAACCCCAGCAGCCTCTGTTTTGTCAGCAAAAATGGTCCGAGGAGTGGAGCACTGAAAGATGCCGCTTCTTCTCTTTACTGAGGGGGAAAAATATATGGTTCAATTATAGCAGCTGTCAGGCCCGTATGAGTTTGTGATGGCCTGAGCTAAGCTGGGGGTGGAAGATAAAGTCAACTAATGTAGTGGAGCGCTAGGAGGATATAGCTTTGCTGCGTCATTAATGCAACACCGCTTGGTTTAAAACTCAGATTGGAAAACACAAAGAGGAATCCGCAAAATGCTAAATGTGACGGTAAAAAGTTTGCAATGAGCCAGTCCTAGAAACAGTCTCATTCAACCCAGGACATACTGTAGAAGCACTGACTCACCAAACAAGTGAAAATGGAGAGAGACAGGGAATCAATGTAGTTAACAGTAGTGATTTAGTGGATCAGTGAGTCGATGTGTGCGTCAGCCTTGTGAGTTAAGAGCTGATGTCTCGGCTGCTGCAGGGCTAAGAGGGATTTTAAACTGGAGGAGGTGGAGCTAATGTGGGATCTTGAAGAGCAGAGAGCTGCCCGTGCTTTCTTCACCCACTCTCAGCCCACCACTTCGACACAGATGATGAGAGGCCCCAAGCAGAGGGCAAAGGCACATAACCCACACACACACTTGTGCAATGTAGAAAACACACCTCAGCTATCAATGAGGAGGACGATAGAGGAAGATACCGCAGGACCAAAAGCACACACATAAACCAACTGGCACCAACTGTGAAAGAATACTGAGACTGTGGAAAGACTAAATAAGGTCAGTTTCTTAGAGCTGCTTAGCCCACATACACTATGGTCAGAGGGTGATAATAGGACCTTTAATCAAAGGCCAGGCCACCACTGTTTTGCCAAAACCCCGTTCAGTGTGAAGAGGTGGCAGTCCAGAATGAAAGAGGAGCAGAATGATATCAGTGGTTCTGAATCAGCTGCTACATCAATAGTGGCACCACAGGCCATCGTCATCTTCAGCATCACCAATTCTGGGGCGACCTGAGCCGCACCCATCAATATCCAGCCTCCGCTCCTCGCAGCCGGCACAGTTCAATAAGAGACACGGTAGAACAAGAGTGTGCGCCTTAGATCCAGCCCTCCAGACGGCGGAGGTTACTGTGATCAGCATGGATTAGATGTCTTTCCCGTCTGATCAATGAGAGATGGAGGTGGGGGGGTCGGTGGCTCGGTCGGGTGGAGGAAGCTTTGGTGCCACCTCCTGCGGGCTGAAATGACTCAGATAGCTGGTGTATGAGGCTGCGGGAGGCAGAAGAGGAGCGGTTTGCTGAGCAGGAGACCAAATGGATGCTGCTTCATGTTCAACAACGAGCTTCATAGAAGGAGCTGTTAACATTTTACTTGGAGGGAAAAAAGATTACGGACTCTTTGACAATATTTCATCAATCATCTGTAATACACATTGGACCCAAAATACCTGTTATTGTGACCCACAGGTACAGACAGTAACAAGTTCACCTCAAGCCCCAGCTAGCTGAATGTAAAAGTTATGACACATAGCTGATCCGAATATCTGTGGGGAGCCCGTCTCACCTCACTGCTTGTGTTACATATTTGTCATTTGCTTTTTCACATTTGACGGCAAATGGCTTTTCAGATTGTCTTTGTATTTTCTCCAAAAACCGTCTTCACCAATCAGGCATGTGTACAGTAGGCCACAGTGTTTGTTTCTATTCCAAACATGATGTATGTGCTTACAGTGAGAGCAGAGTCATATTTCAGAGGGTAGAAAAAGTAACGAGTTTATCTAGATTTTGACAAGAATCCGTAGAAGCAATAACATCGGTGATTGTTTTCATAACTGACTTCTGGATTAAGACTACATAACTACTGGAGCTCTTCATTCCATAACCTTGAGGCCAAAGTAGTAAAGCAAGGACAAATTGTCCTTAAATATACAACATATTTCAAAAGCTTTTAATTAATTCAGAAATTTAACAACAGAATAATCCCTGGCAGCTACAATTATTTTACTTAAACTAATGCATTTCATTCATTCGGATTTAGCAAACAAACAAAACAATTATACTATTTATAGTTTATAGTTATTACTTTTCACTGCAGCACTGTCTTCATAATGTTCGCCATCATAATCCAGTGGACAGCCTGGAAAGTGATGAGGACAAGAACTCAACACACACGGTCCGAGACAGAGAAACTAGTCTTCTCAGCTAAAAATAATCTCGACACAGAGAAAGCAAATGAGCAACACTCTCCCTTCTGTCGATATTGATGACAATTATACCCCTGAGCGAGGCCAATAACCCTCGACAGCTCCGATCCTCTGAAAGACTGCCGTTGTGTTGGGCAGCTACCTGGTGCGACTGGTGTAACTGAATGAAACAAGAAAAGATGTTGAAAAAACCTTAACTACACAGACGCACGGAAAAGACGACACCACTTACCACACACACACGCGCTGCCGCACACAATATCTGCATATTCATGAAAGCAATCTATCACTGCATGTTTCTGATCAAATGATTTTAGCCGCCGCCCTTCCTGCCGGAGGGCAGTTGAGGCCCCAACAAGCGGCCTATTTAGCGCTTGTTGTTGTTGTGCGGCGTGGCTGAGGAGGTTTACCTGGCCCAACACACTGAGCCAGTGTTCAACTGCGCCGCCATTCACCAGCCGCTCGGCAGCATAAGCGCACCACTGTGTGCGCGGATGTGTTTGTGTAGGCGGGTGCGTGGCTCCAACACTGGGGCCACTGTCAGTGTGAGTCATTACACAGGTGTGAGTGTGTAGAAAGTAAAGGTTTGAAGCAGCGAGGCAGACTTCTGTTAGTGATGAGGACAGTGATTTCATAACAACGAATCAAACTGAGATGAAATGAAGCTCAATGGGCCCTCTGCTTCTACCGGAGGGGAAAAGCTGACTCCCGATGCCTTTTCTCCTCGGCTATAACATCTCACTGCCAGATCCTCTCCAGGCCCGGTGGGGAGGTGGAGAGGATGAGAGGACGTAAGGGGGGATGACACTGAGACAGAGATGGACAAAGAGAAACCTCATGCCAATACGTTAACATACTGAAGGAGGAATGGAGGAAACCTTCTGTCCCTTTAACCGTTAGCTACATCGGCTAAAGTTAATATTATCATCAGGAAATGTCTCACCTGCCAGTTATAACTTTCTAAATGATTAGCTATGAATACACACAATTCAGTCTCTATACTTGACTCAAACTGTTGAATCAAAGTCCTTCAGCATGAACGTGTCTCCACACCAGACACCCCCTGAACAGACACTTGGGAAATAGCGACCTAGCTAATTCTTGTCTCATTTGTGGTCTGATGAACTGTAAATTCCATATTTTCCAATTTACTGTCAAGTATTTGTCATACAGCAGAGACTTTGGTTTCTTCTGAAGTTGGTTGGAAATACGCACCCCGGCCTCCCCAGGGTCAGCGGTGTCACTTCACCAGGCGGCCTCTGCTGAGTCTGTCCCCGGGGCTGTGCACCTCCGGTTGGACGTGCCGGTCCGCCAGGCCGGGGCTAGAGGAGGGGGGCCTCGCAATGGGAAAAAGGGCAGCCTGCATGCCCTGAGGCAGGCTTCGTGCAGCTGTCAGACCCCCTGTGACCCAGACCCAGTCTCTGCACATCAAGCTTCACACAGAGCACCAACCCAGGCCAAAGGAGGGGCTTAGGGGTTGAAGGGTATCACCCCTCCGTCGCTCCTTCGGGGAGAGAGAGACAGCATGGCCAGAAGGACCAGTGTTGATGCCTTTTTATTTGAGATTTTCACTTTTCATTGAACCTGTCAGGCAAAGCCCTGCACAGCGTGTGACTTGTCATGCCACTCCGCGTCACCCAACACCTGGAGAATGTATAATTTATCAAGCTCGCTTGTTAAAGCCATTTGTAGAGAATATTTGAATTGATGAGAATGTGGGATTTCTTTTGGCACTTTTGAGTTATCCTGAGCATCCCCCAAAAGACAAGTTTACCAAAATAAATGGTGCAGTGACTTAAAAAAGTAGTCTATGACAACTCACATACACATGTAAAGGCATGAGAGTCTGAATGTTTTGGTTTCAATTCAAATGACTTGCTTTGTGTACTTCACATTAACAACCATCAGCTATGACAGTGCTGTGCCAAGCTTCCCCGGCTTAACTCTGTGTTTGTTCTGGCAATTGGAAAAAAGACCAGCAAGTACGTTACAGTTTTAGCACAAAACTTTTCACAGAATCCAACTGAAGGTCACTGTGCTACTCTGACCACTGTCAGCATTCGATGAAATTGAAGGTGTAAGTCACAGAGTGAGAGAGAGAGAGAGAGAGAGAGAGAGAGAGAGAGAGAGAGACAGAGAGAGTGTGAGAGAGAGAGAAAGAGTGAGAACAACAGAGGTTAACAAAAAGTGTATAAATTCAGTCTTGGCCCTCGCGGGCTCCAGCTGTGTGTTGCTCGTGTGAGCGGGCTGGTCACCTTGCCTCAGCGGGTGATGATTCCATAGATAACAGCAGTAAGGAGGAGGATCAAAAGAAGGTCAAAGCTAAATAGCGAGAGGCCACTTGGACCACAGACGAGCAAATCACAGACAAAATGATATGGGGAGAGGCAGCCAAATAATACTACAACACTACAAATACAGCAACATAACCTTTATTATTTAAGTTTGCTTCATTTAGTCCTCCTTGCTGATTTAAATATATATATATATAAATATCTTAAAAGAGACATTTGGGTGTATATATAATATTATGTGTGTGTGTCTCTGGCAAGCCTGATCTGTGGGAAATGAGCAGAAGAGGCCCTGCATGAGGTCAAGAAAAAGAGTTCTTGTCAAGACATTCCGCTTTCCCCCGCATCGTGGTGACATTGAAGGCGTCACTGTAAACCACTCAGCGTTACGAAGACTTTTACTCTCCGCTCGTCGGAAAGTCTTTACACGTATCTCCATACAGATATGTGGGCTCGGAGGCGGATGCTTCTCTCTATAAGTTCCCAAACAATGCCCTCTCTTTGTTTACATCGCACCTCTTTCTTTCTCCACTCTTTTCTCCGCACGCGGGCATCGTTTACTTTCTCCCCTTCATATGAGCCAACACTAACAATCTCAGATAACCATCTCCAAAAAGCTCGCCCCTCCAATTCCCAAAGTGGACAGAATGTGGAGTGCAGCCCAGAGTGACCCCTTTCTGTCAAATGACCCGGTGAGATGAAGAAGTGTTTTCAGCACTGAGCACTACAAGAAGCATTAAGACGCTTTATTGCATTTTGCCAGGGGTACTGTTTCAGTACAGTTTGTCCTGTTGTTTCCTCAGTTTTCTTTACAGCATATTTCCATTTATTCCACTAAATTCCTGTATAATCTCCACAGCCTAGAAATAGGATAAATGTGTGGGTGGCATTTTGTGGAATATTGGGGTGGTCCAAATAAAGAATTGTAGCTATAAGTATCGTATAGATATTTGTCAAACGTTGCCATTTACATAGTCCCTTTCGTCCACTGACCACAATATTACCATCAGCAACACTCTCACAGACAAACTGAATTATGGAAACTGAAAAGGTTCCTTAGTTAGTCAACTCCAACCCTTTCACTCTCTCAATATTAAACATAATATTAATGAGAAATTACATTTGAGAGAAATTAATATGAAATGTATAGCAGAGTAAATGCACAATGAAACACCAAATTTCAAGCCACACCTTGAACTTCTCAGTGGCTGTGAGGTACTTGTTTCCCTCTGTTGTGGCAAAACATGTTGCGAGGTTAACCTTTTTATATACAGTAAATCAAATTAGTGACAGCAAACATTACAATTGCAATGTTACTGCTCTGGGAGTTCTGTAGTTTCTCCCTAAGAACACCAACAGGTTGTGTATTACCGCACACTGTAATTACATTGCTGTATTAATGAAACAAACTAAACTAAACTTTATCATAACAGCAAGACGTCACTGTATTTATCAGCCAGGGCCAATCAGGAGGAGAAGCAGCTCTGAAAGGCGACGCCGATGCCAATAAATAAAGTCAGAATATAGAGAGCAGCCAAAATGTCTTTAATGTAACCCTGTGATGTACCACTTCATTTAGAAGACCTCTTACTTGCTACAACTACTGAGCACCGAGTTCACAGCAAAAGAGGTGTTCAGTAGAAAACCAACATAAAGGGGCCGTTCACACACTCCACTATGGACCTGCTCGCTTGAGGAGGACAGACTCCGATTCCAACATCTGTACACTAACACGCCCCTCTCTCTCTCTTTCTGTACTGTGGGATTGTAAAATGTACTTTTTTGACCTCAAACTTCCAAACTTGTCAAAATTTCGAGCAGAAAGCTGTCAAATCTGTAATTATTGGTCCCAGTAGGTCAATAGTGTGTGTGTGTGTGTGTGTGTGTGTGTGTGTGTGTGTGTGTGTGTGTGTGTGTGTGTGTGTGTGTGTGTGTGTGTGTGTGTGTGTGTGTGTGTGTGTGTAATAAATGGTCAACATGAAAGCACATGTCCATCAGCAGGGGAGTAAGACATAATAGCACAGTGGTATGTACACATTTTACAAAAGTATCAATTGATTATATCACCTGAATACTATGTCCTGTTATTAAAGGTGACACTATAAAGGTAGAAACACTATAACGCCTGATAAGGTCACAAAAAAGTGAGTTCAATATTTTACCCTTTCTAGAATAAAAGACTATATTAAGAGGGATTTCCCTTCAAAGTGCATATTTTATTTGCTATAATTACACTAAATAATAATACAAAGATGGGTACATTTTAATTATGTTTGGGAAAGAATTAAGTAAGATCATAAGTGCAGATGGGGGCATACTGTTGGGTATGAAGGAGGATGGAGTACATGAGTGAATTAAATGTTGCCAATATCGACCCACAGCTGACTGTAAACATGAGTAACTTGAATAGTTGTTTTAGGATATCTACTTCCTTTATGGCTATAATATTAACGAGATACCATATGACAAATCCTTATATTTTAGCTTTCCCAATTAGAAGTTATGGTGATCTATGCATTTTCTCCTTCTGACGCATTTGATTTTAATTGGTGTATTCATGATTTTGTACAATTTGTTATATCAGTGCATTAACATATCCCTTTATCACTCGTGGACCAATTTAAAGTATTTTCTACCGGACGACAAGTGTGGAGAAGGGGGATTAAACGCTTGGTGCTGCTGATGCGTAATTACGCATAAAGTCTAAAACCCCATGGTGTCTATCCAAAGCATACCCGCAGTTAATCCAAAGAAGACGAGCGAAATACAGCTTTACACCACCACATGTCTTTCAGAACTCCGCTAAACTGTCCTCCTGAAACTATCACATCAAGACCAATCCCCTTCGAATCCAAACTTTTGCAGAGACAGACATCTTCCTCGCATGTGACAGTGCACAAAGATAGCAGAGCGCGTTGTCTTACCGGTCCCGGTCCGTTTCCGACTTTCCTGGTGCTCGTCCTTGCTCAGCAACAGAGGGAACAGATTGGTACAGACTGGCTGCCAACGCAAGAAAGCAGCAGAGCTGTCCAGTGCAGCGGTTTAGTCAAGACAGACGCCGTTATGCAACGCAGCCGGAAGTGTCTTGACAATACAGGCGTGGATGAGTTTGCGCCGGTAGAGAAGGCTGTCAGAACACAGCTGCTCATTTTAACTTAATGTTTGAGAAGACTTTGCCTTCAAAGCGGTTCGAGTTTCGTTTTCAGTTATAATCTTTATGTTTAGCAGTAGGCCATCAACACTCTTTAAGTCACCCTATGATTACAAGCACATAACACACGTTGAGAGAAAATGCAAATGAAATTAAAAAAACGATTATTTTTCGAGTTCACCTCCTTACACAATAGCATAACTCAAGTATAGTTTTATTTTGAAATACATGACCGGATGCTCTTTTTATGAGCGTTGCTTGACCCTACACCAGCGGCACATGACAGATCTTATCTACAAGTAGCAGGATAAATAACGCGGAAAACGCGGTTCAAACTGGTTGTTTCTCTTTCTCACATTAAACATGCTTGTGTATTTATTATTGTTTTGTTTTACATGTGTTCTGTAGGCTGTACCACTCACTAATATGGCTTTAATCATATTTGCCACCACACAAAAGAGACTAAGCAAAATTATGATTTAGTGAGTGTTGATTAATTATAATATAAGAATAAAAATCAATCCTCTAATTAACAGTGTTTCATAATTAGACATTCATGCCGCTGCACCTCACAGACTGTCAATAATTGGCAGTAAAACCTTAGCCTTAGTAAAACATACCACTACAGCCATACTGTAGTGGTATGTCGATGTCACGGGAGTACAGGATTTTAGGACCCAAATGCAGACCACAACGAGTTAACAGGGATTAACAAAGGAAATTTATTGCAGGAGTAGCGTGTGGGTTGAGCTGAGTGTGGGTCCCGTGGCCCAACACTGGAGGCTGGCAGAGAGGCAGGATGGCTGACCGGTGTGGAGCCCGTGGTCCGACACTGAAGGCTGGCAGAGAGGCAGGATGGCTGACCGGTGTGGAGCCCGTGGTCCGAAACTGAAAGCTGGGAAGGGGAGCAGAAGAAGGGGAGCAGAAGAAGGGGAGCAGAAGAAGGGGAGCAGAAGAAGGGGAGCAGAAGACAAACAGCAGAGACAAACAACAGACCGACACTGAGGCCTGCAGAATCAGGGCAGATATAGTGTCTTGATCAAGATTGGCCGCAGCTGCGTGCCAATCAGGGATGTGGCCGTGGGAGGTGTGTGGAGGCGGGACAGAAAACAAACGACGAACACCTGGCAACACAACAAACAGACACAAGAGGGGAGGAGATTTGGGAAAAACAGGTTACACACACCGGGTCAGACAGGGATCCTGACAGTCGATCTGGAAAGTGAATGGTTTTGGTAACATCTTATGTGACAGACAGTGTAGTCTATGAGGTGTTTACACTGGCATATTTGAACAGTAACTGCAGGAACAATAAACATCCCACAGGGTTTTGCTAGGATGACGAGAACAAAGCCGGGATTGTTTGCAGATGATGTAATTCAGATACTCACCCGTTTGAGGTATACAAAATAATTTGTTCCATTTAATTCTATTTTCTAATTGGCCTTAAACTTATTTCAATCTGACGTGATTAGCGAAAGGCTAAGTGGCCTGATCGCAGTGTGCTGGGGCCCTTTACAGTAGCGTGGAAAACTGAAAGCAAAGACCAGGTTGTCAACAGTGAGATGATGGATAATCTCGGCTCTCCTATTTATGAGCACTATACGTTTGTCCTTCTTCATGCAAATGCACTGGCACTCAAACAAGCAGGGGTTGTAAAAATAACCCACAGTGAAGAACATGGTGACCATGGTGAATGAAAGACAACACCAACGTCTCCCCTCACTAACACCAGCCGTTTGCACCTCTGACTAAGATGCCTGAAAAGCCTTCAAATTGTTACTGTAGACTTTGTTCAGCCTTTGAAAAATGAAACATGCCGGAAGCACGGCTCCTTTCTCTCATTGCACTGATTTACCGAGTCTTCCAACCACCAGACGTCCTCTCCACCTGCATACAGAGCCCCTGGTAATGGCTCAAGGGTTGGATGGATGCCATATTCAGAACCCTAAGAGATATCCGATCGGTCACTGTCCAAACTCTGCACCCCATCAAACCAGCATGCACCTGCCTCACATGCAGTTCCCAACCACAGTTCTGGTGCAACTTGCCCTTTAAGTGCCGACAGTGCTGGTTATAGATCGCTTGGAGGAGGTGGGTAAACCGTGACCTTTGTCCAGTGGTCTTCTTAAAACATCCATGTCAAATTTAAAAAACAGAGGTTTTAAATGATGTAAATTTTCCCTTTTTTATTTTGGGAAATACATTTAATTGCGTTCGCATTAAGAGTTAGATGCAGCCAGCAGCCAGCAGCCAGCTCAGTTAGTTTTTTCAGCAATTTGGTGCCCTAGGCAAGATTTGAGCTGCCCTGTGCATCGCAGCCAATTCCACCATCAATCATTCTGTTCATGCACTCACACAGAAACTGCATAGCTTAATGTCTTTGAGATTAAGATATCCAGATCACACTTAAAAGAAGAACAAATTATGTATCTAAATAATGTTGTATGTTATTCCCTGAACACTGGAATAGTCTTTCCAAATATTCCTCATGAACCTAAAGAGTAGCTGACACAAATTCTTGATATATATTGAATAAGTAAGGTAGTAGCGTGCTTCAACGGTAACTACTATGCAATAGATAAACCATATATTCTCAGTAATGCGGCAGCAACCCAGAAAATAAGACTGGAAGCAGCAGGGCTCTGTCCACAGGTAACAAAAGCAAATAACAGCTATACCAGCACCTCTAAGGCTTCATGTTACATCTTGCTCGCTCCAGAAGCGTGAAAACAACAGTTTTTCAGGTTATCCCGACTATTTCCTGCCTTGGACTAAGAGTCTCTTTCTGTTGCACATGCCGCTGACTAAGAGTAGTCCAGCAAATAACCTTTTTACACTTTGTTTTGTGTGAAGATCAAACAAACGAGCTTTAGGTGATGGAGAGCAGATTTAGTTTCTCTCTGTTACTCGCCTTGAGTGGCCGGCTGTGTGTAGCTTCATATTCACCACAACAACATGAGAGCGCTATCCATCTCCCCAGCCAACTCTAGCGGGAAAAAAGCAAACTATTGTTATAAAGTTCCATATTACAATATAACTTAAATGTTGTATTAGAATAAAAATAACTATTCTGTACCAGAAAATCAGATTTCTTATGAAATTTCTTTGGTCATGTTTCTGTATCTGCAGGTAAAAGTATATTCTTACTCCTCCTCTGGTGGGTAAATCGCCACGAGGTCTGTAGCACTGTACAGTAAAATCCATGAATCTTGACAGGCCTCTGAAGCCTCTTGAACTCCCACTGTGCTCACCAACCTGTCCATGCGTCCACCTGGTTTCCACAGCAACCGAAGTGGCAAGCTGCGTCCATCCAACGTGAACTTAGAAAAAACATCTTTAAATGCAGCCTTTGAAGGACCAGAGAGAGTGTGTGTGCGTGTGTGTGTTGGGGAACACTTCAGGCAGTTGATTAACTTCAGCGTGAGTGCATCCAAAGTGGCACGTATGAAGAAATAAATGTAATATGGAAATGTCGGAAAAAGGGCTGATGGGAGAGGAATGCATTCAATGAAGATTCAACATTTCCTCTGGATTTTCATTTGTGTTCCAGACCCATAACCTCTGTCTCTCAAAGACAGTGGTAGCACCAAAACACTGAATTTATATAAAATGTGTAAATACACTGCATCGTCTTTAAAAAGGGGACGATTAGCTGCCTTTTGGTAAAGAAGGGTTACAAACAACCTTGAATTACAGAACTCCTTATGTTCAAACATAGTCGCAAAGCTAAAGTCCACTGATTTCACACAGAAATGTCCTTTTTTTTCACAGACTTGCAACACACAGCTGTAAAGAGACCTGTTTCTTTTCTTTTTTTACACATTCACTCCTGCACCCTCTCTCAGTTGTAATTCATATTTTCATATATTCAATGTGTTGCATACCTGGTTGAGCTCCCTGTGAACTAACTGATGTCCCTGCATGTAACAAAGGAGGCCACCCCACAGCATACCAACATAAGTTATGGTTTAATGCGCGGTACTGCAGAGTAGGGGCATGCTGCCGCCCTGCATGGTCACTTGCCCTTGGCGTATTTATCAGAAGGGTCCGGTGGGATTATTACAATAGAGCTAATTATGTTGGCCGGCCATTGAGGCACTAATGTTACACTTTCCCCAGATATTTATTGACCTCCTGCAGCATACATTTCTTAATCATCTGCACCACGACACTGTCAGTCAGACTTGGGTCGTCCAACTCGGCTCAATCAATTTTACGGAGTAGGACAGAGTCATGTGACTGACAGTTACCTAATGAAGAGTCACAGCTCACGATGCAGAGGGTCGTGGGGAGTGGGAGAAGTGTGGCATGATACAAATTTATAAATCTACGTATTGTTAGTTATATATATATAACTAACAAATATATATATATATATATATATACATATATATATATATATATAGTGCCAGGGTATTTCATTAAATATCAAGTGCCAATTTAATTTTTGGTTTATTTGATGTTGAATGTTCAATAGATCTTTTCATAAATTATATTTAATTATGTGTTTTAGCCGAACGTTCACCGTTAAAATGATTTTGTGGGTAAAATATCTTGAAAGAAAAACGTAGTTAGTCTCAGTTACACAAATGAACATGCAAGACATCCAATATGAATAATTACATGAATATTGGGCAGTGGTGTTTTCAATAGAAATAACTTCACCTTTTCTTGATAGGATGTAGAGGTGGAAATGTCTCTTTTAGTAAGAAAAACAATATTTAATATCTGTCAATGTTTTCGAAATGTCACAAGATTAATATTAGAAGATGAATCAGTCATTGATTAAATTAATATGGACACTATACAAACCTCTACACGTCACACCAGGGTCCCATTGGGATTGTCCAGTATTCATTAAAATAATTAACAATAACGCTATCGCAGTATCTACAGAAAATTTGAAAAACAAATAATGCTATCAGTAAAATTCCCCTATAACTTTGTTTATTGTGTATGTTGTCTCTTTTCTGGACGATTAATTTCACTAACTTGTGCGTGGGGCATTGGGGGCCAAGAAACTTAAAGGTTAAAGGTTCAGAGGCTCTAAATTATTTACACAACATTATAATTTAAATACCACAGTTTCTGTCGATACCGGTATGTAGCGACACCCCTAACCGGGAATGTGACAAATCACAGTGATACTAATTTTAAAGTATTAAATCCCAACCTGAAGGTAATGCAGGCGAGTAACTGCAGCCGTATGCTAACAACACCCAGTAGCCGAACTGCCTCGTGTGATTTACAACGTGGCGCTTTACCTCCCAGCACTGCCGGGGACTCAATAGCATTTATTTCCCCACTGAGGGAGTCACGGCACCAGCAGGGAAACAAAGCCTCTCAACTTTCACACCATCACTACACGCCATCAAAAAAAGCAAAAGCTATACATATTAATAAGTAGAAATGCCTAGTTCCACAGCTTTTACACAGATGTGCTGCTGCTGAGTTGAGCCACTGTCGGTTTACAAGGAAGCTCGCCCCCTGGCATATACAGCTTATGTGAGCATATTTCTATGTGCAACCTCTAAAAATATTTTATTGTACAAAGTCAGTTAAACCGTTTAAATGCAGCTCTCGTCTCGGGAATGACCCGAGCTGAGAGTCCAGAAAAACAATTCACTTTGTAGAGACTGGGGCTGTTTTACTCTTGAACCTATACGCGGTAGAGGATTGCATGTCCTTAATTAATCCCTGATTAATCGTCAAAGGGACACGCGGGCGCCGTCTTCACGCCTCCTTTCTGTTGCACCGAGAGAAAGAGAGATTTAGAAGTTGTAGCCTTCCCTGTGGAACAATATACCACCAAACGCTTTCTGCTCCAATCTATGGCTACCTGTATATTGATTTGAACAAGATGATACATGTATATGTATTTCAATAAAACAGTAAATGGTCATTCTTGATGTAAAGTCGTGGTTTAGGGCTTTAAATAAACCAAATGTTGGCTTCAATAGAGGAAGTATAACAAAATGACCATCATGTAAAAATCCTGTCCATCCCTGTGAAACCTCAAGAATACTGACTGAAAGGTATGCAGCGAATGGTAGAATAAAATGAATAAAGACTTGGGTAATGGTGGTCATATTGATATCTCATTCTCACCCATATCAGCACATCTTGGCCTATTCAAAAGTAATGAAACAGTCATAGCTCATGAACCCGAAGCCTCACTTAATTACACTGCAGAGACAGAGGGTCCAATTTACAGGAAAGAAAATGCATAGTTGAGTTGAATACATTGGTCCCTTTACCAAGTTCCTCCTAATGGTGACATTGTTATGCTGAGAAAGAAAGACATACAAGAAAAATAATATATTCCAGCACTCGTGGCTCATTGTAGGAAATGAGGCTGCTCATAATCATGGTCTATTAGCTGCATCTACTGATATAATCGGTCCTCCTTTGGCTACACGGGCACATGGAAATCATTTTTTTTCCCTCTCACAGTTTCTCCTGAATTCCGTCTGTCTGATGTTCGCCTGATAAATTCTCCCAGCAACGTTGTAACATGTTCATCAGGGAACGAGGTGATTTTCACAATTAAATTTAGGAGAAGAAAGATGTGGGAGATAAAGAAAGACTGAACGAGTCCCCTCCAGGCTATGTTCAAAACATTTTACACAATTATAATTTCTTTGTTCTGATGTCCCAGTTTCCCATGCCTCGGTGGATTTTTGCTGTGATTTTCCGCCACAGTGTGAAGACATGCAGGTGTAATGAGGGAAACGCTTAAATGTGTGAGCATGTGATGGACCAGCGATCTGTTCGCGGGGTTTCCCAGTTTGCTCGGCCATGTGAGCAACATGGCTCTAGAAATGTCAACATCGGTTTGTCTGTAGGATGATATTTCAACGACTATTGGATGGATCGTCGTTTCATTGTGTGCAGACATTTATCGTCCCCAGAGGATGAATCCAATATATTCTGATTGAGGTAATCCTCTGATTGTAGCGCCATCTTCATTCCAATTAGTTATGAGCAATTGACCCAACGCTAACAAATTAAGGAACAAGACTGTTCCTGTAAAGTCATGAAGTCTTTATTCACGGTTACAATCACTAGAAGGCAAAGGCAGATGTTGCTTACATGGTAGACTGCAGGTATTGCTTCAGAGAACCTGAAAGATGTTTCAACAATGATCCATTTAATAATAATGAAGTCTGGCTCTTTCATACTTTTCTTTTTTTCTTCATTTTTAGTTGGTGCCACAGAAATATACAAACTTTGACTGCACCTGTGATTGAAAGTCGAGGTAACGCAGTGTGACACAGGTATGACGGAGATGGTTGTGTTCAGTCGTTCACCCACGACGCAATGAGGAAGAGGACACTTTGATGCACATTATCATGCCGTGTCTATCGAGACTGAAATATTAACTTGCATTGTTGTGCGTGGCTATTATGATTTATACACACATCATTTCTCTGTCATGTCCCATCAGCGCGAATGTTTCAAGGCTGAGTGATTTGCATGGTTTGATAGCAGCGCTTAGGAGCAGCAACAACGTGTAAAGCTGATAGGGAAACGCTGAAATACGTTGTTTATTGAACTTTATTAGAGAGATGTGTAGATTAGATGCAAGTATTTTGTTAACCTTGTCCAGCTATATTTTCTACCTGTCAAATGTGTGTATGGCGCCGATTCACCCCTCACAGCACTGCATGACCTCCAAATCATTTTTCCTTTATTTTTGTCCATCTTTATTGCCTTCCCATCTCTTCTCCAAAACTCACTTTCCAATCATTTTCAGCTCTCCCATGCAATCACTTCACCTGCTTTCTGCCCCCCCCCCCCCCCCCCCCTCCAGCCCCCCACATTTCTTTAATCGTTCTGTTTTCCGCTGAAGGTTACTCTTGCCTGCAGGGCTATGAAAATGTCAGAAAGGCCCACTCCATTTTCAGCTACGTAAATAGCCATTTCCCGCCAGAGCAAACCCACTTTCGCGGGTCAGATCTGCTGTGTCGCCGATCACGCTGCCCGCCTCTTTCTCTACCTCAGCACAATAGTGGGGAGATGAACAGCACTCCATATTCTGCTATAACGGACTGCTTCCATTTTCTTCTGTATCTATCTCGCTGTTCACAATTTAAACAATCAAGATTCATGAGGGAGAAGCTGAGCGACATAAATTCAAATTAAATACCATTACCCTATTGATTAGCCATCTCACTAGAAATATTCATATATGTTGTGATTAAAAGCTTGTTTTCAGGAGCAGTAACATGTATTGGGACAGAAATGACTCTCATTCAGTTGAAATCAGGCTGATGAACATACACATAACACAAATAGGAACAACGTGTGACAGCCTCTAATGGACACCCCCATTGAATATGGTTGAAATATTCAAATATATTCACAAAAATTTGAAACAAAATGCTAATTCCACTTTCAATGACTCACAAAAGAGCAGAAATTGACTTATTAACCTTGCCAAAAACCTCTTTGTACTCCCAACCTGAAGCAGCCAGTTCGTACTGTCATTACATTTCATCAAGAAGAAAAGTGTGTGTTCGTTGGCAGACGGAAAAAGCACTTACAGTGTGAGGAGAAAGGAAGCTTCTGACCCTTCTTCAAGTCACAGAGAACTTGAAATCAAATTCTGCATCCATTAAAATGTCACTCTTAACACTCGAGGGACAACTGCTCTTAACCGGCTGAGCAAGTGTGTTTTGTGTAATTCTCCAAAGGTTTAGTGTTTTCTTTGAATTAGAATAGAAGAGCTTCGGATGGAGCGCTAAGAGCCGGCGTGGGCTTGGAACAATGCGACAGAAATATTAAACGTTCTTATAGTGAATAAAATAATGAATACAAAAATCCCTTCTTTGATCTTGTTTTTTTCTGAAACGACTGTTCTTGCGGGCTCACATTTCGAGAGCCAGATCCCTGCAGGTCATGCAGGGCCTGTTCATTTCCGTCTGTCATGTCCCAGAAAACCCTGTCGTGCTGCGCGTCACTCCCGTCCTCCACCCTACTCCCCTTCGCTAACACTCCCCTGATCTTCCCTTTCAATTTCCTGCAGCTCCACATGACAATGGAGAGCACATCAAAGCCCTGCGTGAGGGGTTTGATAGCTCACATCAGCAAAAAAAAAAGAGAAAGAAAATCATTCATACGCAATTCTTGTTCAACAGCATTTGGACAACTCATCATCTTTCACGGCGATTGCGACAGAGGTTATAGTTTCTATGAGGTTTCATTTTGAGGAAGTCGAATGCTCCTGTTACATCTTGCATTAAGATGGGAGATGGGAGGCCAGGGTGATGGGATTCCTGTCACATAGTGCCAGACCACCTGTTTTTGACATCTTGGATGTATCCTTCAAACAGCATTTTGCAGACCCCGCTGGTTTTTCTCTGAAATTCACTTTTCGTTTTTCCAGAAATTTGATCATATTTATTCAGTGAGTGCAGTTAGTTACAGTCTGAGCTCCATGTTAACTCTGACAGCTTGACGGAGTAGCAGCAGGGGGCGGGGCTAACCATATGGGCCGCAACACGTAATGCTAGGGCTGTCCCGAGCACCATTTCCTGAGCTTCGATAGTTATTAACAGTGAATATTCCAAGCTTCATCCTCTCCTCATCCCGCTGTATGTGTGTGTGTGAGATGAGTGTAGATGTAGCTCACGTTTTCAGGCCGACCCCCATAAACATTGACATTTTGAGGCTCACAAGTCACACATAAATGTTAAGGGAAAGCTGTATTGATTTATTGTGTTTTCCTCAAGTACTCACACTGATAAGTAATTTTGATTCATGCCACAGCCTAGCCACGGGTTTTCCACTAGATGTGCAAAAGTACATATGTGTTCACACACCCATTGTGTGACAGAGAAGAAATAACAGGGAAATGATGCACACAAAAACATAAGTGAATGGCCCAGAATTACTTCTGGCTCCATTCAGGCTAATTTACCTTAGTTAACCCAGTGTTGTTCCTACCTTAACAATAGATTTAGTGAGTCAATGCTGTCAGGCTGGCACTGCCCTCACGCTGCGACTGAAAATGACTTTCAACAGCTTGATCGCAATAATTGGCTTGACTGTTGGGCAGAGGGGGATAGACAGACCATTAGCTATTGAAAGGGAAAAGATTGACAAGTGCGTCGTTTCTCAGGAATAATTGAGAGGGAGGACTGTGGCTTGAGGGAGAGTGAGGGGTACACAAAGAAAGCAGGCCTCAGATGAAGACCAAATAATAGATTTTGCAAAAATGAGCCTGCTTTGTGTCCTCTCGTTGGTTGGAGTCAGATGTTTTGCTGTGCTCCATCTTGTGGAGCATGACTCCCCTTTCTCCTTAGGCACAACACCTATTATTTGGACATTTGTGGATAGACGAGAGAAAAGCAGCTTTACCAAAGACAAGTATAGACATTTTGAGGTGTGAGTAAAGGGAGTTAGGGGGCAGCATGACAAGTATTTCACGTGGAGAAATGCTTTTTGCGTAATGCACTGCATATTCAGTGTATGATTCGTTTTATGAGAATATCCGCCAAGAAAAACCACAGAAAGAAAAGATTGAACAACGTTGCTCGCTATTGCATATACTTGTGATGCACCAAAGGCAGAGCAAAGCGACTAGTCAGACTGGGGATGAGCTGGAGCGCCGCGGATGCCATGATGCTAGCATACAGTTGCCTGCGTGAGGGTTGCTTGGAGGGCAGGGCGGAGGTTTGGAGCTCATTCTAATTGGATCTGTCAAAACTCGCATGCCGTTAATGTATTGCCTCTATTAAGCAAAGCTGCAGCCCGTGACCTGCAGCCCTCACAGGGTGATCGATGGCTCCATTTCTTATTTCGCTGCTGTTGTTTTTGTTGTTGGTGATGATGACCACAATGACTATAGAACATTTTTGAAGCACTTGGTCAAAAATGTCAGTCAGCAGTCGCCTGCACACGCACACGAGGAGAAGGAGAGACTCTGTGCTGTATGCAGAAGAGCATTGAACTGTGATAACTCGGGAAAGCATGGGAATGAATTACATGTGTATTGGAATATATTTCTTGCTTTTTCATTAAGTTGCTTAATTTGTTGCTTGACGCTTTTTAGAAATCAAGTCGGGGTCTGAAAGGTTTCTAAATCTAGCAAGAAAGTTGCCAAGTTTGCAACATTGATTAGCTGGACAAAGACATGCTAGTTTGCAGCTTATGGGAGCAGATAAACACACGTTTACATTCCTTATACTTTTAAAATCTGGTGTTTTTGAAAAGAAAAAAAAATGTTGTCCTTGCCCAGCATGTGGAGAAATCCAAAGCTGGATAGGCCGCCACACCAGGTTACGAACGCTGCACCCGCAACCGGGTGAACAACTGCTAACAGACAGGGTTTATCCTTTAGCGAACTCTTTTGACATGTTTCTAAATGTGAAAGAGAGGCAAATTGAATTTGTGTGCGATGCTTAAATGACGCAGTTGTTGTGAGCACCTCCAGTATTTCTACTTGACCCTCTATAGCTGCCCTTTCTAACAGTGCATCTGCTAACCTCTTATTCTCCAGGTACAGTAAATTCATCTGGAAACGAACCCATCCTACATATCCTAAATACAAAATGTAACTAAACCCATCTGAGGTCGCCTCCGCTCTACTTTGACTGGCTCGGATGGGGGAAAGGGATCAATACCTCGCTGTGCCGGAGCCTCATAAATCTGTGGAAATCTTTTTATGCTATATGAGCCCTCTACTTATCTCTGGCTCCAACTGGAACACAGAAACCAGGCTTTTTCTAGGTTTGACTGGGCTGCTTGGGGTTTGCAACACTTTTGTCATCTGGCCCTATGAGACTGTTGTTGTCTCTTTTAGATTTCTGCAAGTCTGTCGGGTTCGGTCAAAAGGTTGCAGATGATGAATGGGTTCACTTTCGTACGGACATATTCCCCCTTCAGGACACATGCTGCCGTTTCTCCTCTCTAACTCTACCTCCCACTTTCTACCATCTAAAGTATTCATATCTCTCCTTATTCTCCCTTCTATAATTAACTCTTTTTTTTAACCTTTTGTATCCCTGTCGTTCTGTTTTCATCATTTATCTCTTTCTGTCAGATGTTTTTTTCTTCTTCTTTCTTGGAAGTGACAGACCAGGCATGTCTAGGCATGTACACAGAGTCAAAATACAGGTTTAGCAGGGCGGTGAGGGACGCTAAACGACTGTACTCTGAGAAACTGCAACACCAGCTCTCAGCAAGTGATTCTGCGTCGGTCTGGAGAGGGCTCAAACAGATCACCAACTACAAGCCCAAAACCCCCCACTCCATGAACAACCTCCGCCTGGCAGACGAGCTGAATGAGTTCTACTGCCGATTTGAAAGACAATGGAATAGTCCTGACGCCATCCCCAACAGCCCCATCAACAGCCCCACCAACCAGCCACAGACCACCAGCCCTCCCTCCCCCAGCCCATCAGGGGCTCACGCCTCTGAACCATCGTCCACAGCGCCCCCTACCCCCTCCACAGTGACGACCCTCATTATCCAAGAGAGAGACGTTAACAGGCTTTTTAAAAAACAGAATACCCGCAAAGCAGCCGGCCCGGACTCTGTCTCCCCCTCCACCCTGAAGCATTGTGCTGATCAGCTGTCCCCGGTGTTTACAGACATCTTCAACACCTCTCTGGAGACATGCCACGTACCAGCCTGCTTCAAGGCCTCCACCATCATCCCCGTCCCCAAAAAACCTAGGATCACAGGACTCAATGACTACAGGCCCGTCGCCCTGACCTCTGTGGTCATGAAGTCCTTTGAGCGTCTGGTCCTGTCCCACCTCAAAACCCTCACCGACCCACTCCTGGATCCCCTGCAGTTCGCCTACAGAGCCACGTGAGGCTGGGGAAACATGTCTCAGCCTCTCGGTCCATCAGCACCGGTTCCCCCCAAGGCTGCGTTCTTTCCCCTCTGCTCTTCTCCCTGTACACCAACAGCTGCACCTCCAGTCACCAGTCCGTCAAGCTCCTGAAGTTTGCGGATGACACCACCCTCATTGGACTCATCTCTGGTGGGGACGAGTCCGCCTACAGGCGGGAGACTGACCACCTGGTGACCTGGTGCAGCCAAAACAACCTGGAGCTCAACGCTCTGAAGACAGTGGAGATGGTTGTGGACTTCAGAAAGATCTCAGCCCCACCAGCCCCTCTCACCCTGTGTGACTCCCCCGTCAAAGCTGTGGAGTCCTTCCGCTTCCTGGGCTCCAGCATTACCCAGGACCTCAAGTGGGAACTAAACACCAGCTCCATCGCCAAGAAGGCGCAGCAGAGGATGTTCTTCCTGAGGCAGCTGAGGAAACTCAACTTGCCAAAGACAATGATGGTGCACTTCTACACTGCCATCATCGAGTCCATCCTCTGCTCCTCCATCACCGTCTGGTACGCTGCAGCCACTGCCAAGGACAAGGCCAGGCTGCAGCGCATCATTCGCTCTGCCGAGAGGGTGATTGGCTGCAATCTGCCGTCCCTCCAGGACTTGTTTGCTTCAAGGACCCTGAAGCGGGCGAGGAAGATTGTAGCTGATCCCTCTCACCCTGGACACAAACTGTTCGTGTCCCTCCCCTCTGGCAGGAGGATGCGGTCCATCAGGACCAAGACCTCACGCCACAAAAACAGTTTCTTCCCGTCTGCCGTCGGGCTCATCAACAGAGCCCGGGTCCCCCACTGACTCTAATGACTCTGTCACCCCCAGACAATTCCCACCGGACACTCCCCTGCACATAGCCTTATACTTATACTTGACTTGAATACACTTGACACCTGGGCATTGCACTTGCCATTTTCACACAACACTTACACTCATGCACATTCCATGCACTTTATCTTACTTTGGTATTTTGTTATGCTGCTGTCTCAATGTAGATATTCATTCATCCATTCATCCTCATTTATTGCACTGCGTTAACTGTTAAATGTGTATTGTTAAATGTTAAATGTATGCACCTTCCCGCCAGGACAAATTCCTTGTATGTGTAAGCATACATGGCAATAAATGGTTCTGATTCTGATTCTGATTCTAAGAATCAGCTGCTTCATACTAGTCAGGTTTTCATGGCATAATCGATACCCTTAGCACCAACATAGTTTGTTTTAGCCAAATGTTTTTGGGTTCCTTTTGTGTGTGCAATTGTTTTAGCCAATTGAAACTACCCCTGGCCTTGCCATGAGAATAAGGACTCTTACAGCTGTCTCACACACAGACAAACAACTAAATACACATATGCACTTTTAAAACTCAGACTCAGTCACATTATTTACATGTTTTTGTCTTCAAAAAGAAACAATTCTTGATTATCTAATAGTTGTTGTCGATCAACTGAAAGTTGTTGATGATTTGAATTTATTCAGTTAACTGTCACACATGCAATCATCCTCCATCATCAGCGTAGAGAAGAGTAAATGAAAAACGGCGGGCTGTCATGCCAGTGCCCAATAATCCCCTCCAGCCTGAATGACTCACATGGATTAATAACAGGGATTAGAGCGACACAAACCACAGTCAATGTCAGAGACAGAGGAGGGAGGACAGAAAGGCACATTTATTTTAGTGCACACCAAACCAGCCACACACACACACACAGCTATGCCCATGCACACACACGTACAATGAATATCTGAAGCACTATGATTACTTAAGATCATGACTCTGTCAACAGCGACTACTTCTCCCAGACATTTCGATGTGAGCACTATTATTTATACTGCTGCTATTTTATTGACTAACACACTTGTTTGGGGTTTAGAGGGAATTATTTTTGCCATAACAAAAGAGCTGAACAATCTGCCAGGAGTCAAAGATCCCGATTAAGAATGGGAGTTCATGTTGAGTATCCAAACTAATAAATTGCAGGCAGTTCTGTCAAAGGACAGAAGAAAGGGACGAGACAGTGAGGAGCAGACTAAAGCCCAGCCAGCAAACACACGTCTTCTTTTATCTGGACCATAATAAAGCATGAAATAGGCTAATGCTCGACTCTGGCACCGACACCAGAGATCTAGTCCACTTCAGAGAGCGACATGCTCAATCAAAGGAGACGTGCGACAACAAAGATGCACCCTTTGTGCACTATAACTGCTTTCATGTTGCCCGGAAAATTCACAAAAACATGTTTTCGAGCATCTGGGCGGTAAAAGAGGAACGCACCATGAAATTATAACATAGAAAGGAATGTTTTGTGTAAAATGAAAACAGCATCTAGAATTCACCCTTTCTGGTGGCAGGCAAGACACGACTGCACCGAAAGGGGTCATTACACAACAGAGATGTCAGAGATACCCACTCTTCCTACAAACCACAGGACTCCAAATGTGCAGTAGTATTCATCCGCACAGACTGGGCGGCACCTTGTAACCACTTTGAACTACAAATATGCACAGGTGATCGACGTAACATCAGGGACAAGGTAAACGGCATCATCCATCGTGCCGCTGAAAGTATCCCGAGCCGCTGCCGCTGCCATGAGAATAGAGGCTGTGAAGTCCCATCGCCTCGACAAGAGGGCCGACAAGCAGCACCGAGCTCTCTGACAGCACCAGCAGCCGGCTAACAAACAGATCGGTCCCAGAGGAAAAGCCCGTCCTGGTGACCGGCTCACTGTACTGTACGAGATGTTTATGGCTGTCATTGTGTCTGCGGCCTGGAGAGACAGAGAGAGAGAGAGAGAGTGTGTGTGTGTGTGTGTGTGTGTGTGTGTGTGTGTGTGTGTGTGCGTTGACTACACAAGCAGGAAGCAACTGCTGACAGCGTGTATGTGACATTTGCCCGAACAAGTGTGATTTCTGTCGGCAGCCAGGAAATGTACCTAGTGATGGACTTTGTAGTCCGCCTCTAGAAATGTTGTCTTTTGACGGCTTACAGTGCTTCCTTATTTATAAGTAATATATAGATATAGAACTGGAGGATGACGGCCCTGCCGAGGTATAACAATTGACTGTTCAGCCCAAAATACACGTTTCCTCTTACCTGCATTGCTGCTTATCAATCTAGATGGTTGTAGTGCGAGTGGCCTAGTTTTGAAGAGATCGGCCGTCGAGATGTCCGCCTTCGACTGTAATGTGACTACATGGCACCCGGCTTGTGTTTCTCAAAGCGCCAACAAAACAAAACAATGTCTCTTTCCTGCCATCACAACCCGGTTAATCAAGATAAGACTCAGATATGTTGTTAGTGGTTTCATGTAGGAACTAGTTCAACAACTTAAGGCATCTAAAACATGTTCTGCTGGTATGAAAAATAATCTTTGTGCCAAAAATGAAAGCTTGCCCGAGACTAGTAGACTCTGTTTGGTCAAGCGGGGAGCCTCATGCAGTTGTCCGACAGGGCCAAGTGAAACTAAGTGAAAGTAAATGTGATCTTTATTAGGGAAACGTCATTCAGGGAAAATATGCAGTCGGTAGATGGTGTAGCGTCCCGGGCGTTGAGGTAAGATTTCGGTGCAAAACAAGACCACAGGACAAGAGCGATTCACTCAAAAGTAAGTATTTAATAATCCGTAAGGGGAGGGGGAAACAAAAGGAAGGTCAGATAACGTCAACTTAAAGTTCTTCCCGTCCGGGGTCGGCGTCCTCGCGCCTGTAGTGCCTCGAATCCTTAGTCCTGTGGGAGAGCAGAAGCGAGACATTAATAGCCGGATACTTCCGGGTGTGACGTCGAGTGGCTCCTGTCGGTCCGTCCTCGCAGCCGTCCGTCGGCTTCTCTCCCCTCTCTTTGGTTCCGCGCCCGAGATATAGCGCCCTGATTGTGGATTGCCTACAGGTGTGTCCACTGCCAATTCCCGATTGGTTGCAGCACCTGTACGGGGAAGTATTGCTCGTTAATCACCTCCCCCAGCTGGAGCCGGGGACTCCTCCGTCGGGACTCCCCCTTTTCCCTAGGAACGCCACATACACCCACCACCAGCTCCATGCCGGGGCTGGGAGCGTCCACCCATCCGCACTCCTCCCTCCTGGACAGGGCGTCGGCGTTCCCATGCGCCTTTCCGGCCCGGTGCTCCACCGTAAAGGTAAAGTTCTGGAGCTCCAGGAACCACCGCGTGATCCGAGCATTGGTGTCCTTTGCCGTTGACATCCACTTCAAGAGGGCATGGTCGGTTATCAGAGTGAACCTCCGGCCTAGGAGGTAGTACCGCAATCGGGTTAATGCCCATTTAATTGCCAGACACTCTTTCTCTATGGTCGAATAGTTCCGCTCATGTTTCAGGAACTTACGGCTTATATAGGTTACCGGGTGTTCCTCCGTTCCCCGGACCTGTGACAGTACCGCCCCCAACCCTGATCCTGATGCATCGGCGTGGACGACGAAGGGGTCTTTGAAGTTCGGCGTGCTCAGCACCGGCTCGGTGCACAGGGCGGTCAGCAAGGCCGCAAACGCGTCGTCCGCCTCGGCCGTCCAGATGACGTGATGCGGCTGGCTGGTTTGGGTCATCTCGTGTAATGGGGCTGCAAGGGTGGCAAAATGCGGGATAAAACCTTGGTAATACCCCACCAGTCCCAAGAATGTCTTTACCTGTCGTTTCGTGACCGGCTTCGGCCAGGTGGTGATGGCCTCCACTTTCCTACGTTGGGGCCGGACGCTGCCCCTCCCTATGGTGTAGCCCAGGTACTGGGCTTCCTCCAGGCCCAGGTGGCACTTCTTGGGGTTGGCTGTCAGCCCCGCCTTCCGCAGGCTTCCTAAGACGGCACTCAGGTGCCCGAGGTGTGTGGTCCAGTCCGGGCTGTGGACTACCACGTCGTCCAGGTACGCTGCCGCATACTCCCGGTGGGGTCAGAGGACCTGGTCCATCATTCGTTGGAAGGTGGCGGGCGCCCCATGGATCCCGAATGGCAGGACCTTATAGTGATAGAGCCCCTCCGGGGTGGCGAAGGCCGTCTTCTCCTTGGCTTGGTCGGTGAGGGGGACCTGCCAGTACCCTTTTGTGAGGTCGAGGGTGGAGATAAACCGTGCCGGGCCCAGTCGCTCTATCAACTCATCCACCCTCGGCATCGGATATGCATCAAACTTAGAGATCTCGTTGACCTTCCGAAAGTCATTGCAGAACCTCTCGGTGCCATCGGGCTTGGGGATCAGCACAATTGGGCTGGACCAGGCGCTCCTCGATTCTTCAATGACGCCCATGGCCAGCATCTTTCTCACCTCCGCCTTGATGGTCTCCCTCTTCGCCTCCGGGATGCGATAGGGTCGCAGCCTCACCTTCCGCCCGGCCTCGGTAATGATGTCATGCTGTATCACCGTGGTGCGGCCCGGTAGATCGGAGAATACATCCCGGAATCGGCCCGTCAGCTCAGCCAGATCTTGTTGTTGGGCCGGCGCCAACTGGGGCCCCAGGTTCACCGGGTCCGGGGTGGCAGCGGGACCTAAAAGGGTCAACACGGGGCCCGGAACTTCGTCCGGGACATGCCATTTTTTCAACAGGTTGATATGGTAAATTTGACAGGTCTTCCTTCTCCCCGGTTGTCTGACTTTATAGTTCACTTCACTCACCCGTTCTGTCACCTCATAGGGCCCGTGCCACTTGGCCAGGAACTTACACTCCGCTGTTGGTAGCAAGACCAAGACCATGTCGCCCGGCTGGAACTCCCGTAGTTGCGCCTTGCGATTGTATGACTGGGCCTGGGCCCGTTGGGCCTGCGCCATATGTTCCCGCACCAGGGGCCACACCTTTCCCATCCTCTCTTGCATCTGCCCGACGTACTCAATCACAGAGCGATGGGGCGACGGCTGGTTCTCCCAAGCCTCCTTGGCTAGGTCCAGCAGGCCCCGGGGTCTCCTCCGTCGGGACTCCCCCTTTTCCCTAGGGACGCCACATACCCCCACCACCAGCTCCATGCCGGGGCTGGGAGCGTCCTCGCAGCCGTCCGTCGGCTTCTCTCCCCTCTCTTTGGTTCCGCGCCCGAGATATAGCGCCCTGATTGTGGATTGCCTACAGGTGTGTCCACTGCCAATTCCCGATTGGTTGCAGCACCTGTACGGGGAAGTATTGCTCGTTAATCACCTCCCCCAGCTGGAGCCGGGGACTCCTCCGTCGGGACTCCCCCTTTTCCCTAGGGACGCCACAATGGACATTAATATTTCTAGTCGCCAATCCCTGATAATGCTACATTGTGAACAAAACCAAGGAACTTGGCAAGAGGAAAGCTAGTTAGCGTTAGCTGTTAGCAGTCCAGCACAGACCTGCAGCATTGTCACATTTGGTTTAACTAACTTAATCAGACATGTCGGTCTATTATATTGTAAATCATTCACATGCATCCTCATAATAATCACAGTAACCGGCTCTCCCGCCCGAGGTCAGATTGAGTTGCATTATGATTATGGTGCGTTCAAGCTCCAAACAGTACAAATATATATTGGGTAAAGGTTAATTACAACGTTATCATGATGTGCTGAAATGTCATTTTGTAAAATAATTTTTGGGCCCAAGAAACTTGAATACAGTTTGAAGGATATAGTTTTAGACATCAGAAAATAAATTATGACCTGTCCAGATTTCTAACTATCTCTCACAAGCTTATAATATATAATTAAAACTACTAGTGAGGATAGCTTTTATAGCAATCTTATACAATGTAACAATTAGGAGTTATCAGTACTGATTATAGTTTAAATTAGGAGCAAAGGACCCTGGGAACATATGAGACCGCTTAGCATGCTCACAATGCTGGTCCAAGTTCCCATTAATATGTGAGCCAATAAGCCAGATGATAATAATGTGTTACTAATGTTCAATCATAACAGGCCCACTACAGACGCACAGCCGATGACGGCCTACCATCCACACACCTGTTGCAGCAGACCAGCTGCTCGTGCGTCACCCTGACTCAACGCCATGAATGGAACAACACGGTCAGACACATTGATTTAGGAATCACGAAGAGGTTTACTGTTACTGATCGCCCTGAACCAACGTCGCAGTTGTGAAAGTAAAACACGTAACGTTAGCGGACATATAGTTCAACACAGGACCTCAGATCACCAAATAGGTATTATTTGTCAATCACACGTAGGATTCATTTCATCTATGTAATGAAACAATTAATAACCAGCAACCGAACTTACCTGAAAAAAAGGAAACAAAATTAATTGAATCTGCTAATTATTTTCTCAGTTAATAAAAAACAGTTGTGTTAATAAAATGTCAGAACATAGTAAAAAAAAGGCCCATTTTAGTTTCCTAGGGTGACATTCAGATTGCGTGTTCAACCAACACTCTCAAACCCAAATACATTCATTTTACTCGTGTATGATAAAGAGCGGCAAGTTTTCACGTTTGATAACAAGCAAGGTTTTGGCCTTTTTCTGTTTGAAAAATGACAATCGATTATCGAAATAGTTCCTTTCCTGTTATCGATTACACACCTCAGCATTACAGCTCTAATCAACAGTTTTAGCACCAACACAATGACAGTTCAGTTTCCCGTAGTTTTATTTATTTATTTATACCAACGGTGTATCCCCAGAAACATGCAGAAAAGCTCCATCTTGCTTTCACATTTTTAATGATATATGAAGGCATGTCATGATATAGAAAGTTGTTGTGTCATATATTGGAGATTTTAGATATTGTGTCTCTCAGCTGTAAGACGTGCTTCCCCTCACCAACCAAGGAGTTTAGAAACAGACTGCAGTGCTCATTAAATGGGACATATACAGGAGACAGATATGTGGGCTGGATACCGATGACAAGAGGCCCACTGTAAATGTGAGTGGCATCACTTAAATTCACGCACACACCTACACAACACACCAGGTCATCATCCTTTGCTCAACTACTCCAAGCTGCTTTAATTTCAGAAGAGAGCTAATTGCAATTAAGATGCATGGGGTGTTGAGCTGGAAGTAAAAGGAAGTAATCAGCGTTGATTATAGAGCCTGAGCCCGATCAGAGGGAATCACACACTGAAGGGCTCCACGCCGCCTGCGTGAATCAGAATCAGGAACGGCACCGGAACAGAGCCTGTTTTCAGCGTGATTACATCCATGGCAGCACTGCTGAGTCCTGCTCTCTGCCAGATTTGAAAGGATTACGGCACATGTGACACAGTGAGGTTGACCTAATCATGACTTGCCCAGAGACACAAATAAAGATGTGTTGTGTGGGTCAAACGGGAATCTAGCCAATACACCTGCCAGCCTGAAATGAATGGCTTCCTCGCCAGTTGTTTTAATTTTCAAATCGCTCATTATAGCCAAAGCTGTGCTGCTGTATATCACGCTTGATTCATGTATGTAAACACAGCAGCAAAATTAAGCTGTAAATAGCGTCAGCAGAGACTGTTTTACACGATTAACTGGCTAAATCTGTCTTTTGGGGATTGCTTAAATCGAGCTGAGGATTCAAGGTCTATGCAGTAAAATATATCTTTGAAGCCAGTGTGAAATGATCATTTATATAACATTTCCTCTGTGTGGACTGTGTAGATGGTGTTGAATGGTCCAAGCTGGAATACATAAGCCTGTATTGATCCATTGATGTAGAAGGAGCATCGTGAGATGGGGCAGTCCAAATATTTCACTCACTCTACAAAGAGAAGCAGACATCGTGGTTTAAAGCATATTTTCACATCAAACTATCCAAACATGCATAAATACACAGCTGCATTAAAATAAACCACAGTTTGTATCAGAACTAATGCATGAACATATTCCCTTTCCTGTCAAGTAAGTACATTTATTTTCTTCTTCCGATGTCACATGCACACATTCTCAGGCTGCAACCATCTTTTACTAGCAAACAATCAATTAACTGCTCTATTACACTTTAGGGAAATGTGCCTTGCTCAAGGATACATCAGCAACGTTTTGTGAGTGTAAGAAGAGAGTTTATCTTCCTCAACCACATATTTACCGCAAATTGAAAGTAGAAACATGGTCCTGATTGGCTAGTAAACACTGACACCTAGTGGTTAATACATGCACAAATAATTGAAAAGATCTGTTTGGTATTTTAAGAGGAGTATTTATTTATATGTCCCATAATCTTTTGTTATAACATAGTATACAGCAACACAATAAAATAAAAGTGTTTGTATCCTGTAAAACACTTGAATAAGTACATACATTATTTGAGATTATCAGTACACACAATATCCACATACCACACACACACACACACACACACACACACACACACACACACACACACGCACTGCATCTACTATGAAAAGCAAGTTCCTCATTAAAAAGATCTTAAAATAACTAAAAGAGAGTTCCCCTCGGTGATGACATGTCAAGTGTGCATGATGCTTCATGTTACAGCAGAGCTCATTGTGTGCTTTGTTTCTCTGCCTTTCTTGGCATGAAGCAGAGAAAATATGCACAAAAACATGCAAAGGCAGTTAGGACCGTGGGCATAAACAAAGCCGCCATGCTAATTTCAAGCATGATCGATGCGTAGCGGGTTTTAGCACACTGCTGCCTCACTGGCCCGGCAGCGCAAATCAATGCATTTTGAATTGAAAAGCCAGTGTTTGTGTACCATGACGCGGTCTCTAAATGAGCACAGGCCATCAAACCTCGATAGAACGTATATGTGAGGTCCCGGGACAGGGATGTCGTATGTTTACAGATTGTAAAGCCCTCAGAGGCAAATCTGTATTTGTGATTTTGGGCTATACAAAAAAAAAAAGAAGAAGAAAGAAGAAGAAGAAGATGTACATGTGAAGTGGGGGAACACCCACACGGCGCTCTCTTGCTGGTGTCTCAATCAAAGAGGTCAGGGAAGTTGTCTTGGTGGTACTCTTCAAAGCTGAAGTCCTCGACCGTGAAAGAAACATCCTTCCACTGCTTCACAGTTATCCTGCCATCAGGGGTGTCCATGGCCATATTGCTGATGGCTAGATTGGGCAGCAGGGCAACCTTCTTGTACTTCATCTCAAATCCCCACTTCTGTGAATTTAAAGAAGAATAAAACTGACACCTCAGTCACATCAGCGCTGTTGATGACCTGCCTTGAGCAGGACAGTCTTTCTCTGAGTTTTAAATGAACTTTAATTGGACCCACTGTACCTGTTTGCACTTGCTACAATTGACCGTACGCCCAGGCTCCCAGTCCTCAAAACTCTTTCGCAGCGTCACTTCCACACCGACTTCGTAGTTTCTCCTAAGAGCAAAGGTGAGCCATGATTAGAGCCGGTCATACATTTCGTCAAGACTCCAGCCTGCATATGGTTTTGCATGTACTCTGATACCACCAAGAGTTCAACTCACTTAAAGTCAGGATTGACATTGACATAGTGCACATTGTCAAGGAGTTTAATATCACTGCCAGAGGCCACCGGCTTGAAACAGTTTCGGCACAAGAGTTGGACGCTAGCAGCACTGTGACGACTCCTCTTCTCTTTTTTGCTTGTCTCTGCAACTTTTCTATAAAAAACTGCCTGCGTTTGTAGCTCAGTAATCTGGAGACAAAGGCAAACAAACGGTGATGGCAGAAACACTATGCAGCGCGAGTAAAGGATGAAGATGTCTAGAGTACCATAGCCTCACCTTTGTGCGAAACTCTCGGAGGCCCATATCTTGGACCTTAGCAATGGCTTGCACAGTCAGCTTTTCCAGATTTTCATTGATGAGCTCCCGCTTCACTTCCCGTCCCCCTTTCTCGCCGACAACTGAATACTGGCTGTCTTTCGCTCTGGCACGTCCGCTAGCCTGCAGCTGGGCAATCTCATTTGTAAGCAGTCCATAGCGTACCACCAGGTTGCATTCGGGGATGTCGAGGCCTTCTTCAGCCACACTGGTGGAGATCAGGAGGTTGATGGTACCCTGGCGGAATTTGCGGATCGTGCCCGCTTGCTCGTTCTGCGAGGAAAGCAAGTGAGGACTGAGTCACGCAAAACAGAAACACATCTATCTATAGAGGAGTCATGACTGAAGCGGGATCACTTAACGCTCATGGATTGTGTATGACCACACCTGCGTCATGTAATTGATACCGTTGCCGGCCCCGGTGAGGATGGCTGCCTTGATGCCAGCTTCCTGCAAGGCTGTATTGTTCAGAACCCAGTCATTCAGGCAATGGACGCTTTTACGTGTTTTACTGAAGAGGATTCCCTTTGATGTCACGCTTGGACCAAACTGTTTTAGCAGAGTGCTCTCAAGTTTGCCCATCTTCGGGTTCTCATAGCGAGAATCTCCTGCCAGTTTCTCTAGCTCCACCTGGTTCTCTGTGTAAGGACAGTGATATTAATGATGGCTTGTATGAACACAATTGTGAGCTTAACATACATATAAGTCATGTGCTTACTATTACCCAGGAAACTTTCATTGTTTGATTCTTACCCTGGAAAAGTCCCACCAGGAAGAAGTCTGTTCCATCAATTGCTGTGATGAACTTGTTGATGTAGAACTCCTCCAGGGAGCGATAACCATCCATCATTCGCAGGGTGTCGTTGATGAGCAGGGTGTCGTTGTACTGTCTGAGGTGGAGAGCACATTGTGCTAGCAGTCTGTTGTCCTCGCTCACTCCTGATCCAAATATACACAAATTAAGTACCAGCATCAACAGAAAGCATTGCTTTCGCCTAACATTTTATTTACATTTAATTTGCTGTCAGTTGTGTTCTCCTTGTAAAACAACACAATGGGTTCTTACCTCGCCGCTCTAGTATCACCACATCTGCCTCATACTCTTGAGTGCCACACTCTCTCAGATTGAAGTCTGGAGGAACCGTCATGTACTCATGGATCATCTGCATCATGCACTTAACACGATCCCCAAACGGATCCTAGAAGAACCAACATTATGTTCTGTGATTATAACATCTTTCACATTGTTTTGAAGTTTTTGTTTGTTAAAATATGAGCCAATGCAGATACAAAATAACGTATCTTACATTACATTTAGCTGACGCTTTTTATCCAAAGCAACTTACATTATATGCACCGTAAACACAGCAACAGTGAGCAATTTGGGTTAAGTGTCTTGCTCAAGGACACATCAACATGGACTAGTGGAGCCGGAGATCGAACTACCGATCCACTGATTGAAGGATGGACCTGCTAACCACTGAGCCACAGTAATATTGATGTGCCCAGGTTGATTTATTATATTAGGGTGGATTACTGCCTATCACAGTATAGGTTTTTAATTGGAAATGCTAGTTGGTTTAAAGAGGAAATAAAAAATGTAGTTTACCTTAACCCTTTTCTCCACAATGTCAAAGGTCTTGATGGGTCTGGGTACCTTCTGCTGCAGCTCGGCGACATAGTTTTTAGTTGAAACTATGGCTGAGTCCAGGTTGGCACAAATCTGAGGAGAGAAAGATGATGATGAAATGATGAAGAGACGTGTGGGAGATCAGGCAGACTCCCTCATATTAGTGACACTTTCAGTAAAAAACACAGATGAATAGGTAAACCCTGACCTCCAGTACATGATCAACTGCCTTTTGCAGGTTCTTTGCGCCCCCTGATCCCGGTGAGGCCGTGAGACCCAAGATCTGTGGCAACGGTAGATCTTTTTTCAACTTTTTCTCCACATAGCAGGCCATCAACTTGTTGTAGACTGAGTCCTTGTTGGTGTCGTGACACTCATCGATTATCAGCAGAGTGATATCTGTAAGGAAGCATGGGTACAATTTATATTTATGAGTCAATCAGAAAACCTACATCAATTCATCTAGTCATCCCAACATTACAGTAATGGAAGTTGAAGCGAGAGGCAGCGAGTGTGGTTACTGGCAGTGGCAAGCTTGTGGTAATTCTGTGGAAGGCGTCAGCTAGGTGTCTGTATACATCCTTCGAGCATCTTCACTGTACGTTTTTGTTTATCATTAATTTGATTTATGTATGATTTCCCTGGTTTTGAAATAAAAAGAAACAAAATATACTCTTTCCAAATAATTACATTTATAGTCATCGGCTAAAATAATGAAAGTAAATCATCCTTTTTAATATAATATAAAACTATTTATCAAAACATTTTTAAATACAAGTCAAATCATATCTCCACTTGTCCTCTCCTTATATGCAATTAGGTGTCGGTAGGTGCCACGAGCTGCCAGTGCCAGTAGTTGTCACAGGAGTGCCACGATTAGTCAGAGACTTGCCATCAGTAGTCAGAAAGGTGCCACCTACTAGGGGGCCAGTAGTGGGAGAGGTGCCACCCACTAGGGGGCCAGTAGTGGGAGAGGTGCCACCACTAGGGGGCCGGTAGTCAGAGAGGTGCCACCCACTAGGGGGCCAGTGGGGTGAGAGGTGCCACCACTAGGGGCCAGTAGTCAAAGAGGTGCCACCACTAGGGGGCCGGTAGTCAGAGAGGTGCCACCCACTAGGGGGCCAGTAGGGTGAGAGGTGCCACCACTAGGGGCCAGTAGTCAAAGAGGTGCCACCACTAGGGGGCCGGTAGTCAGAGAGGTGCCACCCACTAGGGGGCCAGTAGTGGGAGAGGTGCCACCACTAGGGGGCCAGTAGTCAGAGAGGTGCCAACACTAGGGGGTCAGTAGTCAGAGAGGTGCCACCACTAGGGGGGCAGTAGTCAGAGAGGTGCCAACACTAGGGGGTCAGTAGTGGGAGAGGTGCCACCACTAGGGGGCCAGTAGTCAGAGAGGTGCCAACACTAGGGGGTCAGTAGTCAGAGAGGTGCCACAGTCCTGACACCTGACCTACGCCTGCCAAACGCTTGCCACATGCTTACCACAGACTTGCCAGGGCCCCAAGGAGCTCGGCCTTGCTGAATTAAGCTCACTGTTACTGACCTGAGAGCTCAACATGTTTGATCTCCTCCATGCTAGTCATAGCATTGTACAAGATCTGTGCTGTGCAGATGACCACGTCGGATTTCTTTAACACTGGCCCAAAGAAGTCCTTCTCCTTACTCTCCCCACTGATTGGCACCAGGGTGTAGCCACGGCCCAGGTGAGGCTGGAACTCATTGGTGTAATGTTGGTCGACAAGGTGAATCTACAAATACATCAAAATAGAAGAAGCATTATGTTATGTCCCCACTGTAAGTGTTTTTGTTATGATGGAAATGATCCCCTCCTGTCTGCTGTGTACCTTGTTTACCAGCACCACCACCTTGGCCTGCAGCGTCGTCTTCAGGTGTCTCTCGGCCACATACACGGCCGCGCGGGTCTTTCCGCCTCCCGTCGGCAGCCAGATGATTATGTTTTCTCCCTGAAGAGCCCTTTGGACCACCTCCTCCTGGTAGGCACGCAGTTGTATATCTGCCATCCTTCTGACAACCAATCAGAAGTATAATATTGTGAGAAAAGCTTATACCAGTACATCAAAGATGTGATCGTGGACACCACAAAGCCGTAGAGTTGCTGAGAGAAAACAATGCTGAATCATTGTATCGTGTATCAAACTGTTAAAAAGTCAGTCTTTATGAACTCACCGATCAGCTGTGTGGCGTGTCCAGCCTCTCCTAGTCCACTACCACCAAACAGTGTCAGTGGAGGGTTTTAAAGTCTGTGGATCAGCTGTGTGACAACGGGAAAACGAAAGTGAAAGCCTGAGCTCAGAGGATGGGGCTACTGAGGGAGGCTCGGGAGGAACGACAGACACTTCTCTATGCAGGTACCGGGAAGCCTAAACTACACAGACATTACATAGTTATATCACAAGCCTTTAGAAACAACAAGGTATATTTAGAGTATATCTTATCTAAATGTGTATTCAATCAGTGGCTTACAGCTGAGTGTGTCTGTGGGGTGTTGAAAACGTCCTGAGCGTGTGCATACGCCCTAACGGGCCCTACTTGTTCTTCATTCAATCAGGAAACTGAAACTTACTGTTGTTGCTTGTGTTGAAGAAGGAACTGTCTGCTTTAACTGTAACTTATGTAAGGGGATATTTTTCTGCCCGTAGGCATTTCATAAACCTTTTGATTTCAGTTGCTAGTCATGGTTTTGGGTAAAGTGCATTTTAATTTGAAGGAAGCTGTGTAAATTTGCACATAACATTTTCAGAGTGGCAAAGTAATGTAGAATTACATATTGTAAATGGCTTCCAGATGCACAGAAATAATATCAATAACCTGTAAACAAATTCAGAAATTATATATTTATAATTAACAATAAATAATATATTACTATCCCTATATTTGCAAGGAAAATACATGCTACGTTTACAACACATTATGGGCTTGACTACCTCTACACCTTTATAACAAACTAGTCAGAAGGAGATTCACAGGAGCAATGCAAAAGTAGAAATAGAAAATAAGCTCAATGCCATAGTGGATGAATTATCTCTAACTAGAAGTATGGGTGAACGAAATATAATTAGGAATTAGGAAAAAGTATGATATCTTTATTCAAAACAATACAACTGGGTTATTTTGTTCGTAAATGTATTGCACATATACAATATTAACCATAATTTGCATGTTCAAGTGATTTATCGAGCAGACAGCACCCAATCTTCACTAAGTCGTTCCTATATTCGTAATCAGATGTGTGATAGAGAAACAAAACTAAAACCTGTGTAATGTTTCCAGTAATACTGAGGGAGGCTCTGGAGCAACAACAGCTGGGCTTCACTTTGCAGTGACAGCGGAGGCTGGAACAGCCCTGCTACGCCTTTCACAAACCCTTTATAATCCAGCCATATGTAATATGGAAATAATTTTAAGATCTATTATATTTCACTTGATATACTTATATTTCACTGTATATACTTTATATACACTGCATTTTTGCATTTTCTTTATTATTTAATTTTCTAAAATGTAATATGTTCTGCTCTGCTATTTTACTGATTTGTATCTATTAAGTATTTTTCATACTTAATATTTTTATGTTTATCCTGTAACGTTGCTTGCTGCTGCTACTAACAAATTCCCCCCTGGGGATGTAGACAGCTTAACGTGGACAGACCGAGGATGTAATAGGAAGAAGGGCCAGGCTGAGGTTACCTCCTCGGTCTACATTGCATTAGAAAGGGATCGTTTCATTGAGCAGCACTTGACACCTGGCATTTTATTGGTAGGGGAAATATGACTGGGCAAGTACACAAAAGACCAGTGCAAGCAACAACATGTGTGAGAGCAAGCTTACAGTTTGAGGAGGAGAGCAAATCCAGACAGGTTTTGAAGGACAGCAGTGAGTCATGTTCTCAAATTGAAGAACATGCTTTTGAATAAAGCTCCATATCTGTGGAACTACTGAGGGAATACAGGGTACGATGGCCGACGCTGCGATCCATCCAATCTTTGTGTAAACTAAGTGAGAGCCGGGTCTGTATGCTTCTGTTTGTGATTCTCACAGACAGGAGCTCAAGGCGAAGCCAGGGGAGGACTGCAGAGTTTAATAAAAATCACTCTCACAGGCTACAATGACAAAAGTTGTCCGTTTGTAACTTCAGGCCAAAATATTGTTATTGTTGATATGTTTTGAGATGAGAAAGGTTTCACTCTGAAACAACGCTGAGCAGTGAGTTGTACGAGTGTTTAATATCCCAACAACTCGAACACACTGATGGAGTGATGCCAACTTCACATAGTCAAACTAATTTAAATCAAATAAACACATATATTATACACTGTAGTTTTTAACCAGGACCTTCATTAATTAGGTTCACCCATAAGGACCCAGGGTGACACAGGTGTCACACGCCCTTTAAATGTTCTGTAAAGTTCCATATACGGCTTTATGTTTCAACTCAGGAAGTCCTTAAGTGACCTTGGGGGGTCATGTGACAGGTCATGTGATTGCGTGTTCCCATAACAACCTATCCTAGAGTTGTTAAAGGTAATATTCACCCATTTAAGAATTATAATGCTTACTTAGCATGTCTTTTGAACCTGCTGTGACCACATTTCTTGAAGAAACACAAATCAGATAAAAATTGTGGGGGAATTCAACGGGAATTCAACCTAAAAAAAAAGTGACATATGCACAATACGAAAAATAATTATGATCTGCTCATTGATTTGGCTGATTCAATGATATTAGCTAACATTTTATGTTTCAATGCAAATCATATTCAAATAATTTATCAATTAATACAATTTTATTTTTTAATATTAACACCCTATGTGAGATATATATGTAACATTTCAAATATTTGACACTAATCTTTGAAAGTCTATTCAGTCTGTATTATGTCCCCCATAATTTTCTTTGAAGGAGAAATTGGTCCGGGTCCTTATGGGTTAAGTTTAAAGATTATGGGTATCTCTATCATACAAAAATGTTCCCTAAATAGCAAACTTTTCTTTAAAAACTGAGTTCTGTGGTGTCGGCATTTCAAATCTGATGGCTGCAGTGAGCCAATTCTCACGTTCACGTCATTAAAGTGAGTTGTGGTTATCTTAAAGCTAGTTATGGTAAAACACCAATTCTAGTCCTCATAAGTCTTAGTGCTTTTCTTCCCCAAATGTAGTACAGTTTAAACATTTCTAACAAAAATGTTGCATCTAGTGATCATTAATCTATTTCTATCTAATTTACATGACCGTCCAAAATGGAATTATTTATCGACATTTGTGTAAAATTGTAATTGCAAATTAATTCTAGAGTTAAACCCAACAATCATGTCTGTGAGGTAGTGACCTTTAACCATCAAATTCTGATAAATGATTTAAGTGCAAGTGTATGTTTGTGGCAAATCTGAAGAAATTCACTCCAGGCATTCCTGAGAAAATGAGTTTACAAGAATGGGACACAGACGGACAGCTGCCTCTGGCAACTGGAACATTTAAGATAACTGTGGCTCTATAATTACACATGAAATTAGATCTACTGCATGTCTTCTTTAGTCACACTACTCTGACATCCATCATCTGTTATTGTAGCAGTATCATGCCAGGTCACAAAGGGAAAGGTTTTCTTGCAGGTCTTTTTTTGTCATGTCGGATATCCTCAGAAATCGAAAGAAAGTCAAGCGACTGAAGTTCACAACCTTTGTTAATATATCTTTTAAAAAAAAGAACTTTATTGTCATGAACAGTTTTACAGTTACAGTAAATGGCTACTAGAGACAGTAGCCATCCTTAAACGGGTGGAAACTTCACTCAGACTGACTTTAAGAGAATCTGAAATGCAGCAGAAGTACGGAATAGACAACCCTGAATAATGCGACGCTGACATCACTTCAGTAAATCAAAGCTAGTCATGATTCAAGTACAAAATAAACACACTCGCACACACACATATACACAAGTCAATGAAACGTTCAACAAGCAGGCTCAACCAGCATTGGACAGTTACTTCCTACAAAAGAAGTGAATGTGACTCAGGAAGCACTGACCGCCGACCAAACATTAAAATCTCACTGAAAAAAACCCCAACAAGAAACATAACCTGCAACAACAATGGCTAAAAGTTTGACGTTTCATTTTTTAATAAATTCAAATTGTGAACTGTCCGCCTAGCTTCAAACACCCGTACAGCTTGTGTATGTGTGATAAATAAGTTATCTTTTTTCCAAAAGCCCAGCATGACTGAGGCCTGCTGCCCCCATGTTTGGATCTCGTCAACATAAACAACCCAGTAAACCTGGACCACCACAGACAGTGTGGCTGTACACTAAATACACTACTTAGCCTGTGTGTGCGGAGGTGACTGTACTACAGAACAACGGAACAATCAAGAACACCTGCAAGCACGGAAAGAGCTAAACTAACGTGTGACCTCATCCTAAACGGTTCGAATAAAACCCCGCCAGTGGAAAATGATGTGTAAACAGTGTGTCTCATATTAACTGTATAAATTACGCATCCACAATGTTGTTGTCCACATGAAAACAACAGTGTTTTCCTGAAGGCAACGATTGCGGAAATGGTTTTGTTGATCAATATTTAATGCCCAGTCCATCATTAGCAGTGTCTCAAACTCCTCAAGAGCCGGGATGCAACAAACGCCTTTCATCGGTTATCACTCCGTTTTCTTCAGAAGAAGAACGTTGAAGATAATGTTGCTAAATGATAAATAACTTGCTCTTTTCAGAACAACAGTCAAAAAATATTTAATATACACTAGAGCTATAACCATTAACTGTTCTGTATTTTGCACTTCATCAACAACTTACAACCGTGTGAGATTAATTATTCACCAACCAACGGATCAAATCAGTTCAGGACTACTTAAAAGTCAAAGTAGCGTGTTTTAAGTGTTTTAAGGACTTCACCCCTCAAAGAACGTTTGTCTTTACACCGTGAAGATGGCCGGGATGTTCAAGTGTCTGTCAGTAACGAAAGGCAACATGGCTTTAGGTCCCGAGGTCCAGTTTTCTGTGAAAGAACTCTACACTACGTTTGCCTCTGCTTGAGTTTTAAGCAAATTGGAATGAACAAATGTCATTTACATGCGACAAAACCAAATCAATCATACTATAAATAATGATGGAAAGTGTGGCATTGTTATAACTTGGACCTATAACTTTGGTACACTTAATGAAACATGTATATGCAGAGTCTTGACCCACTGGAAAAGGGAAAATGACAGACTAACTCAAAGGTGATGCCAGTTTGACACTTTGTGATGCTCAACTTGATCTGATGTCACCAAACTGTTGTGTTTGTCCAACAACTCCAGTCATGTACATACCCTTTTATTAACTCAGATATGACAATAGCTTGCGATGTTTTCCTCGTCATCTGGGTGAGTGAAAGTTGCCCCACGTCAGTTTAGAAATCTGTAGATGATTCTGTGGGTTTCATTTCTCGATCAGTCCTCCGTCTTTTAATTTGAAGTAGAAGAACTTCTCCAAGGTGTTGGCGCTCTTGCAGTACTCGCTGTCTGGAGGGTTGTACTCCCGACAGTTGGTGATGATTCGCTGCAGATCGGCAATGAAAAGCTTCTTGGTCACATAGTATCTGTTCTTGAGTCTCTCCGTCATGGTCTTCAGGTCTGAGGGCAGAAATTGAAAGAAGACGACGAATGTAAATTCATCATTTAATGAAGCGTGTGTGATATTAAATATTCCAGAGTATATACAGGATTCAGAGCTTTAAAATAGCTGTACACAGCTCTTTGCTGTAAGGATACGTGAGCGGAGAATGACGACTCGCTCCCTGTGTGTGTGTGTGTGTGTGTGTGTGTGTGTGTGTGTGTGTGTGTGTGTGGGGCGCAGGTGACCGGTTGTGTCCCACTCGCTACACTCCATCAGCGCTGTTGCCGTGTGAAGGTAATAAATGTGCTCTGAATTTCATATTGAGCACCTTTTAGTGATGCTCACTCACCGATGGGAAACCGGATGATCTCGTAGTAATCCGGAGCCTCCGATTTCTTCACTGGTTCCATGAAGGGCCAGGCATCAGGATGAGTCTGAAGCGATAAAGCACTGGTGAGTTCTTGCTACTCCTGTGTGTGTGTGTGTGTGTGTGTGTGAGAGTGTGTTCCTGTCTGGTATAAACAGTTGACCCGTACCTTTATCTGGGCCAGCAGGTTCTTTAACATGTTGTATAACATGTCAGGGTCCTTCACCTCTTTCCTGTAAATCATGTGGAAAGGTAAGAGTAAAATATTAGAGACCCAGAAGGAAGACAGCAAAAGGCTTTCTGGATTTACAATCTGAAAATCCCAGGCTTTTAATTAAACCAGACGAGGTGATGAATTTAGCTTTTTGGTATATTTTGTTGTGTAGTTTTATTTTGAAGGTTTCTGGCACTCCCCAGTGGTAGTAACAAAACACACACTTTGGCATTTAGACCTGATGCCGACAACACACTGCTTTGATTAATACAGGCTTCATGTTTACCCTTTGTCCTTGATACTGGGTTTCCATCCCGTCTCTCCTGGAAGAAAAACATAATTTAAGTAATATGATAATACAGATTATTGGTTTTAGTTCAATTTACACACTCATTTAACCCTAGAACACTAACATTAAAAATAGTAACACTATCACTAACGTCGGGTATATTTCACCCTGATAAATTATACTTCTTATCAAAATATATTTAAATACAACAATACAAGGCAAATTGAAGTACTCTTTTTGTTTTACCCTATAGATTTTCTCATAAATGAAAAACATGGGGGGACCCTAAAAAAAGGCTCAAAAATCAGATGAAAGCTTAGGGGATTGTCAATAAAACATGATTAAAAATATAAATAATGGAGCTATGAACTCGGTCCAGCCTTGTCCTGTGAAGAAGAAGTCTTCCTTCAATAGTAAAACCCATTCGAAAATCTTTCACCCTCCATCACTAACGTCAGGTGAAAATCACCCGAACGATCGGAGCAGAGAGACACGCCCGCCTTCAATAACGTCTGTGAGCGACATGAAGCTACACAACGACCCACACAACTCAAAAGCAACACAATGAAAATAACGTAAACACAATCGCTCGGGTGAAACTCACCCGACGTCAGTGTTCTGGGGTTAAACACTCACTTATGCCTGGAATGCTCTCCACCGGGATCTGTCGTACGCCCTCTTTGAAGCAGGTGAGACCGGGGTAGACCTTCCTGATCTGGGTCTGTTTCCTCTCTATCAGCTTCTTAATAATCTGTTAGAACATTAAAGACGTGTGTGATATTAAAAACTCAAAGATTCACAGCAGAAAACAAGTTTTGGCTTTAATGAGAAGACCTCGCGGCCTCACATACCTCCTTCTGTCTTTTAATGATATGAGAGAGCTCAGTGTAGGGGATCCTCGGGTTCAGCTCACACTCCATGAGGGTCGCTCCCTCGTAGTCTTTGATGTATCCCAGGTATCGACTCTTCGGCACTTTGATATCTTTGGAAAAGCCCTGCGAGGAAAGAACAAATTACTGAAAAGACAAAGTTGAGGGAGAGGACCGGAGCAGAGCTGATGCACAGGTCAGCCTGCGGTACCTGCTTCTTGAAGTAGCCAATGGCGTACTCGTCAGCGTAAGTCAGGAAATAGAGGATGTTGTGTTTGATGTGGTACTCCTTTAGGTGGTTCATCAGGTGGGTACCGTAGCCCTTCAATTAAAAAAGACCAGAGAAAAGACAGTCAAAAATGTGTTTTCTTACAAAAGGCATTTCCATACTATTCTGATCTTTTCATAAAAGGATACGGTGGAATAAAGTATTGTGCAGGAAAGACAGATCAATACTAAGAAAGCTTAACTTTATATTATTATTTATGAGACAGGAAATTTCAAAGCAGAAGAAGTTTCATAAAATTAAAAAAGTCATGTTAAAGAATTAATAACAAGGACTAAAGGAAAGGTTGGTGGTTGTTAAAATGAGTCAGTATGGTGCACTGTGGTTGCTTTTGAGAATGTTTTAAAAAAAAGGCATCTCTGAATATTATTTGTTGCCAAATTCACAAATGTTATCTTATCACTAGGAGCCCTCCAAAATGTTCCCAACTAAGAGCTTTTTTATTTTCATACCTGAAGCATTAGGATTCTAAAACTACAACAGATGAAACGATGTTGACGAGCACCACAACCACTAAAATGGTCATTGTGTACCTTAACTTGCTCGTTGGATGTGACGGCACAGAAGACGATCTCCGTGAAGCCCTGAGTGGGAAACATCCTAAAACAGATGCCTCCGATGACGCGGCCATCTTTGATAAGGGCGAGGGTCTTGTGCTTCCTGTGGATTTGGGAGAAATCAGAGCAGTGTGCAGATATGCGACGGCGACATGAGGGAAGCAAACGTCTACTCACGGGTCAAACACCAGTCGTGTGATGTACTCTTTGGGCATGCGAGGTAATTGATGAGAGAAGACATTCTGCAGGCCCACCAGCCACATCAGGATCTTCTTGTTGGACTTCTGGGAGAGGGAGTTTCCAATGACGTGGAACTCTATGATTCCTCGCCTCTCCTCCAACCTGGCAGTCTCGTCACGCGCAGCGTTTGGAGTCAGAAGATTGGTCTAGCAATAGAAAACACAAAGAGAGTACTACAGTCAATATGTGGATCAAATAAGACCGTTGGCTTTCATTTTCAACAAATCAACTGAGACCGACCTCTGGTCCGAGCATAGCAGCGGGGTCAGTGATCGTCATCATGACTTCATTGACCAGCTCCATAGGAATGTCTCCCATCACACGGATCCGCTTGGCATCCTCCAGGGTCAACGCCTCCGGAAGTTTGCGTTTCTCTCCTGAACATACAGCGGCATTGCTCGGATCAAAACAATGAGAGAAACACTCCTAACGTGTGCAGTCACAAGTGCGTTTACATTGGCTTTCAATAGTACACAATACTGCATATAATCTTTGAACTGCACGAGGCATTCGGTACAGTGAGGTACCACCGTAGCTGGAGAGGTGCTGGAGGATTAAAGGAGCGGAGCTGACAGACCTGTGATGGGCTCCACTGCTCCAGCGTCCATGCTGCCCAGAGGGGAGATGCTGCTCAGACCCTTGGGCAGCGCGGGGGAGCCGGCCACCGCAGGGCTGATCACTGCAACGTACAGGGTTATAATCACAAACCATACAACAGGAACTGTGATGTTTTCATATATTTTTTTAATAGGTTATTTATTGTTCATACCTTTGTTCATATACAATACATCAACTATATATACCTATTCTGTGTGACTTAACAAGTTACAATACCACTTAAATTAGGCTTTTGGAGTAACACTACTTGGCACATTGTTTCTGCACATATGTGTAGTTGCACAAAGCACTAATGATGTGTACGTCCGATGGGATTGTAAAAGCTTGTTTAACGTCATTTTTGTGATTCAGTCATTGTTCTTGTTCTAATCCGTTTCCTCATCATTTACCCTGGGGTTTTTTTGTGCAAGTTTTAAGGTGTATATATCTCCTCTGGGATCAGTAAACCTGCATTTATTAGTCAAAGTTCATTGCTGCTTGAGTAGCAGTACGTTTACAGGACCGCGACTAAGTGACCTGAATGATGATTTGAGAGAACGGTTTATTTATATAGAATTCTCCGTTGTCATCCCAATAAAATGTCAGTTAATTGACTAACTGTGACTACTGTACACCTGCCTCACCTGTCTGATGCCCCAGCTGCGTGCCGTCGGCGGCAGGCATGGTAAAGTCTGCCTCCCAGATGGGTGAACTCTCCCCATAGATTTCCTCCTCCAGCATGGACAAGAACCTGATGACATTCACAGTAAAAGGGCATTTCAAGGGCAAATATCAACAAGATGGTAGTTATAGTATTACATGAAACTAACTAATCTATGTAGATTGTTATTATGTATTAAGGTTGTTATTAGACCTTATAAAATTGTATTATGAATACAGACACACATGTGCAGACGGTGATTGTTTTTTTAAAGCCTGAATTAAACCTCTCAAATAATATATTGTCCATAAAAACACGTGCTCATACAAATAACACATTTTTGATGTCCGGGTCCCTCTCAACGTAGTTGTTTCCTACTTGTAAACCTACTGCAGTTTTGTCATATATCAAAATAACTTGTGAGCAATTTTAGAATTTTTAATTGACAAATTAAATACAATTACAATAAATAAATCATGCAAGCAAGCAAAGTTTATTTATATAGCATCTTTCACAGACACCAGTCACGTCAATACATCTAATCTAATAGAATCAAAGAGTTCAAAGATGTCAGGTTTAATGGGAGACTACGCCAAAGCTTTGAGGATGCTATCTTTTTAAGATAAGTTGTTGTTGGCTAGTAGAGCTGAAGATAGACAGGAAGGGGCGAAAGAGACAGGAGACAACATGCAGCAAAGGATTGGATAACGTGTCTGAGGTACCCTTAGCTCGTTTGCCACATTTTGCCATTAACCGAGCCAGCGCAGTTCAACAACCAAAATATCGTATCATCTTTTATTTAAAAGAAATTTGAAATAGGCATCTTCCACAGTTTTGGTTTCTTCCACAAAAGGTTGAATGTAAACCACTACAATCATCAAGTATTCAGCTCTGATAAGCCTGTGTGTGTAAAGCTTTTTTAGATAAAGACATGCAACCGATAAAGACAGAGACATAAAGAGATTTTTCTCAGTCCATCTTAACTGAACCACATATATGCTACTTATTATAATGGTGGTTGTGAAGCTACTCTCCATGATTTTTCCAAAACCCTTTAGATTTATTTATTTTTCCAAAGCTTCTCTAGGCGTTGAATTGTTTGACTTTTCCAGGATTTTTCATGACTGCAAGAACCCTGCAAAACATTTTATATTTTTGCACCAGCCTCTCCACAAATACCAGAACCGTGATATATAGATTTATTTCAGTTCAAGTCAGCTTACTTGGGAAAGTGTGTGAGGATGAGTGTGCGTTTCTCTGGTAGCAGCTTGTCCTTCTCCACTCTGAACTTCTCCAGGAGCTGGCGCCGGGTCACAGTAAAGATGGACTTGAGCAGACTGCGTCCAAACACGTGAGTGGTTTCATAGCGCGGGAGGCTGTCGTTACTCTGGGGGACGTGGCAGTAGCACAGCCACCTAGGAGCCATAAGGGAACATACAGTTATTTTACAGACAGATATCAGCATCTACACCGATATCTTAAACGTAAAAGCATGTACTTGCTTTATTTAACGACAACAACAACAACACACCTAGTGTAGTCCACTTTGTATGCGGTCCCATCATCTTTTTGGGTGCGCTGGCGATACTGCGTTGGTGTCTCCAGCTTCCAGTAATTTAGGCACAAGAGGAACATCTTTGACAGCTCAAACATGGTCTGCCTTTCCTTTGGTGCCAGGTGGCTGAACTTGTACTGGACAAAATTCAAAACCCCCTTTGGAGGAAAAGGAAACAAAAGATAAAGAAAAGGAGGCAGAGGAAAAAAGATAACATAAGATGAAGATTGTGCAAACGGGACACCACCTATTGTGATATTACAAAACTATAGGATCATAAGAAGAACAAAAAGCACAAGAAACATATGGCAAGCAAGCCTGTTGTTAGAGAAAGGCAGTATGCTCCTGTTGTTTTATCAGCTACTCTTAAGAAACGATCTGGAGAATTTTCTAGCATCCTGTTTACCTGCTCAATGTTGGGCTTTTCAAAGGGAGGACTTCCAAGGGATCCTTCTACGACCGGCTGGCTCATCTGCAGAATGCATTTCCTCAGCAGCTGAGGAGAACAGGGAAGATAAGAACTGTGCTGATTGTTGATGACATGGGGGTTAAAGGAAATGATGCACACAGACTTACGGTTATTAGTAGGTTGCTTTCCCCTGTCACACAGATGGGAGACACACTTTGCTTACCTTGAAAAGGTAGAAGTAGACTTGTTTGGTGTCTGTGTCCTCCTCTTTGTGCACAGACATGAAAAGGTTCTCTACATCCACCACCATCCCCAGCAGCCTGTTAATCTCATCCTCAGACACATTCTCCAGGTGGGACACATGGTCAGCTGCAAGCAAAACATCAAACACAATTAAAGCGAGAGATCAAACGTATACAAAGGCAATACACATTGGATGATAGACGCCCCTGGGATGTAGATGTATTTGCTATAACAGTCAGGTGTATAGGTGGAGGTTGGTGAGTTTGTACCCAGAGCATGTCCACAGCTGCGGCACGGCTCGCTCAGGCTGGCCGCTTGCGGCTGCAGGTCCAGCCGTGTGGCTGATGGGGGATTTGGGTTTTTCCATCCATTGCACTTGCATGTGTCACTAGCCTGGAAAGAAGCAACACGAAACACAACGGATCACACAGTGACTTGCAGGTGTTGTTGTACGTCAATGAATGAATACACAGTTAGGCTGATAACGCAATGCCGCTTCAAATAACTAACGTTAGAGTGAATAACACAGGATGTCTGCAGAGCTAGCTAGCTAGCTACAAAAGTTAAACAATTACGTGAAGTCATGACTCTGGTTTGTGTTTTTGTTAGCGGGCCCAGGACTGTGCTACAGTTTGCTACCCCTCACACGTGAAGGCTGAGACTGCCCGAGGAGTGCTTTGTTGTGGTGAACTTTGGCTAGCTCAGCTAGCTACCTTGCATGCGGAGAATACGCCAAGTTTTTCGAGCTTTTTCGCCCGTGGGAAAGCTCGGACTTGGGCTTTCTTCTGGCTCGCACGTTGTTGCTGGCTAAGTCCCGGTCTTGCCGGGTCGCTATTCCCTGACCCGGAGCCTGTCGCGGCAGTACTGGACCCAGCTGACCCAGCAGTCTGGGCTTGGAGAAGCCTGGGTTGTAAGGCCTGCGCCGCCGGGTCCGACATGTCCACGCAGCTAGACTCGTCCTCTGTTCCCGTTTACCTCATATGCTGCGTTCACGCGCTGTCGTCAAAATGAGATTCGAGAGAACCGCACCAATGTTTTAGAAATAGAACATTATTTTTGAGATCTTGTCCATGAAACAGAGGCGTTAGGACCATACATAAATAAGGAGAATAATGCCAACACTTCCTTTTACGATGGAATCAGACTTTTTCGAAGTATAAATCTATCACCAGGATGTGTCGCTTCAACATTACAAAATTACGTGACCACTCCGAAGGAGGCCTCGTTACACGTACTTCGAGAGTAATCATCTATATACCACAATATAACAGTAATCACTGATAGTGTTTAAGCCTCTGACTGATTTTAATGTATTATTCTGAATGTCCACCGGACGTTATAGTATGCTTTATATGTCTGACTTTAAACTAATGTAATTACTTGGTGGTTGTTTCCATGTGTTCAGCGCCCTCCAGTGGTCAACGTATCATACACGCAACATATCTGGTCATATTAAAAGTCGCCGCAAGGTGAAGATGAGACCATTTAAAATCATGAGCGTTTACTGCCCTCCAGTGGTCGATAGCGTGAACTACATCTTAAATCGGTAAATTGGCCTCATTGCATAAATATTTCCATACTATCGCCTCAGGTTTTATGTCTTTGACAAATTAACAAACTATTTTTAAAAGCATCCTGTGTTTTAATTTAGTGATTACCGTTGCAGTAAGAATATGAATAATACTTATTTTATGGATATTTTTAAATGTATCAAGGGTAGTTAGTACAGACTATTTACTAATAATAGTATTAATTTAGTTTTAGTAAGACACAGCCTTCCTGCAACAAAGAATGCATTGTTACCTACTAGTAGACAACATCTTAGGAATACCACAGTCTCACATTTTGTAAAATAAGTTGGAAGTGTCTGTACATCTGGCGTAGATGTGGTTGAGAAAGGTTGTAGTACTTGAAAGCAGAACGCTTTGCGATTACGGCTCGTGTGGTTTTCCAAGTATTCGTCACAAACAACGTTACATGATAATACGTAGAAATGATTCACTTATAATTATATTGATTTTAGATTAAGAATTTCTTTCACATTGGCCTTTTATTTTTTGATCGCAGGGCTATGATGGGTTGAACAATAAGAAAATGATTAAACAGGCATACAGAAAAGATAATGTCCCCTTGTTTATTGGTAAAATTACATTTTTGCTTCTTTATCTACCCATGACCCCACCCTCCCATTAACCCCACCTAACAGCCGTGGCTGCTGTGCAGGTACTGTTGTGCTCGTTGTCGATGCCATAACACGATGACATTACAGTTGAAAGCAATCCTTCCCGATATGAAGAGTAAAAACGGAGAGAAAAAGAAAAGGAAGCCGACGATAACATATCAAGTCACAAAGATAATGAGACAGAACCAGTGCATTTAATACCATAGATCTTCAGAAGAAAAACAAATTAAGACGTAAAAAAAAAAAAAAAAAAAAAGAATCCATCACAAAATAATTAAGGTTGACAAAACATCATGTAGAGATTGGGAAGATATTGTTTGACAATAACTACTGATTGATTATAAACTTAAAAAGTCTGATACAAATACAGCAACGTTGTCAACACACAGCTGTGATTTTGGTCAAGAAAAACAAATCTCGTTTTATGAATTTGTCATTGTACACAATGATGATTCAAAAACATTACATTAATGCTAAAATTACTTGTGGGTGACAATGTTATTAAAGTACTATTTACTGTACATGGTTTGATAACAGATGGGCGATCGTAAAACCTTAAAGGCTTTAAAATCATATTGAACGGCCTGTGTCAAAAGTTGAATTAATAATAATAGTGATAACAATAACAATGTAATATTTCAATCTACACAGCTCTATCAAGAAGGAAAGATCTGTTCATTCCCGTTCTCCTGTTACGAACCTTCTCGCTCTCTCTCTCCATCTTTTCCAGGAACAAGACAGAAAAGCGAAGGACTGCTGCATGCACCTGGAGTTTTATGGAAATACTTGATAAATTGATGGTGCATGAGGAAGCAGGGGGCAGAAGAGAAAGGACAATGAGCTTGCTTAGAGAAATTCCTGTTGCGTTCATTTTTTTCCCCCCTCTACACAAATACAGAAAAAAAACAATGAGCAAGGTGGCCCTATTAAGTGCCATTGGTAATGACTGACTTTTTTCTTTTTTCTTTCCTTCATCCATGAATGGGACGATTTTTCTTTCCCCCTATGGTGACGTCAAGTGTCCATCATCAATAGAGAGGTCATGGATGGGCAAGTCCTGGGGTTCAAATAGGATTCTGTAAATATGCCTGTGGGTGGATTTCTGTTGGTTGGTTCAACCGTCAGAGGGGGCGGGCAGTTTACTGGCCAGCGGACTCGTTTGCCAAACAGTTAATTGGTGCCGTGCGGCTCATTGGGTGGTTGGTCCGACCATGGTGGGGTTTGACCAATGGGACATTGTTTGACAGCTGGCTAATATCTGGTCTGGTTGATCGAAGCTGAGGGTTGGTTGGATCAGCCGTCGTGTCGTGTTGGTTAGTTCCCGCCCCCGCAGCATTGGCCGCTTCTGCCCTGCGGCGCCGCCTCCTGCAGGTCCACGCCGCCTCTGGTTCGTCCAGCGGCGCCCGGTCCACCCTGAGGATCGTTCTTAGGAAGCTTCTTGGCTGTTTTGGGGATTGGAGCGCAACAAGTTAATTACCGCACCACGGCAACACAATTATTTTCTCGATAGTTTTGTCAATAAAACATCAGGAAATAGTGAATTTTATTTTTCTCAAGTCCGAGGTGACATCATCGAATGTTATTGAAAGATATTACATTTACTGTAATGCTTGACAAGAAAAAGCAGCCAATTCTACTTTAGGAGAAGCAAACATTCTCCGGTTCACATCTGAAATGAGAGGATTTGCTGTTTTTCCTCGTCTTGCATTACAAGCACATTTTTGGGATCTTGGGGCGACTGTGGCTCAGTGGTTAGCAAGTCAGTCTTTCAATCAGAGGGTCGGTGGTTCAAACCCCGGCTCAGCCAGTCCATGTTGTTGTGTCCTTGAGCAAGACACTTAACCCTCATTGCTCACCGTTGCTGTGTCTATGGTTTACTGTATATCATGTAAGTTGCTTTGGATAAAAGCATCAGCTAAATGTAATGTAATAACATAAAATAAGGAATTTGAAGATTCTGTCTTGAGCTTTAGGAAATTATATTACCAAATATTTGAATTGATTAATCAAAAAACGTATCGGCACTTACCGATAGCCATAAAAATCTCATTGACATTCATCGCCGTCTTGGCTGAAGTCTCCATGAAGAGCAAGCTGTTGTCATCTGCGTATGCCTGTGCTTCCTAAACAAAGAGAAGACACGGACAGATTGACGGCTTCATTGCTTTAAAGCATGTCATGAAAGACTTCAATATCAGACCGTAACAATCCCTCTTTACCTGGAAATCTATGGCTCGCTTGTTGGCCAGGTCAGCTTTGTTTCCTGCCAGTGCAATAACAATATTTGGGCTGGCTTGTCGCTGGAGCTCCTTTACCCAGTTCTTAGCACGTGTGAAGGTATCCTTAAAAAACAAACAAAATAAACATGCAGTGTGCTTTTACACTTTAAAACCCTGATGCAAGTTTTATGTGCGAGTTAAAAGACCAAAGGTCTGGAGCCGTCTCTTGAATTAGGCAATCATCAACGCAAACAGGAAGAACAAGGGTTCAGCCAACAAATGGCATCAGGCCGGCGGCTGTCCCGTCACGGCCCATGTGACTCACTGTGTTGGTGATGTCGTAGACCACGATGGCGGCCTGGGCTCCCCTGTAGTACATGGGTGCCAAGCTGTGATACCGTTCCTGTCCTGCAGTGTCCCAGATCTCAAACTTGACTGTTGTATCATCCAAACATACCGTCTGAGTGAGGAAGGCAGCTGGAAAAAATAAATAAAAAAAATCATACATATTAGAAGGAACATCAGAGCAGAAAAGTACTGTTATTTACAGGGCAGAAGTGGGATTTCTAAACCGTAGCTGTAGTCCAGACCGATTTAATAGAGTCCAGATCAAATAGTCTTTCCACTGCCAAGTGACTAAAGCGCTAGAAACAGAAATAATACATCTATAACAAGATCGATCTGTTTTTATAACATCACACGATGCATCGCACAGAACTAATGATTGAGGACCATTAAATATTTCTACTGGTATAATAATGACATGTGGGGATTAAAACATATGATGATACAGCGTTAATGGAAAGTGAAAGTGTTTCTGATTACTTGTGAAAGCATGTTTGCATTTGCCCAGCTCATAGATATCAGACACTAGCGCATGTCTCTTTGCAACCCCTCCTGTGTAAACACATGCACACAAAAAGGCCCGGCACCAAGAAAAGAGCGGGACTTTAAAAAAAAAAAAAAGTGGTCACGAGACCGGCCCCGAGTGCGTCATTCAGCCCTGCTTAAAAAAGAAGAAGCAGGAAACAAGACCAGGAGGGAACCAGGAGGAATATTCACTGGACTGGAAAGAAAGGACATTTAAATTGAGTTTGGGGGTGTATGGCGTTACATCAACCACATACAAATGGGCAGGAAACAAATTAACCCATTCAGAACTGACAGTAAAAACATACTGTGGCACATAACTAGGAGAACCAACTTGCTTACTCAGCCGGCCGTCACATGACGGAGGAAACCGATCACTCACTTGCACAAACGTTAAAGCTTTGTAATCTTTGACCAGACGTTCTGCTGACCACGAGGTTCAGTAGTAGAGAAAACATGCTGACTCGGTGGGAGTCTTTGGCGACTGTAAGCACCGAGCATCCTGTCCACACATCCTTCAGCCGCATTACTCAGAAGATGTAGGAAACGTGGAAAAGGCTCAAAGTTAAACAAAAAAGAAATGACATTAAAAATAAAATATATGGTAATATATTACCATATTTATAGAATTATGCCGGATAGTTCATCTCACAGTATACCAGCTAAAGACTGCTTGTACAGATGAAACAAGCATTCAAATAATAGACAGGAAATTAACCAATTCATCACATCAGGTTTTTATTTTTTGTAAAAAAACACTTTTGCCATTTTTCTCTGTTTTACATCCAATTTACTTTCGAGATTGAATAGATGTTCAAAAAACAACAAGCAACTTAAAGTCATCCGTAATCAGTAGACTAATCGTTAATGAAAGAAAACGTTAGGGCTGCAACCATCTATTAGGGACCTGAGTTATAAGCAATTTCCTTAATTGATTGTCAAACAAGTTAGTGATCAATACATAGTTTATTATTTATGGGTTGTTGGCTACATTCTTTTTCCATTTTAAGTCAACATTAAAATAAAGGTTTCTGGACCTCCTTATTTTATGTAAGAATGTGAGTAAATGTGGTCAAACCCTTATTAAACTCAGCATGTTGACATTTACGTCAATAAGCTGAAGGATTCAGACGTAGAGGGATAAGACGAGGTCGGCCTGTGGTGAAGACGTGAGTAACGTTAACGAGAGATGCGGTTTACAACTGATTGGCCAGAACTGATCAGTCCTATATTTCAGATATTTTGACGGTCAAATATACATCCCACACAAAGCGTCACACGACATCATGCGACCGTCACATCACACACAGTCCACACGTCACACACAGTCCACACGTCACACACAGTCCACACGTCACACACAGTCCACACGTCACACACAGTCCACACGTCACACAGTCCACACGTCACACACAGACCACACGTCACACACAGACCACACGTCACACACAGTCCACACGTCACACACAGACCACACGTCACACACAGACCACACGTCACACACAGACCACACGTCACACACAGACCACACGTCACACACAGACCACACGTCACACACAGACCACACGTCACACACAGACCACACGTCACACACAGACCACACGTCACACACAGACCACACGTCACACACAGTCCACACGTCACACACAGTCCACACGTCACACACAGTCCACACGTCACACACAGTCCACACGTCACACAGACCACACGTCACACAGTCCACACGTCACACACAGACCACACGTCACACACAGACCACACGTGTCACACAGACCACACGTGTCACACAGACCACACGTCACACACAGTCCACACGTCACACACAGTCCACACGTCACACACAGTCCACACGTCACACACAGTCCACACGTCACACACAGTCCACACGTCACACACAGTCCACACGTCACACACAGTCCACACGTCACACACAGACCACACGTCACACACAGACCACACGTCACACACAGACCACACGTCACACACAGACCACACGTCACACACAGACCACACGTCACACACAGTCCACACGTCACACACAGTCCACACGTCACACACAGTCCACACGTCACACACAGTCCACACGTCACACACAGACCACACGTCACACACAGACCACACGTCACACACAGACCACACGTCACACACAGACCACACGTCACACACAGACCACACGTCACACACAGACCACACGTCACACACAGACCACACGTCACACACAGACCACACGTCACACACAGACCACACGTCACACACAGACCACACGTCACACACAGACCACACGTCACACACAGACCACACGTCACACACAGACCACACGTCACACACAGACCACACGTCACACACAGACCACACGTCACACACAGACCACACGTCACACACAGACCACACGTCACACACAGACCACACGTCACACACAGACCACACGTCACACACAGACCACACGTCACACACAGACCACACGTCACACACAGACCACACGTCACACACAGACCACACGTCACACACAGACCACACGTCACACACAGACCACACGTCACACACAGACCACACGTCACACACAGTAACGTCACACACAGACCACACGTCGTTGATGTGGACGCTCTGTACATAGTATAGAAATATATTTTCTCTGATATTTATAAACATACAATTGCATTTTCCATTAAAAGAAAGTACAACATACACAAAGTTATTTGTGTATGTTGTCAATTACCTTAAAAGAAAAGTGGAATCTGCAGATATGTAAAAAAAAAATATATGTAAAAAAAAAAATCAGCTCAGAACATTGATGCATGTCTGAACGAAATAATGATCAATCCCATCCTTAGAAGTCAGCAGATCCAGTGGAAACCTGTCTCAATTTTCCAGGCTGGCCTGAGGAATTATACTTAACGTCCAAGTTAAAGTTTACTTCTGAAGCCGTGAAGCTTAATGTGGAAACACATTTAACCCCACCACTTTGCAAAATCTCAACGCTACAGCCATAATACTCTTGCTTTACATTTAACAATACTCTTTCACAAGCTCTCTAAATTAAAGATCATTCATATCAAAGAGTTCACTATTAACCCCAGACCATGCACATAAAAGCTGAGCTGTAACTATGATACAGACATGAGTCGTGGAGGTCCAGGAAATCCCCATTGTTGGCCCATTCCTTCCTGTTTCAAGTAACCTCACTTCTCTGCTGCCTAAGCACTGCATGTGCTCTGTTTCTGCAGAAGACAATCTCTCTTTCTGTCCTTTCTCAGCTCTTCGTTGTTCAAAAATATTTGCAAATGCAATTTGTTTCTGCAAAATCAATATACATGTGTGGCTCATAGTCAGGCGCAAAGAACTGGTTCTTCCACTCCTTCCCCTGCACAGGCTCTGACAACCAACAAGCAAGTAATCAGTTCCTCTGGACTGGCGGAGACAGGTTTTTTCTGTCAACTGACATGTCGAAAATGTTTTAGAGCGAGTACCACATGAGAAGAAAATGGAGGTTCTCTAAAGCCACATAATCCGTTCATGACAATGTGAACAATGAGATGAAAATAGTCCAACAATTCTGCTATCCTTGTTTAGGTGTGACAATTTACAAGTGTCAAATTCTGAAACATAAGTTTTCAAGCACTTCATTGAGTATATGTATATATAGAGACGTACATTAAAGCAGGATGGAGAACAGAGACAGTCATGCAACTCAAACACACAAGTCCTCACCTCCGATGGTGCTCTCCTGGTACTCGTGGAACTGGCCTTTGACAAAGCGCAGCACCAAGCTGGACTTTCCCACCGCTGATTCCCCCAACAGCACGAGCTTGAACTGGCAGATCTTGCTGCTGGCTGCAGTGCCGTTGGTCCGTGCCGGTCCGCCTCGCCCTGCCATAGCGCGGTGTGGAAATTCGGGAGAGAGAAGAAGATGCCGGGAGAGGAGGGAGGAAGTCTGGTTGACTTAAAGGCTTGGTGCAGGGGTTGGGGAGGGGACCAGTTGAGTTCAGGCAGGTAGATGAGCCAGAGGACGAGGAGACCTCACCAGTGGGAGCTGGAAAACATATTGTTTAGAAGAAGAAGCTTCATGTCAAACAGAAATCAGGCTTTCCATTAAAACAACTAACATTGTGGTAGATCATCATCAGTAAAGGGGTTTAAAAACAAGATGAATTCCTTGTTTCTAGCTGACTGAAGAGTCATGTTAACTACAGTGTATCTGCAAAATATATATCTGCACTACAACTATTGTTTTGCCATAATTGCCACAGACAACTTAGACTTCAAGCTGTTGATGCAGAAACATCCCACCAGGCGGGGCTCCAGATAATGAGTTTATCATTGAACCATGTTTAGTATAAACAAGGGCTGGAGAACTGCTGGGTATGTTTGCTTTACTTCAGCGGGGCATAACAATGCAAACAATTATAATAAAAATGCTGTGGATCTGGAGAATTGATGGTTCAAATATACAGAGGTTAGGGTACATTAAAAACAAATGTAAAAACTAAAATGGAAGAAATGAAAAACAATAATCTATAAATCATGTATTGTATTGAGTCTGGCCCAAACATAAGCTCAACACATTTGTTCCTGTGAGTCATCTCTGAACAGATATCTGGCCACAGTTTGAAGCCCCCGCGAGCTTTTATAGTGTTAAGATCTGTGTGGCTGCTTCCACGTAGCAGCAACGCCAAAATAAGATAATGAAATATTACAATTACGGTAAGGAAGTACAAAATAAAATGTTTCTCACGTGTTATTTTGCAAGGAGCAGGTGGTATTCATCAGTGCTAAAAATGAACCTGGAACACAGACGTTTGCGCTGAAGTTCTTTAAGTATTTCATCCAGACTCATTTGGCTCAAATTATCCACAAACATGAGCAGACAGAGACGATAGGAACTAGCCAGCGATCCGTTATCTTGACTTCAGTCTGCTTTGCATATCTGAAACCTTGCCTAATCTTTTTTCAGTTGGGTGATGCACATGAGGCCGGCCAGCTTCTGCTTGGTCTAAGGACAGGAAATACAACTCTGCTCAAAGCAGGAAGTGAAGATTGCAGAAGACATTTTACTGCTGAGCACATTAAAACCTGGGATAGCCTCAGCTTCATCACTGGGGCAACTTCATGCAGAAACAACGCACACTGAAGACAAGGAAGTTAGACTAGTTACAAGTTAGAAGGGAGATGTTGGGAATGAGGAAAAGTGAAGTAAAAGCATCACTGCTGACAGTCTTTAGAGTGAATTTAATACTTGAATAATTGGAGTTTGGTTGTGCCCTGATTTTTTCTCAGCTCGATGCTGAGCCAGACTTAAGCTTCAGCATGTGACCAGAGATCCAGGCTCCGTCCATAAGGTATTCAGAACTGGTGTTCTTCATCTGACAGTGTTTCAACCAAACGTGCTGAATATGAATATGTGCAGGTATACGTCTACCACTGTGTTTTGCAGCTTTAGCTTCATCTTATAAATCACGGTCATAGAGACTTCTGGAATATAAAAACATAGCAGTTCTTCTTCAGTGTTCGCCTTTTACCTAAACACAAACATAAGTTGGCTCTACATGTGTTACGGCTAAAGAATTAGTGTCCAACTTCAGCATGTTACCACAGGTTTACTTTTGGTAGATATTTGAACCTATCCAACCGCAGCAGTGCATTTAAGGTCTCACTGGACTCTCACTAGCAGAGACACACCACCACAAGGCTTGAAAGAGCAGAGGGAATGCTTCACAGCGGCGGGATAAAGGCACTCTGTTCACTGGGTCAAACGGACTCATTTGATTGCAAGGAGCAGAGATGAGCTTTCACCTGTTCACATTCCTCACTAGAGGAAGCAAAGACGAGCGGATGGATGGACAGACTGGGTTTGTGGGAACGGACCTAGAAAACACCCTAGCAAACGTCTAGAGACTAGCATGACTGTTTTTTAATGAACTGAAGATGTGCAGAAGGTTGACAGTAGGAAACATGCATGTTTTCTTTTATAAAAAAAGTAGGCCTTCATTAGCGCATTGACGCAATATATTTTTGCTGGCTCAGTGAAACTACTAATTAGAAGGTTTGTATAAGACAGGTGCGCCGTATAGACCTGTACCAAAAACAACCCTTAGGAAAAGCTTTTTGTTATACAGCACAGTTTCATGTGAGTTTTTGGCCAGCAAAGAAACACTGTGCTGCAGCCATTCACAGGAGGAATGCAGAGAGAGAAGGTTTCAAAGACATAAAGAGCAAAGCCTAGGATGCAAAACAGAGTATGTGCCCTGGGCTGAACATTTGTTTTTGCTTCCAAAAGACACTGTAAAATACAACTATTAATAGCAAAACACACACACAGTTTGCTACTGACTGATGATGTAGTGACATTTAAGTGCCAAAACAGTAACATCAATAATGAGCACCCCATTTAAAAAAGAAGTAGTGTCTGTCTAGCAATCAGAGGCCCTTTTGTTGCACCGAGACAAACCTGCACACATCTTAAGCAGCCTGCCAGGGATGCTTTGATGGCATCCCTAATGGGCTCTGGAGACCTCCACGGGGAAGTGGGTCACAGAGAGACAGTGGCACACGGGTCACCGAAAGGGGGAGGAGAAAAGGAAGGAGCAAATCTAGAGGGAGAGCCTGTGAAATATTCATCGTGGCCTCCTGCATGCTCTGCTGCCAGCATTATATCCCAGCACTTAGCAGGGGTTGCAGTGCATTGAACACCTAAATATGAGAATGTGTGCATAATTCAATGCATTTATCAATATACGTAACTAATTCATGGCAGATGTATTTAAATACACAACCGGTACACAAAACAATTAAATATTCCGATTAACAACGTGCCTCTCGCTATGAAATCATACGCTGTGGCATATATATCGTTTTGCAAAGTGCGGCAACATGTCATGAGAAAATCTGAACTCAGTCACACATTCCATTTAAGTATTAGTCAAACAACCTTGGCGGCTGGCGTCGCTATACCAGTTTCAAGAACACAAGCAGGGACTTGTGCTGCTCACTTCATTTGAAGGGTGGGGCTCCTGGAAACCTGGAGGTGTCTGATATGAGGGGCTGCAGCATCATCCTCCTGTCTATGGTGTCAAATTTTCAGACTTTGTGAAGCCATGCACTCAACACCTACGCATCATTGACAAAAAGCTTTCACATGTAACATTTTGCTCCAAGACATCAACAAAGACACAAATGCAGAATAATCCTTGAGAGCTCTAATGAAACAGGAAATGCTCTCGATCCAAGGTAGGCCAGTCAACAGTTCAGGTTTCTAATAAAGAATGGCTTTGGAAACAGTGACAGGGAAACTGGGGACACAACACAGGAAAAGCAAACATGATACTCATCACAAGCAGTTAGCAAGGCCAGTAGGAAATCTCAGACACTTCCTTTTCTCATCAATTATGTTTAAAACGCTCTTCAGTCAAAGAGAGGAATACAGTGATCCATAGGCCCAGTCAAAACCTGCACCTCCTTGTGAAATCTGATGCAACTAATAAGTTTACGTTGATTATTAAAGGTACCAAGTTAAATATGCTATATAAGATGAATCTTATAACATAAGCTGTCTTTCTAAACATGGCATTTGAAAAGATGCAAGAAAAGACCTCTTACAAATCCTTCCTTCATGCATTAAAATCAAAGTGAATTCAAGTTGAAATTCAAATAAAATCCCATCTGCACCTGTGAATGCATTCCAAGAAACGGCCTTTCAAGTTCCTCTACTTATCTAAAATAGCTCTTGTCTCCTTTCAAAGTAGTTTTTAGTGAATCATGAAAACAGGTACTTCAAAATGTGCTCCATCCTGGGGCCTTGTTGATGGCAACTTACCGCCACCGGCCTAATACACATACTCCGACCATAATACACTTTAGGAAAATAAAACGCATTACTAGGCTCTAGTTGTCAGTTCAACAGTACTGAGCTACAATTTAAGACAATGCTGAAACATAGCCCAAGTAAAAAATAAGGTGTCCTTACATAAGCCAAAACACAAATATGATGAATACTTATGGGAGACAAAGTCACAGTGCTGCTTTCAGGGCTGGTTCGTCAAGATGTGTCACTACTTTAGATGGACAAGGTCCATAAGTCATAAAACGCTCAAGCAAGTAACAGTAATTCCCTTCCTTCTCCGTCTCAAAGGTTCATGCTCCGTTCCCCGTGGAGCCATAAAAAGGAGGCATGTGAAAAATTGCATTTAAATTGAAGGACACACACACACACACACACACACACACACACACACACACACACACACACACACACACACACACACACACACACACACACACACACACACACACACACACACACACACACACACACACACACACACACACACACACACACACACACACACACACACACACACACACACACACACACACACACACACACACACACACACACTAATAATAGCAACAATGGCAGCATAATTACACGACAAATGCGGTCAGCAGTAATAACATCTTTACATAAAGTGTGAAAGTACAACATCCTGGCATTTAGTGGCCGGAGTGAGAGAAACTGTGAACTCTATAGACCCAACTACCTTAGATGAGTCTGCAAGTTAAAGCTGCAAGGCAAACTTGTGAATTGATCTACGCTAAAAGAAAAAAATGATAATCTGACATCACAACCAGAGCAGCATTTCAGTTAAACTGAGTTTAACTCTTACATCTACGTTACTTGAGGGAAACCAGTTGCTGCACAGTAATCTGTGACTTCAGGGTCACAACAGTTATGAGCTACTTCACTAAAGCTGGCGCATGCTACCAGTGTGGCCACGTATGGTTGCAAATAATACAAGTTAGGAAGTTAAACATATTTTTTCTGCGGACAGGTGTGTAGCAGACAGACTCGCCGTTTGAGGACAATCAGTGTCCCGCAGCTAACCCGGCGAGGTTATACACACACACACAACGTCAGTGCACGTGCGCTAACGGTCAGAATACAGCGATCGCCATCAATAACTTTGGGCAGCAAAGCTGTTAACGTTACTCGTGCTAAGCAGCTTGTCCACTTAACGTAGCGTCACATATTGGGAATATAGCGCGAGTTTGCTTAACGTTAGCACGAGCTCGGTGACGTCAGCTGTCGACAGACAAACACAGCTAAAGTGTGCAGATGACAAGTTGACTTCTGGCGGCGTTAGCTAGGTTAGCAGCGATAACGTCATTGGTCAACTTTCCTTTTCTCGGCCACACGTCGTCAGCTGTTTGACGAACTCGGGGGACTCGGACTCGGTGTCGTGTCCGCTGCTGCTGGCGGACACACAGCTCATATTCTGCTCAGCCAGGTGTGCGGGAGGGCTTTCTGGACGTGTTGTGAGATCCTCGCGGGGCTAGAAACTCGGAGCCTATCTTCCTCTCGAGCCTCCAGTCTGGTGGACATTTCGACTAAACCCGGACTTGATCGGTGGACCAAAATGTGACAGCGCGCGTCTAAATACCGTCAACGGCTCGTCGACAGACACAAAGTCCCGCATGTTGCTCTTTACCGCGTCCTTCAATCAATTCAAGTTGTTTGACTCACAATACTGTGTTCTTCTTTCGTCGGTCTCATCGGCGGCGGCTGTCTTCTTCTTCTTCTGAGGCTCTGGCCTTCCCTTCCGGTTAGCGGTTTTTCCGGGAACGTCCCACTTTTTGTCAGCGGCTGGTTGACCAATTACAGCAGCTGTTAGCTGCGCGAGACGCCACTGTCTGCACCACAGGGCCTTTTCCACTTCTAATTGACAAACATAAGAACCAAGTCATCAAGTATGTCGAGAATACTTAAGTTCAACTTATTAATGTGTCTGATTTATGTTTAGGATACAACATGAACACTGCTAACAGCCTTTTAAAGCGACAGAGCTACAATACCGTCAAGTGTAATTATTATTGGTGGAATGTAACAGAGTACGTTTATTCAATATGTACTTTACTACAATTTTAGCATCTCCATTTTATGCTACTTCTACTCCACTGTATTTATTTGTCAAGATTAGTTAATGGTTGCATTGATGATTTAGGTGATTAATACAAAGTATAAATCAACTCATCAAATTGTACTATAAGTATATAAATCAATTAAAATGTGTCATTGGTGAGGCTGACCACAAGTGTATGACGTTCTGGGGAGGGGTTCCTCCCTAAGGAAGGCTTCAAACATTAAGCATGAATTAACTGTTACACTGAAATCAAATATATATTTAGGTGACTGAGATATATTGTCCCCGCCAATATATTGATAATGTCACTCCCTGTGATGGTAATCACCATGGAAGGAGTACTATAAGACATATGCAGCTAACAGTCTTCATGACTGTTAGATGCATAAATCTGATGAAACTATATTAAAATAAAATTAACCTCAGTGTGGCAATAGCCAAAGTGGGACTCTGGTCTTGCAGTGTTTTCTTTTGTATGAAGACTGAAATAAAAATATAGATAACATATAATAAAAATAACCCTCTAATGCAGATATATAATGCAAAATAGTTTGATTGTTATCCATCAACTGTACAGTTGTACTCCTTTCTGTATGTAAGACTTTTATTTCCGTTTCAAGGTGAACAACCAGATGAGTATCATATTACTGTGCGGGATGAAATGTCTGCCTTTTGTAGTAACCACCTGTCACCACTGAGTGGCGCTGCACACCCGTACCTAACATGATACACTGAATTGGTACTTGCAGTGACAATTCTGTATATGCAGACAATCTCCCTTGTGCCAAATCTTTTCAGTGTACATGATAACTTGCTTTTATAAATATAAAAATAATCCTCTGTTGAATGCTAAAGAGAGAAAGAGGGTGGTGCACGTCTTGTCATATAAAAAACAGGAATACAAAATAATTTACAAAATGCTTTATTTTGTTGTGGCAGTAAAGTTTCAGCAGTTGTTTGGGCATTGAGGCAAGGAGTATTACTCAATGGAAGTCTTCAAAGTCACAGATTTCAGTATTAGGTGATTTGGATTTTCTATTTGCGTGAAAGCTATGAAATTGTGCTTCGAGTTCGGAGTCTGCTGATAAATAAGATTCAAGTTTTCAGAATTGAGTGCATTTTTTTGTGGGTGTGGAGAAAAACTGCAATACAGATTTCTTTCCAGGAATATTGCCACAGACACACCAGGTTGAATTAACTGCAAATATATAAAAATGACAATGCTTTCATGGGCCATAGGCCCCATCACCAATGTGTTACTTCCTTCAGCAATGGATAGTGACTTAACAGACGATGAACGTACAATTAGGTCATCATTATCAAACATTATTACACAGATTTGTTGAATAACCTACTTGATTCTCATTGGTAAATTACGGAACTATATGGCCTGTTATTTCTTTATATGACCGCTGTTTTAAATCAATATGTTGTGTCAAATTATTGATTTCTGTAGTATCTGTGTAATGAGCGGGTTAATATACAGTGAGCGGGTCATTCGCCTGACCTGCTCAGCCTGTTGCGGTTTAATTCACAATAATGACCAGCCCGCTGTGCATTATCCCTTATTGTTTCACAACAAGATACTAAAGTCTTCAGTGTGGGCTTTACATTCCCTCCACGTCCAAGCGGGGTGATTGAACTTCTACAGTTGGAGTACTGCTGCTCGTCTCCTGAGATTCAAAACTGTCTGTCCTCTCTTGATACAGAAAAGCTCTACAGTCTCTATCTGCCACCTGGCTCAGCAGCGAAAATGCAAGGTCCTGTGTGTGGATAGGGCTGGATCCTACAAGGTCATTTTGCCTGGAGGCATTGATAGAGCCCTGTTGGCTCTGGTTGTGTCCCATGCATGTCGAAGTGTGGACTGCTGAAGGGGCGAGGGGGCTGAAGGTAGTGTGATACTGCGGCTGGCCAGAGTAGGTGATGGAGGAATGGATGGGTGTCTGGGAGTTGGTCGGATTATGTGTGGGATTAGAGTTGGTTTGAACACTCAGAGATGGATGAGAGCAGCCAGAATTTACCGGGGAACATAGAGGGTGCGAGCTCATTGTGGGAATAGAGGCGTTGAACGGCACATATGGGGCTTGACAAATCCCTGGGAAGCTGCTGAAGGCAGAACTGAGGCCCAGGAGGGGTGCACCTCCCTGGGCATGCAAGTGGGTCATATAGGGAGAGTTTGGAGTGGTTCTCGAGGTTTGAAAGGGGCCACACTGGCTCTGTAACCTGTGGGCTGCGGCTCCTTCTCGCTCAGCGCAGCACAGGTGTAAACAGGACGACGCAGGGCTTGAAGAGTGCAGCAAGGTGGGACTTCCACCCTGGTTGGGCATCCCACTGCAGCCCCACACGTTTCTGGCAGGATGGCTAATTGCTTCATGATGGAGGTGCAGACCCGTGGCAATATTTAAAGGGACATTGGGCTGCCAGTTACTGGAAGTAGTCACAGTAGGACTGGGAACCATGTTTATGCCATAGGAGGGGACGGGAGGGGTATGGAGCATGGCCATATGAGATTGTAGGAAATGCATTATGCCGTGGAGCTCCTTGGCCAGGTTGGATAGTTCTTGGTTCAAGTTGCCCACCTGAGACGGAAAAAAAATCATCTATTCATTAAGCATTTTTTGTAACTCCTAAACGACATAAAACAGTGAGTACATTTGCAGTTAAAACATTTTATATACCTAACACTAATTTGTAAACCATAAATAAATGCATTGATATAATTTGCATTTCTCATTTTCATAATAATGTGGGGTCTAATATTTGACCATACCTCCTTGTTCAGTTTGCTGATGTTCTGTCTCACTTCCTCGGTCTCCAGAAGCAGGTTCGCACTCACCTGGAACCGGTCTGAAAAGGGATAAAAAAGAGCTATATAATACAGCTGATCTGAGATAACCATCTACTATATAATATATGTCATATTATAATGCTGTTGAATATAGACAAATCAAATTTGTCATAGTGTTACAATTGGACAGTTCTCAATATGATTTGATCATACATGACATGAATAAAGTTAAAGATTTGTGTTTTTAATTAATATTTGTGCCGCCCCAATCCCATATATTTCATGTTTCATCCACTGTGCTGCCCGAGAGATTTTACCTGTTACATTAGACTTCGTCTCGCTCTGCTCTACATTAAATTGAAATGTGTGACCATTGTCCTCAATTCCATCCACGACCCTAGCAGAGACACAAATCAGTGTTACGTCATTGTAAACAGATGCAAACTGATTACTGGATCGTGTTTGGGTGAAGCAGGATGAACTGGATACCTGGGGCTAAGGTCCAATGGACTAACACAAGACAAGGATGGCATGAGTAGATTGGCAGGCCGGTGGGTGAAGTCTGGGTCACTGGTAAGACTGGGCAAAGGAGAAGGTGAGACCTCCCGACTGGGGAACGGCTGAGGGGCGTGGCCTCGACAGCCCTGGACAGGTGACCGACAGATGTGCAGCGCGTTGATGTGGCGGAGCTCCTCTCCTAACAGGGTGCTGAGGCAGGGCGGATGAACAGGGCTGCCTATTCCGTGTAACAGGGGCACTCTCCTATGCTGGGAGTGTTTCGTGTCTTCTCCACCTGCGGCATCTTCATCTGCTTCATCAATATAATGTAGTTTATGGTCCACAGCAGCACGACCCTGAGGAGACGAGGGATGGACATTAGACGTTTTCTCTGATTTGTGGTAATGAATTGAAGCTGCAAGAGTTTTAAATATTGTGTTTGTTTGTTTGTTTGCTTTAACAACATACCCATCATATCAGTATACAGGGATTAAAGAGTAGCATCCCATTTAATGTAGGGAATCCACCATCAGGCCAATTTAATTTCTGCTGTCAAATATGGTAAAATACCACAGTGCAAAATCAAAATGTAAAAGCAGAGCCTTCTCTTCTACAACAGACTAGAAACACAATATACAAAACAGCTACAGCTTTGCATTGTCAGTAAACTTTAGTTTTTGTTGGCATGCATGGTTAAGTTTCTGTCTTTTGGACGCAGATAATACATTGTGTGCACACACACTTAAATCTTATTAATTTAAAAGTGTTGTCTTATTTATTCTTACAGTGTCACAAAGGCTCATTTTAGACTCATCTTGCATAATCCTTAACTTGTACACTTAATGTTAGCTTAAAGCTTAACGTCTTGATTAATTGATTTCATCCAGTCCATGAGCTGTTTCCATCACTGTACTGAACAGCATCCATCTTTATCTCAGCTATTTCTATACATTCAGCCAGTTGGTGTGCTATTTTTACCACATTAACAACAACAGTTCAAAGTTTTCAGTAAAGCACATTCACGTATGATTTAAACCCAGATTGTGCGTATATGTATCTGTAACTAATTGATGTATCAAGCAGATGAAGGCTGAAGTAATTACCTCAGTGAGGCACACATACCTGAGGCAGCCTAGAAGACCATGGAAACTTCGTTACTCCCTGGAGATATCCAAGTCAAAATGAACAAGGTATTACACACACATTCTATATTTGGTGGCAAAGTATGTATGTTGTGGTTAATGAGCAGGAGCAGAGAAATGTAACACTGGTGCACTGGAGTTTCTGTCTGTCTCTGTCCTGTTTTCTACATGTTTTCTAAATATGATAGCAAAGGCCTTACGTCAGATTCACTGCCCTCTCTCAGGTTGTAGGTGAGGTTGTGATGGATGTCAGAGCTGAACCGGCTGCCGTACTCCGGGTACAGCCCAAGGACCTCCCTCAAGGCCCGAACACTGATGTACTGCAAGTCGCAGTAGGTCAGCGCCTTCACGTCTGCATTGGTCTTGATCACCTGGTCACGTTTCGGGAGATCAGCCCCAATGAGGTCACCTTTGCCTGCAGGGATTGTCAATTGAAACAATCTGAAAGGTGCAGAGGAAATAAGAGAGGAAATGTTTGACGCTCGGTGCACACTGACCCAGGATGGCCAGGACCATGCCATCTTTCAGAACCTCCAGGGAGCCCGAGCAGACAAAGTAGTTGGCTTGTAGTGCATCTCCGTGGCGTATGAGGTATTCCCCCGGAGCACAGAACGAGGTCTTGATGTGCAGGGAGAGGGAGCGCAGACACCCTCTGCTGGCTTGCTCGAACACAGGCAGCTGCAGGATGTCTTTGTTCAGGTGCATGGCGATGTCAGCTCGCAGTTCATCTGGGAAGTCATGCAGCAGCTAAGAAAGAGGACAGAAAAGTTCTGGAGGGCATCAACTACATTTCTTCAGGACTTACAAAATGTCATCACCTCTTCTCTTTTTGTTGATGTGCTTCCCTAATGCAGGCTTTAACACAAATCTATCACAAACTTTCATGAAAAGAATGAAAATCAGCACTTTGGAAACTCGTAAAAGCAAAAAACTGCGTAGTATCCTTTTTTGGTTGTGTTATAAACAATGTAATGCTCTGTAGCTCTAGAGGGGAAAACCTTTATTTTAACACTGAATCAAATGACTTCATTAATGTGTCACTAGCTGACTCAAACACACTGACTTCTTGTCTACACTGGCCACTATAGCGAAAGCAGCACGTCAGCAAGATAACAGCCATCCCAGGGGTGAGGGAATAACATTGGCAGGGAGAAAAACACAAACAGGTTTGACTTTGTGTTGGTTGGATGGGGCAACAGCTGAGTTGTGATGGCGCTCGGGTAGTCGGGTAAGGCCGTGGAAAAGTCATATAACACAGCAGCAGTTGGGTCCTCAGTATCACTGGAGCTGTATTAAACAGCACTTATAGCCTATTACACTATCTTTGTAGTTGCCTGTAAATTGTAAAATATGTAGTTTAAACCTAAAACAACGGAAAACATGAATGGAAGACAAATGTTGTAGACAGGCTGCATGAATGAACACCTTCTCTGCACCTTTATGCTGACTTTAGCCACTTTCAGCTCGTAGTTTTAGCCGTTTGTATGATTGAACCTCAAGGTCAGCTGAGGTTGTTCTTTGCATCAAGCAAGCTGAACACATATAATATAATCGAGAGGTTGTGAGGACCAAACCGGAGCTACTGTAAAAAGCATGTGACTACAGTGGGATACTCACGAGTCACGAGTCTCTCTCTGGCCCTGTGGTCAAAGATCTCTATGCAGCCCTAAAGGCGACCATTCCTAAAATACTTCTATTTTGAATGAAACATTTTCACCTTGAGGTTCTTGAAACTGCATCAATGAAGATATGAATACTTCTGCTCAATGCTCGGGCGAAAAAAAAAAGGAAAAAAGGCACAGATTGTGGTTTTAAAGGTTGATGCACTCACATGACGTGCCAAGCTGCTTAGCAAAAACAGACGCAAAGTGTTAAAGCCAGCATGTTCTCAGTGGCTCTGTCTGTTACCTTCAACAGTGAATTAATTATGTACAGATGGTGGCTGTGAGGGTGTTAATGAGTGTTCTCTCTATTTCAACCCGACTCCTATAATTACAGGGAACTTCTCCTCGATCGGTTCTGGCATCGTAACTGAAGTTCCACTTGCAACAAAGTGTCGTCTACTTAAGGAAATGGAATGAGGCACCAGACAATGTGAGGGTGACCCACATTTTAAGGATGACGTTTCTAAATCATAGAATCTAGCACCCGCACAAAATGTCATTTTTCTGCATGAAAAAGACATTTCTGCAGCCCACACATTCAACAGCTCACATAAGGTTCAGTTTACGCACTTTAAAGCTACTACAAGGAACTCTTATTTCGTGTTGATTTTGGCGGTCCCTGTGGACAAAAGCAGTAGTGCAGGTAGCGACAAGGAAGACGGATCTGTGTCTGTCTGCGCTGAGGGAATCTCTGTTGAACTTGAATGAGTTTGACTGATTTCACCCGGTGGCACCGATGACAAGCATTAAGAATGACTTTATAGAAAAAGACGATCGTCTCGCTGATGGTCTCGTTAGCTTATGTAGATCATATCGATGCACCGGTATTATGAGACTGAAAAGAATGACCTTCCTTCTGAGACTGAGAAGGACACATACATGGCAAGATCGACAAAATGGACCAAATATATGTCAGAACAGGACATTGGCAGGTGACTCACCCTCCCGAACCGGTTTTTGGATTTTGTTGGCTCTCGAGGCTCATTATCTCTTAAAGATACAGGCACTGATTTTAACCAAGATGCAACTCCATATATGCGTTTAGATCAGAGTATTAGAAACCATGTGATCAGAACTCTTTGAATATATATTTTTGTATATTTACTACTTAATTTATGGATGACTCGATTGACTGACAACATTGTTGAAGTGTTGCATGGTTGTTTTGATTGTTATTTTCTTGCTTAAACATTTTTGTTCTTTTTTATTTCGTATGACCTGTTTTGGCCACATGCATGGTTGATTTATTTTATTCTTTCTGACTTTCAAAGGATTTCTTTCTTTCTTATGAGACTGTATCATAACGGTTCCTCACAGTAACCTTCACAGAAAAACATCTTATTAGGGGCTAAAATGTTTGAAGATATCTGAGGCAAATGGTTGCTTACTTGTGATTCTTCACCCACCTCATTGGCGTTGATGCCATTGTTAACAGACCAGGTGGCCTGAAAGTACTCCAACATCCTCTGCTTCAGCAGCTGAGGCAGCCGATGCACACGGATGAAGTCCTTGAGATCCTTCATTCGGGTGTGGTAGAGAGAGCGCCGTGAGTACATGCGCTGGATGATGGCTGTCACGTTGCCGAAGACCACTGCGTGCATCAGGGCTGGAGGCGGGGGAGGTATGCAACGTTGTGATATTCACACAGCATTCATTCATAATCTCAGGGAACTTTCTGCAATCACATGAAAACTCACCGCCCATGAGCATAATGCAGATGGAGAAGATTTTCTCTGCATCTGTATTGGCGCACACGTTGCCAAAACCGACGCTGGTGAGGCTACTGAGGGTGAAGTAGAGAGAGGCGATGTAGGCGCTGGGGATGGAGGGGCCCCCCATGGTGCGGTTGATGTATGGGGTCTCCAGACGCTTACCCAACTCCTGAAGCCAGCCTGGTGGAAGAGGTCAGAAGATGGTTGTGTAAGATGAATGCAGTCTGCTTCAATGGAGGACCCTTTCTCCGTGGGTAGGTGATAAAATGGGTGATATAATAAAATGATATAACGTGTTACTGGTGATATAATGGAATTAGTCTGTGACCTAAACTTCCTCCCTGCTGAGAGGAGATAAGAGGTTGAAATGATGCTGAGGGGTTCGGGCATTCAAGCATGACTAGAGATGTGCTCAGCAAAGCTTAATGAGCAAGGAAGAACGCGATACTCTTGATTTAGTGGTGGTGGAGCTGTCAAACACCCACAATGTGCTCACCTATGTCCCAGGTAACGGGGTCACTGCTTTCTATCTCCTTGCGTCCGATGACGTACCAGACACAAGCCATCCAGTGAGCCAGCAGAGCAAACACAGACATGAGCAGGGTCAGGACCACAGCGCTGTACTGGGAGTAGCGATCCAGTTTCTGTAACAGGCGCAGCAGACGCAGCAGACGAACGGTCTTCAACAAGTGCACCAGCGAGGTCTGAGGAAGAGAGAGAGAGCAAAACATGCAAGCTGGATCATTTTGTATCACTTTCCTTTGTTGTATCACTTCTTTAAAATAGAGCTTGTGGGTATACATGGTGGGGAAAGGCCTGCGGTTCTTGCCTCTAGGCCGTAGTTGCACAATCTGTTGTCGTTTCTGCTTTATTAGTCCCACAAGGAGAATGTATTCTCTGCATTTTAACCAATCCTTAGTAGTTAAGGAGCAGTGTGCAGCCTTGTGAAGCGCCCAGGGAGCACCTGGGGGTTCAGTGTCTTGCTTCCAGTCACAGTGACGCTTTTGGAAGCAAAGAGGACCGACACAGTGGTACATCAGCTTTGGCATAGACTGTACGCACAAAGTGTACAAAGTCACCATGACATCCCCTTTTGGTTTGGGGACTACAATTTTAAAGCCTCACATTTTTGGTAATTTGGCATTCCCTATGTTGGATTTTTGCAACCAGAAGGCACGAGAGAAAACTTCCTAGTTCTCTTCGCTTGCATTGCAAACTTTATTAGGTTTCCGACAGCAAAAATGGCATCCTTAAATGTGTGTGCAGAGGACAGAGAGGCTGCTCGAGGCTGCAGCTGCAGAGGGAAGGATATACAGTAGCTGGCCCTCTAATGTCAGCGCCTGCAGGTTTGTCCCTGACCAGAACCGTGAAAAACGAGCAATGTGTTTGTCAATATGCATGAAAGAACACTTGCGCACAATGCATCCTGGTTCATAGGCACAGCAGGTCAATATAGCACACATGGGATAATTTATTTCTTAAGTGGAATACATTTACCATCAGCACTGACACGACATCTACTTAAAAAGGTAGCAATTTTCCGCATTAATACCTATTTCTACACCCTTGTTCCATTAGATATATTTGTAAGTATAACCTGTGACCCATCCTCTATTCACTCTGAATTTAATGTTACAATGAGCAGGGCATCTGTTATCCAGAGTCAATTTCAACAAAAACCCAGGCTGTAGTTAGAGGCAAGGCAAGTTGTATAAAACCTTTACATAAGACAGAAAGGCATGAAGAAAAGATATGAAAGAAACCCAAGGACAACATAAAAAGACACACATAAATAGGATTTCAAAAGGATTTGAACCAAATAAAATAGAAGATAAAAATTCAATATAAGAAGATTAAAAGTTCAACTTTATAAAATGTGTCAAACCGAAAAGTTTAAAGTCCGACAGAGAGATGTCTTTGTGAGTCAGCTGAGGCCTGCAGCAAAGTAAGACTAATGCATGAGAAGTACTAGTGTTTATCTGGCGGATGAAACGGAGGCAAGCAGACAAATGACAATGCTCAGTGAAGTGGTTGAACTTTGAGGGATAATCATCTCCAGTCCAGTGCTCTGAGGGAACAGCACGACTAAAACATTGGTGGCTATTGTCCTGAAGTTAGTGCACTTAAAGAGACGGGGTAGTGTACAACCTTGGGACATACTGTACTTGATAAAGCAACCCTACCACTGTGATGTTGAAAGCATAGAGAAGATCAAAGGGCAGCGCTGCGATCAGATCCACAAAGAACCAAGTGGTGCAGTAATGGAGGTAGATGGAGCGGGCGTCGTACACCACCTGACCCGACTGGCTCACGTACGTGGTGCGGAAATTCAAGATGATATCTGGCAAGGAAACAAAGGAAATGCTTCACAAAACACAAATAAAACATTAAAAAAAACTTCCATTTATGTCACAGATTGGCAGTTTGGGGACTATATAGCTAAGGTATAATTCAAGTTGATTAATTAATAAAAAATACTTCTATAAATTATACATTTACTTTCACTAAAAGTAAAGACAACAACATGTGACACCAGGTGATTCTGTGCCCAGACAAACTTGCTGAGGGATTCAGAGGAAGTCCCAGCGTCTCATGACAGATGTGCTATCACACTTCGTTTGGAGGAAAAGTGGAACAAAGTGAGAGAATTCTAATTATGATTCGTAACCTGGGGCAACAGAGTGGGCGAGGAAAGGCAGGCGCCGGAGTCGTACGCGTTCGCCATCGCCAGGGAAACCGCTGCAGCTGCACTGAGAAATATGGTTGTTCTTAATAATCCAAACTGATCTTTGTTGCCTCTTCGTGATTCTGCTCAGGAGGCCTTCACAGAAAGGTCAGCGGCTGTGCAGCGAGCAGTCAGTGCAGGAGACGCTTTTTAAATAGTTTGGTACAATTAAAGAAATCCACGAGATGAAAAGAAGGACCTTCCTTCTGAGACTGAGAAGGACACATACATGGCAAGATCGACAAAAAGGACCAAATATATGTCAGAACAAGGACACTGGCAGGTGACTCGCCCTCCCGCACCGGTTTTTGGATTTTGTTGGCTCTCGAGGCTCATTATCTCTTAAAGATACAGGCACTGTTTTTAACCAAGATGCAACTCCATATATGCGTTTAGATCAGAGTATTAGAAACCATGTGATCAGAACTCTTTGAATATGTTTTTGTATATGTTTGTTGTACTTAATTTATGGATGACTCAATTGACTGACAACATCGTTGAAGTGTTGCATGGTTGTTTTGATTGTTATTTTCTTTTTTTAATTATTTTTACTTATTTACTTGCTTAAACTCTTTCTTTTTCTTCTTTTTTATTCCTTATGACTCGTTTTGGCCACATGTATAGTTAATTAATTTTATTCTTTCTTACTTTCAAAGGATTTATTTCATGCAAAAATACCTAAATAAAATATTAAGTATCAAAAAATAAAAAAAAGTTTGGTACAAGCTGCTAATTATAGACTAAATATAGACTTCCCCTCCTATCTAGAGAAAGAGTTGTTCAACGTGACTGCAAACAAACGAGAAAAAGACCGTTTTGATGAAATGAATACATCCTACCGAGGATGAAGAGCATCTCCACCGCGATGTCGCTGCCCATGGTGCTGCGACTGACCAGCGAGTGGTAGTCGCCGCCCTCGTCATGGCTGACGAAGCAGATGTCGTAAGGCACAGCGACCGCTACGTAGAAGGTCGCCAGGAGAATCAGCCAGTCCCACAAGGCCTTGGAGATGCTGTAGTGCAGCAGGATGAAACGGGACTTCTTCACAGCCGCCACCTTGTACTCGGGCAGAGACGGCTTCTGAAACACACTCTGAAAGACAGGCGGCAGATAAACAACAACAACAACAACAATCCTCGCAGGAAATTGTACTCTGTAAAAAAAAAGGTGATTTTTCCTGCTGGTGCTGTGAGTCGACACAGATGGAGAGAAACTAACTTCAATTTCTTCAAATCTTGTCTTTGCATCCACCTTCAACCCTGACGTGGAATGCATTCTTTGGATCAATGAAACCAAACTCGGAAAGAAAACAATACAAATATTGATGTGCATTTTCTTCAGCGCCGCCAGGTAGCGCTGGCATTAATTAGCTCAGCATGAAACACTCCTGCCTATCATCATCCATCTCCTTCATCATCTCTGAATACATTTTGAATAGCCTTTAGTAAACTATTTATTTCCATATAGGCTTGCTGATTGGACAGCGGTGGTTTGAAGAGAGCACATGCTTGTATTCTAAGGAAAATAGCCAAACATCACTCATAATGAATGATGAAATATTGAGACTCACAATGCATGCATATAGTGTGTGTAACGATCTTAATGATCCAGGGGTTTGCACTCACATCGGTCAGCTTCCTCTTGCCCCGCTTGGTGAACAGGTTGGTCAGGTGGTGCAGAATAGTCCTCCCCCTCTCTCGAGCTTGAGAGAAGTGTGAACGATTGGTTTTCCTGCTCTGGCGAGCGGCCTCTGACACACAAAATCCAGACACTCACAGAATGAATGCCGAGGCCGTGTCTCACTTCGCTTTGAATTGTATGAATGAAGGTGACAGATGAAGATGGAAATCAAAAAGTGGACAGATCAAAGAGCCTCACCCTCTGCTGGGCTGACGAGAGGGCTTTTCCCGTATGAATCAGTCACGTCTTTGAAGGACAAGAGGAACAGCACCACCTCACCTTTCTCATTTTTAATTGCCACGATATTCAGGAGGCACCAAAATTGATTTCCTGAGGATATTAAAAAAGGTAATCACACTGAAATTACCCAACAATTCCGCAAGACCGCTGTGAAATAATTGATTTACATTAACAATGTTTTTTTTTTACTTGTAGCGAACCTCACCTCACCGTTCGTAAAAAATATTTTTCTCACAAGAAAGGCCATGGATTCAAATTCAGGACGTTTTCACTAATTCTTAATGTACAAATATGTTTTAGGTCAGATGTCGATAAACAATATTAACACATGTTTGTGGGCCAGATCAATGTGCATAAGCACCCTCACCATTCTTCCGATAGAAGCAGACCTCTCCCTGGTACTCCTGCTGGCCCTCCAGAGCCTTGTCCGCCTGCTGGATAACGCTCTCATTGGTCTCGGCTCCATGGAGGAAGCTGCATGTACAGGTTTTCTGCATCACTTCAGTCCGTACGAAGCCGGTCAGCTCGCAGAACCCATCAGAGCAGTACACAATGGGATAGCCCTGGCGACCCTGAGCATTTCCCAGGAGGAAGTTACTATCTGCAAAGGAAATAAAGGTTGGAGAACAGTGAAGCTACTGTGTGACCTTAAGGAATACAACAAAAAATAAATATCTTGTGCTTTTCTAACTGCACGGCGGTGACACACAAAGCTGCAGGAGCAGCGTTCAGACACCAGGTTCCCTTCTCGTTCATGACTTCTTCTCCATCCTGCTATCCAGATTTGTCCTGTTTGTTGTTGCAACAGCAAAAAAACAACTTTTTTTTATTTTTCTGAGTCATCCTGTCTGCCTTGAGCTCAGAGCCCTGATACAGTTGAGTGTGTATCAGAGAGGGCTTTGAAGTAAGCCGGTGTGTTCAGTCTATACATGCAGGGCTCCAGCTGGATCCATGGCGGACGAGTGCCTGGGTGAGGCTTTGGACCCTAATTAGCATGCGGAGCGGGTTTTCATCCAGCCACTGGTTGTGCACACACACAGACATGTACACACACACTATCTTTCAAAAGATCCATCCATCCATTTTCTGACGCTTATCCGGGGCCTTGTCGCGGGGGCGGCAGGTGAAGCGAGATATCAGGATGTGTCCCTCAGCGTTGTCCAGCTCCTGAAAGCCGGGCGAGGTGTATAGATAGCTCATTTCAGCAGCGGGATCGGGTGGTAAAAGCTCCGAATGAAGGTGCCCGCTGGCAGCATCCTGATGAGATCAACGCTGGAACAGTGTCTTGTTCATTCAGGGACGTGATTCACACCGTCTTTGTGCGTTGGTTCAACTTCAGTTTGTGGTGCTGTGTAATTGTATTGGTTGTTTTAATCATTTTGTCCATTTCTATTGATGATTGTGGGCTAAATAACCGGAACGCTTCAAAGTCATAATGCACCACAAATGACATCCTCCCAAATGGCCATAACGTTGAATCAACACCTCTCTAAAACCTTTAAAACTGAAATTGAACATTAGAAAACTAAAATTTTAATATTCAGTTATTACCTAACAGTACATCACAAGAGAGAGAATACGTCTGTGTCTAAGAGATGCTTTTATGCCTGAGAAATAATGGTTGAGAAGACAAGCTTTGTCAACTCAGTTTATGCAGTCCATGATTCAGAGAGATACTTGAAAATGAAAGCCTTGGCTGGAAAGAAATGTTGTTGCTAACTGCTGGAACATTGAAGAGTCAGCTTAGGGCAGGGAGTAGGTGGTAAAGCTGAGGAAAATGATAATGAAACTCAACAAATCACTGAATTTAGTCTGCGAGATGCTGAATGTCTAACACAGAACAGTTAAGGAGTTTCTTCACATTAATCTGTTCGGGCTGTGACACGTGGATGGAAATCAGAAGGTCAGGCCCGATGTCATAGTTAGTGTCCTATAAGAACTATGAATGTACAAACAAGTCTTCTGTCCATGGACAACAGACAAAAGACAGTTTTTTGGGGAACGTTGTATGAGTAATCCTACTTGACGAGCTATTAGCTAAAAAATGATTTAGAATGGGAATAAAGTAGAGCAGCTAATAGAATATGCTCTTTATAAACTACAGTGATTTGAAGGAATACATTATCCGAGGTTATGCACTGGAGGGTTTATTGTATGAGGAAAAAAAGCAAAATCTCACAACCATTCATTGACTAATGCATGTCTGCTTCCACCCGTCTGCATATAACCCTGAATATCCTTCAGTATTTAGACAGATGGAGCGAGTCCACTGAATGTATTTGTTCAGTGGCTCTCTGAATGCAAGCGGATTCAAATTCAAACATCTTAGCAAAACACTATAGTTATGATATAGCTGCATGCAAAAGACACACTGAACGCCTGAAGGCCACCACAGCCACTTAAAGAGAATAATGTTTTCAGTTCTCTCTTAACAAATACAGATATTGTGCAGCTGCAGATGTCCATGATCCATTTGTTGTATTAGTTTTAAAACCAGAATTGAGGAGGTGTTAAGTGTTGGTTCCAGAGTAAAATACATGTATTTAGTGGTGTGTGGACATCTCACAAGAAATAAAGAAATAAATTAGGATCTTTCCCCGCTCACGTTGCCGTAGCAACCTGTGTCGAGAAAAATTAAACATATGGCAATGCTGCAATTTGCATGGAAGGGGTTACCGAGACGGTGCCCTCCGAGACAGATAGAGCCAATAAAGTATGGGAAACATTGGCCTCGTTCTGATTCATACTCAACATATTTAATGAAGAGAAGTGCTTATACAACAAGTCAGGATTTACCGAGATATAACATTTATATAAAACTGAAGCCCTTTGAGCAGATTTCTTTCAATTACCTCATTATCAATAGATTTCTGTCTCATCTTGGTCGGATCCCTTACCACAGGCTGTCTGTCTCTCCACTTCCCTCTCTTCCCTCTCACTTCCCTCTCTATTTCTGCTTTTTGCCTTCTAACTGTTTTTTATTGTTTTAATGATTGTTCTTAATTGTTTTTAAATCTTTTATTTTGGATTGTGTAATTGTTTTTAATTGTTTTTAAATATTTTATTCTGCATTGTGTTTTTATGCTTTTAATGGCTGTATGTGAAGCACTTTGAATCACCTTGTGTTGAAATGTGCTATACAAATAAACTTGCCTTGCCTTGCCTTGCCTCTTTCCTCCCCTCAGCCTGTTTCTATGGCTTCACGTTATTCAAGGGAACAGTACGGCGCTCACTGACAGGCGTCAGCGCCAGACTGGAAAAATAATAGTTTATCTGTGAAGCTTACTCACTCATTTTTCTCTTGTTTAGAAAATATGTGCATGTTGTGAAACCCTTATACAAAATGCATTGTATTTCATTGCTACATCTTCAGATCCACGTGGCATTCGTCTAATACACTCACTTCTTTACAGTTAAAGGGCAGTGACTCAAACACAAGGATTCTTACTGCTAATTATCCAGGACGCACTTATAGGGAGGAAAAGGGTGTCATTTCACCCACTTCAGGAGATTAGCAGAAGAGACTATGAGGGATAAAAAAAGGAAAAGCTGTACAGCTTTCGATCGCTGGTACTATTATGTCACTGAAACAATTTTAGATCTAGATATTCTTAACATACATTACCACATGTCCATTTAAATTGCTCAGTATTAAGTATTTTGTTGTGCTTTCAGAGAGGTTGACTGAGCAAGGAGGATGGCATTTAATTACCGTAATTCCTTTTCATTTATTTCCCTGCAAATATCACGACCACGTGAATACCACCTCCATTCCCCTGAACCCAGCCTCCATTCACATTCATCCATCCATCCATTATCTGAACCGCTTATCCTCTTTAGGGTCACGGGGCGCTGGAGCCGATCCCAGCTGTCATTGGGCGAAGGCAGGGTACACCCTGGATAAGTCGCCAGTCTATCCAGGGCTCACATATAGACAGACAACCATTCACACTCACTCACATTCACACCTATGGGCAATTTAGAGTCCAATTAACCTAACATGCATGTCTTTGGACTGTGGGAGGAAGCCAGAGAACCCGGAGAGAACCCACGCTGACACGGGGAGAACATGCAAACTCCACACAGAAGGCCCGCCCAGACCGGGATTGGAACCCCGGCCCCTTTTGCTGTGAGGCGACAGTGCTAGCCACTACGCCACCGTGCAGCCCATTCACATTCACACTGCGGATATTTGTTTTATTTCTTTAGCATAGAGACATACCAGTTGAAATAGTTGGCCCCTTGTCTCCAAAGCGATAACAGACAGAAAGACTTTCATTTAAACCGAGAGAGATTCAATGCAGTTCTGCAAACAGTGCTCTGCTCTGAAGCCATGCTTTGTCAGTTGGCCCTTTCACCTCCCACTCAGATACTCGGTCAGTCAGCCCTCTCGGCACATCTGAAACAGAGGTAACGTGGCGGATTGAGAAAATCTCTGCAGCGCTAATGTGCGTGAATGCAGGTCTATATGTGTGTGTGTGTGTCTGTGTGTGTGTGTGTGAAGCCGAGACGGGTTGGACGATTTTGGAGTGTGCGACAGAGATAGTGTCATCGCACTGAATTTGTGATGTCGTAAAGGACGTGAACAGTCTGACCCGAACTCGCTCCGTCACACCTTTCATCGTGTTCTGGAGAGAGCTGAGAAGAGCTGATGACTAACAGACCTGAGCTGGGAGGGCAGGACAGGGACACCCATGAAGCTACAAAACGAGGGTCAAAATGAATGAACGAGTGAACATCTTGACTGTCGAAGCGGGAAAATAAAGAACCTCTGTCTAATTGTTGAGCTCTGCACAAACATGTTGTGTGGAGTAAAACATATAAAACAAGGAGCTTGTCTTTTCTAAATAGGGAACTAAGATTGCTGTCTGAGTGGCAACACAAGAGCAATTTGCAGGTGTGTTAGTTGAATTTTACATTTGTGGAGGTATTAAAACTCCCGTCATGTCAAGTTTTTGATGCATCATCTTGAATATTTTTATTTTTTACACAATAACTGTAAAGACAATGTTAAAAATAAAATAAGAAAAGCAAAGTTTCTTTTACGTTTTGTGAGTTTTGCTTCTTCAGTTCAAAAATAAGTCTTAATGTCTTTAATGTTTAATTATGTTTTCAGTTATAGCATTTAGTGTCATTTTGTAATCATTTCTGTACAATTCCTTGAAGTATATTGAATGTGCTTGATGGCAGAATCCATAGCCTGATTATTAAACGAGTGACCCGGTGCTGAAACAGATCGGGGCCTGATCTATTTTCTCTTTCCCTCATTTCGTGGAGCTTCCACTCATCTGTGCCTCTCCCGCTGACGCCATGTGCACAAAAATCATTAAAATATGCAAAGCAAATAACAAGATCAAAAGATACCAAAAGATCTCGCCTCGGCAATAAACAGAGAACTTGAAGACATTTCGAGGATATTATTTTTTTGGTAGTTTCACTTGACGAGCAAAAGCTCTGCAGCCTTTAATAACGCTGTTGAGGATTCATTTAACATTTCTTTGTTTGTTTTCAAGAAAAGTCCTTCGTGAAAAATGTGTGAATTATGAAACCTAATAAGGAGTCCTGTCCCTCTGCGGCTCAACAAGTGGCTCTTCAGCTCCAATACATCGTTCTCGATGGCACTGTCCGTCTCCATTTCCAGCCCCGCTTCACTGTCACCACTTACAGACCCATAATTGGATCTCACTACCGTTGGACGCATTTGTCGACAGCAGCGTTTTTCAGTGCCGGTCCCAATCCTAAACTAGGTTACAAAAAACGCCGAAGGCTAAACTCCTAAAAGCCTAACTGGTGGAGTTGGAGCGTCAAAACGGAGAGGGATCTATTTGCTGGCATCGCAATTTTAATTTGATCATGTGTGTCTCTGAAGGAAAAGAAAAGTTTGAAACACATTGACTGCAGTATTGACGTGAATAGTGGCGATACAGTACGCACAAAGATGTACACAACTGATGCACTGGATGTCTTGCTGTCCCCCAAATAACAACTGCAAGCTTAAAATAATGCCCATTGGTACAGTCATAAAGTCATTCATATTTACATTAGGCTTTGCAGGGACAACTGTAGAGTATTCGTGAGATCTGTTCTACAAAATGTACTCACGAGTGCCATCAAAGTGGTTTGCAATGGTGTCCAAGAAGGTGTTTTGTGGAGCAAGGAGGCCCTTCATCACAGGCATCTCGCACTAGATGAGGAGAAGGCTGCAGACTCTCAGACAGCGGTTTCCAGCAGCTCGTCAACATTCCCTCAAGGAGGACCTGAAAGAAAACCACGGCGCCTCTCCTTGGGCTCGCTGCTGATGTTCTGATGGAGTGCAAGATGTTTCTATATGTTGTCAAGGTGAAACTACTGACTTCTGCGTGTTGTCGCGGCTCCCCAAGCTTCCCTCTCGGTCTCCAGTCGGGAGCGTTCAGGTTTCAGTCGTGCATCCCTCGGCTCTCAGCACCACTCCAGTATCACAGCGGAGCCTCAGCTTCTCTTTAGTCGGGCTAACTCCACTCACCATGTTCCTGACATCTCCGAGTCCTCTCTCTCTCTCTCTCTCTCTCTCTCCCCCGCCCTCTGTCTCTCATACAAAAGCCTGAACCATCCCCCTTTACACACACACAGTGAATTTATTAGTTATCTCTCTCGTCTTCTCTCCCGTTCCCATGCAAAACTTGTGTCCTCCTACATGTACTTGTCCCTCCCCAGAGAAGTTATTATCACTTACGAGATACGGTTCTGCTGCTCCGGCTGCTCGCTTCAAATCATTAATCTGTGGGACAGAAGGAGTGTATATATATATTCTAGGGACATGTGGTGATCAGAGGTCAGGTTGACAGAAGAGCAGCACTCGATGATGATTCACTGTCTGGCTCAATGACACGACGATCCATCTGCTGCCGAGCAGGATGTCTGACAGCAGCATGCTGCTAGTATCACCATATACCACTACCTATATGTACACAAACAAACACACAGGTGCTGTGACACACAGAGTATAAACCCACAAGTACACACACACACACACACACACACACACACTCCCACTGATTGCATTTCTAAATACAATAAGCACCGGCTCTTTGTCTTCTTGCATCCGCGCCAATTACCGCTGTCCTATCTTTCAAGTGTAACGCTGTTGTGCACAATCACACAATCACACACACCCACTAAGACCTGACATTTCAGTAATGCATAGCTTATTACAGTCTCTGTACTTAGCCATAAAATGTCATTCTGATCCACACAAGATTCGTTTATGTGAGATCAGCAGCAGATTCATCTCGAAGCAAACTACATGCAGTAGCATGTTGCTGAGCAGCGGTCCTCTGGTGATGTGTCCCTCATGTGGCCTAAATGTGTTATATAGCGGAGCCAACGAGTCACGATGGAGTTGGGAAATAGCATCACCTCAGTCTGCACATCAAACTCACTTTAAGAACATTTCCTCAACAGCTTCTCTCTCGTGCTCTACAACGTCAAAAAGAAATGGTCTTTCAGCCCCAGCAGAGGCCCGGGGTCTCCACGAGGGGAAGGACTTGGGAGCTCAGTGACAAAGCAAAAGGTAAAAAGACCAAGACTAAGATCCATTATTTTCTAATTTAAAGTCAGATTTAAGACAGAGGTGTAATGTTTCGCGTGTGAAATTAATAGTAGTACAAACTTTGCTTTTATAGATTGGATAAAAACTAAGTAAAGGAATAGTTTCATAGAGAGAGGGCGTGTGGTAAACAAGCTTTTTGAGGAATACCTACAGTATGAATGAAGATATTCATATTGCAGCTGGTCTTGCATTAAAAAGAGCAAAGTGTTGAAATCCTCCGGGCTCATGCATGTGTACGGCTTGAACAAAAAAATAATTCAGCGAGTGTAAATAAGTACACAACTGTGCTGACTTACAGATCAGTAGTGATGGGAAAACAATTGATCTTTTATCTTTACAAAGCATCCTATTGGATATCATCTGTATCAGTACCCCTCTCACGCTTTTATCGTATCAGCACCATCTTGTGTTCCCCTTTATTCCCACACTGCACTGGTGCTCAAGACTTGAGCCGAGATGCTGGGCTTTGATTCAGAGCAAAGGGTTGTAAAAAAGGGGTGTAACTATTTTGATGTAACGCCTCATTATTTTCTTTTCTGAAAAATCTTACAATAATGAAATTCAATATGGATATGTGACAAATATGAATAAATATGTCTCAAAACAGACACTTTTGCCTTCAGCAAAGTTAATACATTCTTTGCACGCTCTCTCATGTTTGAATAATTAAAACAATACAACCGTGTTTTGTTAGTTTTGTTTGGATCCCAGTGGTTTTTAAATATATATACACAACATCAGATCTTCCCAACACAACTTGATTTTCTTCTGGTAATGAAACATAACATGATAGAATCATGACTGCATTTGGTTTTTAGTTGACTGAATTGAAGCACTTTTTTTTAAGACATTGTTGTCAGCTTTATATTTTTTATTACCACTTCTTTCCATATATGTACCATATTACACATCTTCCTAATGTTATCTGACAGCCTAGTGCACAGCACTTCACATTAAAAAAGGCGCAGTTCAAAGAAAATCACAAAATCTTTACTTGAGCATAAAATACACATTTGGTGTAATGACACTCACCAAATCGGTGGCTTTCCCACCTGGATTTGAACAGAGTCTCAGAGGCTACATATACCATGAGGTATTTAGCTTAAATTAGGTAGAGGCAATGTGATGGTTGACCCTGACTGAGCCATCCTGTCCATGTACTGCTCCCTAACCCTCTCCGCAATCCTCTTCCCCATAGTCAGGATCCCTGCCGCTTGATTCCGGGAGCCCTGAAGGAGCTGGTGGAGTTGGCTCTGCAAGTTATGCTCGTCTTCATTCCATTTGCCCAGAGTGAGGATGCCGGCGGCGGCGTCCCCGGCAAAGCTTTTGCTGCCCGAGCGACACAGAAACACAGAGAGGCGACAGGAGCGAGCTGGTTGTCTGCAGCATTCAGGCACGCCGTGAGCGTCACAGGCCAGCTGAGACAGCAGCAGCATCAGAGCCAGCACCAGGACTTTCTGCTGGGAGAAAGACATTAGCCACAAATAAATATTACAATTAGTACGCCCAAGAACGTGATCTGATTCAAGAATTATTCATTATTGTTCATTGCACCATGATCTAAATGTTGCTGGTTAGATATTATTAGATGGGTAGACAAACTTCTGTATGTATGTATGTATGTATGTATGTATGTATGTATGTATAATGAGACGATGCTGACATATCTTTTATAAATATATATATATATATATATATATATATATATATATACATACACATATATATATATATATATATACATACACACACATATATATATATATATAGCCTCGGCTCATTTAAAAATGATATGATACAAAGCAGAAACAATAAATATAAAATACAAATTACAATGAACTAGGTGAAACTATAACACTGATCACATAACTGCCTGATCACCTTGTGGACAAGATACCAGTGACATGATGAAAACAAAATGCCCAAGGTTATGCATTTTTAACAAATGCAACAACTTAATAATTGAATAACAATTGAATACGACAAATGTATTTAAAAAAAAAAGTAAGTCAGCTGCTTATATCTTGGTGAGGAAAGACCAAAAGCTCCAAGAAGCCAACTTTAAATACCATAAATGTATAATGTCGCTCACTAATCTTTACATAGAAATGCAGAGGCTGCTTTACCCTGTTAGGCGTGTCCATCCCAGCAGCTTTCTGGAAGTTGGCTGGGAACCACGGCATCTTCTGGCTTGTGTGAAGTGGAGTCATCTGATCTTCTGATCTCCCCGGGGGCAAGACCGTGTCTTTTATATTGTTCCGTGGTGCCCACACCGATGTCCATCCACAGAAATGACCCGACGCCACTAATTCTGCTCTTTGCTCATTTGATTGGTGGGTGTCGCGCTCGCTGCCATTAATTAGTCCCCTGTGACAGATCATCTCCAAGGCACTGCTCTGGACCTTTGATGAACTACAGGTATTTCTTTGTGGCCGCATGCCACAGCTGTACGAAAACATACCATTATGATGACGGGCGGGGGACGGAAGTCAATTAGCTAATGTGTCCAATGAGTTCTAAAATATAAATATGGAAAAAGCCCAGATGCCCTTTCCTAGTGCTAATGGCGTATTCAAAAGACAAGCTAATTAGGTTGTGCTTTATTCTCTACACAATAGGCGCCATACTCACACATCGAGATCAGTTTCGGCTCGCTCCTTCATGGAGGTATTACTAGTGGGGGAGAGAGGGTGGATGAATCTATGAGCCCACAGCTAAAAACATAGAGGATTATTTCAATAGAAAAAGAGCACACAACGCTGATGATGATCATAAGTAACCATAACAGGATAACATCACAAGAAAGCAATTATTGACTTTCAGATTGTTTTCATGCTCACGTCCTCATTTACTTAATATCTGTTGCCATCTTATGGACAACAGGAAGCATTGCTATGGACAAACCCATTTAGGATGGAATAGATGGCTTCCTGCTCGATTATTGATAAGAGAAGTATTTTAGATCAAGAGAATTAAGAGTGCATCATAGTGCAAACAGCGATCAATACCGCCTTCCAAAAGCATTATTGATTGCTGTAGATTTACTGTGAAAGCTGCTTTCATAATGCTCTAAAGCATTACTGATGTACGCACTCTGTCATTCTCAGAAATAATTTTCAGTAAAAAATAAATAAATATCAGTCCGGGCCCTGATTGATACATTGCTGAAATCCATGTCAAATGACACAGAAAGGGCATATTTGATATCCATGTAAATCACATTTTCATGTAACCCTATTTGAAAGTCATGAAAGGGAAATGAACAAGAAGAGACAGGATAAACAATGAAGCCAGTTTTAATGGGCCACTTAAAGGAGCTCTTACAGAATCCAGTGAAACACGTGTTGGGTTACTGTTTGACCCTCGTGTTGTGGCGCTCACCAGTAATCCCTCGGCCCAGTCCCACATGCACTGGTCCTGTCTGCACCACAGTTCAACAGGTGTCAAATCACTGTATATGTGGAGGTAATGCTAAAAAAAGAATCAGAATATCAATAGAACTAACAACAATTACTATAATATCAATCATTAATCTGTGTCTGAAGAATTATTATATCAATATATGTTCCCTTCGTACATTTTACATACACTTTACATCTATATTCACTTTCATTTGTGTTTTTATTGACAGCAGTTCCATGTTCCTGTTGACCTTTGACCTCTCAACAGACAGGGTCAAATATTTCCAGTTGTGAGCTCCACCACTAACTGACGTGGGCCAGCTCCACCCTGGGGACCAAAACACCGATTCACATAACGTCACACACACACACACACAGCCCCTGGGGCGGAGACAAGGAGACCCTGTGGGGGAGAGTCCATGATCACTGAAGAACTTAAATCCCGTGGAATGACACTGGAGATGTGGGAGGCTCGATGGAGGTCGGCACCGGCCAGCGTTGCAAGAAGCGCAGTTTGTTTTTCTACTTTGGCTCGAAAGCTTCCTGGTTTGTGCTGAACAGAGCTCGGCCCGGTTGAGCAGCTCAAAATGAAGACGGCCGGCCTCTTCGTCAAAAGGAGTGAGGGTTTGCGCTTAGCTTTACGTCGAAGATGAAAGAGTGCGAGCATGGCAAAATGAAAAGTCAAAGACATGCTGAGGAATCTCCGGAAATAAAAAAGGCAAATTTGTGGCAGAAAATGCCAACGTGAGGTACAGCCTGTACCCACAGAGCTAGAGTACATCATGGAGGGGCGTGTAACTAGCACTTCCCAGAGAGAGACAGGGATATCTAACGGATCCAATGGCTTCACACTTTCCCTATGCCGAGACACACACCAGAGGTTCCTTACCAGCTGGTAGCCTTTGGGCTTTTCAGGAGAGAGAAGACAGAAGAGACCTACACTTCCTGGCTCAGATGGAAGATTATCTTTGAAATGCACGACGGAGAAAACACATTGGCTTTCCAGTTTTCCATCCCGTTTATAAATGTGTGATTGAAGTGTGAGGTCTCTCTGTCTTCTCTCCTCCAGCCCTCTGGCCGACTCAAACCTCGCCTCAGACTTGTGTCTCACTTCTAACACGGCGGGTCTTCCTCAACATCATCATTTCTTTAATCCTCTCAGCCAATTCCTCCAACTCCCTTGCGTTACTGGCCTTCTGCTTTTCTTCTACGCCTTTCTGCTTCTCCATCTCTAACTCGCTCTCTCCGTCTCTCTTTGGGTAGGATTCTCTGTGGGCACAGGCTGTGGGTCAGCAGGATCCGGCAGGATCGTCACGGACCATCCCTTTCTCGGGGAAGGCGTCCAGAGGCCCTGCCGCCCTCTGCTGCTGGCTCTGGAACTGAAACTGGAGCGGGGTCAGGGCTGGGGGTTGAGTATAGGCCGGGGGTTGTGAAACAGTTTGAACCAGAGGGAGAGCTGGTAGCTGGGGATGTTGCTGGGGAAGCGGATGGAGATAAGCCTGAGGTGCTGTCTGTGGTTGGGGCTGGGGCTGGGACTGGTGCAGTGGCGGAGGCTGTGGGTGGGTCTTGGCCTGAGGCTGTTGCTGTATCTGGACCTGCTGGTGGTGAGAATGGTGCTGGGCCTGTGGGGAAGCTGCTCCGTTCTTACTGAGACCACAGGACTGAGCTGCACAGTGGATCTGACGCAGAGTGTCCAGAGCCTCGCTCTTAGCGTGCTTCAGCAGGTCTGCCTGGCCCTGAGAGAGAGGAGGAGAGAGAGAGCATGAGAGAGAGGGAGAGAGAGGGAGAGTGAGAGAAACAGAAAGAGAGGCCGCTTTGTTAACAACGCTTGGTGACAAAAATAGGAAGGAGCATCTTTGATATCCTTTCCCTCAGGACTGCTTCATCTTACATTCTATCAGGGTAAGATCATCTAGATCTCTGCTACATTTTCTTGCCAGATTGCTTTAGAAAAAGAGATTTTGATATTATAATTTTAAACAAAAGGGTGCACGGTGGTGTGGTGACTAGCACTGTGGCCTCACAGCAAGCGGGGCCAGGGTTCGTATCCCGGTCTGGGCAGTCCTTCTGCGTGGAGTTTGCATGTTCTCCCCGAGTCAGTGTGGGTTCCTCCCACAGTTAATTGGACTTTAAATTGCGCTTAGGTGTGAATGGTTGTCTTCCTATATATGTGCCCTGCAATAGACTGGCGACCTGTCCAGGGTGTACCCTGCCGTCGCCCAATGTCAGCTGGGATGGGCTCCAGCGGCCCCCGACCCTAAATAGTATAATCGGTTTGGATAATGGAATTTAAATGTAATTAAATAAGAGAGGACAATTAGGTAAAAGTTGTATAGGAATTATTTTTCCATAGTGCACTGACATACAAAATGCAGAGGGGGGCAGTATAAAGCCATCAGCTGGTTGCCAGCCAGCCACACTGTTTCTCTTAGATGGTGAATAGTGCTGACATATGGTGATAATGTGAGACTACATTTCTGCTCCTTATTTGGGAGCACCCCAGAGACAAATCCCTGCCATATGTGGAGGAAGTGGTCAGAGCAGGCTTCCTGCAAGCACTGTCAAGTCAATCCGGGGCCTCAGCCATGGCTGCCTGCCACCTCAAGTCAGACGTCTCTGCCATGTGGAAATGTGGTCGAGTCTTTTCCACAGGCGTTATATCTGTGAGCGAGAGCGAGGTGCTTATATTGTTAGAACTGGCCAAGAAAAAGATAGGAAATCTGACCACATGCTTTTTAAGAACTCTCTCCACATCTAGAGCATCTCATGCCTGGACTCTTCCCCTCAGGCCCTGCGGCCTTGCCACGCCGTCGTCTCTGTCAGTGTCCGTCAGACGCTCTCAACAACATCTGTTCACAAACAAGTTGAAAGCAGTTCTCATCGGTGGATCTGTCTATTTCCCCTCCCTGCCTCCTGCTGAACTTCAGTCTGGACGCGGTCTGACCCGATGTGACAGCTCATTAACTTAACATCCCTTTGAAGATGCCCAGAATGACCTCGTCTGCACCTGTCTACAGTGTAGTGTAAATGGCAAAGGGATCACGTTCTCAGGCCCAGCAGGCTAACACACTGCAGGCTAACGCCCTGCACACAATAACCAACGCTTTGCTCCCAGGTGATGTTAACACGCTGCAAGTGGCCACTCCCGCACGCAAAACACGGGCATGAATAAGTCATATGTTTGAAAAAAGGAAGAAAAAAATTGAGAACGAAAAATCCGGAAATTATGTAAGTCATGACTCACCAGGCATAAAATAAGACAGCGAGAAGACTGCTCTATGCTGCCAGAGCTAAATCACGACGACACTCGTATTCGGGTACATTCACCAGCTGGCCTGGAGCTATCCACGGGGGGCTAAGCCCGAACAAGGGTGGCCACCAAATCCCACCACTATACCCTCATTACATTCTCTCCTAATCTCCTACTTGTTTATCAAAATCAGCCCATCCTCTTGATATAAATTGGACACTCAATAACCAGCCTTTACTGTTTATTCTCTAATGCCGGCCCCTCCCTTGGGAACGCTCTCCTCCAGCACCTGTGACATTCTCCGTCACTCGCTTAATGTAATTATGTCATCTCTCTGACTTCTTCATAGTGTTTTTGCTTTTATTGTTTCTGTTTTTACCATGTAAAGTGCCTTTGAGTACCTTTTAAAGCACTATTCAAATAAAATGTATCACTATTATTAGTATTGCATTATCAGAAGGTTGTTGACCTAGCTAGAGAGTGCTGTGACGAGCAGCATTGAGAGCATCTCCACTTGAGCCGTCATCTAGAACAAAACAAAGCTGCGAGCCCAAGAGCGTACCCACATGAGCCGAGTGCTGGCAAGACAATAGAGGGCCAGAGTTTTGAAGAGCTACTTCAGCAGAGGCTTGATTAGTTATGTAACACAATACAACAGTTAATTACATTAGAAGCTACAACGGTGAGTGATTTGGCAGGCAACAGGAAGACACATGGTTTTGGAGCCTGCTTATCTTCTAAAAATAAGGAACTTCAATATACCTCTTTCTGTCTCTCTGGCTTTGCTTTGACAATCACGCTCATGTTGAAGAGTTTGAGAAGCAGAGTGCACGACTTGCACAAGGGGCCCTCGGGGCTCGGCCCCACCAGGGGGCGGTGTCGTACAGAGGGAGTTAGAGATTCTGACACAATAGCGGCGAACCCTAAATGAAATCTCCTCTCTAGAAACATAAAGCTGTGTTTTTAAATGAGTCTTGGTACCTGAGGCTGCGTGGAGGGGCACGGCGGACTGTACCTGCACGTGTTGAACCTGAACTCACAGATCGTGAGAAGCGTCCCATTGGTTAATTTCAATGGTGCAAGGGTGTACACGTCTGCTAGCTAGCTAAAGAGGGACTGATATTGCACTTATAACTACAGTAGTGATTTAGCAGTTTTACCCTGAAGCAAAAACTGAAAATAAAACGTTTGGGACCACATTGACCACACGACTGAATCATATCTCAATAATCCAATGACGAGTGGCTAAAAAAAGAAAATGTGGTTACCACATATAAATAAAAGGCCTGCTCTGCTTTCCATTGACAGCAAGACGATTTAAAGACTTCGGCTAAGTAACCATTGCCATGCTCAACCCTATTTTAAGGGCATTCAGCAATTATTTAAAACTAACTTTCGGATTGCCTGTGCAATGTTTACGAGGAGGAGGTTGCTCCACAGATGACAAACGCACCGTCCGTTGCTGGTCACGAGTCGGCTGTTTGATGTTGAGAGATCCTTAACATTGTCGTTCGGTGGTCCTATCGGTTGCTATGGTAAGATGTGTCATCACATCTTCATTGTGATTTTAGATGTCATTGTTTGGAAGGAATTATGTCATCACTGCTGCTGGTGATACATTGGTCGCAGCGTCTCCCCTCTCTCACTCAGCTGTGTGCGTATGGTTCCATGTGATATCTCTGCATTATCAAATTTTCTGGTATGAATATTGCTGAGGATCTGGAGAGGATGACAGGTGAAATAATGGCCGCCAGCCTTGGCAAACAAGTGCCAGGCCCTCACTAAATGTTCAGTATGAGACGCAGCTTACAACTGAAGAATGGGAGGAGGAAGGGGAGGAGGAGGAGGAGGAGGAGGAGGACGTGTGCACGCCAAGATGCCTTCACATTGAGAATGAGGCTCTTGAAAGAGATGAGAGGACTAGGGAAGGACGACAGAGGGAAGTGTGTGTTCGGAGAGACGAGGCAGGGATGAGAGGAGTTTAGGGTTGATGGAGGGTGTTCGGGTGAGAAAGGGATTATGTTTGGGTGTCAACCTGTTATGCTATTTAAGCACACGAGTTTCCAAATTCCATGTGCCATGAAGCTTAATTAAGATTAATCTAGCTGTTGCACATACAGCTGCTGTATTAGAGCGAAAAAACAAAGACGTTGAGCCTAGATTTATTACTGCTATGGCCATTATTACCTTGTCGGTTAATCAATGAGTTAAAATATAGCAAGAACAGTTCTGATAATGAATCGATCATTGAGGTTATTTATCAACCTAGTTGTTTCCAGTGTCCTAAATGTGAGGTTTTGCTGTTTTTTATTATTAACCATTTTATACTTACTAAATTAAATCTATAAAGATTGTTAGTCAGGCAAAACCAACAATATACAGCCGTGACATACATTTCTGAGTACTTGTAATTCTTCACTATTTTCCGCAGTTTTATAAACAAAATTGATGAACAATTTATCGTTAATGAAACTAATAGTTAGTTACAACCCTAATCATTGCTATCATCCGATCTGAGAAGGCAGAAATGAAAAGGCGAAGAAGAATCTCGCAATCAAACATCGACCTGACCTGCCGATCAAGCACAAAGCTCAGCCAAGGAGCTTCTTCACTCGATACTAAATGATTTCAGGGTGATGATGAGATGAGATTATAATATCCTGGCTGCTCCGTCCTCTCCTTAGCAAAACAGACCCACAGTGCGTAGCACCGTGCGAGCAGCATGTGGTGGTTTATCATCACGGCCTCTTATAGAAGCAATGAGATGAGGCGTTGGGCAACCTTAGTTGCCCGTGCCATGGATTCATGTTGCTGAGCATCATCTTCAGGGCATGTCCAAGGGAGCCAATGTACGCTTATGAGGAACACTAGTGCGGGGTGTGTGTGTGTGTGTCTGCACACTAGTGTGAACAATCCTATCACGTCTTGTCAAGAGAGTTGCATGAGCAAATAAATAAAACAGTGTTTGGAATCAACAGCAATTAATTAAGAGATTAGAAGGGATTAGAGAGGAGGCAAATACAATTATCCCGGAGGGCTTTCTTAAGACACCATGTAGTTTAATCTCAGCAACAGAATCTGGGATCGCTTATCCAGCTGATTATAGCCTCCGAAATAATCTCACATGTTGACATCAATCAAAGGTATTAACCAGTACTTGACTCAAAGTGTAGACATATACACAGCACCATTATAAGGTACTTGATGTGCTCAGTCATCTCACCTTGAGCACAGTGATGTTCCATGCGTAGCTCTCCATGGCCTTCTGGAGTTTGCGGCCTTTCAGACCTTCCTTTACTCCAATGCGATGCAGGTCCTCATGGAAGTCCAGACCTGCACACAGACAAACACATGACATGTGGGTTATGATATTAAACACAAGTCTACATCCGTTGGTATGATTAAAGCTCAAAACAGAACTGCAATGCAAAAATGACATTTTTAGAAAGCATAGTCTATCTTAAAGTATTATATTTAGAGTCCAGACAAGTCAGGACAATTACTTCACGTCAACCTAATTAAGGAATTTGAGGGTTGTTGACAGCTGCTGTTGTGTTTTGTATCATGTTTCTATGCAGCGACATACTGGGACTGAAATTCAGAGCTGGAGAGGCCTCTATGCGGCTGACCGAGTGTGCCAGCCGAACACGTTGTGGCAGTATGCAACAAACTGCCTCAGTTTCTGTGGTCTGAAGAGAATCCGATGATGCTGAAGACCTTCACGACGCCGAAGGATGTTAGAGCTGGAGCACAAATCAAAACGACTGAGCCGTCTACAAAAAGGAAGACCAGTTCAAATTGGGAGAGACATGTCGTATCCCCGCTCAATTATTGAAATGATTAGAGAAGCCAAGTCTGACTGGCCCATGCTGGACAATAAAAACCCTGCGACCACCAGCCGGTTCGGCCGGGCGAGATCGGCTGTTAGGTCTTCCCAATGGCCACGTATTATCTCTAGTTCATTTATATTGTTTTCCCCACACCTGACTGTATGTACGCTTAAGTGTTTATGTGCACGTATGACGTGCGTGCATGTTTGTGTACATAATATAAACATGCATATCTCTATTTATACTTATGTACATGAAGGGGTGCATGTGTGGAAATATGTGTTTACCTGTTTTAATTTGCACATCTATCATAAGGAAGCAACACTATTTATGTATAGGAGTTATATAGAGAGCGCATACCTCCGACAAGCATGGCCACTCTCCAGATTTATAAGATATAAACATCAAAGTATTCTTTTATGCTTGTTTTTTTATCACGTTTTCACTGTATTGCAGCTTGTACAACACAAAGCCTGCGGAACAAAAGTCAGCACATTAGCGGCTACAGTAGCAGGCCGCCATACAAAGCGCTGCATTCCTAATAGGGGTAAAATTGAGGTAGTGCAACGCAGCCTAACCTTTAATTAGTCTATCAGTAGGCCGGCTTCATTCAGCCCACGCAGACATTACTAATCCTCTGGGCTTTAGGAACAAACTCCTCCCAGAGCTGTGCCTCAGCCAACGGCCTTATGCCACTCCAGCTTTGATTCACTGATAAGACATTGAAGACATAATACGCTATAATAAAAAATAAAAAAGCCATCAGTCCAAGTCATTCATTCTTCTCTGCTCCTTCGGTGACTCGTAGGCAGATACGACACCTCCACTGTTGGCAACAGAAGTCTGGAGCTAAATAGATTTTCCGTTGAAGGGCAGGAGGTTTACCTCAGCACCGTGGCACTCTGACTTGTTTTATTACAAATAACGCGAGACATCCTTTTTCAAGGGAAAAGATAAACATAGCCATTGAATATCGAAGAAAAACATTAAATGAAGCTCAAGTGAGGAAGACACTCTCTACACTCCTGTTCATCCATAATCCCAGTCTCTAATTCTGATTGGGGGCGTGCACTTTAAATTAACCAATCAGATTCTGCACAGTTTCCTTAAGCCAATCACATTGTTGTTGCCTCTCCTGATTTAATTGGTTTTACTAATAAATGTTCCGGTCACAATATGCAGTAGCAAAGTATCCAGTCATGAAGATAAATTGTCTCGCAGTAAAAAGTGTATCCTGATTCACACAAATGCCTCCAAGCCAAAGTTGAAATTGTTTTTACTTTTCAATTGTATTATAGTTATGTAACGAATCCCCATATATGAAGTGGCATGAAACTTACTGCTGGTGAAATTACTCCTTTATTTTCTTCCTTTGGGTCAAAATACATTCGTTAAACTTGTAAACTATCACCACCGTAAGAGCTTTAGCCTCATACGGGTCCATTAAACTATTTTTTTTTTTTAAATGTATAAATGCGCATCAAATTCACATTCAAACGTAAAACAAATCTGCCATTCCTTTTACCTTTTCAAAATAAAAGTCTGAATGCTCTATTAGAGAGAAAGTAGCATAAAGCCTCTATAAATTCTTCAAACAATACAATATCATCTAAGCATACGTCTAAAAACAATAAGGCAAATACAAAGCAGGCAATCAACCCAAAACAATAAACCTTTCATGTGGTTATTTACAGTTAAGTTTCAGATTTTACAGATTTCTTTTTTTTTCGGGCCAGGTTTCCAATTTGAAGCAATTGAGGCCCAGCATCATCTCTTGACTTTTTCTGCGGTTTAATGACAAAAAAGTGGCCAGGAATTAATTAATTAATAACATTTGTATTAATTTTTGAGCTATGCAATATCGTTTCAGTTTAGCATTTCTCAAAGAATATTCTTGCATTTGCTTTCAATTTACAAACAATATTTTTCACTGCTGGATTTTGTTTAAGTTCAACCTAAGCTCCAAACATGTACACACATGTACACACATGTACACACATGTACACAAGCCTCCTCGTCTGATTCAAAACACCAAGGCCAGCGTCGAGGAAAAAACAACATTTAAAGGTATAACAAATACCTATCTTACCAAACTCCTATTCTTTTGTTACAACTCAATTTACTGAATCATCTGAACTGTAAGCCTCGATACACATCTCCATTTATGTTGTTTACCACTTCAACAGCATTGCCCAAAATAATCTGCCTCACACTTAAAACAGATCGAGGATGTCAAGAAGTAAAAAACATAAACCTGATCTCTGGCCTGCCCATCAGACTCAACCTTTGACCCCTGTTGATCTCCTTATAATTGGTGATGTAGAGCACTTGCAGAATATCTCTTTCAGAGCCTGAACGTTGTGTTAACAGGGTTTAGGGCTGATCTGATCTCCTAATCTGGAGTAGTTAATGGGCTGCTGCTGCTGCAGAGCTGAGTCGAGGAGATGGCAGGACTGAAAAGCAGACAGGGAGCCGAAAAAGAGATGAAATTAAATGGAGGCGGCTCGTCGCAATACAGCCTCTTCAAGCATTTAATATCCCAATTATTAAGCATTTCCTTTCCCCAGCAGTCACACAGTGGTTGTTCCTTACTGTCACTTCAACTAATAATAATAAACAAAATGTGGCCCCATGGCACACTCTTTTGCTTTGCTTCTCTACTGGAAAGAGAGAGAGAGAGAGAGAGAGAGAGAAATCGGTGCTTTGACAGACAGGAGGGCCGAGGGGACAACAGCACGCATATACACACAGACACACAAACACACAAACACACAGCTCGGTAGAGGCTTCCAGTCTCTGCATAGAACAGAAAGTTTTTCTTTTTGCCTCCGTTATGGGTACTGCAGCAGCAGCTACGCTCCACATACACATGCACAGAGATGGAGACAGCTACAGGCTGAGATAATCAAACAGAATGATGAAAACAAAGATGGAAAAGGGGGTTAGGAGATAAATACAGTCAGATCTGGCTTTTATTAATTCATCAATTCATACACACTGCAGAGGCCTGACAGAATAGCACCTTTGCAAAGAGAGAAGGGAAAATGGAAAACAATGACAGTCCAAAGAAGGGGATGATGAAGGGAAAGAGACGTCTTTATCCCTTGAGTTTCCCTGGTTATGGAGTCTACATGGAGTCAAACCATACTAACACAATTGCAGTGGTCAGAGAGGAAAGAGTCTTTGCATTGAAAGGGGACATCAATAAATATGCACGGTCAGGCTCGCAGGACGGCAGCAGCTTCCGAACTCATACTGCGGGTTTGCACCTGTTCAAGATGCAGGGCCATATTCATCGATATATATCGCGTTATGGGCGACTCCTATAAAGGTACTGTCAGGAACCAGCCAGCTGAGGCGCCCGGGACCTCGGAGCGCGCGGCCAGGGAGCTGCGTGCCAGGCGACGGGGGCGAGCGGGACGCGCACCTGAAGCCAATCTGCGGGTTCCCGCAGCTGGAGCTCGTTAGGCTGCCTGCAGGGAATATAGGTGGAGAACAGACTGTGTTCGACGCGAGTTCGTGCTTCTAGGTCCCGCCGAGCGTGTGGAGTACCACGAGGAGGATTTCCCAGGGTTTTTTGGAGAGTGACGGCTACGGAGCCAGGACGTGAGTTCCCACCGCTGCCATTTGGAGAGGCAGTTGTTTTTTGTTAGATCGTTTTGGACTTTCTCACCGCTGCCATTTTGAGAGGCAGTTGTTTTTGTTAGATCGTGTTGGACTTTCTCACCGCTGCCATTTTGAGAGGCAGTTGTTTTTTGTTAGATCGTTTGGACTTCTCACTGCTGCCAGTTTTTGAGGCAGTTGATTTTGTTATATCATTTTTTGGACTTTGTGCTATCCATTTGTTTTTTTGTGAATAAACTACGCCAGTATACTGGCTAAAGATACCACGTCTGTTGTCGTGCGCTTGGGGTCAGAAGAAAACCATAACAGTACGAACTCGCCACCATGACGACCCCAGCCGACACAGACTCGGATTACCGGAGGGCTCTGGAGCGGCAGTTCCAGCTGACGGATCACCACACGCACCAGCTAGGAGCAGCCGCAACAGCCGTGCAGGTCCTCCAGGACCAGGTCAAGGGACTCACGGCGTCAGTGGAGAGATTGACGCAGCTACAGGTGACGTCGGCCGCCCAACACGCGGAGCTCCTAGTACAGCTTCGGGCATTGACGGAGGTCCGCGCTACTCCACCAGGGTCCCAACCAGCACCGGTGGAGGTAGCCGGTCCGCTTCTGGAGCCACCGTCCCGGGCTGGTCCAGCCTCTTCGGAACCCTGCCTGTCCAGTCCACAACCGTTCGGGGGAGACTTTGAGACTTGCGGGGTCTTCCTCATGCAATGTGAACTGGTCTTCACCCACCAGCCCAGCCGGTTCTCATCTGACGCCGCCCGAATCGCATATGTGACTAACCTGCTCACCGGCCGGGCAGCCCAGTGGGCTGCCGCTTCCTGGTCCAGGGGGATTGGGTTCCGGCACACCTATCAGGAGTTCGTGGAGGAACTCCAGAGACTGTTCCACCATCCGGCCCGGGGGCCGGACCCCGGTTCCCAACTGGCCGGCATTCGACAGGGGAGTGGCAGGGTGGCGGACTACGCGGTGGAGTTTCGGCTGGCTGCAGTGGAGAGCGGGTGGAACGACCCGGCCCTTCGGGTTACCTTTCGAGCGGGGCTCAGCGCGGCGGTACGGGACCAGCTGGCGACGCGGGAGGAACCCACCTCCTTCGAGGGACTTGTCCGTCTCGCCCTCCGCATTGACGAACGCCTCGAGGAACGGAGAGAGGAGCGGGTCCCCAGGAGTGCTGTCTCTAGGGTCCACAACACTAGACACCAGGAGTGGTCTCCGGTGGTGTCCCTGCCAGGTCCTCCAAGTCCGGGTGGCCCATCTCCCTCTCCGTTGACATCTGGAGAGGAGCCGATGCAGCTGGGGCGTGCACGTCTCAGCCCAGCCGAGCGGGAGGTTCGGTTCCGGACGGGGCTGTGCCTGTTCTGTGGCGAAGGGGGTCACCAACTCCGCAACTGTCCCGTTCGGCCAAAAGACCGGGCTCGCCAGGACCACGGGAGGTCCTGGTGAGCCATCTTTCCTGTTCCCGGGCTCCTGCGCCGACGGCCCGGCGCTTGAGCGTCAACCTGGCCTGGGCGGACCGGCGGATCGAGGTGGGGGCTCTCCTCGACTCCGGGGCGGACGAGTGCTTCATGGACTCGGACTTCGCGGCAGAGGCCCAGGTGCCGCTCATGGACTTGGAGGAGCCCGTGGAGGCGTTCGCGCTGGACGACCGGCAACTGGCGCACGTCACCCAATGCACCCGACCCATCACCCTCACGGTGGCCGGCAACCACGTGGAGGACCGCCGTTTTTACTTGTTGCGGTCACCGGCGGCCCCGGTGGTATTGGGTCACCCTTGGTTGGTGCAACACGAACCCCGAGTGGCCTGGGCGGCCGGAACCATATTGGAGTGGTCGGCAGAGTAGCCTGGGGAATCGAGGCCGTCGTGAGGAGGGAACTGCGCAACCACCCGGTCCCTGGTGGCGTACCTCCAGGCAGGCTGTTCGTTCCGGAAGCTGTCCGGTCCCGCGTCCTGAAGTGGGGCCATGCCAGTCAGCTGGCCTGCCATCCCGGGGTGCACCGGACCTTCACCTTTCTGGCCCGGCACTTCTGGTGGCAGGGGATGAGGAGTGATGTCAAGGAGTATGTGCTGGCGTGCTCCGTCTGTGCCCGCAGCAAGCCTTCGCACCAGGCGCCCGCTGGATTGTTGCAGCCCTTGCCGGTCCCGAGCCGCCCGTGGTCCCACGTGGCGTTGGATTTCGTGACCGGGCTGCCGCCCTCCCAGGGCAGGACCGTGTTACTGACGGTGGTGGACCGGTTCAGTAAGGGGGTCCACCTGGTGGCTCTGCCCAAGCTTCCCTCGGCGGCAGAGACGGCGGAGCTACTGATGAGTCACGTGTTCCGGCTCCACGGCCTTCCTCAGGACATCGTCTCGGACCGGGGTCCCCAGTTCACCTCCCAGGTATGGCGGGCATTTTGCAAGGGGTTGGGCATCTCTGTTAGTTTGTCTTCTGGGTATCATCCGCAGACCAACGGGCAGACGGAGAGGGCCAACCAGAGCGTGGAGTCGGCGCTTCGCTGCGTGGCTGCCAGGAACCCGTCCGCCTGGAGCCGGTTCCTTCCCTGGGTGGAGTATTCGATCAACTCCCTGGTGAGCTCAGCGACCGGCGTCTCCCCGTTCGAGGCGGCTCTGGGGTACCAGCCGCCCCTGTTCTCGGCGCAGCAACCAGAAGTGGCGGTTCCATCCATGCAGGCCCACCTGGATCGGTGTCGACGGATATGGGAGACCACCAGGGCCGCTCTCCTTCGAACGGCAGATCGGAGCAGCACGGGGGCCAACCGTCGCCGCACTCCGGCTCCGGTGTACCAGCCAGGGCAGAAGGTGTGGCTGTCCACCAAGGACCTCCCCTCCCGCCCGGACGCCAAGAAGTTGGGTCCCCGGTTCGTGGGTCCCTTCGAGGTGACGCGGGTGTTGAGTCCAGCGGCGGTGCGGTTGAAGCTACCGGCGGCGATGCCCTACCACCCGGTGTTCCACGTCTCCAGAGTCAAGCCCGTCGGCCACAGCCGGTTGATGCCACCGGATCCGGCCCCACCGCCGCCCACGATGGTGGAGGGCCAGCCCCAGTGGAAGGTCCGTCGGGTGATGGACGTGCGCCGACGAGGGCGGGGTTACCAGTACCTGGTCGACTGGGTGGGGTATGGCCCAGAGGAGCGCAACTGGGTGGCCCGCCGGCTCATCATGGATCCAGGGTTGCTGACCTCCTTCTACCGTGCCCATCCGGACAAGCCTGGCAGGTCGCCAGGTGGCTCCCGTAGACGGGGGGGTACTGTCAGGAACCAGCCAGCTGAGGCGCCCGGGACCTCGGAGCGCGCGGCCAGGGAGCTGCGTGCCAGGCGACGGGGGCGAGCGGGACGCGCACCTGAAGCCAATCTGCGGGTTCCCGCAGCTGGAGCTCGTTAGGCTGCCTGCAGGGAATATAGGTGGAGAACAGACTGTGTTCGACGCGAGTTCGTGCTTCTAGGTCCCGCCGAGCGTGTGGAGTACCACGAGGAGGATTTCCCAGGGTTTTTGGAGAGTGACGGCTACGGAGCCAGGACGTGAGTTCCCACCGCTGCCATTTGGAGAGGCAGTTGTTTTTTGTTAGATCGTTTTGGACTTTCTCACCGCTGCCATTTTGAGAGGCAGTTGTTTTTGTTAGATCGTGTTGGACTTTCTCACCGCTGCCATTTTGAGAGGCAGTTGTTTTTTGTTAGATCGTTTGGACTTCTCACTGCTGCCAGTTTTTGAGGCAGTTGATTTTGTTATATCATTTTTTGGACTTTGTGCTATCCATTTGTTTTTTTGTGAATAAACTACGCCAGTATACTGGCTAAAGATACCACGTCTGTTGTCGTGCGCTTGGGGTCAGAAGAAAACCATAACAGGTACTCTAACTTCAACCAATGGAATTGTGATGAAATCAAATTCCAAAGTGATATGAAATATTCAGGCATCTTGCTCCCTGTGTGCTGCATACGCTCGGCCGGTCGGCCTCTCCTCTCAGAGTGCTGTGCTCTCGGACTGCACACTGGAGCCGTGCTACTCAACCAAACTGATCCAATCACATGGGCAGAGAATCCGGTACGTGAGCTATGTCCTTCATCACGAATCAAAGGATGCCGGCCCTCTTATCCATCGCGAAATCTGTCAGTGAGACGGCTGAAGCTCGTGAGAAAATCCTTCAAGAAGCTGTGGAGCAGAGGCTATAGGAGAAGGGGTGTGAGTTGTTCCCTCCGTACACAAACAGATTAGACATGCGTGCAGACACATGAACCAGTGTACACACACAGTGGAGGTGCCAGAGTGTGCGTCCCAGCTGTCTATCTGGTACCCCATTAGCGGGGTGTGTGAGATGGCGAGCCATCAATAGTGCCCCGGGGGGGGGGGATCATCCAGCGCCTCTCCATCCTCATCAACATGTCAGCTTCACGGCCCAAATTAAACTGATTATCAGCGATAATGACTGGGTAGGAACTGAACACAGGAAGGAGAGAGGAGAGGGAGGAGCGAAACAAGAGCCATAGTAACCCAAAACCGTCCCCGCTTCTCACGCCTACTGTATGAGCGGAGAAACTGCCAACGTGACACGCTGCTTTAATCAAAATGAAAGAAAAGGCATTTCAGAAGGTAAGAGGTTAGTTCAGGTCGCTGGCTTCAGGCCGCAGCCGGCACTGTGACTGTGGCTTTGTGGCAGAAGCGATTTCCTGATGAGCAGAGCACACTTTTAACGGCTGGAGGGCAAACGTGTCAGGTCCAATCAAAAGCCTTTAATTATTTTTAGGTACAGCACACACACACACCCTGACCTATCCCAAATTCTCTCCCCTATGCTCACAGCCTGTCCTGTTTTTCCACTTCGCACACAGCTGTTACACCAAAATGAAGCCTTTGGCTTCCGGATCGATCGGAAGGGACAAAAACCATCAATTCCATGCAAATGCACCATTTGCGCCCTTGGTGTGCCTCCACTCTCAGATTCTCTGTTTTCAAGCTGTTGCCATTGTCATGCTCAGTCTCTACATAATCATATGGCTTATGAGATGGCTTCTGAAGGGTGCATTCAGGGCTTGTCAGTCTATCAAAAGAGGGAAATTCATGCTCTGGCAGCCATTACAATGCAGATGAAGCATTTTGTTGGGGATTCACGAGTGCATCCAAATGTCCTCCGTGGTTCTTCTGCTCTCTCGAGGATACACAATGCTTATAATGAACTGCGACACATGCTACACAAGACAAAGAGGACAGAAAGAGGGAGAATGTGTTTTTGTTGTTGCATCTGCGCTCGGAGACAGGTGAGTACGGCATTTCATTAGAACCACTGATACTAAGATTAGAGTGAAGTAGCCCAACTTTGTCACATATTCAGCAGTATGAAGGTCACGTTCAAGCCCAATTTTAACAGTAAACAATCTCTCGGCTAACGTTGCTGTAATAATATGGCTATAGAGATGAACTAAAGCATACAGTTAGAACCAGACATCAAACTTGATTATGTAAGAATTCTGCATATTTGCCACCAAAAAGCAGCTTCCGATACACAGACGGCGAGGACCTGATGAGACAGGAAGCAGATGGAGGGGACAAAGAGCACGCTGAGAGGAGGAGCGGGACAGGAGGGACTGCATTAATATCGGAAAGTAATTCATTTATTAACGAGCAGGGAGATTATTGAAGCAGATCTAAAAATGATAATTTCCCCGTCACAAATTTTTCCTATCTTGAAATCGGCTTAATTGATATTCAGTTCATCGCAAACCCAGATACACAGTTTATGTTTGCTTCTGTAAGTATGCATGTACAATATGTGATACTGCAGTTGGATTCATTCATCTCTGTATTCTGAACAACCTCACTTTACATTCCCGTAGGACAACAAGGCTTGAATTTCATTAAAAGTTTCGAATTGTTATTTCCCAATTTTGATTCGTGGCAATAGGTTACGTTCTGCATTTGGATGTATTTCTTTAACACATAAGAAGCTCAGTAATTGGATTCTGGGAAACCGTGCAGGGACATCTGCTTCTCTGGCAGCCTGTCGGAGAACCACAGCATATCAGAGAGAGAGAGCTGCTACATTATGACGTTCATCTCTCAGCCTCACGCGGTCACACAACTGCGACGAATGTCTGTAAACGTGAATGACCGGTCATGGACATTTAGGATAGGCGGCGGTTTGGATTGAGGCGTGTGTGTGTGTGTGCGCTGGGGGGCGGCGGGGTGGGCGGTGGGGAAGGTGCTATGTTTGGCATGCAGCTGAGGCCCCTCAGCGCCGCCACTCCGGCCCTCTGCCTCATTGTGTCATTCTTGCATAATGCTGCACTTACATCTAACACGCTTCTAATTTAGAAATCGCCACGTTTTCACTTCAATTGGATTCTCGGGATCACATGCTCTTTGAGAAAATGCTTCAACCCCTGGGCTTTTGAGGACCTTTCCAAAAATGAATTACTTTAAACAATCATGCTCGCGAGGCACGGCCGCTTTTCTTACTGTGGCTCCTGGAAATGTGTCATTTTTTTCATCAGACTGCAGCGGTAAGCCGAGCGTCAGCCTCCTGAAACTACTGCTGTGAGAGGGGGGTTTAAGATCTGCTCAACTCTGCAGTCATCGCCTTTGAAGATGCTTCCAGCTCCGGGCTGGGGAACCTCAGAGGTTCCAGGGGACAACTCCGCGATTGAAGCCCCGGCGTTCAACCTACGTCCCTGGGTAATTACACAACAGGAATATCATCTTGGCGTGTTGTGGTGGGGGTGAGTGAAGCATGCGCCTGCCTCTGTGTGACACCAGGGAGTAATGCTGGGCATAGCGGGCTTAAATTGGCTTATCAGCCGCAGGATATTGGGTTGGCATTAGCCAGTGAGTTAGCGGTCCCTTTCTAGTGTGTGTTCGTCGTACACAACGACACACAAACAACACATGGCTTTCCATGTTGACACCAGCCATTACACAACTGTAATAAGCCCGAATCTGGAGGTTTCACATTAGTTACATCCTCCGTCGCCTACAGAAAGAACGGGAGGTATGAACATGCGAAATGAAGACGTCAGCGTTCAAACTCTGTGCTCCCATTCAGGGAGCTCTTCAGCGGAGGAGAAGGAAAGCAAATGAGGAACAATTAGTGCTGAATGGAGAAGACAAGCCACGGGAATTCTGGATTTGAAGCAGATTCTCTCCTCACTCTTATTCGGCTGAATTTAGTCCTCACTCGACTAAAAAGGCCAGACCTCTTACGTCGAGCACCCTTTTCAGAGAACGGCACACTGCCGAAAGGCTTCAATCCCGTCCTGTTTTCCCTCTAACCCCGACACCGCTGACGCTCTCCTGCTCGCAGCTGATGTTTTTGTGCTCTGTCCTCTTTCCGCTGTAGCCCTTTGTTAGTGCGGCCGGCTGATTGTTTTCACCTGCCCACTGACATGATAACTACTCGGCGCTGACTCACTGATGATGGCCGCTTCTATCGACAGCAGCCGCTGCTGTCGATGTTGAAGGAGATGCTGCAGCGCTCATGTTCTCAGGCGGGAGGACACGACACACGATGCGTGTGAAGGCTGCAGATGCACGCTCTTACAGCACGATTCATCTGGACTGAAAACATTCATCTCCTCAAATGTGTGTTGCTTTGTGTCGGATTCTTCTTATTAGATTTAAAGAAACATGCACAGTTTAATTTGTGTCTAATAACTTGGATTACGCATCCAGTCGTGCTCAACCAGCTCTGCAGTGTAGGAGAGGCAGAGGATGAACTAGAATGGCAAACTCCTCCCATAATGCAGCGTACCTGCCCGCTGTGCTTGCGTGAGCTTGGAGTAGACGACGTCGGCCGACTCGATCAGCGTTCTGCTGGTTTGGATCATCTAGAAGACAAAGAAGACGTGCACTTAATATGCATCACATCTCAGCATCACACTGGGAGCAAACCTAAAAAGCAGGGGAGACGAACACTGGGGAAGCAAAGAGAAACACACTTCTGTCATCTTGTCCCAATGTTATAACCCCTCAACATTATTTGGGCTAATTTTGGCACTCGGGCACACTAAAGTATTATTGTTCACCCAATTAGCAGAGCTTAGCTGTCATGCACAAAAGTAAGCTAGATATAATGAATGCGAAAATCGATTTGGTATTACAGCCATATAACTCCTGTGTTTAACTTAGCTGAAATATTTGCTTTCTAAACAAGCCTCTACTGTAGCCGCTTACCTAATACAGTGGCTTATATAAAGATATCTCTCAAACCACCTGTATGGAGAGTAACTTATTATTCAGTAGTTCAAATTCAATTTCCTTCTGCAATACATGTCCACATAGTTGATTCTGTCTCTGAATATCTGCATTGAACTCACACACGTGTGGGACCCACAATGATATCAAGGTTGCCAGAGATGGAACTGCCTATTATCGCCTCTCCGGTTTGCATCGGACCAACGCCAGTTTGAGCCATAAGCATCATCCCACAGGAGGAGGAGCAGCTGGACCAGCCCTGCAGCGGCGAGCAGCGAGCTAATGAAGTTTCACACTCCGTGTCAGCAGGGAGACAGGAAGTGGACTCTCAGGCTGTGAGTGCATGCGCATGCCTCTCCTTGTTTTGCTATCCTTATGAGAAATGGTATGAGTGCAAACAGTTTCATTAAATGAGCTCATTTTGGACAGTCCCTTCATTAAGGGGACGCTTTGAAATAAGAAACTAAATCTGTGGAAACCCCCAAAAGTCTGTGAGTAGTGTGAGACGTGTGCGTAGGTGAGAATTGGAGCGAAAGTAAAACAGAGAGCAAATCTTTCCAACAGCGGCGAGGAAGAGACCTGAATGCAACGTGTCTTGGAGCTGCACTGCATTCTGGTCTTGAAAGTAGCACCTCGGCCTCAACTGTTGTGGATTTGTTTCTGTGTTGCTGCACAGCATGGTGAGTCAAAAGAAAATCTCTTTTCTTCTGCACTGCAAATATATCAACACAACGTTGCATTGTTTACATTTGGCCATTTATCCACAAACTAGAATTACCACCCAGTGATTGTAGGCCTCCACCATTTCACATCCATGTCTGTTGAAAAAATGTAAAATCATTTCATCCTATTTGACATTATTTGTGGAATGGTCATAATTTGCACAAAATTCTTGAGTTTTGGCCAAAAACATGTTTTGTGACCCTCGACCACAAAATGATTTTGTTTTCAGTTCAACCTTGAGTCCAAACATTTGAGGATATGCCCTCCAGGCGGTAATGAGCCGGACAGACAATACCTCTGGGCACGGAAAATAATAAAAACACAGCTTCAGTATGAACACAGAATGAATATTAGTCCACAATGCCTGTGTTGTGCTCAAGCATCTTGGGTAATTTATGAATTAATGGTGAGTGTAGTCAATGAAAGTGACATATACATAAGCGTACAGCTGTGGGTGTGTGTGACGCTTTTGTTCAGCTGAGGGTTACAAAGCTGGCTGGCCCACATGAGGGTGATTGAGGACACACACACACACACACACACACACACACACACACACACACACACACACACACACACACACACACACACACACACACACACACACAGCAAACACACTGGATCCTCTGTTTTTCAGAGTGTGGCAACAGGCCAACTCTCAGCTGACCGGACCATAGTTTAATGTACTACAACATTATATCAGCTCCTCAGGCTGTAACCACCCGTGAAAACGAGTAACCACTGCAATCTTAGAGATAAGGGTTCCAAAAGGGTTCTTCCGGAAGGCTTGAGAACCATTTACTTCTGTACAAAATATTTGTTTATAATAAAAGTGTTTCTCAAGGGTTGTGGATGTGAATCCCGATTATTGTGGATTGCACTGCACCAGATCAGCCACATCACCCCTTTAGGAAGCTCATGAGCAGCCATGGGACCATATGAAAATTTCATGTCACGTTTATCCTTGCCAAAATAATTGCGATTCATGATCACCAATGATCATGCATAAAACTCTTAGGGGCCTCCTGTATGAATATAGGATGAATAAATAAAAGAAATTGCAACATTGTGGGAGTCTGTTATTTTTAACATTATTATTTCTGTATTTTAAGACTAATTTCCACCTCTCTACGGGGTTCTGGGTGAAACCTTCCACAGATGGCTGGTTTCTAGGTAGGACTTGGAACAAAGGCACCAAAAAGGTTTATCCTATGGGGACAAGCCACAGAACCCTACATGGTTCAGAAAAAGTGAGATGACGTCATTATTAAGTGATGACAAAAAAAAAAATAGTTGTTAGGCCGGGGAATAAAAGTTCTCTGAACTCTGAAATATGGATTCTGGGTCTGCTGCTCTGGAAGTTATTCTTTGTGGACTGGAGCGTGAGAGCTGCTCTGACGGGCCCCGAACCTCCTGCGAGGCCTCATGAGGGTCCACGCAGATTCTATTTGGAGCCGCTGGCCGCGTCGCTCCTGACGTCGGCGCGCTGCCGTATAACCCGAGCAGCGTGGACGCAACAGCCTTGTTCCTCGCTCACGACCCACTCCACCAGCTCCCCACCCGGCCTCGTAAGGAGGGACGAGGAAGCAGCGGGTGAGAACTAATTACAGACAGCGCTCCAGCCACCCCTCTTGGGCCGTGCCAATGTCAAGTGGTGAAAAATGCAGTGTTCTTGTACGAGAGGGGGTCGAGGTGGAGAGGGACACGTGAAATTATACAACGAGTATCTGCAGCTTGACAACCGGACCGGCCAAAAAGGCCTCGTAAAAAACACATCCAGCCGCGAGTGCATGTTTAAAGTGACACACTGTAAAAAGAGTGTTATTGTCTCACAGCTAAATATTTGCAATTCTTTTTACAATCACTTCTGACAGCTGCTTGCTCTAACGTGCAGCAGCACGCTGAGCGTTCGCAGCAGCAGTATACGCACTGGTGTTTTTACCATGTCATAGGCGGTGAACACTTTGCGCAGCAGCTCCGGCACCGGCCCCTGAGCCTCCATGGTGGGGTAGGTCTCGCTCAGGTCCACGGTCACCCTCAGCGCCCGCTCGCTGTTCATCAGCCAGGTGGACACCGTCAGAATACACTGCTTCATGTTGGCCGCCGGGGTCAGGCCGCAGAGCTCCTTGAAGGACACCATGGCATTCTGGGGGAGAAAGCAACCACAATGAAGATACAAAGGCTTAACTGAACAATACTCAACTCTGTATGATGCATTTGTGTCAATTTAGTTTGTATTTCATCGCTGTTCACTCATTATACGTTGCCCTGGGAAGCAGCTTTAATTAAAGTAAGTGTTTAAGTTACCTGCATAAGTAGATAAATACACAAGACATGCATATTCTGGGTGTTTCTGTGCGATGAACCTCGTAGCACCAAAGTAAATAAAGCAACCGAGAAACATCCATGTAGAGTTATTGTGCTTGGCAAACGAGGTGATTGTAATCCTGATGGAATGGCAAATATTGCAATGACTTTATGCATATGACCTTGAGAGAGGATATTTAATGAGAGGGATCGCGACACCCCCCTCAGGCCAGAAAGGAGATCAGATAGCAGAGAGTCTGTCTTGGTGTCAGTAAAACGATCAGGTTCCCACATCCACTCATTCAGCAAATATCTATCTTAAAATGTAGTAATTACCAAAGCATTCGTCTCCTTATTCTCCTGTTTTCTACATGGACCACTGACTATTTCAGCTCTCTGCTGCTAGATTAATAAATACATCCATCTAAGCATTTTCTGTTTATTAAATATAGTACTGATAGCAAATCTTGTTTGTCATCAAGGGCAGCTGTAGCTCAGCTAGCGCGGTTCTGCCATCAATCACAAAGTTAATGATTTGATCCTCAAGCTCCTCCTCTCCACACGTGTCCTTGAGCAAGACACCGAACCCCACGTATGGGATGCATCTGCCAAAAAATATAATGCGTCGGCGAAGAAAGTGACAAAACATGCGCTGATATCATGCGTCAAACCTTTCAGAGACGTTGACTCCAACACCTTTAGTGATCTCCAAACACAAAACCCAAGTTGTTTTTGGATTTAGCGTCAATAACATCCATTCACAGCTATTTTTGATGCCTTATATCAGCCTGACATTGTTTGAAAACAGTGTCTTTTTTTTTTTTTTGTCCAATTTGATAATTTCTCTCCCAACAGAGCCGAAGCAGAAAGATGTGAGCAGCCGGCCTGCCCTGCAGTCCGCCAGAGTTTCCGCACGTCTGTGTTCAAAGGCCTTGCAGCCGGGCAACAGCATCTAACGGCATCTCATTCTTCTGCCAGCATGGGAATTCAAGCAACCAAACCAGGCTCACTGTTTTTCACACGGCACCCCGTTCGTTAACTTGGTTTTAACACGGCCAAAAGGGAGCGTGTGACAGAGCGAGGTGAGAGGAGAGAAAGGGACGGTGAAAGAGAAGCCGTTCAGAAGAGCAGTCTCACAGAACCGATGAAAAATGATGGTCTTCTTCTTTTATGTGAAACTTTGTGCGAGTCCGTCTCGGCCAGAAGTCCCTCGACAAATAAAAAAGAGATTCTGAATCTCAATAGGGGATTATTCCTTGTAACATAAAGATAAAAGATAATCACGAGAATCGTTGAAAGCACAAGGCAGGTAAGAGAGAATAAGAGCGCCAGGGTTGGTACTTGGGAGTCCGTCGACACACTCGGCACACTGCATTGTGGGAACCAGCTGTCTCCCCGGGCTAGACCTCCAGGAAAACCACCCCACCACCCCCCATCCCAGAGGATGTGCTGTCACTGTGGGGCCCGGCCTTTCTGTGGACAGAGAGGGAAGCCAGGGGACGCGGTTGAAATCTGAATGCTGAGCCTCGCCCTCAGTTCACACCTCTCGGGCCGTTGAGCACGGCCATGGGAAGAAGCACAATGCTGGACGCTCTGGGGGGCTGGAATAAACCTGGAGTGTGAGCACTACAGTGCATGTGTCAGTGTGGTCTGCAGTCAGAGTTATGAGCATTCATTATGCTTTGTACTATTCCACGCATGTGTGCACCGGGACCACATGCGTGGATGTTTTCCTCAATAATTGTTGTGCAATAAAAGCTATACTGTTTCCAAGCCACGGTGCAAAAAACACTAATGAGAGGCTGGGTTTTTAATTACTCCACTCCCCAAATTTACCCTCCTTCTAACATTCCCCAAACGAGAGCTTCTATGTCCGGTTACAACACTGCTTTTGTTTGCACCCCTCTCTCCATCTCTCTTTTTCTCTCTCTCTCTCTTTCTGATTTAATCTGTGTATCTCTCCGCTTCTCTGGTCCACAGAATTGAGTGGTGCTCATTGTGCCGGTGATTGCACACGCACACGCACACGCACACACACACACACGCACACACACACACACACACACTGTTCAGCAAATAAAAAGAAACTCCAGGCTGGCAGCTCTCCTCCACCTCCATCAACACTTAAGGTTTATGGGCAGCAGCACGCCGGAAAAGACTTAATTCAAGTCACCCACAGAAATAATTGATTTGCTGCCTAGATCCACATACAAAACATGGCAACCGATCATTGCCCATTGGTCAATGTTCATAGATCTTCTCAGTCATTTTAATAGTCAAACACACTTTGGGTCATTATTCAAAGCAGACCACCAGGAAGCTCGGCTGTTTCAGGATGAAAGGAGTCTTAAAAGAGCTGAGTGAGGTGGCATAATGCTTTTGACTGTGTGTGTGTGTGTGTGTGTGTGTGTGCGTAGTGCTTTCATGGCCACGGTTGTGAGTTCCAAAGGTATTTATTCCTCCCATTAACGTCTAATCTTGGCTTCAAGTCAGAGAAACCTCCAAAAGTGAACTGGATGTTGCATTGTGGGTCGTGGGCCGCAGCTCCCTTCAGATTAAAAGCATGGGGCGCCACACAGCTGGCCTCTACAAAGCTTTCACAACTGTCCATTTTTTTTACATTTAAAAGGCAACGGCCTTGTTCTTCATTTATCCTCTTTAAAGCCTTCCTCTCAATTTCACCTCTTTCAATTCATCAACTTTTATCTCCGCATTTCAAAAACAAAAATTTACATTTCAAACCGGAGGATATTGTGGCTTGGACAGCGGCCGGGATGCCTGTTTTGTTTGATCAGGTTAAAAGACACCGATTCACATCCAAACATGAACTGTCATTTCTTTGATATGCCTTCAGATTCCTTTCCAAAGCCATATGTTATAGGAGATCATTCAGAGCTACAGAACAGAGTCAGTGTCAGCTATGAAATGTGCCATGCTTTTGATTATCAAATATGTACCATAAATTGTATATAGATTGTAGTTTTACAAAAGTCAATACATGTTGGAAAAGCCTGTGTTACGGGCTGTGTTCCCAGTGAGCCATATTATTGTCTTATTCATTAAATGTTACCATGCTGACTCACACCTGGGAGAAGACAACGACCTAATCACGACAAACTGCTGAGCTATTCATTTGTCACTATTGCAGATTATTCAAACAAGCAACACTTGGATTGGGCCAAATATTATAATCGTTTACCTCGTGAGAAAACACTTTGGTCAGGATTTTAAAATGTTTTTCCTAAAATTACCTTCCGTAAATGATTATCCCATTCAGGCTCGAGTGTTACTGCCTCTAAAATTACAGGATCAATTTTCCCTCCGAAACAGAAAGAAAACTCTGTATTGGGGTTTTGGATGGGAAAATAATGTCCTCTTTCAGATGATTACTTACTTCCACAACTGAAAAATGTATTACAGCATGCCACAGGATCTCTAATCACATCTCTGCTTATTTTGGTTGGTCTGGTCTTTTGTTTGCTGTGCCATTAGGCTGAGGTCACTGCTTACTGAAGACAGATGGACCGACCCCGGTGTTTATGAGCTGATAAATAAAAAGTTGTGCGCTACATTAGCTTGCATTTGATTTCTTATCAGCTTTGTTGATGGAGTCGTGTCAGTTAAAAGCGTACAGCACTAATGTTGTTAGCCCTCAAAACAAGTTTCGTATTACACTCTTCAGTCATTACAAACAAAAATGACTAAAAGGCTTCTGCTACTGCTCATCTGCCAAATATACATCATGGTTTCTGATCTTCATCTGATCATCTAGAGGAGTTTTACAGAACTGCACCGTGCCCAGCAGCGAGTTCCTCATTAATGATCACACTAGTCATAAACCTCATAATGGTACTCAGCAATGTCAATTTATTACCATCCTGTTCTGCAACATCAATAGAACATAATTAGTGACGGGCCTCTGCCCACAACATCAAATTAAGTGGGTCCAACCAGAAAGACTTACACCAGTTTGAACCTGCAATTAAAAGTTATGCGTTTTTTTATTTAGGTGGAAAATAGTTTTGACTTTTCATATCTTCTGTTAAAACTTAATGATCCTGCCAACAATACTTAAATATTTCAAAACTAACTTATTGACTGGTATGTGCAGAGAGGTTATGTTGGAAATAGAGTTGTCCGTGTCTCCAGCTAAGCAATTGAAGATGCTATCTCTTTAAAACTAAGCCATCAATAGGCCTTGTAGCAAATCTACCCGGATCAAGTACAGAGTCTTAAAACACTGTAGCTCTAAGAAACATTTTTTGTTTTTGATCTATTGTATTATATCTACGTGATCAACATCATAAACACTTTAAACAGACTTTAACAAACAAAAACCTTTTTATACACAACCAATGGTGTCACACATACTATTGATAATGGTTTTGTGAGCGTGTTTCATAAATAACTTAAGTGTGTAGTTTCTTACCTGCACATTTTCTCTGAGGTCAGTAGCCTCCCTGAGCGGCTGGGTAGAAGCTCTGAAGAGCTCGTCCACTACTTTGATCCCCGTGGTCTTGGTGGTTGTGTACTCTCGGGCCTTCCGGCCCTTCCTGACAGAAAGACCCCTCTTATGTGCCTTTCCTCCTCCCCGCCTGTTGGTGATGGCTACGTGGACAAACAGAGTGGTGTTGGGTAGGAACTCTCCCGTCAGAGATTGTAGCGGGACGTGTCTATAGCCTGGCTGTAGGCACTCAAATGGGATGGTATACTGGCCAATGAACTCATCTCCAATGTAATCGTCATCCAGCACCACAAAGCGCAGTACTGCAAGTTCTGGCAAATTGATCTGGAATTCAAAACTCTCATCAAAAATTGGGTTGTCACCATTCTGGGACACAGTCTTGGTTCTTTGCTCAGCACAGTCAGCTGGGATGCCGTGGATCTCCACATATATGTAGGGCTCCACCACATCACCCTTAGCTGCAGAGCCGCGAGGCTTCGGCAGATTCTGCCCACTGATGATCTTGATGTGAAGAAGCTGAGCCGACACCCCTGGCAGCGAGTCCCGAGCATTGGCACTGAAGTAGGACACCTCCTCCCTCATGATGGCCGGCCGCATAACATACCCACAGTTGCCATTCTGCCTGAACCAGCCTAGATTGAGATCCATCATCAGGCCTGGTGTCTGGTAGTTCATGGCCACAATCTGGCAGCCACACTTCCAGAAATCCTGGGGATTCATGTTGCTGGCATCGATTCTCATAGGTGTGGGATATACCCTGGAGAGAAAGCGCTTGTTATAGCAGACAAACTCCTCTGGGAACTCATTGGCAAATCTATTTGCATCAACCTCATTGAAGGAGCAAATCTCCCAGTATTTTTGGTCTCTCTTTGTGACCTCAAAGTCCCGGAACTGGACTGACTTGCAGAGAGATACAAGATCAGAGAGCTCCCTGCACAGTCTGAGTCTTCTGTAACCTAAGCCATTTAGCTGGTCCTTCTCATCAGCTCCCACTCTTCGAGACATTTCCAGACCCTCCTCCTCATCTGTCACATCACCCTCAGCGTCAGTACAGTTGGGCGGAAGCCTCTTGCCCTTAATGAGGATTTTACCTTTGAGTTTCTCAGGGGAGGGTAGGTAGTTTTCCTCCTTGTTTGGGGGTTCATTGAACAGCTTGTCTCCAAGAATCTTCTTCATGTGCTGTGCCATGACCCTTTGCTGGTGGATGCAGCAGTGGGTCACTAAGCAGAGGATCAGGGGATACTCGGAGCTCTCAAAAGCATACTGGTTTATGATATCCAGGACTTTAGAAAAAGCAAGATGTGAGGCTACGGAACTACCCACATACACCACTGGTTCATTATCAGGGCCGTCCCACACAATGACCTCAATGCTGCGACAGCCCATTCTTAGAGCTCGGATGTAGCTGCTGATGTCTGACGAACCCCAAAAATGATCTTCCAGAAGAGAGGCATTATGGGACGAGTTGATGTAGTAGTGGGACAGAGGCTGGGTCATGTCCTGGCACACACGTTTGTGCTGGGGGTCAAAGATGTGGCATTCGGAGGACAGGAGGTAGTGTGTGAAGCCGTCAATGGAGAGGTAGGCCCTCTCCCTACCTTCAGCGGATGGCTCAAATTTCTGAACAATATCCCTGCACATGTCCTCTGTCACACTTTCCACACCTTGCTCCACATCCACAAAGAGCATCAGATCTTTACTGTCCAGATACTCCTTGTTACTGGAGAACTGTACCAGTAGGAAGAAGATCTCTGGTCGTGTGCAGAGCTCACAGTAGGCCTCCACAAAGGTGTCCATGTTAATTGCCTCACCGTATTGGTCTTTAGCTTTTTGGAGTTCCTTGAACTTCAGCTCTATCCTTGACTCTTTCATTCCAGGGTTGAGCCCCTTGATTATCTGGGTGGCCCTGAACAGGTCTATGTGTCCTTCTTTTTCCATATCTGCAAGCTCAAACACTGAGCCAATCCAAGATGTTCGAAGACTCGGTTGGCTGGGTTCCACCATGTCCACGGTATGCCGGCCATAAGACACCAGATACCTCAGGCCCATCACCCAGGTGCTGACAACATCTGCTGTACTGGCTACCAAATCTAAGGACTCATAGTTATCCCCATAGATGATCGAGAAGGCACATTCATCAGGGAACTGATCTGAGAGACCATTGCTGCGCAGAACTGGTGTTTTCTTTCCCAAACGGACCTCCTTAATGCCCTTGATCTCCAGTTTTGCCTTCTCTGAATCTTTCTTGGATGGCTCCCAACGGAGCCAGTGCATGTCTGGATCCAGCAGGAAGTAACGATTGTACATGCGTGAGTTGGAGCGCACCTTCTTCATCTCACAACCCTCCATCATGAAGGCCATGCAAGCAGCTGTGCTGTTGATCTTGCGGTCACTTGGCATTGAGCTGAAGGAAACCGTTTTCTTCCTCACCTGCCTCAATTTGGATCCATCCTGGAAAAAAGAAAAGGGGTGGGGAGGGTTGGGGAAGAGAAGGATTTCTTGGTTACACATTGTATCTGATCTGCATCTTCGTATCTTGTATCTGAACAGTAGTGGACACAACATTGAGATTATAATATATAGAAGAGAAGAAAGTAGACTACACTTAGATAGATATATGCACATTTAATCCTAAAACAAAATTAATGTAAACACAAGCAGTTATGATGCTAAAATGTCCAGGGACATAATAAACAATTTACTTCTGGGAATGAGTACATTTTATTGACCTGCTGAATGCATAAATAGAATAGATTATATTAATGAGTTGTCACTAAACACCCAGTTCTCAAATGCTTAATGAAAATCTTCTTTTTCTTCCCAGCACTGAACCGACATGGTAGAGCCCATTTTATGGAGCTGGCCCACCATGGAGGATGAGCATGAGGGGTCTTCTTTGACATTACAATGGCAAAACAATTTACTTGTTATAATATATTCATATTATTAATCTCCATGTATAAGTATTGAGCTCATGTTTTAAATTGCACAACTTCATGTGTAGGCAGAGTAACTTCTGGGATTTTCCCTTGAGACAGATCGTAATATACAGTAAGGCATGACATCAGTTTCTTTTTAAAACAGGGCTGCTTGCTGTAATGATAGGGTTCAAAACTGTTCAAAAAACATTTCGGCTTGGCTCAAGTCACAATGGTTTCATCTCTCAAACAAATGTAAGGGCTTTCAAATCTGTTTCAAGTTACATTATAACTGCAAATGAAATGTGGTTAATTATTCATCCTGTGGCAACCTCTCATAAATATGTTTTTTTGCCAGCCAATTCCATTGTCACGATCAGTGGCAGACTCCAGGACAATATGGAACATTGGCGACGCCTAGTGGCCAAACGGGGGGGACTGGGACAAGGACTCATGTGGGTTAATGTGGGGTTTTGTTTGGAGGTACTCACCTGCGCTCTATCATGCGCCCTCACTTGATTACGGGCGCTCACCTGTTTCCAATCTGCTCGTTAGGAGAGTCATGTTCAGTGCCGGGGGAGTATAAGTACCAGTGTTGTTGCACTTGCTCTTCGCTGCAGTATTAGTCAATACATCTAGGCAAGTGAGTCTTTAGCCGAGTGCGGGCTATTCTGGTGTGGCGGTTCTCAGCCGCTTGTGGAGAGTGCTGACCGATATAGTCGTGAGTGAGTGAGCCGGTCTCCAGTTGTCTGTGGGTTTTGTCTACCTCTCTGATTACCCCTGCCGTGTATGGAACTATTTGTTTTTTGTAACCTTTTTGGATTTACCCTGCCGTGTATGGAACTATTTGTTTTTGCAACCTTTTTGGATTAACGCTGCCGTTGGTGGGACACTTTATGTTTGTAACCTTTTTGAAAGAACCCTGCAGTTGGTGAAACAATTTATTTTTGGGGAACCTTCTTGGATTAACGCTGTAGGCGGAACTATCATTTGTGAACTGTATCCTCTGAGTAGGAGTATCATTTGTTGGGATATCCTCTGTTGGAACACTGCTAATAAAACACCAACTTTGCAAGTCACCGCAACTGGGTCCTCGTCGCTCTCTTGCCAGCGCGCTGGCGTACGAAGCCAGCGTCCCGGGTTCAATTCCGGCCTGACATCCATAGACATTGAAATGTGAAATGTCTTTGGAAGCTTGACAATAAAGGCATAAGCCAAACTTGTGAAATAACTAAAACAGATGCACCACCTGCCATGGCTGAACTGTTGCAGCTTTTAGGTTGTGAGCCTAGCTGGCAGAAAGCAGACAGACAGCACTGCCCTATTTCTACACAAGGCTGTGGTTAGCTAGACAGACTGAATGCAGATGGCTTGGAAAATAGGCTTGTTGAATAATGCATGCCGCATAGATATAACAGTACATCAAAATACAAAACTAAACCAATCCACAAATTACTACAAAGCCTTTGAGACTATCCTGGTTAAAACTCAAAAAGAGGACACATTTTCTTTCAACAGAACTTTGGGTCACCCAATCTTAGTTTTCCAGCTTGTTACATGGCTGTTGATTGCTTTTAGTTTGAAGAAAGAAAAGCTAGAAAGGGCAGAGGACCCCAGGGCTACAAGAGGAGTGAGTATCTGCCTAAACCGGTCTGATGGATCTCCCTTGAGCATGTTCAACTCTAGTCGCAGTGAATCCCTCACGACCATCAATCTTCCACCTGAGGGTCCGAGCCAGATGACACCCGGCACCTCATTGCGATTAATGAGCACCACTTGATGCAAAGCCGAAGATATGACATGATCATCGCTCTTGTTTTACGACCTCCAGCTCTTTACCCTACGCTTAAATACTCAACATCGTATTTTACAAATCTGTAATCTGTAAAAGAGATTCCTGAATAATTTTTTAATGTGGATGCAAATACCTTTTGGACTTTCTAGTCAGTGGTCCGACACCAGATGGTGTGCTGTGGCCCGATGATGCTGGGACCACCCAGGTCTTACCGTTTGCTTATTATGTTAAAATACAGTTATTCAGGCATTAATGTTTCTCTCTCTCAATAAAGTATGTGCATGCTATTGTTGTGAGAGCCTATGACGAGACGCCCAGGCACATGGTGTTGCATGTGCCATCGCCAAGACGGTGAAGGTAAGGAAGGGAATTGTTGGTTCAGCTGTAGGATAATAAAATTCCAACTCTTTCATAGAGGTAACCTTGGAGTGTAAAGAACTTGTCAAGCAATTATCATGAGAGGCAGACAGAGCGCCGCATTGATGCTAATCCTATCGTTGTCTCATTTTGTCATGCTCTTGATTCCTCCAATAAATCATCCGCTCCAACACATCATAGGGCTTGTCGCGGAAGATAAATCTGGAGGCCGTAATCAAGAGATCACCATCCATCCATCCATCCATCCATTATCTGAACCGCTTATCCTCTTTAGGGTCGCGGGGATCACACTTCAATCTAAATGTCCTGCTGTTTTATTGCACTAGCATGCTAGAGAGAAAACTACAAGTTAACAACTCTTTTTTAAAGCAGTTCCAAAACTGGTTTGCAAAAATCAGTCACATGGACTCCTACATTGGGGACTACTGGGGAACTGGGGATGTGTGAAGAGAGCTCTGAGAGACAGAAAGCAGACTGAGCAAGTGGAAAGAGGGGGAGATCTGTTCATTCTTGATGGTTTCCAGGCCTTCTTTAGGGAAGTGCTGTCGCTACAGAGGGTCAAAGAGTGCACGGGTAATCTTGTGTCTCATTAACATGCCGTTACAATTGGCTGGCCAGCGAGGTGGGATGACATACTGCTCAGCTCCAGCCTCTCAATCACAACCAAGTAGGCAACATGTCTCTGTTAGGGGTCATTTTACACGCAGATGAAGATGTATTATATTAAGGGAATTTGAATGCAAAACCATAAGGCTGGTGATCTAGAGGTAAATTACCAATCACTTGTCTGTGTGTAGAGAGTACAGTATACGCTTATAAAATAAAGGTCAGGGCCACAAAAGAGAAAAGAAAAAAGCAAAGAAAATGTATTTATAATTCAGTGAAAATTGAAATTACCTTCCAACAATTCTTTTATTTCTGCCTTTGTATTTTCCTCAACTTCCCCTTGATCAGATGCACTTCAGTTCCACGTTCTCACCATTTACAGCCCCTGGGGTATTTCCTGGTAAAGATGTCAGTATTCTGTGTGTGTGTGTGTGTGTGTGTGTGTGTGTGTGTGTGTGTGTGTGTGTGTTCAAGTGCTTCTGGCTTGGCTGCCTGTTGCTGCAGTGATGTGTGGGTATTTCGGTAGTCCTCCACACCTCCCCCATGCCCTCTCCCGTGGAGACGCTGGTCGCCCCGGGCGGGGTCAAACACTCCCTGATGGAAGGGTGAAGCAGCCGGGCGCGGGCCAGGCTGCGAGACGAGCCCTCCAACATCATCTGAAGGGCAGCTGTGTGTCACACTCGCTTCACCTCCGGTCACTTTCGTCTCACCCTGATGCTCGGCATCTTGTGAGCATCTCACAGTTTGAGAGACTAAAGAGATGTGATACATCTTAGTCGATTATAAGCTGTCGTTATTAAACTGTCACTTTAAAATAAGGTTGTACTACGCTATTTAAAAATAGGTTACGGACCAGGGAGGCAATTAATGCAACATGAGCTCTCAGGTTGCCTGTTACAGCGTCCCACTGAGTGGAGTATTCCAAAATAATAAAACTCTTTAAAATAAAACAGCAGGGCACAATTGACAAGACATTTTCTTTGTATAATTCTAGAATCATTATCTTCCCAATGTTATGTTTACAGCGTGCCATCATCTAAAACCAATAAGCATATGGTTGGCTTCCCTGTACTCCCCAGCCTGCTGTGAGTCCTGGAATGCAGCACTATAAAAACGAATGCATGCTTCATCCCCGTAGGGTGTGTGTGTGTGTGTTTGTGTGGGTACGACACAAGCACCCCAACAAATACCCCCAAGGGCTTCCTCTGTCGCCTGACCTCTTGTTGGGTCAGAAAGCACAAGAAGAACTAACTACTAAGTGCCTGTTTTTGAACACATGGAGGATTGATCTCTCCACTACCTTCCTGTGGGACCCTGGACACACTTCCTCTTTCCCTGCCCACTGGCCAACTTCCTCCCCGTCCCACCAAACCTCAAACCATCCCACCCCGTCGTCACGGCTGGGCTTGCTGCCTGCCACTCACTAGTGCAGCTCCTATCATTTCCTATCTCGTCTCCATGAAGGGGTCTACGGAAAGCAGCCAGGCATGGCTCCGTTGCTCTCACCCACAGAGCTACTGTGTCATTTGTGAGTGTGTGCAATGTGAATCAGTGAATGAGGGGAGCGTGGGTAATGGAGAAAGGAGAATGGAGACCGAGGATGCAAAGCAGAGCCCTCTTGATGACGTGCGCTCCAGAGATGTGAGTCACAGTATGTCTGTTGTGTTTGCCTGCATGTGTGCCGGGGGATCATAGGATCAATGTCTATACACATATAGAACAGCCTGACAGACAGATAGTCACAGCTATGCCACATTACACATCAAATGCACAGATAAACATGTCAAAACTAAGAAATCAAGTACACAGAGACACCACAAGTACACTGGCTCACTGGGTTTTGATGGTAAACGTAATCGTCACAGGAGCCCTTTGTTCATTTGTGTAATTTCTTTTACAATTTCTGATTACTACAGTCAAGGACAACATATCTTCTCCCCTAATTATCAGATTAAAGATTTCCATCATAGTAGCTGTCCACCTTGTAGGTGTTGCCTGTCTGTATGAAAAATGAAGCAACAATGTCTGCAATGTTTTCCAATGTAATAATTCCTTCCAGCTCAGAGATGCTGGGATGTTGAATTCATTTGCACATGTGTAGCGTTGACGGTTGAGTCAAACCTTTCAGTCGAGAGTCAAACAACGTCATTTGCTCAATTTGGCTTGTGGATATCCAAGAGATGCTTGTGCGCACGTTCGCTAAGCCCCGCCCCCGCTGCTACTCCATCAAGCTGTCAGAGCCACTAGGGAGCCCACACTGTCACTAACTGCTCAACCGGAATAAATATTATAACATTTTTGAAAAAGCAAAAAAAGAAAGAAGCAGACTACAATATGAGGAAATATTCAGATGCCAATTCAGCATGAAAACAGCTTTTCCTTGAATCCTCTCAAACATTTTGGCTTTCCAACTATTGTCATGCAACAAAAGAGACAATGCAACAAGTGATGAATGAGGAATGAATTACTGCACAAACTAAGTGCACGAGTGACAATTATGTGCATTTTCTTTTTTTGGAAGGAACCCAACACCGTACCCTGCGGTAGAAGAGCTTGGCCTTTTGGCTGGAATGATTTCACAGCTCAGTGTGCTTGGATGAGGAAGGTGGGAGGTCATCACCAGACCCCCCCCGACCCCCTTCCTCAAGTCTGGGCTGCCCACCACTACCCCAAGGCACCGCACTTCCAACATCCAAGATGGTTACACAAACTGACATCTGAATCCTGCCACAGCTCAGGGCCGACAGAATTCAGCCTCTAACAGACTCTACTCCCTTAATCTGAAAAGAGTCATCGGTGGAGGGGGATGAAAGAGAGAGAGCGGAAGAGGATGTATGCTAAGATTGAGTGTGCAAGAAAGAGAGATAGAAGGAGCAATTGACATAAATTGAGCTTAATGCTAACATAATTTGTTGAGATGTTTTTGCGATGCTGTGCAACCTCAATGCCAATAAAGCTAATTAAATCAAATTGAAAACTAAATTCTCACAAAGGGAAAAGAGAGAGAAGAGGGATACAGAGATAAATACAATATTTCGCCGGTAACACGTCATTGTTTTCTGTCATGCTCATAAAGCGACTCCGAATTGAATACAGATTTTGGAAATAGGAGAGGCGAGGGAGGGATGGAGAGAATAAAGAGAGACAGATGAGGGAAAGAGAGTCAGGGGGAGAGAGAAGTGGGCCCTGTCACTGTTTGTCAGTGTAATCTCATGTGGGCGACTGCTTTAATTCCCACAGCGGTACCCTCAGCCGCACATCATGCAACTCATCGCACCGTCTTTGTGCAATTTTCGCAGAACACGAACATGATGTGTGAATAGCCGAGAAAATCGAACGCCTGAGAGGGGACGTGAGAATCTCTCGCGTCGGTCCACGTGCACGGATGGATACACATTTTCATCCACGTGGTCCACCGTGCACACCGCTACCTTGAATTTAAAGCCCGGGTTCTCTCTTTCTAAGTGTCATTCCCCAAGAGAACTCTGAACAACCTAAAGAGCACCAAGAATCTCACTAATCACCGGCCCGCAGAGAGCGTGGAACTCAATGCTATCGAGCCGTGCAACCACAGAACGGTGCTGCAGTCCGGATGATAACTCCGTCAAACGGCATTTGTCCTGAGACCACTCAATACATTTCATGACAAGATCTGTCATACATCATATTGCAGCTTTCCGGTTCATCGCACGTTCGAATGCACACCCATGTTGATCTCTCTTGTGGCTCCTCCATCACGCCGAACTCGTTCTCCCCAGCTGCTTTGCTCATGCTTTCCATCGCCCGTCATCCCCCAATGGGGCCAATTATTTTCCCACACAACCTCTTGCATAAGCTCAGTTCAGGTGAGTTTGAGCGTGTTCATGTGGGCATGCTTGTTGCTAAGCACGACGGGGAGAGGTAGACAGGGAGTGAGACGCACAGAGAGAGAGAGAGAGAGAGAGAGAGGGGGGGAGAGAGAGAGACGTTTTTCTTCTACAGGGTCAAGTCACATCAACTTCCTGTCTTGTCAGTCTGTGGTCATCCTCTTCCGTAGGCAAGGTGTCCACAGTTAATCTCAGCTCCCAGTCCTTTTAAGGGATTGTGTGTCTGTCAGGTCATGTCGGTAATTCTGCAGAAGCTGTGTTAAATAATAGCCGAATAATCCTGGTATACGGGAGGGGGTTGGGCACAGGAAGGGGCTTGTTTGTCCCAGGATTCCCTTTCAATCTCCAGATGAATGTACCCTGCACTGTTTCCCTGGGTTCAGCTGCACTCTTTTGAAGGTTGTTGAATCAACTCACATTACTGATTTATATCTCAAACCTCCTCCATTGACTATGCAAACTTTCTGCAAGCTTTGTGCCTCCATTGGGCTCCATTGCTAACATGAACATGGCACCGTGAGGAACTTCAGGTACAACTGTTCATGAAATGGCACCCTGGTGCTGTCAGGGGAAAATCTCCAAAAGCATCCAAAGGTTTTCGCTACTTAAAGCCCTTTGTTCATTTGTGTAATTTATTTTACAATTTCTGATTACTACAGTCAAAGACAACATATCTTCTCCCCTAATTATCAGATTAAAGATTTCCATCATAATAGCTGTCCACCTTGTAGGTGTTGCCTGTCTGTATGAAAAATGAAGCAACAATGTCTGCAATGGGACCTTTGCACATTGGTCCTTTAATCGGTGAAAGAGGCAGTTATAAGAAGAATCAATATTTTTAAATAACTTTAATCTTTTTATACAGAAGGAAGAAAAGTGCCAAGAGTGATTATTGCTAGCTTCTGTATAGGAATTAGTTCATAATTTTTTGTTGGTTAAATTCTGTGCAGAAAAACACATTTTAAAACAACTTTATTTAATCCGGGGAAAGAAGCTAAAACAAATCCATATCATGCATACTTAAAATAAAGGCATAAAATGTCCGAAATATATTCTAAACATAAAAAAAGGAACGTATGCTCTTATCTCGTGCAGCTTTGGGTGAGGGAGTCCAGGTATGTTACTTCGACCATCATGCATGAGGCTTTGGTGATTTACTCAATGTTCAATGTCCCAGCCCTGTGTCTCCTTCCATTATCTGCACTGCTTATATTCAGGGTCGTGGGGGGCTGGAGCCAATCCCAGCTGACATTGGGCGAAGGCGGGGTTCACCCTGGACTGGTCGGCAGTTTATCTCGGGGCTCATGTAGAGACATGCAGCCATGCACGCTCACACTCACAGCAAAGTGCAATTTATAGAGTCTTCAATTAGCCTGCATGTCATGACTGTGGGAGGAAGCCGGAGAACCCGGAGGGACCCCACGCTGTGCAAACTCCACACAGAAGGACCGCCCGGGATCGGGGATCGAACCCGGGTGAGGTAACAGTGCCAGCCACTACATCGTGGTGCAGCTCACAACTCTGTTTCCCTCCAACACAAATAAGATCAGCTGACAACAGTCTAGCTGTGTGCCAAGTCTCTCACAGCTACTGGAGGCACTCATCGACTCCTAACAGATAGAACTATGTTTAATCCTCCCTCGTGGTCTGCGTCGCTTTAATTAAGCGCTGTTGTCTGATCTCAAAGCATTCCTCTCATTGCCACTGTGTTTTGCTCATTTCCCCGCCGGATCCTTGTCCAAAGGGTGTGGTGTGTGACATTAAAGTGTGTTTGCCCGACATCCGACGATGAGCGATGAAAGGACGGTAGCTCCCGTCATCAGTCCCCCCCTCTCTCTTTATTGCTCGTCCTTACACTCTCTCTATTGTTTGCTCTCCCACTTTGTCTTACTGTCACTCAATCTCTGCGTCTCTTGGTTCCTGAATTGATTTTTTATCTTTTGTCTTACTCTCTCTGCATCTTTCTCTACATACATACACACACACAAATATATATATCTATAGCGCCAGACTAGATCTAGGTCAGACTTGCTGAATGTTTCTAACCTGTGGGAAATGATCTATCACTTGCTCAACAACATCTGACAGAGGCAGCTGTTTTGAACCTGCTCACATTGAAACGTCTGCTGAGCTTCGGGCGCTACAAAAGGGGAAGCAAGAGGAATTCTTATGGGTGCACACACACACACACACACACAGGATGTGAAAAATTTGCAGATTCTTTTCTGTGTCTTTGACTACAGACTACAGCTCACTTTGAACAGGAAGTGAGAATGTTGCAGTGGCTCTTATGTGCAAGCATACCAGATGTGGCCTTCCTCTGATCCACTTCCAATGAAACTTTGCACGGGACGTCTCTGAAGCGCCGACTATATATGCAGCCTTCGGTCCTCAGTGTTGCGGCGTGGCTGAGACTGACATGTTTATCACAGCCAGACAGCGGGAGCTGAAGATGAGCAGGAGGCTGATTAACAACAAATGTCACCCTGCCAGTCCGTGTGCCACACGTCTCCGCAGCGTTTACCCTCCACCTCAGACACAATGCTCGCATGAAATGACAGCCTGCCAAAGGATTAAAGACAACTATGCAAGAAAGAGGAAAATAAGAGAGATGCTATCTGTTCGGAGTAAAAAGAAGCAAAATGTGTTCGAACATCAAGTGCAATTGAAGGCGTCGATATGGGGTTTGCAAGTCTGAGCATGAAGGTCCCATGGCTATAAATAAAACCATTACAGGACAACGGGGGCCGCAAGTTTCCCGGAGCTCAGTCGCCGTCTCTCGCACACTGCGTCCCGGCGTCCTCGACGCTCCGGTCCGACAACGCGGCCGCGCGGCCGTAACCTTGACTGCCGTCTGCAATGCAGCGAACGGCGGGGAGAGAGGAGTGCTCCCCCGCCTGCCACCAGAGAGCTGTGCAGCTGCTGCAGTACAGGACACCTCTGCTACACTCCTCCCCCCTCCTCCCCCCTCCTCCCGCCTCCTCCAGCCTCCCCACGTCTCATCTTGCTTCACCCCCTCCCTCCTCTACTCTGAGCGGGACCAAAGAGTGGGGGGGAGATAAAGGGGGAGAAGCATCCTGCACTGTCCTCTGACAGATGTGCATTGTGCTGTTCATGGATCACCACACAAACGTGTATATACACACACACGCACACACAGACAACCACCACAGTCTGTCCTTGATAGCAGTTCTGTGTTGGTCTCCATCGCTTTTGAGGTACACATCGAACAGAAATTCACAAAGGGGGAAAAAACCACGAGATCTGTAATTGATGCCTCCAATTCTTGTGACGGAATTCTAAAAGAGGTTGTTTTCCCTTCTAAACCTCCTCGTGTACACCTACACACACACACACCTACACACACCTACACACACACACACACACACACTGCTGCATCATTGTAAAAACCCACACGTCTTTGTGGAGGTACACACCTGCCTCCTGGTGCAGCAAACTCACTCTCCGAACGCCCACCTCGTATGTATTTTAAACCTGCGGAGCTGAGAAGCTATTTAGATGCCGGTGCAGAGAAAGAGACGAGGGAGGCTAAAATTGGCAAATGTTCAGTGAAGTCCAGTCACCTGTGTGGGTGCAGAGGACTGTGTGTGGGCAGAGGAGCAGGCGAGCTTACTATAGCGCAGCACACATGGAGCCTTTGGTAAAGGCTATTGTTTTCTTCCAAACCCCCGTCTCTGCTCAGCGTTTGGCAAAAATAAGACTACATTTCTGAGCAAGCTTTGATCAATGATGCATTTTCTCTCTGACACATTCCACGCCTGCGTCCCTGAAGCCCACTCAACTCTATAAATAATCCCCGTGAGCCTGATCCTTGGCTGGGCTCCTTCTGTCTCGTCAAGAGGCTGGCACACCAGCGCCCGGGCCGTTCCAGAGGGGGGAACCACGCTGGTTTGGTATTTGCACCCGCTTCTCTTTGATCTGCAGCAGGATGAGCCTCTTCCCTGTGGTTCACTATTAGATAATCATTCTCCTTTGCACTTAATTGGTTAAGAACTCCAGTTAGAGGAAGGTAACTGAGTACATCTGCTCTTCATTTTCTAATTCTAATTAAAGGCGCATGCACTGTGTATGTATTTCCACTTCATACTACGTTAAAATAAGATGAGCCTGTAAACCACGATACCCAACCATATTAAATAATTAAAAGTCGCTCCACCTCAACCCACCACACTAGAATACTGCTTACACTTTAACACATCAGTAATAATAATCCAATTTTGTAATATAAAATAATACAGTTAACACTGCCAAGGGACATTCTGCACAATGAGTTATGTGATTATAATAATGTATCACTGTGATGTGTAATTGCTACTTTTGCTTGAGTGAAAGATACTCGTTCCAGCACTGGTTAAGGCAGACTGGTGATGACTGGTGGGAGCTGGGAGGGGATCTCGATGAACAACAGGTTCTTTCGTTCTCTCCCAGTGGTGGAGACGAACGTAGGACAAGTGAGGAAGCGGGTGTGATCGAGTAAACGCACGGCGGAGGCAGGGTGGAGGACACGGGGGTGGAATGGTTCAATGCTCCCACTTTGCAGAAGAGCTCGGGGTGAAGGTGACCTTTGAGAACCTGACTGACAGGACTGCAGGGAGGAAACAGGGCCATCATGAACGGACTGGGGCGTGATGGATTGATACGAGAGGTGGTCGATATGGACATGGGTGCATACTGGGTGACTCCTCAGGAAGGAAGAAGGCGGTTGACATGCAAGGGAAGGGCGAGGAGAACAACGGTTCCTATTTTTAGGCCTGGCCTCACTCCTCCACTGGGAAGAGGGGGAGTCAGGATTCCCTGCGAGAGGACTGAACGGCAGGAGGGGAGGTGAATGTGACGAGGCTGCGTAAGAAAGCCACGCTGATATCCAGGCTTCCATGCGAGCTGACCCAGTTTCACTAAAAAGCCCTGGCCGCCACGTTAAAGTGAATTCATGTCACCTGGCAAGGACATGATCTTGTTGCTGAAGGTCATGTGAAGGTGATGGAGAGGAGAGTGTCACCGCGACCGCCGTCATTTCTCATGCGTTCCCCTTTGAAAGCTGTCGTATTGAGGTGATGTGGAAAAAGAATACACTGGAAGTCCAATTCCCTTTGAGATGATGACTTTGCGTTCGTATGCCTTCTGTAACGCAGCCTTAAACAGACCGCCTGCACGAGCCTGTAGATCTACTTTGATCCCGACGGCACACACACTCCCACAGAGCTTCAGAGACGTCGTATCAAATGGAGAAGGCACCAAAATGAGTTTGAGAAGTGAGTGAAGTGAAGTTATGTTGGTCCTCCGCTGTGCTATCTCTTCATGCGGTCGACTTCACAGCTCCCCGTGCAGCACAAAGAACCCCGTTGGCTCTCGAGCAGCCGCTACAGGAGCGGCGGTTCTGGCAGCAGAACCACATCAGTGTCACAGGGAGGCCCGTCCGGGGATGGGCCCACAGCCCCTGTCATTACCCCTCTCTGTGGGGAGCCGGGCCTGGTGACACACCCCCGAGGTGGGGAACACTTCCCAGCTTCACTGCCCCCTTCTCCCATTCTCTAAACAACATTTGTGTTAAAAGTCGCGCAATCAGTCATCATGTATTAACGTCACTCGTTGCCAGCTTATGCCTTTACACAATTTTCCTTTCAGTAAAGAAATACAAATAATCCATGTCTTGATCGGGTAAAGTAATCCAGTTGGAGAATAGAGATTTGTGAGGTAGAGCTTACAATTATGCAAAATTACAGCAATTCGTCCTCATTATCATTATGTCCATGATATTAGCTTTGTGCTGAGAATAAAGGACAATTGCCACAAGACCATCAGGAGTTCTGCTGGAGGCATTAACCCTTTCAAAATAAAGCGTACTTCACCAACTTAAACAACCCCTTCATGTACAGTTCCCAAGGCTCTTCAACCTTCCCTCTCACCACCACCACCACAAAGAACAAACCCGACAGCAAAACAGGAAGTGACTCATTGCAATTGCCATATAGGCCATAATACTGCATCTTTTTAGGGTTACTACATAAAAGATATTACTTAACGCAGTATGTTAGCCATTCAGACATATCACAGGCAGTCTGTACTGATGGCTAGTTTAAAGACACAGTTTATGAGTATGGCTGTGTATTTCTCCAGGGATTGAGCGTATAGAGGCTTTCACAGTATTTCTACTGTGTATCACAAAGAACTGTTTTGCAATCAAAACGATATGAAAATTGCACTTCCTACAATATGGGACATGTATCATTCTTTAGAGATGGGACATTAAATCCTGAATCAGCGCACATCAATGGTGGCCTTATTTCAATGGTACACAATATGCCCAAAGTCACAGCATTACTCACATCTCTCCAAGGACAAAACAGGCTTTTGTTGGGCATTTGCTTAATTATGGAGAGAGAGAAAAAGTGCAGTGTGGTACTCAATGCCCTTCAAAAGGGGAAAATAAAAATCCCACTGCGGAGTGGCTGCTGCGACATACCAGGCTGGAGTGTGTGGGTGTTACAAGGGCATGGAGGAGGAACCAGGGTCAGAACAACTGTTGAAGGCTTTGGGATGGTGGGGGTGGGAGGGGGGATAAGCAATGTCCCCCTGCAGTTATACATCCAGCTCAACCGGGCTTACGATAAAGTCAAAAAGTATATATATTGATTGGTTGTATGGAAAAACAAGTAGTGAAGAAGTCTTCTATCTAAAGAAACACACCCCTCTTACGGGACAGATGGCTTTGTAGCCGATTCTGCTTCCCTGTGACATGAAAGATCTTCTCCAGTTTAGTAAGCGCAGCATCTGAGGCTGAACCACCGGACAGGCGCATGCTGTGGGGATCCCACCGGACACTCCTCTCCTCATCCCTCTGTTCTCCCTGACCCCTCCCTCCTTTTGGCATCTCTTTCCCAGGTCTGAACAGACTCATCTGCAGGGCGCTCAGTCCTCACCAGAGCTAAGCATGAGCATCATTTGTGTCTTTGTGACTTCCCTCCGCCTGCGATGTTCCCTAGAAGTTGTTCAATCACCGAGTGGAAGCCCCTTTGTCACTTCCTGTACAAAGAGCCTATTGTCATATAACATGCAGCATCTGTGAGCATCCTGGCTGATTTACTGCACTCATTAAGGACCACGGCAGCACCCGCTCTGCACCGCTCCACTGTACAGGCTCCGTGTGCAGGAGGGATTGAACCGCCGTGCTGCAGCGAGGTGATAATGAGAACACTGAAAGTTTCACCACAAGGTTGCAGTGGATGTTGGGAAGAGGCGCAGGGCTTCTTCCATTGCTTTTATCTCCAGTGTTACGCTCCACACATACATGTTAATAACTTCCCTTTAGATCTCTGTTTGCATTGGGAGGGCACCTGAAGGACAAGAGGTGTCACACACACACACACACACACACACACACACACACACACACACACACACACACACACACCATAATGCAAATTCTCAGCAGATAATCAAATCAAACGTAAAGGAGATAGGAAAAAACATCCCGCTGCATAATCCTATGGGATTGTCATCAGCGGGCAAACATAATGTTGTGATGCTCATCGCTTCTTCTGGGACAAATTTAGCTGGTTTTCAAAAAGACAGGAAGCGAACACCACATACATACATGTAGACATAACTACGTTTCATATAGTTTGTATACCAGAGGAGCAGAGGGTAGCTGCTCACTAAACTCTTCCATTGACTTCACATATGCCTCCTGTGCACATCAGCTTCATCTGCATGCCGTCCCTCTCACACACACACACACACACACACACACACACACACACACACACACACACACACACACACATTTCGTTTCATGAGCGACGCAGTGCGCAGTGTTGTCATGTCCCATACGTTTGAACCGAGATTACGATCAACTCACAATGTCTGGCGTACGAGTAATTGAAATTCATCAGCGGTGACCTTTTTTCAGGGAAACTAAGCAGAGCTGCCTTCAGCATATTTATTTTAATCACAAACCTGTCTTTGACAGATAACAGGGGAATTATGAGCAGGAAAAGGAAGCAAAAACTAGATACTATTTTTATTTATTTTTGAACATATTGTCAACACAGTAATTAAATGATAATTCATGGGGTGATTCTGACATGGTTTTCCAGGCTAATGTTGGGGAGCGGAGCAGCAGACAGCAGAACTCATGAGGTGATGAATGAACAAGCTTTGTTCCACATGGCGGCAGGCAGAGTTTTTGAATGATTTACATCTAAATGCAAAGTGAAATGTCAAATGAGAGCATTTTAAACCACTTTTTTTTGCCTAAAAGGGAAACCGAATCGAATATGCTGTGTATGGGAGCGTTTCCTCTGGCTGGAGCTGCAGCTGCTCCGGTCCTTCCCAAATTACACGGTCAGGTAAACAGAGAGGAACCTCGATTTGGGGAATCCCTCCATCCTGCTCAACCCATCAAAGCCCAGATGCAGGCATCACAAGGGCTAATGCGAAACACATGGGAACCTATCTGAAACTGTACTTTCAAGATGAAATAATGGGGTGAATAGAGCAGAGAAGCCTTTTGAGATGAAGCTGAGTTGAAGAAGCTCAGCCGATTGACATTTATACAACTAGATAAAGAGCTAACATGGTTTTATGCAGACTAAGAAGCCTGCATGCCCACCGCTATCTTTACAAAATGTTGTCAAACTGGAATCAACACCTTTTTTTCACCTGTTTCTCTCAGAGGCTTCACAGCGTCACAACATACAACAAGGATGGGTTGTTGGCCTAAATAAAGCTAAAGGTGGAAGTCCTTTCTGACGGCAGATAGGTTGTCTTACTGGTGTAACTTTTTGACATTCATGAGTAATATCATTAGCAATGGCTCTGCAAAGTGGAAATACAATCTGATGTATCTTATATTCAGGGCAGCAAGCGGCCTCCCGAGAAATGAATGCTTCTCAAGATGAGTGACAATCAGGTCGCTCCTCAGCTGAAGCCGAGGAAGGCAGAACCTGTGATGTAGCTTTAAAGTAATCTGCTGAGAATAAGTGAAAACGCTGATGTCCCAGCAAGAACAAGGTCTGAACTGCATGCACTCAAGTCATCGAGCAGCAATATGGGGGATGATCTGTTAACTCGGGGCACATGGGAAGTGGCCTCTCCTTAGAATTTGATTAAAATAGATAATATATGGCCGAGACCTCCTCTTCGTACACTGGTCGTTGTTCACAGCCTGATTAACAACTTCAGATGTGAGAATAGTTGAAAGTCGACGTCTACGGCCAGATTGTATGTAACCAGTTTAAGAGAGATTGCGTGTTTCGCTCAAACGGGATTGGTCGATACGACTCAGACTTCAAACAGAACACAAATAGAAACCAGAACAGATATATGTTTATGGAGATTATGAGAGCAGTATGTAGTTTCTCATCAAAAAAAAAGGAAAAACCTGCAACCTAACCAGTAAATATAAAGGTTGATCTTTCATTGATGATATTTTGTTTCTTCCCGGCTGATGAACTAATCTGGACTTTTGTGATACCTTGTTACTGTACAAATTCATTTCTACAGTACCTTTGTGTGTCATATCTCATGTCCGACATGCATACTGAGGGCATATTTAACTGTACGGCCACTCCAACCCTGTGATTTTAGACTAATAATATACCGCAATTTGCTCGTATTGCTTCAAATATTCATTAATTTGACATGTAGAGAGAAATGTACAAAAGAGGTTAATAGAGTGACCTGGTTGCGTGGCAACTCAGCAATGCCTTTCATGTGTTAATTTACACTCAAAGAAGGTCAGCGACTCGAGAGCCAACAGGAAAACGAACGTCGGGACATGTTGAAACATACGTCAGAAAGAAGCATTCCCTGCCTCAACCTTTAATGAACCCGTTGTACTTTACCGTATATCACTTTGAATCTATGTTCAAATATGTGTGTATCCACGTAACCCTCGAGTCACCAGGTTAAAGCATCACTGTGATTAAAATCTCTCCCGGTAGCTTCATTCAGCATTTCATATTTGCTCCACATTCCCCGTGAGGATTATGTTCATATGCATCCTGATTCAACATGGAAATGAAAAGTATTCTATGGGGACATAGCTGTGGATGATGAGCATCAAGCAGGAAAAAAAGATGTGTTATGAGACAACCGGGGGAGGGGGGGAGATGGGGGGGGGGGGGGGGCTGCCCACTCACTGAGCCCAGTACATTCAGTCCCTGAGCTGAGCAGAGGAGGTCTCAAGGACACCAGTCTAAGCGTACACCACCGGTGCATGAGGAAAAACAATGGACCCGGCGGAGTGAGTCATCCTGTTTTAACTCTGTCCAAAGCAGTGTGTAAATGCAGGGGGGGGGGGATCGATACACCGGCCGGTTGATGGGAGTGTGAGAGAAGGTGAGGGGCGCTGTGGGGGTCTGCTGGTGCGTTATCCGGCACCGTGCGTGGCTCCTTCTGAAGGTGTCAAAGGACGGAGTACTGCAAAAAGCAGCGGGGGGGATGCAGAGACACAAAGAAATAGGCCAAACGGGTAAAAAGGAAAAACGAAATCACACTCTGGATGTTGTCGTCAATCTGCAGTCTGCACGCACACAGTTCTTTCACATTGCGTTGCATCACGGAGGACGGAGGGCGGACGGGGCGGTGGAAAGCTGCCTTTAGAGGCGTTCAACAGCAGCAAGGGCATTAGTGCACTTATAGACTCTCCAACTCTCAGTGTTGCTTTCCCTTCGAGTGCTGAGTCAGCGTGATGCAAGCGCGCAGAGCTTACAGCGAGATTCACCCGAGCCTGTGCAGTATCACATCAGTTGGTGGAACAGTATCCATCACCGGCCTCAGAACATGCAGGATCCCTGTTTGTCATGTGGGCCCAGCTCCAGATGTTTCGGGGCTCTCTTTCCCAGAAGACCTCGCCCTCCACCCCCCTCACCACGTCCCTCCGAAACAAAGCCATACCTTATGAGGCATTACCTCGCAGATGTCTGTCTTCCCTTCTTTCTCTCTCTCCCCCCCCCTCTCTCTCTCTCTCTCACACACACAAACATGCACACATAAATACAGCCGACTCGCCACTTTTTCCGGCTGATTGTTCAGCTTTCAGCTTCTGCTTTTTTTAAGTGAAGAGAATACAATTTCCAGCGGCACATCCTCTTTCACTTTCTGTCATGCACTTAAACCAGTCAAAGCTGGAACTAGACCTGCACGAAGAAGAAAAAAAGCTCTCGCATCACGAAACCAATGGGAAAAGTTAAATTTAGTCAAGGATGTTATGCAGACATGATAACCTTAGTTTGCTCTGGCTTCAGTAGCGCCTGACACCACCATCATGAAGAGCATGGAGGAGGCTGAGGCCTGACGAGGATTATGGGTAATGTTGCAGGCTGTTTTATCACCACCTCAGTGATGATACAACAGCACACACCCAGCCGGCTTGATGCAGATTCAAATCAACAGCAGAAATTATTTTGATGGATGACCAAAGTGGGAAATCACTGGTTGAGCCAGTCGAGTGGAGTTGATGAGAACTTTGACACATTGGATGTTTGACGAGAGGCGGGAAAATATACGTCTCTTTAAGAGAGATGTTTCTCATTGATATGTGCTATATCGCTTAATATGCACTCTCAGAGAGAAATGTAAAGACAATGTAAAATAAATAAAAACGCAGATGTGTGTATACACAATATGTCCAGCTGCTTTCACGCCATTATTCCATAAGACCCCTTTTACAAGATTCTCATTTTAAAACGAGACAGCTGGAAACAACCGCAGCCAGCAATCTAACTGTAAAGAAAGGAATCTGTGTGTGTGTGTGTGTGTGTGTGTGTGTGTGTGTGTGTGTGTGTGTGTGTGTGTGTGTGTGTGTGTGTGTGTGTGTGTGTGTGTGTGTGTGTGTGTGTGTGTGTGTCTGTGTGTGTCTATGCATGCCCGTCACATATCTCCAGAGCAGTGCAACCCATCTCCTTCACGCGAGGCTGGTGGATTGCTGGGGACCCAAGGGCACGCGGTAATGTGATGTGGACACGCTCAGTGTGTGATCAACTTTGACTAAACAAGCGAACAGGGGAGCAGCAGCGGGGGCGGGGCTAACCCTAACGACTTTTAACAAACTCATGTCCCTCATGTGAGCTACATTAGCAAGCTGTTAATCGAATGTGCACCACAACAGTTGTCAACAGCTGCAAAACCAACAGCTGTGGGCCAGAAATGAGGAAGAAATACTTGTGTTTCCCTCAGTATATATATATATATATATATATATATATATAGAGAGAGAGAGAGAGAGATTTATATCTAAATAAATATATATATATATATATATATAGAGAGAGAGATTTATATCTAAATATATATATATATATATATAGAGAGAGAGAGAGAGAGAGACAGAGAGAGAGAGAGATTTATATTTAAATATATATATATATATATATATATATAGAGAGAGAGAGAGAGATTTATATCTAAATATATATATATATATATATATAGAGAGAGAGAGAGAGAGATTTATATCTAAATATATATATATATATATATATATATATAGAGAGAGAGAGAGACAGATAGAGAGAGAGATTTATATTTAAATATATATATAGAGAGAGAGACAGAGAGAGAGAGAGATTTATATCAATATATATATATATATAGAGAGAGAGAGAGATATTTATCTATATCTATCTATAGATAGATATATATAGATATAGTTATGTTCTTAGTGTGTATGTTTATCAAAAGATTTACAATATATATATATATATTAATCTGCCTCTTACATACAATAAATAGTATTGAATGGTATTGCTGAAGCCGGGGCCCTGTCGGGTGCGTGGCTCCTCAGGCCCCTCAGGCTCCTCAGGCCCCTCAGGCCCCTCAGGCCCCTCAGGCCCCTCAGGCTCCTCAGGCCCCTCAGGCCCCTCAGGCCCCTCAGGCTCCTCAGGCCCCTCAGGCTCCTCAGGCTCCTCAGGCCCCTCAGGCCCCTCAGGCCCCTCAGGCCCCTCAGGCTCCTCAGGCCCCTCGTGTGGGGGCTGCAGGAATACTACCTTCCTTTACCGCACGGCAATAACACACCTCCACAGTGCAGGCCTGTTTCTCAATTCATCCAGTCAAGAGCTCCATCAATAAGGGATGTAGCAATTGACCTGATACGACAAGCACGCTAATGGCCCGACATACATGACAGCCAAAACACACAGGCAGGCCAACACAATGCCACATCCACGCTGTCGATCACAACTCCCGTCAGCCTGCAATCAATACCTGAAGTGGGGGAGGAGGTCGGGAAGGTGCTTGGCGTGGGCCGGGCTGGAAGATGCTCATGACTGATAGCTGGCCGCGAGGTTCCTATATCACCGACTCTGGGAAATATGATCCTCCCTCCTCCCCACCTCTATCTCGATCTTGTCTGGCAGTGACTTGGAACGTGGGAGGGAGGGGCCGCCGGGAGAGGGGGGAGGAGCAGCACATCCTCTTACAAGGACAAACTCCTGGGCGGACAGGAAAGCATTTAACAGCATTAGCAAACAGTACACGTGTGCGTGTCTGTGTGCGTGTCTGTGTGCGTGTCCGTGCGTGTGTGTGTGTGTGCGTGTGTGTGGTCAAATGTATGCTTGTAGCCTGAAGTTGCCGTGGCATATGCAGTTTGGCCTTCACCTGTGTTCCACTCCAGTGCTCCTAACAGCGCTGATTGTTAATCGGATCTCTGCGCAGTAATCTAATGGCACCTGGCCGGCCTCAAGATTTAGAGGATGTCAAGCCTCCTGCTCCACCCTCAACTTCTTCTCCGCCTCCTTCCTATTTTCTTCCTCTGCTATCCAAACTGTATCTTGTAGACGCCCCTGACACCCTCCAGCTCTCACCTTGACCTCTCCATATTGGTGCCAATGTGCTTCCTATCTTCGGTTCTTCTCTATCCAGCTGTTGTTTCTCGTTCCATCACTGTATTTCTTCCCCTCACGACTTCCCTGCGTCCTTCGCCAGACCTCCTTTTCTCATCCTTTCATCTCCTCTCTTTTCCTCCCGTCCCTCAGCTCTTTGAAAGCAGGCTGCGACGCAAACAAACACACACACACACACACACACACACGCAATATGGGTCTAGGTCTCTGGAATCGGCGCTGTAAGTGGCAGGTAGGAGAGAGGCTGCACCACAGGGGTTGGCGCGTGACTTGTCACACACACACACACACACACACACACACACACACACACACTGTACCTTACAGCCACAAGCGATGTAAACAAATGAGGAAACGCACACCTGTTCCCCACGCTTAAGCACACATGCACATATGTGAGCAGCGTGAGGATCTGTGAATACAGTGTGAATGCTAATGAACGGAGGTGATGGAGATGACTGCATGACGTGGATTGCTGCTCTGTCTTTTCTCGTTCTCTAGATCCAGTCGCTACGTTAAGCGGATCCCGGTTCCACATTTTCCGTGCGCCCCTCCCTCCTGACCTGCAGCTGACCCCCATCACCTGATCTCGCTCGCCCACCAGCACACTCGTTCTCTTCTCTGCAGCTTGTTCCCATCCATTCCTCCTATGAGCCCGGCTGGATTCCTTCAGCTGCTTTCCTTGATTGCTACCTGGCTATTGACTTTTGGGTAAAACTGAACATTTTACTTCATTTGGTAACAACATTCTGATCTCAGCTCAGCTGCAGTCATCGGAGGAGCATGAAGTGGAGCATCTATTCTCTCAATAATTCATTCTTTTACTGATTTAGGAGATGAGGGTGCTCTATTTGCCTTCAAGGCCTACTTTGCTTACTTTGTCCAGTTCCCTGCCGATGATGACCTCAATGAGTCACTCAAGATTCAAAGTTTTATTTTAATAAATAGAAACTACAAAAGGAAATCCTTAATTTGCCGTACACTTTGATTGCCTTGCATTGAAAGAGACGATAAAGGTTATGTGTAGCTCTCCTCTGTGTCTGCTGAGAGAAGGGCTTTTCTGCTGATGTGGATCCTAATTGGTTGTGGAGGATATTCACTCTGCATGTTGGGTAAACAATTAGCGTAAAGCGTGTGACTTGAATAAAACTGTGAAAACCTAATTAGAAAAAAAGGGAAGGGAAATTTGGCAGAGAACAAAATGAAAAAAAGCATATGCAGACAGTTAACTGCCACCCGGTCCCTTCCTCAGCGAGTGCTTCAGATATTAAACCAAGAAAAACAAAGAAAGAGAAACCTGCCATTGCATTATAGCTTCGACGTCAAATAATAAAAAAAGAGAATTGCATATTTGTAAACAGTTCATTGGTTTGCTGATAACTATTTTGATCATCAAATCATAATCAAATCATTGTTTCCTGTCATTTCTGGCAAGCAACAATGGTTGACTTTGAGTTTCTCAAATGGGAAGATGTATTTTATCTTAACTTGAGTTATTGATAATAATAACCCATTGTGCAACTAATACATTGTGGCGGTGGTCGCTCAATAAAGAAGAACCATGTCCTTCAGAACAGAGGAACTATAATCACGCATACACACACACACACACACACACGCGTATGGTCCAGCATGCTGTAAATACACACTTACACTATTTTGTTTTGGTCTGACAAACCAGTTATTTCCCTTCACTTCAAAATGGCGCCGCACATTCGTGAGCGTCTCTGGAGCCCAGCGCTCCTCGCGCGGGCTGCATTTTTCTGTTTGAAACAAGTGGCGAGAACGCCGCCTTTTGTCTTCCCGAACCTCTCGTGAGAGACGAGGCTGCACTCTGCTCAGGCTGGGCGGCCGTGGGGCTTCGCTGAGGCGTGCACATCCAAAATGTATGGCTTCGCTCTTCGCTCCCTCCCTCCGTCGGCGCCTCACTTCCCCGTCTCCCTCCGCATCCTCCTGCTTCGTGACTGCAGTCCTCGCCGTTCAGGGTTACAGCCGACCGAAAGGTGCTAATGGCCTCGAGCTGTTGCTCCTCTTCCATCCCTCTGTCTTTTATTGCCCCCATGTTTTTGACCGACTCTCCTCCTCCGCTTCCTCCGTTCTCTCCATTGGTGAGCAGCAATCATCAGAGACGTCTGCCCTTTGATCTGCATGTTATTCCCTCACAGCTACAGGTTCCCCTGTGTTTCCAGTTCTGTATGCCGTGATAAGCATATTTAGAGTGGAATTCTCGAAGGGCATTTCCCAAAAAGTTGAACTAATCCTCTACAGATATGCCCCGTACTCAATGTCTTTTGTTTACTTGTGTTCTTTAAAGGTACTTTAAAGTGTTTTCATCCGCTAAAGGGAACAACCTTCAGAATAATCAATGGAACTTGATTGTGAACCTTTTCACCGTAAACCGTGGTGACCAGCGTCGTCTTGCAATGACCTTTGTTTGAAAAGATCTGGTTACAATCAAATAGATCTGAAGCAAAATGAAGAGCCTCGCTCTGAACAACTATGACGAGCATGAAGTTGATTATTCTCGTTATATAACCCTATCCGACTACAGCAGCTATAAATGATCCGACCGGATCAATGGTGATCTCTTAATTAGTTAGATTGAGATTCTTATTTCTGGCGCATGCTGTGCCCCCACCCCCCCCCCCCACACACACACACACCTCTCGCTGCCCGCCAACCCGCTGACAATCAAGCTACACATTGACCTTAATTCTGCCTGATTACCAAACAGACTTCCCTGTTGCATGAGTGTCTGACCTTTTCACACAATCATGCACTCAAAGTTCCACTTTGCTCGTCTGTGTACATCCACACACACACACACACACACACACACACACACACACATGCTTCCATCTAAAAAAGGCCCATAACGGGGGCTCCTCACACACACTGTAAGGCTGCTGACAAACAGGTCACCCTGTGCTGAGTGCTTGTTCCCACTTACCCTGACTGACCCGCTCTCTTCGGTCTAATTAGAAGCTGACATTGTGCACGGTGTCCTCGTGGAAAAGACGCCTTGGCGCCAGGAACCTGTTACATTTATTTGCCATGTTTTTGTCCATTAAGTACAAATTACATTTCAGTGTTTTGATTAATTTCCTTCGCTGCATTTCAGAATGAATCTAGAGCTGTAGTTGCATTACATTTCATTTAGCTGACGCTTTTATCCAAAGCGACTTACATGCTATACAGTAGACGGTGAGCTATGAGGGTTAAGTGTATTGCTCAAGGACACATCGACATGGACTAGCAGAGCCGGGGATCGAACCACCGCTCCTCAGATAGTAAGACGGACCTGCTAACCACTGAACCACATGGATGGATGGATGGATGGATGGATGGATGGATGGATAGATGGATAGATGGATGGGTGGATGGATGGATGGATGGATGGATGGATGGATGGATGGATGGATGGATGGATGGATGGATGGATGGATGGATGGATGGATGGATGGATGGATGGATGGATGGATAGATGGATAGATGGATGGGTGGATAGATGGATGGATGGATGGATGGATGGATGGATGGATGGATGGATGGATGGATGGATGGATAGATGGATGGATGGAAAAATGGATGAAGGATGGATGGATGGATGGATGGAAAAATGGATGATGGATGGATGGATGGATGGATGGATGGATGGATGGATGGATGGATGGATGGATGGATGGATGGATGGATGGATGGATGGATGGATGGATGGATGGATGGATGGATGGATGGGTGGATGGGTGGATGGGTGGATGGATGTTGCTTCAGTGCAGTCAGGGCTCAACCAGGAAGAGGTTGTTGTGTTCTCTGGTGGAACATGAGGGGATGGGGTGAACCGCAGGGATTCAACTGTTCTAAAAGCATTTTCACCACTATTTCTTTGACATCGGTGTATCGACCCTTCCCTGACTCATTTTTCCTCTTGCTGTGAGGGAAAAACGCTGTTTGCTCCTCGCTAAGAGGCCCAGCTGGAGCTGCAGCAGCCGGAGAAGCAGAAATAAATAGAGGTGGTGGAAATAATATTCATTCCAGTTTAGCATCCAGAGAGCGCCGACCGTCTTACTGTGTTGCACTCGAGCATGCAGCGGCAGGTTGTGGTTGAGTCCCACGCTATTTTTGTTTTTTTTACTTTACTTTGATACACACATGCACCACACTGCAAATCTTCCCCTTTTTGTTTTTTAGAGAGATGTCCCTTTATTTCCACGGGCAACATCCACTACCCTCCTCTCCATCATCCCGGCCTCTTGCTCTGCTCCCTCTCTCATCTCTCCAGCTCACTGCGCAGCATCACATCAGACTGTAGCGAGTGGATAAAGACACATGCAATGCAACAAAACACATAGAGTCCCTCAATCCAAAGTAACAGCCAAGCCCAGCCTCCTCCCCGTTCACACACAAACTGTATATGTTCAGAGAAAACATAAATACACAAGCTGATAGGCAGAACATTGGGGTCCGGTGGAAAGGAAGCGGGGATTGCATGAGAGCCCTCGAGCCCTCATGAGCGCGGCGATTGGCCTCCAGGATGAGACTAGGCCTCCTCCCCGGTAACTACCAACACACAGTACAGCAAACATAAATAAACCATCTCGACAGATGCCGCGTGAGAACCGATGAAAAACACACAGACACAGAGCTCTCCTCGCTGAGCTGAAAACACACTTGTAGAACGTGAAGAGAAGTGATTGACTGAAGGCCCGAAGAATGTATTGTAAATAATGCATGATCTGTTTAAGCCACAGGGAAACAAGCCGATGCCGCAAAGGAAAAGCGAGATGCGACGGTGGAATGTGTGAGCGGCTTGCCCGTGCTTGCACTGTAACCTGCGAAAAAGACACTATGGCACATTCCCCAGAGGCATCAGAAGCCAGTTCAACGTCTAGAAAACAAACCTGGCAGGAACATCTGTGCATAACTTGGATCCTCCAGGGGATTCATTACAAAAAATATATAAAAAAAACCTGAAATGTGTTCTGTGGAAGGGGAAAGTCTGACGTGAGAGGTTTGAGGCAGCTTGGGTTCCATCTCTTGCTCAGCCTGTGTAGGTGTTGCAGTTTGAGGATGGCTCATCAATAAAAAGGGCACAAGAGATTTTGTTAAATGTGCGGGCGGCACGCCACAACTACCGGTAAATTAGAAAGGAGGGAGAAAAGAGCTCGACCTAAATGAATCATCCGTTTCCTTTTACTGCCGAGGTTGAATTCTGACCACGCGGTGAGGTACATCCAAATACACAAAAATTCCAAAAAGGGCCAATCATCGAATCACACGAGCCACTTCAGTTGTCCCTTCCCGATCACATACACACTCAGCTTCTGCGGCTAGAAAGCCCAAAATGTCCTCGTCTTACGCCATCTGTGTCGGGGCAAAGAGAAAAAAAGACACCATCTGTGAATGCCTGGCACGGCCTGCGTACCGGTGGCTGTCATCAACCCCGGTGGTAAAAAGACGACGCGTACACACACACGCTGGCCCACGATGCTCATCAGCAGCACAACTCACCATGAAGCCTGAGAGCCAGAAGATGCTTCTGAATACCAAAGGTCAAAGGTTATTTTCAGAACGGTGACTGTATAAATGAACCTGACCACGTGAGGTATTTCTGTGAGTTGTTTTCTCTATGATGCATAATGCACTGTGCACTTTGCATCAAGGGACAGTCTACAGCTGCTGATACAATACCGAGGGTTATGGATCAAGACCAAAACAACGAATAAAGTCTATTAAAGGACATAATAATATGAAAACAAGACTATAAATAGAACGAGATATTCAATGTCTGCTGTCAGTGTTTGATGAGCTACGTTACACATGTCAGTACCAAATAAGTGTTGAGGTTTGACACCCGGCACTGCTCGATACGTGACTGAAAGCTGCAAACTGATCCCAAGATAAACTCACTGTGATGAACACTGCGTATGAACAACACACAACTAAAAGACTCAGCAGGCGGCTCTGCTTTGTGGAGCTCAAAACAGAAAGCGCTTTGTGTCGTTCACCTCTAGAAGATCTGGCCCGCCATTATGAAAGTCTAGGAATAAGCGGATGTCCTCGGTTGGCTGGGTCGTGACACGGTGCGAGGTCAGTGAAGAAAAGATGAAAGCAAAGCGGAGCAGACACAAGAAGCCGAGGGAGGCAGCGAGCGGCCAGAGAGCAGGAGGAAGCCAGAGCTATTTGGGTTTCAACAAGAGAAGTCTCCACTCAAACCTGTGGAAGCTCCACCCTCCTCACACAACCTTACCCTCTTGCATAACCGCTGCATTTGACCTGCGGCGAAACTACCGGAAATGAAGTGAAGCCGTTATGTGCTTTCAGTTAAAAAGAAAAGAGATAACTGGGCCTAGCGATCAATATTTTTGATTTATTTTTCCTGCAGGGGAACTGTTGTTGGCCGAGATTCAGCCAGGAACACACTGATGAAGGCCTGCGTGTCTGCACACACACACACACACACACACACACACACGCGGCTGCAGTATACTGTAACACGTAATCATACCTCCGATGCGATGTCCTCTCATCTCACCCACTCTGGTGTGCCTCGATGCAGATCCTCCCACAAGGTCACCAGGTCAAGTTGCATCACTTCCCTCCTTTCCTGCAGTGCTCCGGTCTTATCTAACAATATTAGTTTCCCCCTCATCTTATTGTTTACTCTCTCAGGAAGCAGGACTGAAGGGTTTAGTCTCGACTGTCTGTGGGGAACGTCCTTCCGTCTCAACGAGCCAAAGCGGTGCTAGAATGCAGAAACGTCGGCCCGCCGTTAAGATTCACCGCCGTCACTTCTGATATCGGAGCGACTGCAAACGACCGCCTACGTGCGCGACACATTGCACGCCCCGATTCATCCATCACACCGCTCCTTCTACGGATTGTTCTCTCCGGGTCCTCGTCTCCGGCGCAGAGATAGCCGCACCGGAGGAGGAACAGAGGAATGAAATGGTGCGGACTCCCTCCGGCGGGCCGAGCCTAACAGATTGACTGTCTGGGTGAATAAAGCGAGGCCGGCGAGGACTCGCCGCTGGTCTTACCTGTTTCCTGTTCTTATTAATTAAGTAGCGCGGGGACGGAAACTCGAAGAGCCAGCTCCATCTCCTGTGTTTCCTTGTGTTTGAAACCTGGGATTCACACTTAAGTCTGCAACACAACAAGACGCACAACATGAGGCGCTGGTGCCACATGTTGTGACGGAAAAGAAATAAAAGGATAAGTAGGACTCTCGTGAATACCCTTGAATGTTAAGAAATGGCTCCCGATCCCACCGCGGATCTCTGGGCCATTACACGGATTTCAGTTTGCTTCTAAGCGGAAAGTTAAAAAGTGAGCACCCGTTATTTTTGGGGCACTGTTTTGATCATTGCAAACGGTTTCATCAGCCGCCGTACACACAGCGCTCGTCTGTGTGTACGGCGGCTGCACTTGAACAAGAAGAGCAAATGTGATTGAGAGGCCGTAAAACACGTGTCAGGGCAAAGCTCCCATAGACACGCGGCTCCATCCATCCATCCAGCAGACAACGCTCCTCTGGCCCGGATGAACCTGGGGAGCATCCAGCCTGACAAATATGAATATTACTCATCCTTACTTATGTGCTTGAACTGACAAACGCTATCCTGGGAGACCCATCTGGCATCATCTCCTGGTCAAACCAATGTCCTGCCCAGAGATTTGTCTCTCTCCTGTCACGAGGACCACACATATCAAACCCCCGGTGCCGTGTCATCCCCGTTGCACACGTCCCAAAAAGGATCATCAAGATAAGGCATCCCCCCCCCCCCCCCCAAACACGGTGTCCAATCAAATCAGTTGTTTTGTTTGAGTGCGCGGCCTTTGTCTGGGGCCCTGTTTGACGCATGGGTAATTAAGGTCGCAGCTCAAGTCATTATCCCTTAAGGAAATATAAGAGGAGGTAGGATTAGGAGGCAACTTTGGATAAGCCCACCCCCACGAAACAAGAGACGGATGGCCGAAAGGATAAGAGGAACTCTATTGGTGTGTGTGTGTTGTCTCCCAAGAAGGGGAAGTTCAATACACCGAGTCCTCGTCAGGGCGTTATAGTCTATTTAGTGCAATTAGCATTAGTGCTTTGAAATTGTAGCCAACGGTAAATTGTAGGTCCAGTATAATAAAGCGTCCACAACCCTAATTGCAGTTGAAGAGGTGACACAGTTCTCCATGCCAGGGTTGTAAAATCCTTTCAAATCCTTGAAACTAAGCTTCCAAAACTCAGATAAAGACCCTCCATATCACGTCTCCGTTTGATTTCTTCCTCCATCTAGTCTTCAGTCTGCCATGAGCGGATCAGCTTCAGGTGATGGTTTGTGATAGTTTGGAGAGGCAAGAGAAACTACAAGGTCTGTGGAATAACCTTGAAGAAACAAGCCAGAGACCACCATAACCCAACCTGGTCCACAGCTCCGGCTTCTTTAAGTTCCCTCTGGTTGGACGCATGTACTTCTGTGAGGGGGAGGGACCTTCATAAAACTGTTGATGCCTTTTGCTCCCTGCTTGATCCCGAGCTGTGTATTCAGACACAAAGAGGCCGATTTGAGAAGTCTGTATTTTTGCAGATTGCCGCTTTGAGAGAAGCAGCCAGGAGAGCGAGCGATGACTCGGCAGCCCCAGACGTCTGTAATCACCACTTCACATCTTCTGCTTTCTTCTATACGACGCAATCTCGGTTTTCCAAAAATATCTCAAGCGTTCGCTTCGGGTTGCTGCTGCAGGAGAGATGGGAACCACTTTAAAAAGTGCCTTCAAAAGAGAACTTTCTGGATCGCTGTCTATATTCCGTTACTTTGAATGATTTTTTTTGAAGGGAGCTCTTAATCTACAATTCTACGTAAAGCCTGTGATATGAGCAGTGAGGCGTAGGTACGCTCTTATTCCAATTCTCATTATCATCATCCTCATCATCATCATCTCAGATGATCCCACTAAATGTAATCAGCGTGATAAGTTCAGGCGCGTACTGAGGTGTCCTCCGTCCTCCGGGGGATCAGCCAGATCTCACACCAGCTGAACAATAGCCCGGAGCAGAGGCCGCCTGACAGTCGGATCCATCGGGAGTCTGACAGATCCCCTACAGCTACGGGTCTGTGCAGGTTCCAAGTGAACTCTTCAAATGTCACAAAGAGAGACACCGTGAACTACTTTCACTGAGAAAAAAATATTATATACTCTAGCTAAATTCAGAAAATCTATTCCTATTGTGCATTGTTTTTGGACCGTTTACTGTCCTTAAAAGACAATTGTTGCCGACGCGTCAAGATACAGAACATCGGCAGTCATTGAACAATCTGTGACGCTGATCTTGCTGAGCGGACATCATTCAATCTTTCACGAATACAGTATGTTGATTATTGACTCTGTCGTCCTTAAAAGGTCGGCGGCTTGATTCCGAACTCCTCCTTGAGCAAGACACTGAACACCAGTTCCCTCCTCGGGCTCTTTTCAGTACCACACTGCTCCTACAAATGCTCAGGGTGCGTTAAACTGAGATGTCAGTTCATGAAGGTAGTATAGTAACACTTTTCAATTTACAACTTAACTGAGTTTAAAACACCTTTGGGTATATTAAGGAAATACACAAAATGAGCGATCTGGGCAGACCCGAGGTGGTATCGGGGAGCTGAGAGTTGGAATCCACATTCCAGTGCAAACGATATGCCGTGCAGAAGAAGTGGGCCCCCCTTTGCATTTGCATCGCTCTACATGTCACAAACCAACGTGTGCTTTGACAGCTCCATTTGCGGAAAGGTGTAAAATAACAGAAAAGGTTACGTTCGCAACTCATTTCCATCACAGTTCATTTCATTTGTTCATACATTTGTGCAGGGTTCAGGGACCGGTTCTTTTCACAGGTTCTATTTATACCTGCAAAACCAATGCCTTGATCCCAGTACACAAGTTCCACTATGAACCCCAAAGGGAGCAGATATTTCCAATACGACACTGTACCTCATCACAATGAAGAAATCCTCCAGATTCTAGGAACATTCAGATAAAAGGAGCATCCCTGATATCGATCTCGCCAAAACCCTGTGGGATGAACTCGAACGCACCATAAAAAAATGACCATCCTCACGTCAACCTTGAGCCGTTAAGAAAGGCACGGTCATCTTTAACAATGGCACCTCCGTTGAGTCTTGACGTGTGGGAGCTGCAATCAAGGCCAGAGGCGGTCAAACACGGTAGTGGACCGCTTTGTCTTTGGAAATGGCCGATGAGGAGCATTTCAGTCATTTCACATCACCTGTATGTAGTGTTTCTATGGGTGCACCACTTCACCGGAGGCAGGTTTGTAGATGCAACTGTGGCAAAGTTACACCTCAAGTTTCCTGTTTTGAACTCAAATTATTTTTTTGTTCTTTGAGAAACAAAAACATGGTTTTACAGTCTCCCCTCCAAACTAAAGATACACATTTTTTTGTTGAATCGGTCATCTCTGAGACTGATTCATTATCACCTCCTCCTCTCGGATGTCGGTCGACAGGTTTGGCCGCTTCATCAGCCAATCAGGACTGTCCCCTATTAAGCACAGTGTCATAATGGCTCATATCTATTATATGAGATGCATTAATAATACCAGTGTTACGTCTTCATCTTCGTCTTTCCTTTAAACCCGACTCTAAACTTAACCTTAAACTCCTTTTTTTTTCTTCTTCCTCTTGCAGATCTCTGAAAATAAACGTTTGACCTTTAATCTGCTGCTGAGGTTAAGGACTCCACAGAGTGCGAGCACGAGGGGGAGGGTGGAAAAGGACGAAAAGGAAAGATATGGCAAACGCTTGGGAGAGATGCAATGAGAAGAAGATGCGTCATTCTTAAATTCTTGATCCAATCCGGCTCCTTCCTCACTTGTGCTAGCTGTCAGTCGCCTGCACCCAGCAGCCAGGCTGGAGCCGGCCTCGCAGCTGTCCACAGTCCGGCGTTACATAACAAGGCTGCATCACAAACCCCCCTCGAGCCACTTTGCAGCCTCTCCACCATGACACTGTCACCCCGCTGAGGAAATGGCACGAGGACAAAGTCGCACGCCGGCTTCGGGGACGGACACACAAGCTCTCGTCTCTTCTGAGATTCGCTTGCCGAGGGTCAAGTTAATGAGGTAATGCAGTGCGGTAATTGCTCATTTGCTTCCCTATTCCCATGGACCCGTGGCCCCTTCACCTTTTAAACCTCCACTCAAACACACGCGCAGAAATGAGCGGCTCAAGTGAAGCGCGGCTGACCCAGTTTCCCACCACTGCGTGGCTGCGTGCCGACAGCGCGTCTTCATGGAGGTGCTCCTGCTGAGACGTGCCTGCTGAACATGAGACCCAATCAGATGGTTCATTTCAGGCTCTGTGACAGGAGAGTGCTTCACCAAAGACATATGCACAAACCTGTTCGACGAGGCCGTCATGTGATCAACACATGGCTGGAGTAACCGACACGACAGCTGAGTCCAGCCGAGGAGACGTTGGACCGGCGACGTGTTTGGAAAACTGCACCTTCAAATCTACTGAAATTCTATCAAAAAGCAGTAATAATAATATAATAATAGTTTGATATCTGAAGAAATGTTCGGTTCCGGTTGGAAGCCGATGGGGAAGTGTCATAAAACCTGCATTCCCTCTGCTGACCAACAGGGGGCGACTCCTCTGGTTGCAAAAAGAAATCAGCTTGTATAGAAGTCTATGAGAACATGACTCGACTTCTCTGTTGATTTATTACCTCAGTAAACATTGTAAACATGAGTTTATGGCCTCAATAGCTAGATTTGAGTCTTCTTAAATACAGCATGATGTTCATTTAGTAAATGATGCTCCATTTGGAGTCAGACAGACCATAAAGTGGAGTATGCTTTAGGGCGGGCTTACTGTGATTGACACGTCGCTGCCGCTACCAGATACGCAATACAGCGTCTCTACGTCACTCCTCCAAATTCAAAATACGTTAACTTCCGATTATTGGCTGCGAAAAAACCAACATGGCGATGGCCGTAATCCAAGATGGCGGCCGCGAAATCGGCAAACGCTTCAAAACGGCAGGCCGCAAAACCAATGGGTGACGTCACGATGACAACGTCCACTTCTCGTATACAGTCTGTAAGTAGCAGCTGAAACACAACGGGAGAGACCTCCACCAGCACAATGCAACGGCCTAAAAGGAAGAAGAGCCTTGGAAATGTGAGTGCACGTCTCTGAGCGCGTGCAGAGGATCGGCGGCCATGAGTGCATCTCCAGTCACACTCGTGACGAGAGTCCACCAACAGTTTGTGTCACTGAAGACACTCGAACGCCTCCAATATGTCGATTCCAAAAACATCACACATATTGTCTCCTTGCAGTTCTGTTATGGAAACTCCACATCGACACGGATGAGCTCATTTGGAGAGCCGTCCGTGGTTATTTTAGGAGACAACACATGAGTGTGCGCTGTCCTTCGTCGCACTGCGCTGGCGTAGCTCAGCAGCTTCCCTTCCTCGCATTCTGCAGACGCGATATTAAGACAATCAGTCTTTGTTATCAAACACGTGTAGACAGCTCAATCCCCTCCAGCTTCCCTGTCATGTCTCGCTCACGAGCTTCACACAGAGGTGGACTGATTGTTGTGTGTGTGTGTGTGTGTGGGGGGGGGGGGGGGGGACATGCGATACTCCAGATTTCTTTTGTTATGAAGAACAAATGTTTTCACTGTAAATACGAGCGACGAGGCTCAAGGTGAAAACAGTGAGGAATTGTACATGTGCTTAACGCTCATTGTGTTGGCAACAATCAAGCCTTGACGGCGTCCTCGTTCACATGCATGTCGCTTGTGAGAGGGTGCACTGTGTCCAAAGGGAATTCAGTAATGGGGGCAACGAAGAATTAGCCAGTGTTTTGTGTCAGTTGCTAAGCAAGCGAGGTCTGATATGACAGAATGCAACTCTCCAGTGTGTCCCACCTACGCAATACTCACATCTCCACCACGGACCCCATGATGCGCTCTGTGCTGTAAAAACAATGCAATGTCTTGTGCACGCAAGAAACACACACTACATGAGGTCGTGTTATATAAGACCCATGAGGAAACTGGCCTATGTCGGTGTGTGTGGAGGACCAGTTAATTAACCTCCGGTAATGGGAGCACCAGGGGTCGGGCCACCATTAAAGATATTAACATCACACCATCCATTACTGAGGGAGCGGTAAAGAGAAGTGGCCCACAAATCAGGTTTACGTGACGCCAAAGTTTTCAAAGCGCACCAGATTCTGTGCGCCATCTGTTTCACATAAAGCTGCTATGACTTCTGCATTGTCCGGTGTACAAACATTAACCCCGGGTGTACTGCAGCTCCACTAAAAACATCCTTATTATTGTAGTACAGGCGGACACAGATACCACAATCTGAACCTGAAAGCATCAGCAGTACACGGTGGTGTGTTACTGTAGTCCGTGTGTACGTGCAGCTGTTGTAGCAACAACAAGGTAACTACAGCTGTTTCGAGGATAATGAGGCTCTTTTAGGTTGTGCCTGAACGGACATTAAAGATGCAACCTGCACATCCTTGAGGGCTTTAGGCTCACACTTCCTGTCAAAGCTTTTCTTTCCTCTGAGTTGGACACACATGCAGCCCAGGACCCACAATGCAGGAGATGTGGGGGGAAGATGTGTCATTCTTGATTGAGTCTATTGTATTTCTGGTGTGTTCTCTGTGGGGGCTTACAGACTAACTCGGGGTAATCCCTTTATGCAGAACTTGCTTTTTCTGGGGTACCCAGTGGAACCCCTGGAGGAGCCTGGACCACGGTTACCGGAAGGCTTCCCTCACATCTGTACACAACCTTCTATGATGTATAACTGATGCTATAGGGCAAACCCCCCCTCGTGTCACCTTGACAATCATTGACGAGGAGGACGTATTATTGCTTTTAATCCACCAACCTTCATGATGCCACAAGGTGCGCTTCCAGCTCCCTGGCTCCTCTCGGCGGAAGGATCACGGCTGCCACTCCCGAGCCGCGGACTGCCGTGCTCCCTGTACCGTCCATTGGTGTAAACTCCTTCGGCTCCGTAGCCCTGGGCAGCGGCCGACACCTCCAAGTACGCCCGGGCACCGGTGAGAGTCAGCGCGGCCATGTCGCCGGTGATCCCCGCTGTGTTGGTCGCGCCCTGGCCCGGCTGCGGGGCGCCGATGGTGGGATCCAGAAAATGTCCCGACAGCACGTCTGAAGCGTGTACCCCTGCCATGATCCGCCGGCGTTACAGCAATGCCCGAGCCTCCTCGATGCGAACACAGCCCATGGTTCTCAAAGCGCTGGCGGACTTGTGGAGGTCCTGGGCGGCTCGTCTTCTTCTCCGGATCACCGGCGGTCCATCAGCCGGGGCGCGCGGTTGGCGGACCGGTCAGAGCACGAGCAGGCGGCGTACCCCTCAGAAACCCGGGCGGGATAACTTATGCCGAGAGCTTTATTTCTTCTGTTCTCAGCTCGCACTTTCGTGTCCTCGTCCTCTGAAATGTGCCCGCTCGCGTGGACTCCGCGCGCTGCTCGTCGCCTCGCGTCCTGCTCACTTCAGCAGAGCTCGCAGACGGGAGCGCTTCGCCGCTCTCTCACGCATCCGCGGGACAAATTCAAGACTGCGAGAGCGCAGTCGCAATGAGACCCGAAACACGCATGCACACATGTGCGCGCGCGTGAGCAATTAAAAACCCAGCATCTCGCCGCGCGCGCTAGGAGAGTTTTGATTCTCCGCACGGTTGCGCGCGCACCGTCTCCCGACAGCACACAGTTTGTGTGTTATGGCCTTCACTTTAGGCTCTATGGTTTTATTTTACAAAATATTATCTTTATGTTGGAAGTGAAGCGCTTATAACTCACTTACAAACTCACTTATTGAATGTGTTTAGCCCCCATAGGAGGGCGCTATGGAGCCTCACTATTTAAACATGAAAAGAAAGTTTATAATACATTTGTTTGAAAATCAAATTTTACACAGTTTTTATTTGTATATTAGTGGAACCCTTTCTGAGCTGTACTCATCTCAGGGGGAGCAGACTTACCAAAACGATACTCTGTCCACAACAGAAAACCAACCACTTGGGTGTGCCATAAAATATTGGTTAATACAATAATTATTATAATTTTGTATTACAAATAAATAAATAAATAAATAAATAGGCAGATTTTTAAAGATATGTTAATTACTGTAGTATTTCAGGCTCTAAACATCAATGACTCCCACCGTTAAGATTATTAAGGACATCATTCAAACAAGCTAATTGTCTTGAGAAGAGGTCACATGTCCAGATTAATAAACAACATGTGTGAATTATTTCAATAACAGACACGTTTATAGTTATAGGATATATGTTATTTTTCATCTGGCCTCTGCACCCCTCTATTTCCCCTTGAACCACGATGTGAAACAAAATGAGTTGTAAGTCAGCTGTTATTTTCCTTATCAGGTCCTCTGAGCCAACAGAGGAGATTCAGCCCACTGCTCCTTGAAGAGAACTCTGTTAACTTCCTGAAAACCACTGCATCTGTTTGTTGCTTGTCCCACTGCCACACAAGTGCCTCTCTCTCTCTCTCTCTCTCTCCATTGTGTGCACGTTGTCCTTGTCTCTCGCCCCCTCTCCCTGTGTTTGTCTCCTTTCTCTGGACCTGGATCCATTCTTCATGTTCGTTTACAATCCCTCCATATTGTGTCATCCAGATTGCCTATGCTTTTGTCTCCACAACGTTGGTGTATTCTGTACAAACACATCGTTTGCATCTATGTCAGTGACGGGGATCCCTCCTTTGTTCTTCCTCCACTGTTTCCTATTAAATGTTTTCTGGGGGAGTTCTTCTTTCTCCGAATCGAGGGTCTAAGGACAGAGCGTGCCCTATGCTGTGCAGCATGTGATTTGTGATACTGGGCTACATAAATGAAACGGACTGGTCTGGAGCCTGGCTTCAGGTGCGTTACATCAATGGCACAGTGTGTCCTTGTTTCCAAGGAAATGTGCTACAATGCAGGGTATGTTTCCTTGTTCAGCTGCTGTTGCAGCTTCAAAAATGGGAATCCTGCTCACAATGCGCCTCAAACACTGTTTTCACCCACCAAACGTGCGAAGGGGGATAGTAACGGCTCACACGGAACACTTGTGTTGACACTCCTCTATAATTTCACAGTATCACTCTTCATCAAAGATGCAGGGATGCTCTTCCTTCGCCCCTCCTCCCTTCTTCTTAGGAATCAATTTGAAGACAAACAACAGAGTGGAGACATATTAGCACCACTAATCGCAGCCAAAGCAGTGTTGTTACACCACAGACAGTCTTGATCCTGTTGAGATGTGTATATAATGCAAAACAAATAGGGACATTCTTTCTGGTCAATAGCAACGGCCACGTGACACACAGCAGATTACTGTTCCACGGCTTGTAATCATCAGATGTTTTGTCAGAGGGCGAGACAGTCTGAAGAAGTTATTCAAGGGTGTTGCTCCGTGGATATTCTCACAGACCTTGGTGGCGATAAGTGGCTTAATCTGCCGCCAAAACACAGCCTCCTTAATCACATTCAGTTCTACGATGGAGAGTGACTTAGGGAAATATGAGTCCTGCTGGAGCTACTTCTCAAGGACAGACAGGACAGTGGGAGGGAGAAGTGAAGGAATCTGTGAATGAATGATGTGACAGAAGGGGAGCGGGAGAAAGGGATGAAGCGATGGACTGAGGCAGTAAATGTCTGGGAAGAGGGGACTGGAGAGATCTCTCGCCTCCTTCTTTTCCTCACTCCCTCTCAACCCCTTTTCCCTCGTGATCTCCCAGGGTCATGTATTATGTATTCTCAGAAATTATTTAGCAAAGGTTCTGCTTTTAAAAGCCTCTCCGCCTGGCCCAGCTGTCTCACTTTAATGTGAAAAGTCTGAAGGCCAGTCTCCAAACTAGGGGGGGCAAGGGGGGGGTCATAGTAGTTCACGTGAGTCCACAAGCTGTGACCGCAATCAGCCTTCTGAACGGGGGCCTCCCAGTGATCCACCCACACACGCTGTATGTTCATTGCGCTGCGAAGTAGTGAAAACATCCCGGGTCACGAGTGGCTGAGAGAGCAAAACATGCTTTCAGTTCGTCTCGGGCTCAAAAGAGAAACGTGAAAGACAGAGCGGGCTGCATCAGCGCTCTTGAACACCAAAACAGCAAAGTCACTCTTAATAACACCCGTGTTGTTTTCCATTGAGGTTTGCTTTAGTTTCCTGTGGCAGGATGTCAGCCATGCCTATGTACAGTTTGGGCTCCGCTCCCTCCTGCTGCAGGAGCTGTTGGTTCAGATCTCTATCGCCATACCTCCAGGCCTCTAATGGCCCCCTCCTCCCTCCGGGGCCCATCAACAGGAGCCAGGCCATCTTATCGACGACAGCTGGCTATTGATCAAGGCTCCTAATCCCTGCTGGCTACGAGGGAATAGAAGTGAGGGTCATCCGGTCAAATGTTCAGGATTTATTAGGATTTTGTGGAAAGCCATGTGTCACCTTGTTTCCTAACACCTTTATTTCACACGTACAGCATCCGCTACGGTTCCCTTTTCCTATATCTTAACAGGAAGGTAGTACCCTCTGCTGTAGAGATAAATCAATGGCAAAATGTTGCAAACACTATCAATTTTGCAATTTTGCTCGGCCACCGCACTTCCTGTGCCTGCTCATGCGATCATCAGTGCAACGAGAACCGTGCATACATGATTTCTCTCAACGGCTTTTCATGCCGTTTTTTAAAAATGCAATTCTATATTTATAGCTTGTCTTTACACGCACACTGAACACATGATCTAAACAAAAGGACATGCACCTCTGCCCAGTCAGGACGGGCCTCTGTCTGATCCATCACTGACACCTGGTGGTGGCCTGCCTTAGATGAGCGAGCATAAAGAACTGAATGCTCAGGTATGAGCGATCATGTTTTCAGCATATTAACTTGACAGGCTTGTCATACTCGGCAGGCCACGTGAATATGTCTGCTGCAGTTATTCTACGGGTTGGTGGAAGATTGCAAAAGTTTCCATTTGACCAGAAAAAAATTATTACTACAGCCACTTGTATGAGTCGTGACACAGTCACTATCATTATTTAGATTATTTTAGGAAGGCAGTCAGACTTATTGCATTAAAACTATTAATACCATTAGATGCAGGCCAGGCCAGTTGCGCACATCTTGACGATCACCAGATAAGGACTTGACAAACATGGAGCAACATATTCATCCTGCATAAATGTTTCCCACCTAACAGGAAGAAAGCCGGCTAACAGCTTGTGGTGACCAACACAACTCCAACACAAGCAGCTAAACGAGCACACCGTGAACAGGGGGTTGCTCAGGGGAGAAGTTTGCCTTCAGGGCTTCCTGCCAGAAATCTCCTCAGGTTCAGGGAACAAACCTCCTTGATTAGGTTTAGGAAAAGGTTGCGTTTGGGGTTCAAATAAACCTTTTCTGGCAGATAGGCCTGAAGGCAAACTTGTCCCGTATCAAGACTCCAGGAAGAGCGAGAGAAGTTTGCCTTCAGGGCTTCCTGCCAGAAAAGGCTTATTTAAACCCAAAACATGATCGTTGCCTGAACCCAATTACATAGTGTGTTGCCTAAATCTAAGGAGAGGGGTTCAATGTGTGCATTAAATTTCACATGCTGGCAAAACAATGGATTTATAACTTATGGGTCCGTCACGTGACACCATTAGGCCCAAAGAGACCTTTTCCTCTTTTTGGATGCCAACGATCCCCAGGGGTCTGGGTGTTTGTTTTTATCAGTGAACTCATATTGATTGTAACTCAATTTATACTCAGGAGTCAAACTTTTGTTGCCTCATGCACAGCTGAGCAACATAATTAGTTCTCTTTTCACATCCACGGTGTGTAAATATTTGCATGGCATGGAGATGTTATTGCACTCTGGCATCGATCGGCCTTTCCTCAGCCTGCCACGTGACGTGATGCGTGTCTCCATCTGGTGGATGCATTGAGGTACTGCACACTCAACCTAGAGGCATCAGCATTCAACACAGGCGCGAGGTTTCCACAGAGACCAATGGGGTATGGTTTGCTTTGAATGGGAACATGTAGAATTATGTATAAATAGAAGTGATATTCACTCCTAAGAAACAACACAGACACTCTTTTCTTCAATGGCTTTCCCAATTAAAATGACACATAATTGTTGAAATATGTTTCCCTTACAAATACATCTGCTATAAATGGTGTGTATATATATATGTCATTCATTCTAGTATTTGTATATATTTCAGTGCAAATCATTTGTCGTCCCTTTTACATCTAAATGACTTCACTTTGTTAAACCTGGTATTTTTCTACTTTATTATGATAATGCAAATGAGGCAAATTTGAACACTTAAGTAATGCCATGTTGATATAAACAGACACTGATGTCTCACTTACGTAGTGAATACGTTTAAGACCTAGTGCTGCAGGAAAAGACGAGCCTCTCATCACTTGAGGTGCACACAGAGCTCCCTCTCTGACTACGGATGCAGGTTTAGTGTCCGAGCCACAACCCCTGACCCCTGACCTCTAGAGCCCTTTGCTCTGGATGACAACCACAGGCCTGAAGCCTTTGATATAGCAGCCTACAGATAATGTATAAATAATTCAAAAACACCAGCCATGCATCATCGACCATAAAACGTTTTTTCTCTTCCAGAAGCAGCTAGTCGGCAACTAAAGGTATGATAACCTGATGATGAAAACCACTGGAGCAATAATTGGTCCCATTTTTATTGAATTCCATGCAAATTAGATTTTCTTATCATCTTCCCCAGGCATGACTGCGGGCAGGCCATTAACATTTAAAATCAAATCCACACGTGAACAATATTGTTTGCGTTTCTCACGTCCACCAGATGGCAGAATTGAGCTGACTCAGAACATTTGTGATCAAGTCAATCAGTGTCGTAGGACAGTGGATTCAATAAAGTGGCAAAGGGCAGGTAAATAATCAAACTGTTTTACAATCTCTGTTTGACTTCCTGTACTCACCCTCTACTATGCCGGGATTTTGAGTTGCCACATTTAAATGGACATTACGTTTGTGAATGCTTAGCTCGTGTAACATTTACGACGTATCGCTGTAAACATTTACAGTTCTAGCACCATGGTGGCACAACCATCAGCTGACTGCAGTATGAGCAGCGTAGTCTTAGCATGTGATGTCTACAGTATACTTTGTGTGATGTCATTTTAGGTGGATCATTCATTGTCTACCTAGTATGAACTACCTGCAGTTGATAATGTCCAGAAATGGTATGAAACAAATGTTGTTGAGAAATCTCAATAACAATAGCATGCTTAAGAACAGAGGTTCTCAAACGGGGGTACGTGTACGCTTGGGGGTACGTGAAGGCACTCCAGGGGGTACGTGAGATTTGTTTGAAGTATATTTAAAATTAGTATCCTTTCAAAAATCCTTACAAAAATCTTATTTACTACATATTCAATAAAATATAAGTGTATTTTATACATTCTATATTAAATCAGACACTGATGGCACAGGGCTGTGTACATTTTTCTTTCAACCAAAAATGCTTTGCCTGGTTGGGGGTACTTTCACAGGGGGTATGACAGAAAAAAGGTTGAGAACCACTGGTCTAGCAAATAGTCTGCAGCGATGCAGTATGTTCCTTTGAGGTAAACCTAACATGCCAATTTCCTGTCAAGTTTAATTTAATTGGGGAGTGTCTTCAGGGGATGGGATGAAGGAATTCTCTACAGAATGCAGGACTTCCTCACTCAGTGTGTTGCAAAGTGTAACACTTTGCTACACGTTTTAACCAAAGAATATTTTGGCCTCGCCTGCAGACTCCTTTCACACGCTGCAGCGCCTCTTTGCCTCTTGGACCTAAATACTAGTTCCCAGTCAAGAATGGCCTCGTGTGCCGCAGCCACACACAACGCGACCTCAAGACGACCTCTGCACTGCTGACATGGATCGAGGTCGTCTGGGTCGTGGTCCATGCCTACTACTCATTACATGAATCATTTCTGTCATATTCATTTAATGTGCTGTAACTCTGTTACGTTGATTCTGTACACATGACATCTTTTGCTTCTTTCCATCCTGTTGCTCTCCTGAAGGTTTCTACCTTTTTTCCCCGGGAAAGGTTTTTTTCAATTTTTGGGGGGGAGTTTTTCCTGATCCGATGTGAGGTCCCGGGACAGGGATGTCGTATGTGTACAGATTGTAAAGCCCTCAGAGGCAAATTTGTAATTTGTGATTTTGGGCTATACAAAATAAACTGAATTGCACGATCCTGTTGAATCCACGCGACACTCGGCTGCTTGGGGGTTAAATTGATGGTGTTGACTGCACACATAACAAACACAAAAATATAATTTATTTTGTAGTGACATCAAAATCTTGAAATTATGTAATTTTTTTAAAATGCTGCTATAAATTACATAATAGTTAAAATTATTTATAAAACTTTATTTTCTTCTTTTCAACTCAACAGCTGTTTCTCTTGGAAAACCTCCAAGCGATAAACCCAAACCACAAACATGGTACATACATCGAACAGCACACAGCGCCATCTACATCATCATCATAAAAAACATCAACAAACAAACAAAAAAAACTGTCTACTGTGGAACAAAGCTTTGATGAGAAAATGTTGAGGAGACTGGTAATGAAGGATGTATCACTAGACGGCTCATCTAGCTTGAGATTTCAAAATGAGCGGAAGTACAAAAAAAGAAACGTTTGAAGGAGAAAATGACGAGGGAATATCTTAAATATTAATGTCTGTCCGACAAACACAAAAGCTACATTATAAATTCATTTTCATCTCTGATTTCCAGTTGCTTGGTGTCCCTTTTCAACTGGTACTTCTGCTGGTACAAGACTCGAAACGTCTGCACAGACTGAGGAGGCATTTGTACAAATATCCTCGACAGGCTCAGGCAAAGGGGTTACATTCAATAGGGGGAGTGCCAGAGAAACAATAATAAAATAGAATTATGATAGAGAAAATAAATTCATATATTCTGTCAACATTGATCATTTTCTATTTGGCTTGTACATAAGCGAAGCAAAGCGATTCATTCCTGAGGTGCAAGGCCGTTGACACGTTTTCTATTCAGAATTGTGTGTGTGTGTGTGTGTGTGTGTGCTGGAAAAGAGGTAAATAGTCTCAACCTTTTCTAGTCGACCGATGTCTTCGTTATCTTTTAAGTGTCGCAAAAAGGGGACAGACACTGAAAAACTAATCTTGACCCAAAACAAAAGCCAAGACCAAGACGGTGCCGGGCCGCTACATCCTTGAGGTCTGCATGCGGCTCAGCATCCGAAGCCTATCTATCAGTCAACTGTGTGCATTGCAACTTCATCTGCTGGCGCCGGTCGTGATGTCACAGTGTACAAGTGGACGGATGGGCGGAAAAGTCCGAAGGGAGCCGAATATTCTGGACCTCATCAGGTGAGCGCAAAAACAAGCCGACAGAGTGCGAGCCGGCGGGCGAGGGGGAGAACCGGGCAACGAAGGGCCGAACCAAACGACCACATCTACCGGCGCGAGCGCGGTGCTGAGGCAACAAGAGAAGCGACGGCAGCGATGGCCGTCAGTAGGATAAAGCGAGGTAGCATCGATGAGGGGAGCAGAGGGACCTGAGAGGACCAGCGGGCGGCGTCGGGGGGGGAAATGCTTACGCTGCATTTCTGTGTCCAAACAGAACACGGCCTTGTGAGGGAGAGCGGGGGAAGGGCATGAACGAACCCCCCCCCCCCCCCCCCCGCTCCTGGGTTTCAGCTGGTGAACAAATGCGGCGTACACGTCAGCGTGTGTACCGTGTGCTGATGCGCGTGTTGTCAGTTGCAGAGAGCCTTTAGGTTAGTGTATGTGGATGCAAAGAACCGAGCGATGACTCCGACTATGTCACGAAGAGCTGAAGCAGAACTCTTCATTAAAGTTTCTTCTCTTTGTCAAAGGGCGACGTCACTATCAAAATACTAATGACTCGTTTACAAAGCAGAAAAGATGTCAAAGAATGTTGAAATGACTTCAGACAGGAGCATATTTTCTTTTGAATCTTTTGAAAATCACGTGGAAAAGGCGTGCATGATGTGAGTGGACATTTCCTTTTCTTTTTCACTATAATGTAAGATTGCAGGTTTTGCTTTATACCTAGTCTGTTTTACAAACACTTATGGACACAAATAAAAAGAGGAGAAGTCACCGACATGCATGCTCTCATGCTGAACAGAAGAAGGAAAAAAAAAAATCACAACCATTATTAACATTTCACATTATAGCTATCTGAAATAAAATGAATGAATGGTATTAAACCATGAGAAATGTCAATGCGGTGGGGCGAGTTGGGAAGCAGGGTTTGTTTGGTGTTGTCATGGGTTAAAAGGTCATGGGTCAGGACTGTTGGCCGCCCCACTGGCTCTCTACAGGCTGCCGAAGGAGCTCCTCTACATGCCTCGCCACGTCCATGGTGTCGTCCAGGTCGAAGTCTCCGTCCGCGTCCAACATAGAGTCACTCCTGCCACAGGACACAGAGTGGAGCCAAACCACACTCAGACAAGCTGGCAGCACATCCCCGAAAAAAAAAAAAAGAAAAAAAAAAAAGAACCAGCAGGAGCAACAAGACACTCTTTATTCTATACAAAATGCACATACACACTCAGACAGAGCAGCTCATATGTTCAAAGGACTTGTTGACTCACATAGGTGGGAATATGCCGTAGGTGTGAGGGTGACTGACGGGAGCTGGGGAGGCGCCGTGATCCATGTAGGTTGTATTTCCACTTGCTGGGTCTGGATTGGTTGTAGTAAACCTGTACACACACACACACACACACACACACACACACACACACACACACACACACACACACACACACACACACACACACACACACACACACACACACACACACACACACACACACACACACACACACACACACACACACACACACACACACACACACACACACACATACAAGATTAAAGCCTATGAGTCTATGTTCGGCAGTTGCCTAAGCAACTACCCTCAGCGTGTTTTCCAGGCCTCGCTGCATCATTACGGCCGCTCTCTGTACCGCGGGTGAACCGGCCGCGCAGACAGGCAGGGAGCGCGGCCCGCTAACTAACAAGCCTAACTCGAATGATGAGCGGAAGACAAGCTCGCTCAGGAACCCGGGCCGGCCTTAATTGGCCTCCTCCAACTGTAACAGCTGACTAATAGCTGATCTGAATTCAGGGTCCAATATTTCGTGATTAAGTCTAAATGTTGCCACAGAGGGGGGAAACCGGTGGACGGCAGGGAAAGAAGACGGAGCCGGGATAGAGGGACAGGAGGAGAGGCAAACAGGAAGCCTGGTACTTACTCGGGCACCACTTGTTTGATTTGCGGCTTCACGTAGCCGTCCACTGCTTTGGCTTTAAGACAAACGAGCACACAGAGAGAGAGAGAGCGAGAGAGAGAGAGAGAGATCAGTGCAGTCGTCATGCAGCAATCAATACATTCGTTCACGGCACAGGCTTTGACGCTGTGGCGTTCAATTTTGAAAGTAACTGCAGCCTGTGCAAACAGACGGTTGCTTACAGAGGGGTGGGGTGTAATATTTGGAGAAAACCTCATCCTTGGGTCTGTCGGGGTAGAGGAACAGGAGGTGATTGAGATCGCTGATGCGGTCCGCCAGGGAGCGGATAGAGAAGTCTTTGGTTGTGTAGGGCATGAGGTTCCAGACCATCCTCTCACCTGGAGACACGCAGAAGCAGCAATATTAGTTCCTTCGTTTCAGTGGATTTACAGCGTTGCTTTTAACTTGAATAATCTAAAAATCGACATCCCGAGCAAGACTTGCAATTAATGTTATCAAAGATCCTAATCTAACTTAAGGATCCGATTGGCCATTTTAAACCTGCAATAAATGATTTATTGTCCATTTTACAGGCAGCGGAAACGAGTTGTGACCACGACGTTGGCGCGTGGCAGAAGCCTCGGATTCCTGCACCGGTTCACACTGATCTTTGAAAGGTCGTCACAGTGAAAAGGCGTTTGATTGGTTGCTGAGCTTCAAGAAGGTCTCACCCAATACGAGCCCGTCCGAAGGTTTAGTTTCAGTCTATTTATCAATCTCAATCAAATCTCACGACAAGCAAGCTTGAGTTCTGCAGGCCTGAGCTCTAACCACCGAGATGGCCGAGCGATGTCGCAGAGGAACGAGTGGAGCGACCACGGAGAGAGTTCACATGAGGCCTGAGTCTTAAAACACACTCAGCTTTAGTTGCAGCTACTCATCAGCTGGTCCAGCCACAGGGCTCAGCTGTGATTAAATCTCCTCGACCTAATATCAGAACAGTTCACCCATACCATCCGGGATGAGACAGAAACATACGTCGACTCGTCATACCTGCTTTGTTGGGATTTTCCGCCACCCAGGCAATTGTGATTCCTCCGATCTCAGAGTCACTAAAGCGCAGAAGGAAAGTACCGTTGGGTTTGGACATCAGCATGTCCTGAGCCTGCTGTTTGTTCACAAAGCCCAGTATGGCTCTGAGAGAGAGAGAGAGAGAGAGAGAGAGAGAGACATTAATATTGTGCATTCCCACACCACCTCTCTTCTTTATTTTGTTCCTAGTTGATTGGGGAGAACAGAATCATGGAAAATCATGAACGTGAACTATTGACCGAGTTGTATTGCTTTTGTTTTCCCTTCCAGCCACACGTTCACAGCCAAAGATTGGAACTGCCAGAACAACTAAATCGCCGTACCCGTCGTTCCAGTGTGGTTTGAGATGCTTCTTTGTGAGTTCCATCACGCCATCAAACCACTGCCAGAATGTGAAGTTCCTCCCTGGCAAGCTTTCCTGTGAAGAAAATGTTTTTTTGTTGGGAAAAAGAAAAACTATATTTTAAAAAGCACACAGGATATGATCATCTTTTAAAAGGTTTCCACATTCCCTCGTGACATCCAGTCCACAAATAGAGAACAACATGTCCTAGTCCCACTTGTGTTTTCACGGTGTGAAAGCGGTTTGTGTACATGTTAAGCAAGGACAGAGAAGAGCGAGAGTGTATGTGTGCAGCTTATACACAGGTCTGGAAACTTGATGTTCCTGTAATCTAATGAGACTGATGCTGTGTGGTGAATGCGAGTGCCTTTTCTGCCATCGCCAGCTGCGTTGAGCCAGAAAATGAGGCCTCCAGCCTTTCACTGTGTGGACAAACAGGCCCATTAAGATGAGGACCTGGCCACCAATGAGGCGCTCTCTCTCTCTTGACTACAGAATAGGCCTGCAGGAGCACTGCAAATGGAGCATGAAATATTTCTGTGTATGAATAACCAAAAGTAAATGACTCCATGGAGAGCAAGCATGCCGCTAAGATGGCTCACTGAAACTGGCCTGCGGGGCATTTTAAAAATGCAAAGAGGAGAAAACCCTCTCCAAGTATGTTAGAAACCCACACATTCAAGCTGAAACGCCACGTGAGGATAACAGAGAATTAGCATGTCCTCTAAACCAGCAGCTGGAGAGGGAGAGAGTGAGAGCGCTGACCCTGTTGAACTGGGACCAAGTCATGGTCATGTTGCGGTAGTCTTCAGGGTTGTTGCTGGAGCTGCTGAAGGCCTTTTGAGCCAGGAAGACCAGGTTCTCCTCCGACAGGCCTCGGTTGCTCTGCACCTCAGCCTTGTATTTCATGTTGATGGCATCACACAGCTGAGGCCAAAGCACCTTGTCTGGCACGAGGAAAGGCACCCGTCCCTGTAGAGGCGGCGGAGAGAGCAGAGGGTTTACACGAGCAGCAGAATGCATGAAATGCGCAAAAAAAAAATCCTATTGATATGAAAACCAGCATCTCCTTCCAATTGCTTAAATGTGCTAAATGTGAAATTGTAAGCCGAGCTTCTCTGTGCTTTGATGACATAGGCTGGGTGGCCCCGCATGCGGTTAGTTATGGCCGCCCTGTGCACGGCGCTATAGCGACCAACAGCCCGCCTCCACTTCCACCACGGTGAACACCGTCAGCTCCGTCGGTGCCGTCGCACAGTTAGCTGCGAGAAGCCGGCTCAGCCGTCACCACGAATCGGAGCGCGTTTCAGATTTAGAATCGCTTTTTTGATAAATGAATTTAAGCAAAAGAGTCGGTTTTGAGAATTATTTTGTGGAGATGAACACAACTGCTTTGTGTTGAAAGACACGCCGCCTTTATTGACAGTGTTTTGGTGCGTCTCTGACTGGGAAAAGGTCTGCTGAAAATGTGATAATAAAAAGGTACATTTGATACCTAAAACATCTAAGTTTAGATGTTCTTGAAAGTTTAATCATCTCTAAATATCATTTTGACCACATACAAAACATTCACTCACCGGCTCTGCAAAAGCGTTGTCCCACAACACAGTTGCTGTGGCGTTATTGTCTTGGCTACCGTGAACTATCACCACTACAGGAAGTGATAACGTCTGTACAGAAAGAGAGGAGACCATCAGTTTGAGAAGGCTGTCACAAGAAATAGTGCAACATCAATATAGTCTTGCTATTGGGAAATAAAAGTGTTTTATTAATAAACACCATAAAAGCACTGTGAAGAAGACAGATGAGGTGCAACGTGTAGGAGCGAATGTTCACGCCTGTGTGAGGCTCTGAGGGATTAACAGGTTGCAGAAGTAACAATGGCGGGTATCTTTGTGCAGCCGAGCTGTGACAGTCTTTCCAGCCTTACCTTCACTTGAAAGACGAGCTCGTTGCCTCCAACGCTAAACTGCGACTCGAACAGAATGGTGAACTTCTCCTCCGTGACGGATTCCGCTCCCCGCCTGTCCGATCGCTTGATTCTCTTCAAAGACTACACGAGAGACGACGCATGTAAGAGCGAGCAGTGCTGGATACACGGTACAGTGAGGCTGACAATGCACACGCCTCATGCACAGTACACGCATGCATAATTCACTTTGAGACATCTGTGTGTGTAATCCACGGATGTCTCCGAGGGTTGTCTCTAGCAGCATGTGTGATGGAGCTGCTGGAGCTGCAGACTGGCCCTGCCAAGCCTTGCAGAGTTTTCTGCAGCACACACTGCAGTCACTAGACCATCCCTGTGGATGCCTCCGTGCAGCTCTACACGGCTGCTTCTAAATCAGTTTACATGTTATTTCAATAAACTCAATTTATTCTTGAATTCCCAAAACTATTGGAACTACATTAATGATAATAAAGTGGAGCTATTTCACCCAAATTAAATATATTCACAGTTTCTGAGCGTAGCTAACAGCCACTTTTGCAATAAACCCCCATACTAACGCACTTATGGACATTGTGATCACTCACATCTGCACTCTACTACAGGCCCTTATTTATTTAAGATATTCAACTTAATTCACTTCAGGCACACTCACCATGTTCCTGAAGTGGGCGCTGAGAGTGCCTGTAGTCTGGTGGTACTCCATCACGCAGTTATTGTTGAGAATCTCTCCACTGCTATCACTAAAGGAGAGAGACAATCCAGGGTTGAGTCAGTTCCCTGTAACGTCTGCTGTGTGCTGACAATTATATTCTTCCCAGAACAGTTTAAAACGAAATGATTGTCGTTTGGAGACAGGAGCCGAGTGAAACACATGCCGGCTGTGGGAATGATGTGTGCGCTCATGTAATTGGATGGTTTAACTGCCTCCATCTTTTCTACATGAGAACACCAAGCAGATGTCTCTGGGCTGCAGATTGGGTGCCATACCAACTGGCCTGGATGAGAAACAGCAGATGATGAGCTGTTGAATTGCTCATCCATATAACCACTGGCTGACCTATAGTCTTGGACGGTTCCTGTTTGTCAGGAGGAATGTAGAACGGGCTAAATGTGGATTCTGCATCCACACCATAGATTCCACTGCGGCATTGTTCAAGTTCCAGCCACGTCCCTGTGGTGAGGTACGGACACACATTAGGCCAGAGTTCATCCTGGGCACCAGAGGCCCTGTCGAAAACTACGGATCCTTATCTTGTTGAACACTAAAACACGTGTGAGCAAAGAAGAGGGAACTGCAGGATTATTTTATTCAAAAATGAGTATATATGTAATTATATTAACTAGAAATAAACTGTATTACGAAGCAGTGTGTGGGATTTAGGCGGATTTGCTAAGAATCAATGTGTTTTCTTTAGATTAAAGAAAGCCCGCCATATTCACATCTTCAGTGAGTCCTCCATGTTGCACCGCCATGTTTCTACAGGAGCCCAGAAAGGACAAACCAAACACAGTCTCAAGAGCCTTTTGCATGTTTTCTATTTAAAGCCCACCGTAGTTCTCCGACATGCGTGGAAAGAGAGAGTTGAATGCAATCCGCAGCCTCACCACTGGATGCTACTAAATCTTACACAGTGCCCCTTCAAGTCTGGACCTCCAGAAAAACCCCAACGTCCTATTTATAAATGTTTTTAAATCCACAGTGATATTATTCGGGGCACCGGACTTACTTCCTGGTGTTCTCGTTCTTCAGCAGGGCCTTGGCTTGCTGTTCACTGATGATGGTGGCTTTCACCTGCGGAGGGTTCATGTGCACGTTCAATTTGCCACCCACTAGGAGGCGCACTGTAGCGGCAAACTTGGTTTGGGTTTTTAACACCTGTGGCGGCTGTTTCTCAATGATGAAGGTGCTGTGGAAACAAAAAGGGAGTTAGAATGAATGAATGACAGAGAAGACCCTGTTGATCAGGTGGCTCAGTGCAATATGTCCCTTTTTGCTTAGCTTTACTCCCTTATTTCTCTTCTGAAGCATCTCAGAAATGTAGCCAAAAAAATGTCAAAAGGCTGCAAACTTGACACAGAAAGTAAACAATGCATGTTTTAAACATACAAAGGATTTAAGTACACATATGATGTGTTTGGTACTAAAATTATGAATGCAAAATAACGGTTTGTTTACAATGAAAACTCCCCAGATCTCCTCTCAGCTCTGCTGACCTGCAGATTTGAGAGCACTAATGGAAGGTATTGAAGGTAACGCAACTATGGTGTTTTTTTCTGACCAGCGGTCTTCTGATTTCCACATTAAGACAAACCGAGAGCAAGACGTGAGACCACAGTAGACGCAGCCTAAACACTAAGCCTGCAGGTCCAGGGGAAGCTTGGAAACAAATACACACTGTTGTTGTGAGCCTTCAAGCCCCGCTGGTCTGGAGCTGACCGAAGTGGTGATGTGAAAACAACACTCTCATATTCTCAGCCTGAACCCTCCAGGGGCTTCAGGGGGATATAGAAAGGATGTTGTTGAGGAAACATAACCTGTGTTTGTACTGTGCGTAACAGCAGTACTTTGTTTTGTGGGCGCAGGCTGTCTGTGGCCAATCAGAAATCGCTGTGACACAGACATGGCCTTTCAATGTGCTGTGGGTCCCTGCAGGGAAAGTCTACCACTAAAGTGGGAGAGGATACTGTCGCACTCTTGCTTCCTGTTCAGAGATGCTGGCGGGCTAAAAGACCCTGGCAGATGTGCCTCTGGGTCCAAAAGTATGAACTGCAAACAGTTTCCTTCAGTCTCTTGGAAACTGCATTTTCTTGTCTCTGCAGCTCATCTGCGACGTCGCAATAGAAATCCTCTCTGACGAACTTCTTTATCAAAAGAACATGAGTTTGTTTGGCTGCACTGAAAACAGATTGTCCAGTTTCAAGGGCTGCAACTAATTTATTGATTAAAATGAGAGATTAATCGACTAAGATGTCTTTTGTCTTTATGCTTTTTTTGTGCAGAAGAACTTATTTCCAAGAAACTAATGAAACTGTTAAATAAAATATGATTCTCTAGAAACTCAGTTTGAAAGATCTGTTGAGCGTTAGTCGACTAAGAAGTGCTGTTTGCATAGTAATCACAGGTGTCCCCAAAACAACCAGGACAAAATCTTAAATGGATAGTTCAGGTGATCTGAAGTGGGGTTATTTGAGGTACTTCAGTAGATGGCGGTTGGCCCGGCCCCCAGTTTGGTGAACAGTAGCAGGTACTGGAGGTGATGCACTGACTATAGATAAGTACCTCATACATCCCCACTTCACAACACCCTAACTATCCCCTTAAGGTCTGAAACAAAAAAACATTACCTTGAACAAGACTAGATCTAAAGTGAAATGTCCTCACTTACTGAAATGAGACAATACAAACAAACCTTCTCTACTGTGTTGTGGTCTAAAGTCTAAACCACCAAAACCGAGATCAAGTCATGACCAGATCAGAGTATATCGAGACCAAGACTCTGAGGGGGTTGAGACCAAGTCAGGACAAAGACCGGCAGGGTGAGGCAGAGTAAAGAAAGGCCAGCGCATGTCAACTAAGAAATCAATGCACAGGCAGTTTACCCATATATTCTCGCAGTTGTGGTCCGAGAAGAGACCTTCAAAAAGGGGTCTTGGGACCGGTGTTGAGGCCAAGACCGAGTACTACAACCCTCTATGCTGTATGAAGTAGTGTCACTCATGCAGTGTAAATCATAAAGTGGGTAAACTGAACGCCAGATTAAGTTAATTTGAGTAAAAGATATCTCACTCTGTTGACCAAAGCGACTAAGGTTGTGTAAGTAGGACTCGCTTGCATAAAGGCCTCAATGTACAAACACACCCACCCAGCTCCAGCTACACACACACTGGGGCTGCTATACTTGTATTGACACTATACTGACTGACATTCATACCCTTAAATGAGTTTAAAAGTTTCCATAAGTCTAAACGACAACACACACCTGGTGACCAATGCTGAGATGATATCTGTGATGGTACTGCTGAGTTCGTTGAGGAGCTCTTCAATGGGCCCCGGGATGGGCAGCTGTTGTCTGAGGTGCTCTGCCCTCCGAATCTGCTGCCTGTTTTGCCAGAGAGTTTCTGCGAGCTTCTCACACCTGACACACACACACATGAAAACACACACGCAAGAATGTATGCCCGGACTGCAGAATATTTCACTCGAGCAGGACATTAGCAATTCAAACTGAAACGACTGTGAAACCTTTGACTGGATTCTCCCAAAAAGGCACAGCCAGGCTACAAATGAGGGATTAGCAGTCATAAAATAGACGTGTAAGACTAGTCTGCCCATGTCTCTATGTTATTAAGAGCCAATAAACTGGATATTAACCCAGCGGTAGTCAATTGAAAGCTCGTAAACCTGTGACCCTTCGCTTTGAGAGGAAGCCTAGTGGCTGGGGTCTTGGTGGGAGGTGGAGGAGGGCTCACCAGGAGTGCAGGATGTCCAGGCCTCCCTCCGGCGGGCCCCCGTTGCCTGCCAGCTGCTGCCGTCTCTTCCACTGGATCAGCTCGTCATCCAGAATGATGGTCTGCTGCTTCCTCAACAGCTGCAGGGTTTTCTGGTGCTTCTCTGCCAAGTCCTGCGCATAAACAGAAGAAGAAGAAGTTTGACTCGAAACACGAGCACTCTCGCACAGCGCGTTTTCCTTGAGATGAGCATGTTCACGTCTTACCAGTCTGTATTTCTGTAGTGTGTTGGCCTCTCTGGTCAGCCATGCCTCCACAGTGGCTCTCTTGCTGAGGAGGGCGGGCTCCCGGAGCTGCCGGTCAGCAGGGGGCAGCGTGGACAGGCCGGTCAGCTGAGCTGAGGAGGAGGAGGAGGGTTGAGAGAGGGGAGGTGAAAACCTTTAACCTGCCCATATACTGTAGACATGCATGCACACCAGAGAGGGGATAATGATTTACTCAGAACCTCGTCTAGCGTAACACAGACGTCATAACGGCTCGGTGCTGTTTTGTGACTGATGCAACATAAATGCAAAGGTTGCCTTTTATGGAAGCTCCAGGTGTTTGTTTTTCATTGCTGATCTACAGCTTTGCAGACAGCTTTGTGTGGATGTGGAATGATCTCATTCAAACCATTCTGAAAAACCTAACACCAGCACTGCGGCTTCACAATCAGAGTTAACAAGACATATGGTGAAATAATTTGAATGAAAGAAAAGGCTCAGGCCCTCTGGACTCACCCTGGATGCGCAGGCTCTCCTGGTACTGGATGATGAAGTACTCCTGGTTGTGCTGGAGCTTGCGCAGATCATTCTCCGTGTCCTGGGTCAGCAGGCGAAGCTCCTCGAAAGCTTGGTTGATCTGTTGGTATTTCTGAGACATGCTGTCCATCATCCCTCCCACTGGAGAGCTCGACTGTCAATTACAAAGTGGGATTGAGCGACGGGCACAGAGAGGAGGGAAAATGGGGGCTGTGGAAACGGTAATTGGTAAGGTGTCACGGCCTGTGTATTGTCTGTCATTGGGTTGTTTATGATAGCTGTTAGGGGAAATGGCTGGTGAGCGGAGACATGGGATATTTGCGGGGGATGGAGCAGGAATATGAAACCAAGCTGGACTTGATGCACCGGTGTGTGTGTGCGTGGCAGTTGGGCTGTTTGACAGCAAACTCCTCAGTGACCAAAAGCCTGATGGGAAAACCTCAAATAGAAGAAATGCTCATCGTACTCAGGCAGGCTGGGCGAGCGAGAGCACGGTGGCACCTAAAGGTTCAGACCAAAAGACGGTGAAAATTCAATCAGTCCAAATATGTATTCCACTGATAGAAAAGGCATGTTGTGACTGGAAATCAATTCGCCGCAGGAGTTGCCGCGAGTCACATGTTTTACGCACTGCTGGCTTTCGGGTTTTATAACTCAATGCTTTTGATAAACCGTGAAATATTTGCACTTCACAGCATGATTGAGAAGGTATTGTTTTAATAATAACGCAAAGCAATCGGCCGACCTTGATAAATGGAGGAAACAGAGAGTAGTTACACAGTTACCCAGCCTCCTTACCCTGACTCTTTCACCATTAAGTGGTTGAGCTCGTTTGTGCTTGCAGGGTTTGTACAGGCTATGTGATGAATAATGCATGAACAAGCCACAGGTGTTTAGTGCAGCAGGTTTGCATTTAGGCGGGTGGCGTCTACAGTGTGCACGCAACGTCAGCTCCCATGTACCCGTTTCACGGCGCCCGACTCACGTTGGTGGCTTCTCGGACGAGCCTCTGCTCCGTGTAGAGGATGTGTTTGATGCATCGGACCAGCTCCAGCGGACAGCGGTCATACGTGCTCTGAAAGAGAAGGAGCACATGTGCCGTGTTAAGGCCTATTAGCCCCTGACGAGCGGAGCGTCCGCCTCACACAGGACTCACCAATTTGGAAGCTCGCTAAGTTCTGGAGCCGTCACGGCGGACACACTAAAATCCATTAGACGGGCCTAATGAGACCCGTCTCTGAAGCACGGAGCACTTCATATATGATTCATTAGCGTTCACACACAGTGTCACACACACTCACAATCTATTTTTTTTTTTTTTACCTCTGATGAATTGTGTAAAAAATGTGAGGTTTCACTTTCCGTCTCAAAGACAGTTGTGAGTCAGTTGGTGAAATTCTTGTAGTTTCCTGCGTCAAGTCGACGGATGGCGTCGCAATACGAGTTTGAATCACAGAATGAAGCCGAGTTCACAGGGACACAGACCACACTAAAGTATTATTATTTACCAGACAGGACACATTTCATGCATCACACTCAGCCACAGCGGTACATGTACGCTCACAACCACCGAGGGGGAAACAGAGAAGTAGGAATTTGGGCTTGCAGTTTGATGTTGCACAGACAGCCCCCTTTACCCTGTTTATCTGCCTGGTTTCAGGGAGGGGAGAGGACAAACAGAAGGACGGATCTGTGAGCAGGGAGCTCGATCATAAATAGCAGCGCTGGCCGGCTACCAAGGCCCTCACTTGGGTTGTCCTCTTGCTTTCCTCATGGTAGATATAACCTGTTCTTTAAAACATACTGTCCACTGTGTGCAAGGACAAAAGCAAACATTATATCTTCCAACCACTCGCTTAGCTCCTCTTCTCCCCTAAAAGGTGAGAGTCTTAACATAGCATAATTCGAATATTCCTTGTTTTAGTCCTATTTGATTGGGTGAACAGTCGGCCCTTCATGTTGAATTTGTTGTTCCCCCGGCTTTTTAGCTATAGAGTAACAAAGTAAATTAAAAAGTAAAGAAAACAAAGGTCTCTTTTCTGGCTAAATCCGCCAAATAACTGAAAGCCACAGTTGTTGTACACATACTCGTTTTGGTATTTGTGATTTCTCAAACTTTGGCTCTGCTCGGCCCCCTGACCCCCTGACCCCCAAGCCTCTCAATCAGACAGGAAAGTAAACCGGTTCCTGGGTATGCAGCGCTCTCCTTGTGATTGGTGAGGCACATTTCCAAAAGTCTCACCTTGAGCTGGCTGGCGTAGTGTCCCAGTTTGATTTTCAGTAGAAAGCCATCCTCTCCCACCTGGTGCTCGGCCTTATTCTGCAGCTCCTGGATCAGACTGTCCAGCAGCCGTTTGGCCTTGAACTCCTCCTGTGGGTTCTCTAGGTCTATGGCATCCCTAACAACGCACACACACATACACACACACACACACACACACACACACACACACACACACACACACACACACACACACACACACACACACACACACACACACACACACACACACACGCACACACGCAAGACACATACAAGACAAATGGACATGTGCATAAACAAACGCACATGGCTAAGACATTAACTAGAAGATGCTGAATATAGCAAACAAAGAGCAACTGTAATAAGGTTCTTTCGTGGACGAACATTCAGCGCAAAACATTTGTGCGAGCATACTTGTGAGCAACTCACCAGAGCTGGCCCTCTAGCCACTGGGACAGATAATGTCGCACCTCGATGGGGAAATGCTGACCGTACAGAGACTGCATCTGGTGCAGAGCATCTCCCTGGAGCTGCTGGGCCTGGATCCACACTGCCATCTTCAACGCCCTGAAGTCGAAAAAAAGGGGGATACAGTTTAAAGACAAGGTGATGTGAAAAATAAATAATTTAAAATCATATTATGATGTGCATGGGGACGTGTAAGAGGGATGCTTTGTATCTAAAGTGTTTGGAGGGTGAAGATAAGTCTTTTTTTTATCTTTTTCAAAAGAAAAAGCAAAGGTGTGAGAAATGTTTTAAAGAGTGTTTGTCTGGCATTAAATAAGCAACAATCGCGAGGCCATGAAGGACACGGTTAACTGACTACATTAGTTTGGGGGATATCAGGTGGCGTGAACCAGGAGGCCAGACTTGGCTGTTGTCCGAGTTTAGGGTAACGTTAGCTGCTCTAACTTTTATGAGATTGGGGTCGGTTTACATTTCAGCCGCCACAGCCGACGTTATAGCCAAGATTGCTCTACTTTACACACACACCTTACAAACATGGGGGCCGCCCATTGTTCTGACAGCCCATTATTTATACAGTTTATTTTCATCAATTAACAAGATGCAAAGTGAGCAAACAAAAGAAAAATCTTGTTAATTGATGAAATTAAACTGTTAGCACTTCTATTTTTGAAAGCATTCTTAGTTTACAGCATTTTTTCACACCTGCCTAAAACTTTTGCACAGTACTGTAGATATGTACAATGAGAACTAAGTGAAACCAGAGTTAAATTCCATGTGTGTATAGACACACATGGCCAATAAAGCTGATTCTGATTCTGAAAACCCAAACTCTATGCAACACACAGAAGCACATGGCTAATTAGTAGGCAAAATGACATCATCGGACCTTCCAGAGACTTTGGTATTCTTACTCGAATACAAACAATATCACCCATTCTGCCTAAACCTAACGAAGGCAACGAGTACGAGCCAATCACAGCCCGAGTAGGGCGGGTCATGCCTTGCCATAGTAGAACAAGATATATCGTGACTGGGGACGAATGATGACATCATTCTGCACAATAATTACTCATGTGCATCGAATTAGTTCATTAGGATCCCCATTGGCTGACGCCATGACGTCTTCCTGGGGTCCGTTTGTGACAGGAAGTATGTGATCTTTCTAAGCAGTTTCAGAATAAAGGGTTAACGATGGCATGGCACCACAACCACATCGGTTAGTCCACACGCCCCCTCTTCTCTTGTTGGCATGTTACAAGTGAACATACAGTTTGAAAATACATACAAACAAGTTTAAGTTAAAAATAAATAAGTCTGATGTCGCATTTTAAAACATGTCAGCTGGAAACACACAAAAAAAACCATGAAGTTGGGTTTATCTTATTCACAGCTGATACAATCTGCCAGCAACGTTTGACACGTCAGTCGTCAAAATCAACGCTTGCCAGCTAGAAAGACCCATTGTCTGAATAAAATACTAATAACAAGTGGTTTGCCGTCTTTATCATTACGAACCTGAGAGCAATAACGGAAAGCTTGACAATGGAGCGGCAATTAGCAAACAGGCAATTGTCTGCGGCTCGTAGAAATGTCACGCACAAAAAGAAGCTTCAGGAGAACTGACTAACTCCACAATGAAAATGAAGCAAACTCCCTGAGCTCACAGAGCCGAGGGGAAACAGACCTGCAGCACAGATGTTTCTGGGTTCCCCCTGAGGCTCCAAACCTTGGTGGTTGAGCCGGTCGTGTGTCTTTTCTGTGTTCTGTGTTCTGTGTCATGTTTAGGGCCTAAACAGTCTCCTTGGTCTAGAGGACTATGAGTTGGGTCACTGCTACTTGTTTCCAGTCAACACACCCACTCACCCTTCTCAAAAGTGGCACAGTCACTGTCAGTAAAAGACTGAGTGATATGAGTACGCGGGAAGTTTGCGGCGCACGTATGTGTGTGCGTGTATTTGTAAGTTCTTGTGGCGCCGGTGGTTCTGCTTGACAGTGTGTGCATCTTTAGTGTGTCACTGTATATTGAAGTGAAACAAACAGACCTCCACATATTAACTTCACATACTATTTCCTTAATCATACCTTTAGTTTCCAATATCCACAACGTACTCTGCGTGCTGTTGCTACTAAACTCACAGACAGGTTTCCTTCTCTGGTAACTGTTCAAACTAGTCAATAATTTGAAGTTCACAGTCATTTTGCACATTGCATTAAAGAAACAACAACTCCCAAGCAAAAAATAAAGACTGCTTCAAATTGTAAGAGAGTGTCATGACATAAATGACCTTCATTCATCTGATGAGGCCATGACTGGGTAACAAATCGATTTTAATGAAAACAAATCAAAAGCCTCGTCACAATCATCTCATCTGCTCACGGGGCCAGTCGCCGAAGCCTCAAATCGTCCTCACAGCGAGGCTCAGGTCGGCGCGTGTCGAGGTGAGCGGAGCTCAGAAATATAAATCCACGCCTTACGATTTTTGCTCCTGTGGACAATAATCCTGTAAGCCTATGATAATGCTCCTGCTCTCATACCGCTATTGAATGCGTCCTGACCTTTGACCTTTGGCCTTCCAGCTTGTCCTTGTCCACCGGAGACGTCAGACTACGGAGCACAGACTTCAGAAAGAAGGCACATTCATGCTGCTACTGTAGAGGAGTGTTAGTGGCTGTGTGAGCGGCTCACCTCTCTGTGGAGCCAAAGCTTTGATCCATAAATCCACAGATGGCTTCAGTAAACTGAGCTGAAATCACAACAGCCACACTTGGCGGAAGATTTCAAAGGAAACTTTGCCTGCCTTTATCAAATAAAACGGACAAACAACTTGGTTCAGACTCTTAGACAAAAGGTTTGCATGATCACTTCTTAAGCATATTTAAAGCAGACATTTGGGATGTTTTTGATTAAAATAACTGATTGTTATCATATTTATATGTGGTGGTAAGGGACAGGGGTGGAGATGCTCTCTGTTCTCTTATTAAAGGTTGATTAGGTGCATATGTTACCAACAACAATAAATGCTGCATTATCTTTGCTCAGGTTTGAACGTGCATATTGTTTTCAGATTGTGTGTGTGTGTGTGCGTGTGTGTGTGTGTATGTCTAATCACATGCAAGTTAAAAAGACAATGAAAGGCTTTTCAAATGAGTAACGTGCACATGTGTTTTATCTGCCAGGGCATCAGCAGCGAGCATCAGCCCTATCAGCTGATTGGAGGAACCGAACAGGAAGAGCGTGAAACTTTCTGTGACACCCTGTATTACACAAACAGCATGGCACGCTTTGCGGTGCTGCAATAAAGACAGTGAGACAAACAGGTGTTTACTCGTCAGTCTGTCCCTTTAACAGCTCTTTGAGAGTCTGCGGGCGCTGTTCGCCCACCATCAGCGCCTGCAACAGGAGAAAGAGATGCTTCCCAGCCGCCATTTCTCTCTAACTACATCCAAATGAACCCGAGATAAGCTGTGAGAACTGAAACGTCTCTTTCTCAGATACTGTCCTCTCTTTATGACAAACTCATGGTGTCCCATTACACATTTTACCACTAACTTCACTGCAGAATTCATTAAAAAAAGAGAAGAAGAAAATACACCTTACCTCTTGCCTTCAGCTCCGTGATACCATGTAACAGCAGGAAATTCGAACGAGGAGCACCACAAACCTTAAACAGACAGAGAGAGGGAGAGACAGAGTAAGAGAGAGAGAGAGAAAGCAAAAGGAGGAAGTGAGTCAACCTTGGGTGCTTCTGAGGAAGCTATCTTTTTTCACAAGGACCAGAGCATTAACAAAAAGAGGTTGAGAGAAAGCTGAAAGGATGAAAGGGAAAGTCCGCGGATTTCTCTTTATTCCACCGTATTACAACAACAAAATAACATCATTTATGAAACTTCCCAATGCTGAAAAGGACACAGGTCCTCTTCAGGATGCTGAGTAGATAGCAGAGATGCTCCAATTAAATCTCAAACAGCCACTGAGATGTAAGCGCTGGCGAGAAAGCATCTTAAAATTGGATTGCATGTGCAGATACTAACTAACATTTATAAAATATAAAATAAAAATGCAGTTTATTGCAAGTTCGGGTTTATTTTTTATGCTATATTAACATAGTTCTTACCAAATAATTTGCTATCCTCATGAAAATTGAAGATTACCAGAGCAAAAAATAAACAAGAGACAGCTCGACCTTCACACAGCCAACAGTATGGCCGGAGTGGCTTCTTCTTTATTTGAAAAGCACAACCCAGGGTCTCCAACCCCTCACAGTACAGAAGAAACCTGCGTGTGCACAAACACAGCCTGACAGGCGGCCACGGCGCTGTCATCGTGTAGCACACGGAGCCAGAGCCTCTGAAGTCGGGCTTACCGAGATCCAGACAGCGCTCATTCCTGGCTGAACCCTGGAGACGGAGCACAGCAGGAGCCCACATGCTGCTTCAAGTCTCCAGACAAATATGTATGAGCATCTCTATTTTTCTGTCTGGATCCATCCACCTTGGCTCCATGCTTCTTTGCTTCTCCGCCATCCAGCTAGTTTATTGGATTTAACCCTCTCAGTACCTAAAAATGAGCTTCCAGGGGAGAATGACGGGTAATGTAATGGCTTGACCTACGACCTCTTCAGACGCTCTGCTCACACTGAGCCTCCCTGTTTTAATATCCCCTTTGATCAGCGATCGATACGTTGTGTGGGTCGATGCCAGCAGTGACAGTAAACATCTATAAATTACCCGAAGCCGGGACACACACATAGTCGAATGCCTCACTGGAGAGGATCACTGAAGCGATTATCACAGATGTTTATCGTAGGGGCTCATGGCCTCATGTGTCCCTCCTCCCATAACAGTAAACTATGAAGCAGTGTTGGCTCCGTTTGCTGGAAACAGAGTGATGCTGCTGGGGAGGCAAAGGCCTCCGACTCGACCCAGGAAGTTATTGTGTCTGCTGGTCAACTCACACGGCTTCACTTTGCCTCAAATAAACAATGCAATGCAACTTGTTAGTTTGAGGTGTAATAATTCGATTGCAACACATCGTAAAAGATGTTTGTTTTTTTCACTCCCTGTGTTTATGAGCACACACGCACACACACACACACACACACACACACACACACACACACACACACACACACACACACACTTGACTTTCACGTTGGCTCACCCTTCAAAGGTCAGCAGATGTTGCTCTCTTTCACCTTTATTGGTATTCTTTTCTAACAGGGGGAGAAAGCGCATGGCCCCGTCTCCAACGTCGTTCTGCAACTCACGCAAGCTTTTAGTTTGTCCATTTTGAATTTACTGCCAGCAGATTTTCTTCTCCCCGTCGCTCCATAAACTCATGCTCCACCGGCACGAAAATGTTTTTAAATCATCAAAATACAAACGTAAACAATACCGGTAATATAAATATTAACACAACATTAAGATTGGTATAGTATTCACCGCACACAGTGTGTGTGTGTGTGTGTGTGTTGTGGCATATTGATATATATTGGGCAGCAAGAGAATGCCCGTTCTTCTTCCACCAGGAGTATTATTAATTATGAGTGGTTATGAAGCTATTTCATTTTCATCTCAGCCTCACTTGTCGAACAGCGTAAACGTACGTTCTTGTTTTTCTTTGTTGGTCCCGCTCTCTCAGACACCGATCAACACGCACAGCTCAACATCAAGTGAAAAGGAAAACCTCCCTTCTCCCTCGGCCCCTTCCCACAACGTTGTAATGGGTTCTCCGTGAAGCCAGAGGGCTGCTGCATTTTCACTCTTTCAGAGTATTTATCTCAATTCATGCAATACGTTAGAAAACTAGGATTAAAAAGGGGCTTAAATGAAGGTTAATGCATGCGTGCAACAATGTGTGCATGTCGGTGATGAGCTGAGCCTCTGTGTGTCTTAGGATGTGCAACCACAAGAAGAAACTCAGCTTCCACCTTAAGTTAGTAACTCACTAACTTTCCTCAAGCTTTGTTCATGAGTCAATCAATGGAAAAAAAAGAAAATTCCCTCTCGCTCTACGTGAGGACAAGTCAAGAAAAAGAAATGTGCTTTTGCAGCCAAGCCCTCGCCGGTTTGTTCTGCCAAAGAGTATTTTGGACACCATGAGCTTCAAAACAAGGAGAGGTTCTGGGTGAGTGTGAGGAGAGACCACACAATCTGAGTAGCAGACATCCTCCTCCTCCTCCTCCTCCTCCTCCTCCTCCTCCTCCTCCTCCTCCTCCTCCTCCTGATGTGTCCCTCATCTGCATTACATTACAACTTTAGCCATCCAGGACAGCAACAACACAACAATCCTTCTTGTGGCCCTGAATCATCATCATCATCATCATCATCATTGCATCAGCAGCATGTGATGAGATGTTGTCTGTGTTTTTTTAACATGTCTGCATGTTCGTAGCCGGCTGCGACGTGAACAAAGCGCAATTAAACACATACTCGTGTCACCCACTCTTTCCTCTGAGGAAAAAGTGCCATTCATCAGCGTAAGCGCTTCCTGTTAGGAAACTGAAGTGCCACCCACCATTCAAAGCAACCTCACCGCTCTCCGTGAGCACAGCAACGGAAAGGGCACTCACAGGCAGCCATGCTGCGCACCGCGCTGCACACCGCTATGCGCACCGTTATGCGCACCGTTATGCGCACCGCGCTGCACACCGCGCTGCACACCGTTATGCGCACCGCGCTGCACACCGTTATGCGCACCGTTATGCGCACCGCGCTGCACACCGCGCTGCACACCGCGCTGCACACCGCGCTGCACACCGCGCTGCACACCGTTATGCGCACCGCGCTGCACACCGCGCTGCACACCGCGCTGCACACCGTTATGCGCACCATGCTGCACACCGCGCTGCACACCGTTATGCGCACCATGCTGCACACCGCGCTGCACACCGTTATGCGCACCATGCTGCACACCGCGCTGCAGCTCGTCGGGTGTTAAAAAGGACCACTCTGGGGTTGTTGCATGTCTTTAGAATTCCTAATTACTTTACTGACTATTTGCCAACGTAGCCTTTTGGGTTGATGGATTTTTCTCCAAGTGATTCAGAGTTCAGTTTATGCCAATACAGTAAATTAAAGTGTTTTTACCAAGAGCAAACATTTCAAAAACATAAGCCTACATTTCTGATATAAACCAAGTTTAGCAAAAAAAAACATAAATGTATCCAATCAATCTGATATGCACGTACTAAGATGAGTCTTTTGCTGCCTCTCTCTCTCTCTCTCTCATAAAGGCAAAAAAAAAATAATTCCCCAAAAATGAATGCAAGGTTTAAATCCTTTGATTTAAATCCTATTAATGAAGGAATGCTTTAGTACTTGAAATAGACTATCACATGCGTTTTGCTGTCTCATTATCGAGTATTACTGAGCGCCATTTGAAAGGCTGTCATCTTGATGGACTCCAATAAAGGAATAGAGGATGGACCGAGCTCACATGATCCGATACACGGCGTCCACGTTTACGTGGCGGGTCGGGGTTTAAATTGACACGAACACATTTACACATGACAGTAGTTTGTTATTGTTCAGAGGCTGGCTCTTCACTTCCCAGCAGCAGGAGAGGATCAGGCTTTTAACAAACGTGGCTCTCCAGTCTGCAAGTTGTAATTCATACTGCACCGACAGTAAGTGAAGCCAGCGGTACTTGGAATGCACAGTATGGAAACACACACATTGTCTAAAACAGTAGTTCTCAAATGGGGTTTGTGTACCCCTGGGGGCACATGAAGGCACTCCAGGGGGTATGTGACATTTAAAAAAAACCATTTAAAATAAGCATCCATTAAAAAGTCCTTTAAGAATTGTTATTTAATACATATCCATTAAAATATAAGTACGTTGATAAACTGAATGGTATATATTCTGATCGCACATTATATTACATCTTTTTTCCAACCAAAAATGCTTTGCGCTGGTTAGGGGGTACTAGGCTAAAAAAAAGGTTGAGGGGCCTAAAGGGTCTAAAGGGTGAGGGGCACTATTATTGTGTTGTTACATAAGTTATTATTAGTTTTTATTTGGGACGCTACAACTTATTGGACCTGCTGGGAGTCTATTCTAGTCTGGGCCAGTTGCTGTTGACAGTCAAGACATACAATGATACACTGGGTGGCGCTTCACAATTCATCTACCTGCTGTTGTTCGCCCTAAAATTGCATTAATCCAATGTAATCCAATATCATGAAAACGGCAATTGGAGGTAAACAAATAGGCATGATTTTAAGAGTATTACTTCATAATCCAGTTCACAGTTCAGGTTTCATCAGCAAAAGTTTACCGACCTCCAGAGTTTACTGTCCTTGTCCACATCACTCCATTCACCATTTCCCCCAAATCGGTCTTTCCCCCCACACTTTTCCATGAATTGCACAATACATAACGAAGGCAAACTGTTTGTTGATGGATGGCCGTCTGTGTTTTGCTACAGGCGGTCTCACAGGACCCCATGCAAGGGATAATCTGGGGGTCCGTTGTAGCTACTCGCTCATGAAATAAGTGGATGCGTGGTGGGTGTCAGTCAGTTATCTGTACGTTTATAATAACTGTACTGGTGTCCTTTGAAAAATGTTCAATACAAATGCAACAATTCAGACATGATGAAACATTAAATTGGCATTTACGGCCTACACAGTAAACATATGTTTTTAAACAAAACAAAGAGCAGCTACATCTGCATCATCTGGTTGGTTAAAAGAAATTAAATCAATATCAAGATATAGTCTGCATAAGGGGCTTTACTATGTTACTGACGCTTGTTTATCTGAAAGCCAAATAAAACCTGTTGTCAACTTGAAGGCGGATTTGTTGTTGATCTCGTATGAACTTTGTATTTTGGAAAGCAGTTTGCAGAGAAAGAAAAGATTGAACAAAACGAACACACATTTGACCCTTTGGGTTGGGACAGCAGCGGGGCAAAACTTTGCTGATAATCACAGAACTCTATTTGTCTAATAAATGAGTCCTAAAATAAACAAGCGGCCCCCTTGTCTGCTCTCTGCCCTCTCTCCCTTCATCCCTCTCTCCCTCCCTTCCTCTCTTCTACAGCCGCTGCTTCATAACAGAAGCTTATGGAGCCGATTCCAGGCCAAATGTTTTGTTCATTTGAAAAAAAGATTTGAACCTGAAAAATCACGTTTTATTCTTGAACTTTGAAAAATTCAACGATGTATTTGAAATAAAAATAAGTGTATGAAAAACTTGTTTGGGTTAAATAGAATTTTTATTCAGTTCTGTTTTTTTTTTTATATTTAGGGTCCGAGCGACTGACAGAGTCAGTCCAGCAAGGACCCTGTTGTTTTTTTTGTAACAGATTTTATATCTTTTATATCTTTTATACTTTCACTCTTTTTCTTTTATAGTTTTGAATCCCCCCGCGACCCTAAAGAGGATAAGCGGTTCAGATAATGGATGGATGGATGGATAGTTTTGAATCTTATTTTTTTCAGGTTCAAATCTTTTTTTTCAAATGAACAAAACATTTGTCCTGGAATCGGCTGCACAGAGGCTGGGCATCATCCCCCCGGGCCCGTGTGTTTAAGTAACATCTCAGTGTTAAACTGCAGAGTGTAAATGAAGCCCAGAACGTACTGCCTCTGATGTGTCCAACGCACGTGGTTGCATCTATTTCTCCAGCTCAAATCAACCAGTGTCTCTCACACACTCACTCGCTGCGGCCGCACATTACGCTGCTTTCATACCAACAAGTCCAACTGGAATAGTAAACATGTGGATTGCACTTGAACTCGGCCTTGGCCATTTTCACACAGAAGCACTGAGGGAGCGACACAATGTTTTATGAGCGTAAACTGTCTGTTTGTGTGTCTTCCCACCTACTCGCACACATGCGCACGCACACACGCGCACACACGCGCACACACACACACACACACACACACACACACACACACACACACAGCTTTAGGCTCATTTCTTAATGTAAACGTTGCATTGAACATTGTATTGTAACTGAACTATTCCCAATCGAATCAAATCGATTGTGGGAATCAGTGGCAATAAACCGGCTCACTTGATTGAAATGTTAACTTGATTTTAGTTAAAAAAGAGTCTGGAGTCTTGTATACCAGCTGCTATTCAGAACAAAACAACAACAAAATTGTTCTGTTTGAACCAATAGGATTAACAACGATTGGCAATTGGTATCAGAGGCACTAAAACCCTGATTGGGGAGATCCTGATCCCGATCCCGATCCTGATCCTGATCCTGATCCTGATCGAGAGTTTTGTGATCGACCTGCACCGCCTCCTAATCTGTGGACATGAAAACCTTGCTGATGTGGACGAGAGGGTTGAGCGGAAAATGCATCCAACACATGACTGAGGGTCAAACAAGTGCGACTGTGGATTACATTACATTACATTACATTTCATTTAGCTGACGCTTTCATCCAAAGCGACTTACATGATATACAGTAGACCGTAGACACAGCAACGGTGAGCAATTAGGGTTAAGTGTCTTGCTCAAGGACACAACGGCATGGACTGGCTGAGCCGGGGTTTGAACCACTGACCCTCTGATTGAAAGACTGACTTGCTAACCACTGAGCCACAGTCGCCCGTTGAACGTGAAAAACAATCAACGAATGCTCGAAGAAGAGGACACGGGAGCCTTGTTGTGACCGAGGAGCACATGACCAGCAGCACAAAGGACAGACGGCTATAAAAGGGTCTTTGTGCGATCCGACCTGCCCCGAGGTCCTGTTGCTGAGCTCCCACCACATCCCATCACGCTGTCTACAGGAGGAAGCTCGCTCATTAGCGCAGTAAAGTGCGTGTGTGTGTGTGTGTGTGTGTGTGTGTTGGAGTGCGCAGGTGGTGACACAAGGTTTGTGTATTTTTTCTCATATTTTAAATGTGGAGACACTTTAATGAATTATGGCTCACATGACTAAACTTGATGGGTAAATCAAATTGCCGCCCCCGGAACCTTTCCCATCAGATACGGCGTCAGTGCCCCGTTGTTGTTGCTCCACGCAACAGGCTAAATGAGGAATGTGGCCGTCATCGTCACAAGTTTCACATTAGCAGGATGCGATCATTTTTTTTAGCGGTTAGTGGCTTGAAGGTCAAAGTGGACGGGACCTGACGTCTACACACACGATGTGAACCAGTCAGAAGCAGCCGGTGGTCCGTCTGCGGCCATGCGGCCATGTTGCTAGCTTGCGGGCTAACGGAGTTACGGTGCTTTGGATTTTCTCCGCTCTTAAAATAAGCTACGTAACAATGCAGTGATTCTTTAAAGGACTAATCCACCAGATAACTGATATTGTTCCATGCAGTACTCTCTGGGCGGTTCGAGGTGGATGCTTAATGATTTCAGAATTTGAGGATCATGAATGTTTTATACATTTTATAAATTAAGTCCCTTAAAATAATGTCTATGTAAGAAGTCAAATCAACAGGTTTAGGCAGAGACAAGTTCGAAAATCTTTACGTTTACACACACACACACGCACGCACGCACCCACACACACAAATAAATCACGTCGGTGGTGTGGATAAAGGGTCTTTTAAGGCTACACAACATCTGCCTGCAGCAACAGAATAATTTTTTAGAGCTTATTGTCCTATTAAGTCGGAATACCAAACAGAGAGTTGTGTTAAAAAAATTATGGTACAGGGCCAGAAGGTGGTGGAGTAAATCTGATGCTCCTTGCATTGACATCCTGCTGCAGTGTGTAGTGTACGGGCCATTGTCAACCTGGAATGCGTCGCTCCCTTCCTTTAAATATCACTACTATAGTCTTTCATTGCTGAAAACACAATAATATTGTCCGCGACTGTAATAAACACAAATTCTAAATAACATTGTGTGAGAAACATCTCAACATCATCAATCATTGACAGAATCTCATATTTTATCATAAAGAAATAAACGTACAAAATAACCACTGAATACTCGATGCATCCGACTGAACGGCAAGCGTCGGTCAGCTTGGACGAAACAGAAGGAAGAAGCCCTTCTCTTCTCCAGAGCTGTGATTCGGCCTTTTGTGTTGTGCTCTCAGACTCACAACTCATTCAGACCGACGGACCAACTGTAATTGTGTAGCGATGGACGACCAGCCCACACAGGCCCCCCGGTAGTCCGTTACCCACGGCGCTGCAGCGGAGGCTGCTCTGGCTGCGATGATGAGCCACCACGAATGAAAGGACAAGATGGACTGTGAAAGGCATTCTGCAGCCGCTTTCACACAGGTGATCAATGGCCGGGGGGGGTATTGTGTTGATTGTCAACACTGTGACAGACATCTGGAAGTCTCAACACGCTCGCCAACCGCTTAGTACTTCCTGTAAAAAGGTGCACTGTGCAAGATCCGGACAGAATATTGTATTCAAACAATCGAGCTGTCTTTGAAGTTACGTCTAAAAGCGGGTCGTTTTTACAGGATGGGGTCCGGTTTATTTGCTGGGAGGTATTCTGACGACCTCCAACATCCCTCTGTCCATAATCTTTATTGGGGGATGCAAACAGCATTTTTCTTTTTTTACATACAGGCAAAATTGGCACGACTGACATGTCATCAATTCGTAATTTTATTCAATTAGACATGTGTGTGAAATTGTCATTATTAGCGTATGAATTCTGGAGCTTTGGCCAGAAATGTGTTTTGTGAGGTCACGGTGACCTTTGAGCACTAATCTTGGAGTCCAAGTGGACGTTCCCTCCAGGCATTCCTGAGATATAAGGATGCACAATCTGAAAACATCAACAACAACATGTTGACGGCACAAAGGCATGGTTCAGGAAACTCACAATTGTGATGATTCTCGGGTAAATTCAGAAATATTAAATTCAATTGAAATGAAATTAATGAAATTATTGATTTCTGAAATTCATGTGTGTGTGGTTTTGTTCTCCACATAAGCCTCTGCTCTAGAATAACATGACCATGGGCAACAATATAGTAATTACAGTTTACCGTATACACACACACACACACACACACACACACACACACACACACACACACACACACACACACACACACACACACACACACACACACACACACACACACACACACACACACACACACACACACACACACACACACACACACACACACACACACACGTTAGCATATTCTCACTGACTGCACAAATAAATCTCTGTGCTAACAGCCTGTTCCGGAGAGAAAATAAAGTTATTACTCACAAGCTCACAGTACTGCCCTCTGGAGATGTGAGACGTACACTTTATTACGGTGTGATTGCTAAAAACCCTCTGGGGGGGCAGACCAGACAAAGCAAGGAGATGAGATCCTGCTTCAATTGATTTTCTTTTATGCAACAACAAATGGAAACAAAGAGACAAAAAGGAGACTAAGCATCCGCATGTCTGCCTGTGAGAAACACAATGTCAGGAAAGAAAAATCATATTTTAGATATTCATACTTTTCAAATGTGCATAGGCCAAAAAGTGACTGAGGAGCCAAGACCAAATACATTATGATGAATATAATGGAACTGTGTCATGTTTTTAATATTCCTGGATCCTCTTTTTGGAGCGTGCATGACTGGTTTGAAACCACCTTCCACTTTAAGAGGAATGTTCTTCCCACTGACGAAGACCACAGACAAACTCTGCCTTCGTGGCCCATTAACCTTCTAAACTCTGGCTGTTAGAGCAGAGTCAAGCGGCCATTGCTGACGGGATGCAGTTGTACGATCAATTATTAGCGTGTCTTGTGCAGCAATGTATGTTCTTCTGTATATTTGTTTGTGTTGTTTCCAGACAGATATGTCAGCTCCAGAAGGGGCAAGTTGGACTGAAATGAAGAGACTCAGGTCAAACCACAAAAAGAAAACTATATATAAAGGGCGACTGTGGCTCAGTGGTTAGCAAGTCAGTCTTTCAATCAGAGGGTCAGTGGTTCAAACCCCGGCTCAGCCAGTCCATGTCGTTGTGTCCTTGAGCAAGACACTTAACCCTCATTGCTCACTGTTGCTGTGTCTACAGTCTACTGTATACTGTATATCATGTAAGTCGCTTTGGATAAAAGCGTCAGCTAAATGAAATGTAATGTAATATATATACACATATATATATATATATATATATATATATATATATATAACCAGCTGTTTTGCTCACGTCAAAAACCAGCAATCTATTATTTCTGTGTGACTGGCTGGAGCTGTGGCAGTCAGTGAGAAGTGGGATCAGTCGGGGAGTCATGATATACTGCAGGTGGCGGCCTCCAGCCGGACTCCAGCGCATAAAAATACCGCGGTGTGACATTATTGCGTTGCAGCGACAGGCAAACCGGCGCACGGCCCCCTGGGATACGACTCCCCTGAAAGTAGCAGGTGAAGCGCTTCAGCACGCGGGCGACTCTTTGTGCAACTTAATGCAGAAGTACATTCGCCGAGCCTTTTTTTGGTAACACGGCCGCCTTGCTTCACCGGTGATGACATGTTGCAATGGTGGCCTTTTGCAACCTTTTGAGAGCAGCAGACTATTTAAAGGAGCTGGCTTGCTACCGAAAAGGCTGCAATATCTTTTCACTCTATTGTGATCATCAGTTTGAGATTACTCAAGGCAGAGCAAGTACAGAAAAACATTAATTTATGAAAACTAAGATAACTGCAAATGTTCAGGGGTTATTGTTATTATCAATTCTTTGCCATAAATAACTGTAAATCCTTCACCTCCCTAGTCACCCACGGTGTCCCCCAAGGTCCCGTGCTCGGTCCCCTCCTCTTCATCATTTACATCCTTCCCCTTCGACAAATTATCCGTCGTCATGGTCTCGATTTCCACTGCTACGCTGACGACACCCAACTCTATTTCTCCTCCAAAACCATCACCTCAGTCACCCACTCCACTCTCACCACCTGTCTCACTGAAATAAAATCATGGATGCAACAGAACTTTCTCAAACTCAACTGTAATAAATCTGAATTACTCATCATCGGCCCAAACTCCCTTACCCGCTCAGCCCGGACCTTCTCTCTGAAAATTGATGGCTCTCTCTCTTTCCTACCCCATGCCAACCACATCACCGAAACTGCCTTCTTTCACCTCAGGAACATTGCACGCTTCCGAGCCTCTCTATCCTCTGCCACCACTCTGAAGATCATCAGGACCAAGCGCCGGACCTGGGGTGACCCCCCCCCCCCCTCCTCTGGAATGCCCTCCCCATCCACATCCGTTAGGCTCCCACCCTATCATTATTTAAGAAAGCCCTAAAAACCCACCTCTTCAAACTTCCCTTCACCTGCTAACCCCTGCTCCCTATCCTCCACTACAGGACTCATTCCACATAGCTTCTCTTGTTTTATTTTTTATTTAAAAAATATTCTGTTTTTAATTGATGTCTTTTTCATTTAGTTGTATGAAAAGCGTCTTTGAGTGGCTTGAAAAGCGCTATAGAAAATTTTAATATTAATATTATTATTGAACAAATCACTGTTTACGCTTGCATTGATCAGTTCTTTGCTTGACACAGTATAATATGAATAGCGACATTTAATAGCAAGTATTCCTCAATGAGCAAGATGCACACACACCACGTGGTGTCACTCGGTGCTTCATAGGGAGGGACTGAGAGGCTCACAGATCTTTATGGGTGTTCTCTCTCCTCCCCGTCAGCGTGACCTCATTGTGCTCAGCTGGCCCGCTAACCTCAGACACCCCCGCCCTAAACCCCTTCCACTCCAGCCAGAGCTCGAGCAGCCAATTATCTGCTTTGTTTGCCCGGCTCACGCTCTCCAACCATCTGGACTAAAACGCCCGCGAGCAAGTCAAGGTATTTGAGGTGAGAAAGGCAGCCGCGGCCTGTCTGTGAAGAGGAAGAGGAAGCTGCGCTTCAGCTTTGAAGTTCTTTTACGTGCGAGACTGGATCTGTTGTTGGTTCAAGTGCGGCGCAGCCTTCATATTGGACAGTTTGGTGCAAAGCAGATCACTTGTGCTGTGGCCAAAATAAACGAAGCACGACACTATTTTTCTGTGAGAATGAAAGCCGGCTACTTTGAGCGCACTGAACTTTTGACAAAACTGCAACCGATCAATCCACCTCCAAGTCTAATTTGTAATGTATGAACGGTGTTACCAGGGCTGTCCTGTTCGCAGTCAACTGACCCTCATAATAGTTTGTCCACGAATCGATACGTTAGGTAAAAAAAATGACAAATCAACTCGAGAAATCTTGAAACCAAAACGGCCGATTAGTCAACCAATCAACTGAGAGAGGGCTGCCCTATTCGTAACCTGCATTCTGTGTACAGTACACTATTAATAGATATCTGTTAAGGTACAGAAATAAACGCAGAGCACACAGAGGTGAAACAGCAACCACTTACTGTGTTTGTTTGTGTGCGTAAAGCAACAGAAGCAGAAACAGCTGAGCTCCGTTGTGTCGCCCTCTCCTCGAGGCGATATGATACGAGGTGATTTCTATCAGGACGGCTGTGCGTGGCTCGCATCCCCAGATGTATTTATTTTATGTTTTGCCCAAGGGACTTCAGATAGCAGAGATAGATTACTGCTGATCAATTTATAAATCCTCAGTGTTAAGATGATTTCCTGTCTTCCAGACACCCATAACTGATATCACATCAATTTGCAGAGTTTTAAAGCCTGCTTGAGATAAGTAGATCTTCTCTTCTCTTAGATTTTTCCATTTAAAAAAAAAAAAAGAGCGTCCTTGAATGCACCACAAAAAGGGGTTTTAAACAGAACCTGATTGGAAATGCATTACCGCATGAAGATGTTGCGAATGCAAAAAACAAAAAAAACACCTGTGTAAGGTCACAGATTACCAACAGTATCTCCAACATGTTGATTTTTGTCAGTGGCATGAATGAAAAACGAATCGCTGCTAACCAGCTTTGAAAAGTAGCTGCCAATAGTATAAAGTTCACAGGACTTCGACTTTCTGCTTCTTGTTTTTCCCCCAATTGGAGCTACAGACATGAAAAGCTGCAGGACATTATCTGTCATTATTCTCAAAATGTCACACATACAGTTGAAGGTTGCTCCTCACACCTCACAGACACTGTAAGACCAGTATAATACATACTATATCATACTGTAGTATCATGCGCTACATTATTTAAAGCAGTTCCTTCTTTCTTATCTGTCTTTTCTGTATCACTAACAACCCACTGAGCTTCTCTTTTTACTTCTGGATGTTGAATTTTGCATTTCTGCACGTGCGGAGGACTTACAGTATGGGTGTGTATCTATTCGTCTGCAGGTATTGGTGCATCCGCGGTGTTGCCTGCAGAGAGCCGGTGGGTGACATTATATAATCGGAGCCCCAGAGGGAGTGTCAAATGTGGACATGGCCAGCAGCTCAAGTCCGTGGCGGCAGGAATGCCAGCTTGCTGGAGCGGAGGCACTTTTAGTGCCAGGAAAGCCGCGAGCAGACCCGGACAGCAGCGGTGGGCTCTGCTGTAATGACACACCGACGCAGGACCAGTCCACCTGTAGACGCACACTTTGGTTCTAAGCCCGACCTGCAACCCCTCTAAGCTCCCACCGTGCTTCAGAAGTGCGTCCCGGGTGGTTGGACAGCCTTGGAAACCTCTCACCTGAAATCGCCTGACACCTGAATCGATGGTCACGTCACTCCTTTGGCTGTCTTCGTTTCCAATTTGGATACGGGACAAACAAGACAAACCAGCTGTTCTGCCAAATGGGGTCAGATCGGTCTCATAATTCACAAATGCACGCAGAAGGATTCACAAATACATTCCAATGCACAAATGTGGATTTGAATGTATTTGTGTGTGTGTATATATATATGGTCCAACATTTGAGGGACTTCCACAACAAGTATAAAGCAGAACTAGTGGTTAGTTCAATATATATTTAAACTATATGTGGTTAATTTGCGTCATTCACTTCATATGAGCCGGAAAGGGGGCGTGGCTTATCTCTGTGACTTATCTCTTATTCCACGATCCAGAAAGAAAGAATACATACATTATCCATTTGTGCATTGGAATGTATTTGTGAATCGTTCTGTGTGCATCCGTTTGCTTACAATTGTCAGCTCACACAGCCCTCAATCAAAACAAATAAAAACGGGCTGTTGACAAACATCTTTTGACATATATCAAAATAGCAACAGGGAGGCTCCTCTATCTGGATCTGTGGGACGACAACAGGAGGCTTTAAGCACACTGATAAGAAAGAAAAAACGCTTTCCAAAATAATCACCTGACACAAAGCTTAACCTACATACGGTATGAATTGGACACAAAGAACATGCAACTGATCCAGTTGAATAAGATCTCTGGCCCGTGTGTTGGCTGAGGGCATCGGGGTCACCGGGGATCACCGGGGTGGGAGCTCGAACACACGAGAGCTCTAATCTGTCGACACAGACCTTCATCAACGTCGTGGTTTTAAACCCAACTGCTGTGTCATTTCAACATGCATGCTTCTGCACTCTGCTTGTTGTCTCTGACCATCTACTTATTTGCTGATATAACACCCAATATTACCCTTTTATTCATCTGGTCAGCGATGTTCAATGGATGATGACTAACGATGGAAAATAGTCCATATATAGTATATTATGCATTGTGTAATGCTGTGTTCAATTTACAGAACCACTCTTCAAACACCAGAGCACAATATGTGAAGTTTACCTAATACATTTAATCACATTTATTGTAAAAACTCATTTTCAATTACAGTAGATTCTTTAAATTGGTATTGAATCTAAAATAATATTTTTTTAAAAGGAGAAAAATAATGTCTGAAGAACAGTTTTTAGCTACAGTGTTTCTGATTTTTTTTTAAGTAGCCATAGTTTTAGATTAATTCTCTAATAATTTGAATAATTTCTTGGTTTACCTACAACTTCTGAAAATACTAAAGTCACTTTCTTCTGGATTACATGAGTACAAGGTTCCATTCATCTTGAGAGCAGTCTTCCTCCCCATCAGACCTCGCTGCACCCCCTCCCTCCTAGACCAGCCTTGTTGTCATCCCAAACAGTGCGTTAAATGCCATCTGACAAGTGAATAAACATGGGGGCCCTCCGTGTCCGACCGGGGGCGGGGAGCTGGGGATGCCCAGACAGGACTGTGGCGACAGTCAGAGAGGAGTTGTGATGGGGCCCCAGATGGGGGTGTTTACATATTTCTGCTGTGGGGCCCATGAGGAGGCCCCACCTTAAAGCTTAAAGGCTTACAGAATGCAGAGACTGGATTTTCAAGCTACTGTTTCATTGTAAAGAAAAGGACACACACAACACACAGGAGGAAATATAACTCTGAGGTAAAAAAGTTTTACCATTACTGTTCCAGGTTTGAATGTAAGAACATACAGGAATGAGACTCTTCACTGCATACATGTTCAATATACACAATTATGTGCAGTTTGTGCATGTCTATATATACGGAAACGTTGGTAGAACAGGCCCAAGCTAAAAAGTCCAAAACCACGCCTTCCAAAACAAGACGCTCCTGAAGGAATCCAATCAACAGCGTTGTGTCGACTTCTTGTTATCACAGCTGCTCAACGTGTTGCTGCCGAAATGGGGAGGCTGAATGAACTCTGGCTGGAATAACTGGATTCTCTGTGTAATGACACATTGCTCATCACGAGGTCGACTGGCTGCCTGATCATTATCTCCAATCCTTCATCTCAAAAAGGCCCTTTCTATCCTTTCTTGCTCCTCTCCGACATGATGACTATCTGCCAGATGTGCAGATAGTCTAGTCTAGTATAACTATTATTATTATTACTATTCACTATTCACTTTATGTTGGACAGAAGAGAAACGTTCTTTCGATCTTTTGTATGTTTGCACATGTAAAAAATTGACATTAAAGCTGACTTGCAGCTGCAAACCCCTGGCCGGGGTGGACTCAGCCTCCCCGCCGCGAGAGGAGTTGGGAGGAGACGGCCGCGCGCCGCATGAGCTGGCGTCCGTGCGGCGGATTGAGACAAATCAATGCTTTTCATCAGCTGGATGAAAGGGTGTGCTGCTAAATCACTTCACCAGAGCCAATAACTTGACATTTACATGTGATTAGATAAGTCAGCATCGCTTTAACTAAATTAGCCTGAGAAACTCTATTCAAAGTTACAGCCAATTCATTTGTGTTTGAGTGCCCTAACTCTATTAAACGTTATCCCAAGGCCTCTTGCTCTTGTCCATTTCCTCTCTCGGTCATGCAGCCTCAATCTTCGGGACCTCTATAGGCACTGGAGGCCCATCATGCCGTAAGAATCAAGGAGAAGGTGTGTGTGTGTGTGTCTCAAAGGTAGGGACGGGGGTGAGGCCAATGTGGGTTATGCATGTTGCTTCAACATCTTGAAACTGGTCTAACAGCAACAATGACAGGCACAGTTCTTAAAGTATTTCTTAAAGCATTATCCTTGCCAGAATGTTCATGTGATTCACCCCCCCCAACCCCCCACACACACACACCCCTCCATCCACCCCCCCCCCCCCCCCCCCCGCAATCTCCAGAATATTTGGGTTGCCCGGTTCTGGGTGCACACTCCAGGGCCCCTCGTGGTTGCGGTGACTCACGCTTTCTCAAAACCCCTTTTATTGCTGCTTTATACTACCATTGACGGCCTGCTGACTCCTCACTCGGTACACTTAACCGTCCTCCGGCTGGTGGGGGCCGCGCTAGTGATACCACAGATAAGGGCATCGCCATCATTCTGTCCGACACTACAACTTGAAGGACTCGCATTCATCGCGGCCAGTTTGTGAGTGTTTCACAACGCCTTATTAGTGTCTAGACGTGGGGGGGTTTAGCCAATTGTGGGTTGTATTTTTATTTATTTTTCATTCAATTGCACAATACTGTTAGTTGAGGACACACCTGCCAGAGATCTGCACCTTTCTAGTCTTAGTTTTGTTCCCCACGGTTGTCTTTACCGTTCTCCCCTTGCACTGTGCTGTTCTTCTTCTCTCCCTCCTCCTCGGCGCTCCTGTAAACACCGGTACAGGCAGCTTTTGAGAATCTGCCCTTGGATCTTCCCAGCTTGTAATGTGTCAGGGGTCAGATAGCTGCATTTTCTCACACCAGTCACCAGAGCACCTCCCCACCCGCCCCCCTCTTCCCTGTTGATCCCCTTGCCATGCCCCCCCCCCCCCCCTTCCTTCATGGCAAGGGTCGACAGCTGGGTGCTGGGACCCCGAGAGCCTTTAAAAAGGAATTATTAAGGAGTATCTGGAAAACTGTTTGTCGTTTCATTAGCTTTCAGTAGGGAAATTAAGTTCAATTCAAGTAAAAATATGTATCTCATCATGTATTTTGTTCATCTGACTTTTTAGTCATTAGAGCTGAAATGAGACCACCCACACAGCTGATGTCCCAACCGGTTCATTTCCCAAACAGCTAAAAGATACGGCATGACCAGAATGATCAACAGTGGCATGAGAGTAACAACTCAAAAAGACAATCCGGGCCTGAAGAACATCCCTATGACTCGATCGCCGGCTTGCCGGTAAGCTCCCAAGCAGTTACTTCCTCTTAAATCAAAAAAACAAACACTCAAGGCAGCTCGCTGTCACCACATGATTTCATATTCATTCACTTTTCAGGAAACCCAGAGGCTTCTGGACGGCAACTTGATTGCTTCAGTAAACTTCACGTGCCGAGGTGTGGAGTCGCTCCTCGGGGCTCACAGAGCTCGCTTTTATTCATTTTGATCTTTACTGAAATATTGACCCTAAACTCACGCCAGGTTTCTGGGAGCTCGCGGCTATAGCATGAGGGCCGCGCTTGTTTGACAAACCCAATGTCGAGCCCGGGTTTGAGCGAAGGGTTCGGGCTCGCGGGACCTGCAAAAAGGCTCACTGCCCCCACTGTGGTTGTCCTTGCATTGCCTGTGCAATCTCCTCTTGGTGCAGACATGTTTCAACACACGTGGTGGTAGTCAGTCACTCCTGCAGCTTTAAGGGCAGGGCACAAGTGTGAGATCTCAGATGCTAATCCCGGGGGCCTAGCTTGCGGTCCATCACTTATTATCACATATCTCAACATTATCCAGCAAGGACCTATTGTTATTTTTACACACGCACAGTGTCCTCATCCATTAATAATCCAAAATGCCACACTTGGGGGAGGAGTTGCTTATGTCAGGAGGACGGACAGAAAAACAAGACGGAGCTCTCATCTCCGCCACATTAAAAACAAAGGCATCAGCCGTATGGAGCTGTATGCATGGTAGCGTCTGGGTGATTATGGTAGTGGGTCAGGGATAATCTGGATAAGCTGAGTATGCACACTGAAGTGACACAGAGTGACACAGCCACCCCCCCACTCATTCCCCAGCTTTTCCCTGCATGAGACAATTCCCTAATCTGTAGGCAACAGAGTATAATAAAAAAAAACAGATTGGAAGGAAGATAATTCAATCATCTGGAGCCAAGAGGTGGGCATTGATGGTTGTATTTAAAGAAAAATTGAAATCTTGCATTTCAAAAGAAGCCTTTTCAGTAAAGTTTTATGAAGTACCTTGAACAATGTAGTTTTTCTACAGTTCAGTCTTTTCAGAGTGAAAAGAGAACAATGCAAACACTCCAGTGCTCTATTTATAATCCCCATGGTATATACTCACGGTGCCTCATGGCTTCGCTGGGTGCAAAACATAGAGACGGGATGGCAGTGAGAATGGAAAATGTGTCTAATGAGGTTTGATGAGCCATGGTGGCGATAAGCATGCGACAACACGCACAACACGCAAACCCAGAAACCAGCGTGAAACCATTAGATGTGCAGCAAGAAACGCATCATAAACACACAAAGCTTCATACTGTATGTCCAAATAAGCAAAGATGTTAGATCATCTCTACTTCTGACCGTAAAATGAGAGCTTGCTATTGTTTTCACAACTCATTTCAGCTCAATGCTATTTTTCCCAACTGGGACGGAGACCAGCCGGAGCTGGCGACACGCTGGATGCAGGCATGAACACGACGACACAAGGCCGCACATCTTCATGAATAGTTACACTTTATCAGAGACCACTCTTTGACCTTTTTTCTTACTGTAGAGACTGAAAGTAGACACAAAAACACATTTGCGCTGAGACGTGCAAAAAAAGAAAGAAAAAAAAAAGAGTCAAAAACATCTGGCATCAGCACGGCTGCAATCCATCTACAATCCATCATATTATATGCTAAATGGATACTTATTTCATTTTACAGAGAGCAGATGAGGCTAGTTTTGTGGTTGTGCTGTGGGAGGGGCCGGCTGGCTGCCGGAGTCGAGGTGCGCAGCTCATCGGAGAGCCTCGTTAGCCAGACGCCGCCGCCGGCCCCGATGAGCTCACACAATCAATACGGGAGAACGAGTCCACCGATCCAAACACTGGCTATGCGCTATATTGTTGTAGTGCCACTACAAGCGAGGAAGGGACAGATGGAGAGCGTTTACGACCCCACGGTGTTGGTTTGCAGAGGACCATCACTGCAAAATGATGTGGGGGATAGATAGAAGGGAAGGAAAGGCAGCAAAGGTAAAAGACACTTCTAAAATAATAACAATGCAGAGAGGAATAATGGATCTGTTTGTAGCAGACAGTATTCATGTTCAGCCATTCAGCTCTGTTTCCACTCTATTTCAGAACACTTTAATCCAAAATAAAACCACATGCAATGACACACACAAGCATCAATAATTGAGTTTTTTTTCCCCCCATAATTATTTTTTTATCAAATGCTCCTTATAGTAATCTTACACAGATGTTAGCTCTTCCCCCAGACACAAGGGAGCATCCATGACCTAAATCTAGTCCACATGCAGACGTGTCACACACACATTACATTTCATTTCATTACACACACACACACAGACACACACACTCATTCTAACAAGGGTCACGAATAATCGCAGCACAAACAACTGAGCTGAATTGTTTATGCTGTCCCTCCCATGTGCACATGTGCTACTTCTCTACATGAGGTGACACTCTTTCATTTACCGACAGCGTGTTTCCTGTTTTTGCCTTTTTTTATCCGCCTCCCTTCCCTCGCAAATATGGGTGTTTATTTGTCTACGAGCTATCCGTTGGGTTCCCGATCCGTAAACCTGGAATAGGCTGGAACATGTGAGCGGCCATCTCTCGTCCTGCTCAATTAAGGCACAAGTGTCTGTGTGCAGACCCCACGGCGACAAAACGGTTTTTCGCTGCGACAGAAAAAAACAGCACCAGCCATCTCTGAACTTAGGTCTACATCCAGCACGTCAAAGCCCCAGCATGCCTTTCCTCATGTTCAAATAACGAAAAAAGTATTCCTGTGAGTCACGATTACTTTGTAACGCGGGCCATTTATTGTTTGTAATTTCCATGGTGATGCCTGCATCATCATCATCATCATCATCATCATCAATCAACAAGAAGCTGCAGTACTGAAAAAGAGAAATACATATTAAAAGGTCATTTAACTGAATTCAAGAAGTCAAATTAAATAAAAAATCCCATAGTTTAAAAATAAATGTGCCAATCAGACATAACTAACAAGTTTATCTTGTGCTAAAAGCTCATATGCTGTGGTTACCATTCCTTGATAACCAACTTTAACTTATCCCGTTAAGAGCTGTGTGTTCGTATTATGTGCTCTGTGGGCTGATGTATCGTTATCAGACTTTCTGGGAACTTCCAAAAATCAATATCGGTATCTGCATCGGAGGTCCAGTCTGGCTATGGAGGGAATGTCGGTGACACTTTCCATGACACCAGTGTCTATGACGCATTATAAACATACATTGAATGCGCTATTATTTGCTTTTACCACTGTGTTTACACCCACAAACACAAACACATTATAAAGCATTTATGAAGACTTAAAAAGGTCAAGTATCATAACGCTGCATAATTGACACACACAACATTTTTTGCAAGAATCACATGTAATATTGTTAGAACACGTAGTAATATTTTGTATAGAAAAAAACATGCTCGGCAACATTTTTGTGGGCTCTTGCCCGTCTGCTTCCTTGACACCAGTGGAAACAGTGATCTCGACCCGCAGGTCCCATCGAGATTGGCAGCCTCATTAAAAAGACAAGTGTCGGGGTGTGAACATGACCCAAACGGGGAGGAGGGCCTCACACAAGCTCATTTATACCACCGGCGACCTCTAAGGACCTCAAAGCGTCCGCACGAGACCCAGCAGGCCGACCGTCACGGCGGTTCATAGCAGCGCATAACCAAATGCATAGTTTGCACTGTGCACATCATGTTCATGTGACTTCATAATAGAGAGGAATGCCTCTGCTTAAAATAGCAGCTCTTGTTTTTTCAGGAGTTTCCAGTGGTGTTACGTCCAGTAATATTGAATTAACAGTCTCACAATCTTAATCTGTTTCAAGAGCTTATAGTGAGGGTTATTTTCCTGTCACTAAGCCTGAGCTGCACTTAGGAAACTTTCTTTATGGCTGTTAATGAACGGTATGGTCCTGGAAGACGCTTTATACTTTATACTCAGGTGTTTTCATGGCGGCAGTGTTACGGTAGATGCTCCTGTCGAACTTGACACACGCCGTCAGATGGCAGTGCGCTTAATACGGCTTCCTTGGTCACTCAATAGAGAGCCGAAGTAGGCCAGCAGGTCTGGCTATATGAGGTTACGACCCGCTGCGCGAATCGTGTGGGTGTGAAAAGAGAAAATAAATTAGCCACAGTCTAAAAAAAAGTGTAAAATGAGAACTGTGGTGCCATAGAGAGAGGTATAACTATACCTGAAGTATACATATGAAAAAGTATTTGACCATATTCCTATGTCTACAGACACATCGTTACTCTACACAACTGATTACAAAAAAGTCTTTATATTTATCTTGAAAATGAATTATGCCGAAATAACAAGCTCTGTTGTTAGTCGTTAACGATATATTTTGACAATAATATCAATAATGTGATATGAGACTGGATGTTGTCATAAGTATTATTTGCCCGTATCAACTTTTCCGGTGTCTTCACATGACTTGTGATTATTTGTCAAAAATCTCAATGCTGAAATATTTCTAAATTTGAACAAAAGTGCTGATATTTAAGTGCCTCCATGTCGCCCAGCCCTACTCTACAGTAAACCGTCCTTTTATCAAACTCTCAATAAACGGAGCGATTTCACCCGAACACACGTGCAGCAAAACCGTGAAGATTTTGCATCGTCATGACGTTCACGTGTCTCTGGTCACTGAGCCGCTCTCTGGCGGCAGCGTTCCTTCTGAGAGCACAGTGGTCGTAGTTTTAGAGGCAAGCGACTACTGTTCTCTCACTCTGATTTCCCAAACTGCTCTGGGGCATCCAAAGTAAAAAAGGGCAACTTGCCAGTCGCTCGCCAGCTGGCTTTGGCTGACCTCCGAGTATCGTTGCTCAACTGGGGCGTGCGTCCGTTGCCGAGGCGTGACAACAACAGCACGGGTCAATCAAAGGACGGGGGGAGACACCGCGGACGACTTGTACCATCCTCTGCTAAATCGCACAGTCGGTGTCTGAATGTAGTTATTGAGCCAACAACATGCATGTGGACGCCCGCCATGAACGACGTGTGGTATTACCAGCCTTGTGGGCCGGGCCACAGAGTTGCAACGCCGTTTTTTCTGCTGTGTGTTTAAGGCTTAGGCATTGTCTGACAATGAGAAATTGATTAATCCAGACCACGTTCCTCCATCCTAAATCTATTCTGGGTTGACCCCGGCATCTCCTTACACAAGCCTTGAATTCAAGCGTGAACGCTTTCTTTTCCCCGTTTTGTGACTGCCTCCGTACAGCTCGCTGCAGACGTGCCTTTGAGCGTTCTCCTAGCTGCTCTTGTCGTATCACTGAGATAATAACCCGGGGCCTTATCACGCTTCTCGGCGTCTGGAAGGGTCGACTGTCATCCTGCCTCTTACTCACTGCACAGAAAAGAGGAATCCAATGAAAGCTGGGCAAGGAGAGAGAGAGAGAGAGAGATGGATGGAGGATAGGGGATAATAGGAAAGACAACTGATAAAGAGAGAAGCTGCTGATCAAACCCTGCAGAGGTAGCTCGCTGACAGAAATCCAATGTGAGCCGTGTGGGGAGCAGGCAGGGGTCATGGGACAGGCGCGCACACTGTGGATGCCAACAATCAGCTACGCTATTCGACAGATGGATCAGAGCGCTCCTGGCCCAGACCAGGCTAAGAGCTCACGGTCACGTGACCAGTGGATTAGCGTTAGTCCAACTGAAAGGGGGAGGAGGTTAGGGGGAGGAGGTTAGGGTGCATGTCACCGCATGCTTCCTGATCACTTCCCTTTTGACTGTGTTTCTCTTTCTCTTTCACTATCTCCCGTCACCCTGTTTTGTCTTGCGTGGTTTAGTTTTCTCATGGCCATTTTTTTTTTTTCCACCCATGAAATGGATCACAAGCAAAGGAAATGATTCCGGTTATCTTTCATTCTTTCATCCGTCCATCCTCTCCTCCTCCGCTCTCGGACTGGGGAAAGGCCCCATGCTAAGCACATTCGTTAGGGCATAAGTGATTCTGACACCTTTGACTCATGGCTCAGTCAGATCAAAACCGCTGCTCTAAATCGGCTCACTTCCAGCTCCTCATGATGTCAATGCTGATGTCACGTCTCCTGTGCTGCCGCTTCCCAATCGACTCACCCCTCTTTACGGTGGGCATCAGCATCAGCATCAGCTGAACCCTCCACTGACAAAGTGAGAAACACAGACACATGCCATGCAGAGGGACACGTGGCAAAAGAGGGCTTGTGGAATAAACATTGGGCTCTCCTCATCCCCCTCCTGCTACTTCTCCTCCAGCATCTGGGTCTTTCCGTCAGGGACACAGTGTGCCAGCCAATGCATGCCTGTCCAGCATGCCGCGTTCCCACGCCGGCCCAAAACACCCTGCTTGAGACCTGGGAAAACCCTGCATTCCCGTGCAGGGCAACGTGGCCGAGGTGGTTAATAGGGCGGACATTCAGAAAAGAGCAAAAGGGAAGATAACATGAGAGGTGACACAGAGGATGAGGCATGACTCGTGCATGTCTTGAAGTTAGGGATGAACAATTCATTTGAAATGTTTGGGGGGACATTGCAACACGGCCTCCTGCATTAATCAAATAGCAGGCACGATGCTTGCAAAAAGGCAAGAGGAAAATACAATTTGAAAATAAATATTGTCAGGCTGCAGAGATGCCGCGGCTGACACATCATATCCTACAGACTTGGGGAAACAGCTTTCTTTGGTACAGATCCCTGCAGAAATCACTGTATTCATTTTAATGTTTGATCAATGAAAATTAGAATGCATGAATAGAAATGAGCATTCCCTTAAATATCACAGTTGCAATATCAGGCAATTATATTTTTTGGAAACTGTTCAGCCCTACTTTTTCGCTTTGTAAGTTAATAAATGTCCAAACATATAAAACTGGAAAAAAATGCAGTAATTTCAAAATGACAAAATTAAGAATCAAAATTGATTAACTCATTTCAGCACACCACACCCTGAGGCCAAAGAGGAGGTGTCGGCAAAACTAACCATTTCTATTGCTGTGCTCATCCAAAGTTTTCACACAGCAACCTCAATGGGGGACATTATCACAGTGGGAAGAGGCCATTATCAATCCCATAATTCTCAATCAGGGGCCACGGGGGACCAAGCCAATGCCAGCCAGACTGTACGGCTTCTGGAAGAAATGTTGCCGGTTTGTCCAAAAGGAAAAAGTCTTATCTGTGCAACTCAGTATACATATCAGGATGCGCACAAACAACCAAGGACACATTTTAAACACACACACAGATATGAAAGCATCAGAGAGGTTTCCATCCAGTTTGGAAGCAACAGCACGCACAAACACCAGGGTTTCCATTCAGGGGCCGTGCTTTCCAGCTTTGGGTTTACCTTCATGAACCATCATTTCAGGCTTTTTTTTTCTAGACCACATGTCAACAGCAAGCCAATACACAGCCACAAGGCATCCTCTGTTTCATAGCCACGCTCAGTCGGGACCGCTACGATGGACCTGATCGCAATAACCACGCTCACTCCTGTTCCGTTATCACTCGACTCCTTTCACGTTTAGGATTCAGCTTTCATGACAATGTGCACATGAACACAGATGGTATTTATAGCACTCGAGAATTTCTTCTTCTCAAGCCATTTTGTTGGACTTGTGTGTGTGTGTGTGTGTGTGTGTGTGTGTGTGTGTGTGTGTGTGTGTGTGTGTGTGTGTGTGTAGCCCTAGGAGTGATAATAGTGACCTTTCTTTTTTTAAGTCTCCCACATTACCACACCACAGCTGTGTATTTACGGTATACTGTGAGTGACTGTGTTGCACTTCACGGGTGGTTCTTATTTTGGATGTCAGTCCAAAGTCCTGATATGCACGAATAAATCAGTCAACGTGTCATGGAGTGCCAGATTTCTCTCTGAAATATGGAGGAAACGTTTTTGCAACCAAATGGAAACCCTCAATTATAGAAAGTCAAAGCTGTTCCTGAACACAGCAGCAATGTGAGCTCTGAGCATAGTGACAGGACCAGAGAGACTGAACAAAAGCTCTCAGTCAGCCTGTCAAACTTCTGAAGCATGCTCATTACACTCATGAGCACTTGATACAGCCCAACCCTGTAATTGTAATTATATATATATATATATATATATATATATATATATATATATATATATATATATATATATATATATATATCTCTCAGTGAGCCTGTCAAACTTCTGAGGCATGCCCATTACACAGCCGCAGGTTATCTTTACAGTCCAATTTCATCTCGGCACTGCACTGTCGCACACACATAAAACACACACAGACACGCACACGTTCCCCTCCAACGAAACGAAGAAATGTGAATGTAGATGTCTCGTCGTGTGCGCGTATAAGGGCAGCGGGCGGGACCTGGGTGGCGGCTGGATCAGAACACAGGGCGTCCGTACTATTCGTGTTGCCTTCAGCATTGCCAACAAGCCAGTGGTGCCGTTGCCTCAACCCTGATCCTCTACTTTGGTTGCGTTTTTCTTTAGTTTCATTTCGCAGTCATGTTAAAGAACCAAACCCTAGTGTTGTTTTTTTTCTAACTTAATCCAGTTGTGTTGCCTAAACAAAAGTTGCACTGTTTATAGTGTTGTTGTTGTTGCATAACCACGTGTTTAAACCGGTTTAAAACCGCAACCAGAAGAAAAATGCGTGTCCCCCGAAACGTATTTGAGACAGAGAGTGCGCTTTAGTTGTATGTGAACGATGTTGTGTGAGACAGCGAGAGGAGCTTTAACGCGTCCGCATAGGTCCCGTTGGATGCTCGCCCCAAAAAGAAACACAAACTACTACATTGTAGAAACGTGAGTCCGTCCTCGCTGCGCTATTTAAAACCGTCCACAATGCACCGGGGCGACCGTCAACTCGTAACGGTGTCAGCCCGCCTTGTAGAAACACAACGGGGGACCTGCCTGTTGATTCAGCAGCGCCAATGAAACCACCGAAGAGAAGAAGAAGAAGAAGAAGAAGAAGAAGAAGAAGAAGAAGAAGAAGAAGAAGAAGAAGAAGAAGAAGAAGAAGAAGAAGAGGGGGGGGTCTGCCCCTACGTCCACCTGGACTGGTTCGAGCGTGTGTGCACGCGCTGCCCGCCACCCTCGGTTTGTTTACAAAGCGCTGTCACAATATTGTTTCGCAACCCGGGGAGGGGAGGAGGTGAGACGGCCGTGGTCAGCGGGACGAGACGGGGACGCTCGAGCCCCCTCGGACGACACTCGTCCACCCAAAGACATGAAAGTGTCCCACTCACCTCTGTGGAGCGACGGGGAGACGCGCTGTCCGTGCTCACAAACCGGGAGGAGGAAGCGGCCGCATCGACGTGAACAACCTTCAGCGGGAGTCTCTCAGTCCGACAGTCATGTAGTTTCCAACAGTTCGTCTGACACTTCTCTCTCGCTCCCTCTCTCTCTCTCTCTTTCTCTCCCTGCCTCTCTCCCCTCCCTCGCTCTCTCTCTCTCTCTCTCTCTCTCCCTCTCTCTCTCTCTCTCCCTCCCTCCCTCTCTCACCCTCTCTCTCACCCTCTCGCTCTCACCTCCCTCTCTCTCTGTGTCTCTCTCTCTGTCAAACCGCCCACTTCCGGCGGTTCTTGAACGTCTCTGAGTTGCTTTCTTTCCCGCTGATGATTGATTTTCAGCCCCTCGGGGCTCCGGCTGAAGGACGAGGTGGGCCGACAATGGACGCGGATCCATCATGTATTACTGTATTATTGTATTGTATTGCATATGTAATTATCTGATTAATATAATTATTGTAGTTGTATTTCTGTGCACGTTGTCTTATACCCAATAAAGTACGCACTTTTTTAAGAATATTTTGAGCCAAACAATACAAATGACCAACTACTACCTTTCATTGATACATCCAATAAAAAAGAACGACACTAATAATATAGAGTTATGCATTCATTCATTAATGAATTTGGTGGTAAAAGAGTTGAGAGAGACAGTTGCTCCTGTCTTTGCCGCAGGTCACTAAACTCGGACTCACTTCTCTGACTCCCTGATCAAAGCCGTGAGCTGCTGCACAGTTATGAGCAGACCGGTTGATTAGATTAAGTCTAATCTACTGTACAGTACTCCCAAATCTGTCGGCCTCAGTCTGGAGAACAGCGACGCCTTCTGGTACAAAACTAATTTTGTCAAAATAAATAATAATACAAAATCACACAGAATCAGGGAATTGACAGAGGAAACATTTTTGTTTGTTTCATCATCATGAACTGCTCCACAAACTCAATAGCCTCCATTTCTAAGAGGCTATCTTTTATGTTGTTTGACAATCATGGAACTGGCCTTTTTACTTCTTATGGCATGTGTGTGTTCTGCCACTCTCATCTCTCGGACACCTCCCAGATGTAAAAACACACAAGGGGCCGATCAGGCGGTATTGTTTAAAAGGCATGTCTTTATTTATATGAATATTAAGTAAATTCCAGTCTGAAAATCCCCTGTCATGCTGCAGAAATACTGAAATATATGAACTCTGTGGCTTAATTTCCCCACATCCACGTCAAAAAGTCATCCTATTAGACACTCCCACTCCCACACACACGCGCGCACACACACGCACACACCACCGCACGAGCCAATCACCAGACTGCAGTCTGTTGACGCCTCATCAATCCACCAGATTGATTGGCTGCGGGCCAGAATTGAAGGGTGACAGTTGCTTCCTCAGACAGCTGAGTCAGCAGCTGCTGACAGTAATAGCTGCACATCTCCACACCCCCACATGCTCTCCTCAGACCAGCCTGTGTTCATTTCCTATCACAGAGAGAGAGAGAGAGAGAGAGAGAGAGAGAGAGAGTGAGAGAGACCCAGTGATGCAGAGGCAGCTTCCTTTGCTGTCTCTGTTAGTCTCGCTGTCTTCTCTCAACTGTCACACTCTCCAGAGGGGCGGGGCTGCGCATGCGCACTATGTGGTTTCCAGTCAGGGAAGTCCAGGGATCCCGTATTGAGAGCTTGTTGGAAATGAAAAAAGGAAGTGCAATGAGGTCAAATCTTATGAATAAGTAGTAGATGTAGCCTAACATTCGAATACCAGCATCATCTGTAAATATATATATATATATATATATATATATGTTTTTTTATTATTATTTATTTGATTATTCCAAATCAAAGCAGCATCTCCCTGGTTGTTTCACTGTGGATCATTTGTTTTTCCCTTTGTCATCACATTTGACACACTTTAGTTTATTTTTCATTTTTGATTTGTTTTAGAAATACCAGTAAAACTCTCTGATAAAAACACGTGGTGGCCCCACATGTACCATTTCCACAGTTTTATTATGATGTGAACTCAATATTCTGTCTGTAAAAAAAAGAAGCGTGTACTGCATTACACCTCAGCTCTATTCCCCTGCAGCAGGCAGGGCCAGACCAACAGGGGCCTCGTAAAGATTAACTATTTATTGCTTGCATCATTATTTATCGCGTATGGCTTCATTGCTCGGTCTTCCTCTTGGTTAATCAACTGCTTTCCCATCCACATTGCTGCATTTCAGTACATTTCCAATCACGAGCTCTTTCAGTTGCTGATCCTCAGCCAGTTCCTGGAACATCACGTTAGCTGCCCCTCCTCTGCCTTCAGAATGAAGTTCAGTCCAATTTCAGACTTCCTTATAGCTTGATCAGACGAGTGATCTACTGTCTGCTTTGTTCAGTGTGAAAACTGACCTCAAAAACTCTAGCTTGTCCCTTCTCGTCCAGTACTCAGAATCAGAGACTTCCTCGTATGTCTTTACACATATGGGCTTTATATCTGCATGGAAACCAACCTTTCATTTTTCACCTCAGAGTGGAATGTGCCTCAATTAGCTCATTTTCATCTGTGGTCCCCAGGCAGGTTATTACATCCTTAAGTCCGAAACATGTGGAATATGACTGAGCTGTGCACCTTTTTCACAGCAGACATTTCAACTCACTAATAACATTAACAATGGCTCCATCGGTCAGTAATCATACGGTCATGCTTTTCCTTCTGACACGCTCCACTTTCCTCCATCATGTTGACGCCTAATATGCCCTTCTCGCGCCAATGGAGCAGAACCATAAAGTTTGCCAACCTGCCTCTTTAATAAGTTATTAATGTTTAGGCCTTGTAGAGAAATATTATCTGTCCACTTTTTTTATTTAAAGTGTTCAAACATAAAATGCTTCTAAATAAATGAAAACACTTAACAATACAACAATAATGGCACATAATAATAGCCCCAAACAGATGACTTGACTACTTGTTTTTATTACCAAATAAAGAATAGTTATACCATATTTTACAGATATCCTCTCGACCTTTTTCATGGCACGACGGACCGACACGTGGCTTGATGGGGTTTGCTCAACCGTACGAGCGGTGAAAGATCAACTCAGAGATCACTCCTCAGTGTGTTCACGCCGGTCTTAATAACAAGGAACATGTTCAAAGAATGGTTTACATTACATATCTTGTCATGTCAGGTGAATTCATGCACAACAAAAGTATTAAAAACTGCTAATTTCAAAACGCAAGTGCAGTTGACATGATGACGAATGACAGTATTAGAGTGGTAAAGTCACTGGACTTTTACAGGTTTATCACAAAATAAAAAGGGGGAAAAGAAATCGTAAAGGAAAAACCTTAAATACCTTGTCTTTTCCTCTCTCTACAGTTTTTTAACACTCCAAATGAGTCTGAGAAATATACAAGAAATAATAAATCTATCATGAACCAGAAACCATTTTAAATGAAACCAAGGCATTGTGGGGATACCTGCTCCAAAACATTTAGAAATGCAAAACAAATGCATGAAAATTGTACAATTACAAAGCGCCATAGCTTATACAACAATTATTCTTGTTGTATTTCTAATTTAAAAAAAAAAAACATGTGAGTCATAAACATTTTTTAAAAGTCAATACAATGTTTTCAAAAATATAATTCCAGATAATTAAAAAGGTACCCGATACATATATGCAGATGTGGAAGTACTGAATGGGAGCAGGATGCTGCTCAAAAGACAAGAGATCATTATCAATCAACAGTCGTAGCCTAAACGAGGGGAAACGCTCTTTTAAAACAACGTCTTTCCAAATCATTCAGTGTGAGTCTTTTTTTGTTTGTTTTTTTACACAGGAACTGTACAGGCAGATTATGTGAACAGAGGGTGAAAAATAAAATCATCATAACGTCCTCCATCACGAATCACAACATCAAATCCCATCAAAGAAAATAAAGAAACTTGACGAATCTCTTCATATTGGTGATGCTACATCCATGTCCAGCGTAAGTGACTCTGTGGAAGCAATCCAAGTACAAGCAATTCATATTTGCTCTATGTCAATGAGTGACCTGCAAGTGTGTGTGTGTGTGTGTGTGTGTACGCCATGTGTGTAACTGACTGACCCAAATGTGCTGAATGAGCCTCAGCTTCGTTGTGCATCAGGGAGTCGAGCGTGCGCGGCGACATGGGGAACAGGTCACTGGTGTTTCCAGAGTTGGTGCTGTGAGAAAAACAAACAAAGACAAGAGGACAAATTGTGTATTACAAACTGAAATGCCCACAGATGGTCTCTCACACACACACCCACACCCACACACCCACACGCACGGATTCCCGCCATATGGTTTGTGTTAGTCCAAAATACTTTCAATGTAGAAAACATCTTTGTCCACAAGTGACGGCCACCTGATGACTTCAGTGTTTGTCCTCATCTCCTTGACGAGGGGCTCCAATTCAGCTGGATTGCTCCATGTAGAGACGCAGCGAGCAGACCTTTCAGTCCCGACACCGACACCTCGGCTTTGGGTAATGAGAACCGATCTGACAGCGGTGTTTAATTAATAAGTTGTCACCTCGCTGTGAGGAAGAGACGGGGATCGCTCTTCGATGTGTAAGGCAACATCCGGTTTGACGTGAACATTGCTTTCCTAATGTTGTAAATCTAAATATAACAAATAAATACAAGATATACATGCAATCAATTGTTGTCTATTATGAAAATAATAAATTGTACACTACCAACTTGATCAAAATCTTTAAAATGAAGGTGTTAACCTTTTAAATGCAGCAACACTTTGGTTAAAACTTTAACATGAATAGCAATTCTAGTTTATAATGCGAGGTTCACTCCAACAGGCTCATCATCGACCAATCATTTCAGCGTCAGTGGTCAAATACTGGCAAATATTGCGATTTATTTAATTTTAATAGACTGATGTGTCTTTTGTCTTATCTATTACAATAATACCAATATTATCTTGGATTTCTGATCAATTATTCTCATGCAATCATATACAAAAATACTTTGGACGGTTGAACTCGTACAAGTGGATTTGGTTGAGGAATTGTGACACAAATGGCAAACGGAGTGTGACTCGAACAGAGTGAGAAGATGATGGATGGCAGGGAGATGCTCTTGTATTAGGACGCAGGACAAGTGGCGGTGAGTTGGAAACAATAAACAGGAGTTATGTCGGTGGGGACACTGCACTGAAATCCCAGAATCCCACCCATCAATCACAGAAAGAAAAGTGACAAGATGCACACACAAAGCCCTCCCTACATGCCACTGCCCCCGCCCCCCCGAGCGCCTACCCTGGGAATCCGTTCCCAAGCAGATCACTGTCCGGCAAGTCCATGAACACGGAGGGACACCTACGGAGACAGGTCAGGATCTCACTGAGCAGACCTCACAAGCCACCAGCACAGCCCTCAAACCCACGACCAACGAAAGCACAGCGCTCACACTATCACACTCACCTGCAGCTGACCCTCGTCTCGCCTCCTCATTTACTTTTTGGTTCGTCCCCAATACTCAATAAAAACACGTTTTGCATATTAAGCATGGGAATGGATTCCCATCAGAAACGCATATGTTATATAGCAGATGTGAACTGCAGTCTGTCTAAACTGAATGTACTCGGCCTGAGAACAGGGTGATAGTTCCTCCAATCACAGTGATGACTCATATAGAGTAAAAACAGTAAAAAAGAAGTTTCGATCATGATCAGAACATCAGTGACTAACATAAGTGGAGGTCACTGGGAGGCAAAAGATATTCCCATAAATAATAATGATTTTAAACAAAGAGAGTGAGAGATACTTACGGCGTAACACAGATGAACTTTGTCTTCAAGTATGGCTGAATGGCTGTTGGGGAGATGAAAATGTTAGAATTACAACAAATAATACTGAGCACACAGGAACCATTTGTATATAAATGACCGACCGCACGTGAGCTTGAATTGAAGTGATTTGGGGCCGCGTTTAACAGCAGCTAAACTTGCTCAAAATATCCGTTCACAAACTGTCACATAATCTGTGCAGTATAATCCTGGTGTCACTTATCCAGTTGTGTGCTCAGTACTTCCCAAACACATGCATCTTCATTAAAACGTTACAATTGAAAACACTTGTGGATGTGTATTAAACAAATAGGGTTTTAGTTGTAGGTGATTTCAGTAAAGTTTGAGGCTTGGATTGTACTGCACGAGTTATGTAAACAACAGCGCTTTCTTCAAGATTCAAGGCACACGGTGGATAATTGATATACAGGTGGTCAACTTGTGGGTGAAGTTTTGCTTTAGAGGAAGCAACGAGAACAAGGCAGTGACTTACTACTTGAAGAGTCTCCTCCCATCTCCGGCTCAGGGGCTGCTTCCGGCCTGCAGTATTTCCCAAAAGCTTCATCTTTGGGGATGTCAGGGTAGAGGTACACGAGAGGTGAAACCAGGATGTTGGTGGCGTCCATGATCTTGTAGCCCATGATGATGTCGGCGAAAGACATGCTGTTGAGCTGCTGCTTGGTGTAGGGCTCCACTGACTGCATCTGGGTCTTTCCTAGAAACATACAAGGACGCTCAGTGCCAAAACAGAAAATGAAGTAAATCCTGAAAACATTTTCAGACATCAAAAAAACAAAAGAACTCACCACTTATGTCTTTCTCTACCCATGTAAATGTGATGCCGCCCTCCTTGCTGCTCTCACTGAAGCGCAGCAGAAAGGTGCCAGGAGGTTTTGGACTAAGAATGGCCCTCTCCCTCTCTTTACTGATAAAGCCCATGATATACCTGCAAAAAAGGAAGTCACAGAATTAGATTCTAGAGTCTATTTAAAAACTGTTGACTAATGCACGTCAAAACCCTTTCTACAATATGGAACAGGCAATCCCAGGGACTTGTAAACAAAGGGTGACCTCTCACCCTTCATTCCACAGGGCCAGGATATACTTCTTCACCAGGTCAATGATGTTGTCCAGCCACACCCAGAAGGAGAAGCCTTTGCCAGCCATGTTTTCCTGGAAAGGAAGAAGAAAAATAACTTGCACTGAAGCAATACAATGGCAGATGGCAGATTGAACCGTGAGGTTGTTTTAAAGGTCAGTACCTTACAGAACTTGGCCCACGTGATCTGACAGCCAGAGTAGTTGACACACGGCCCTGGAAGGACAATAACAGAATAGCATCGCACATTAATAATTGACACAGTGTTAGGTTGAATGCTTTTGTAGACTTTAAGGCATGACACCTCACCTAGTAATTTCTCAGCCAGTGTGGTGAGCTGTTCAATGGTCAGGCCTCGCTTGGTGGTGGAGGAGAATTGCCAGCTTAGGACCTCGGCCACCTGGTCCCACGTCCCCACTGGAGGCTTGGTGAAGAAGTTCACATTCTGTAGGGAGACACCAATGTGTTTACACTACAGACACTGTAACACGTAAACCTTCTCCCCCAGCAGAGTTCAGCCCCTTTCCACCAGAGGGTGCTGTCTCACCTTTGGGTGGTTAGTGAGCATGTTGTACCACAGGATGGAAGCCCAGGCGTTGGGCATCTGGCAGATGTTGGAAATGACTACCACAGGCAGGGAATGAGTCTGCACAAATGGAGGAAACATTAACACATATATTACACATTAGTACATAACATACAGTTATTGTGACACAATGACAGGGAAATGACCCTGCTTCTATTCCAGTGCATTGGCTTGTAATAGGACTTCTTCTGGTCAGTTACACTACATTACATTACATTTAGCTGACTCTTTTATCCAAAGCGACTTACATTCTATACAGTATACCGTAGACACAGCAACGGTGAGCAATTAGGGTTACGTGTCTTGCTCAATGACACAACAACACGGACTGGCTGAGCCGGGGTTTGAACCACCGATCTTCTGGTTGAAAGTCAGACCTGCTAACCACTGAGTTACACTTCTTAGCATGAGGAGATATTTTGGTGTGTGAGCAAATACACGATGATGACAGAGACCCGGTCAATATGTGGGTTGATGGAGGAGGTTTGACTTTGAGCAACAGCTCATTTAAAGCAGAGGGGGTTATATTCTCTGGAAGACTTTGTGAATGACTCATTTGTCTGGTGACTTTGTACATGAATGAGAAATGCAGTTGGAGCCGTATGTTGCGCTTTAGAGTTTTGTTGACTTCTGGTGTATACGGAAATGTCTCCAAGTTCACAGAGATGGTGACAGATCCAGATCCAGATACTGAGACTAACCTCCAGATCGATCTTCAGGCCTTGATGATAGACTTCAGTCTCAAACGTGATGAGATGAAGCTCCTCTGTGACAATCAGAGAGGCCTAGAGAAGACAGATTGTTCAAACCTCCACTGTAGACAACATATACTGCATGGGCAGTTCATGTGTATCAAAGGTCAACAACACTGCTAAAGAGGCAATCTCAAAGAAATCCATTCATATAAATGTCTGTTGAGTCACCATCTATCCTCAAAACCGTCGTTTTGGTCGTCTATTGGCAGCGGATCGGTTTGAAACATTGCGAGATGGGACCAGGAGCAGCCACAGTGAGCTGTTACATGAAGAGCTACAGGCTACAAGATGCACACCTTCAGCTTCTCAGTGAGGTAACCGACTACTTTCACTTTGTGCAGCATGAAAATATGTCCTCACAGAAGGAGGAAAAAAAATTGTATATTATTGCCAGAGATGTTTATTAAGCAACAATAGTTTGTTTTGCTGCTCCCAGAATTCTGGGACCTCTTCTGAATTCTGTAGTATTAGTAAATATGGTGTCTCCAAATCAACCAGACAGAAACCTTAAAGATTGCCTCTTCAGATGATTCTATCTTACCAAGCGTCAAACAGTACTTACGTCACTGTTGGTCCGGCCACCATTACCACACCTCTGTTCTCTCAGGGTCTGTAGCAAACAGGAAGTTAGTGCTCCACAGCAGACGTTTATCAGATAACTTCATTGTCAAGCAGTGGGCTCTGTAACTCACCAAGTGTTTAAACTCTGCTGACAGGCTGCCATTGTTGGATTCTTCCATGTTCATAACTTTTGTGTTGGTACCAAGGATGTTAAACTTACGTGACCTAAGAAAATCAAGGAACGCCATAAAGTGAGACTCTTTTTGAAAATAACATACAGTAAATGCTCAGGCTTGGAATATGAAAGTGGTCTTAAAGTCGTACCCTCGAATTGCAGCCACATCCCCAGATTCCCTGAAAAAGAAGCAGTTAAAATCAGTAAAGCAGTTTCTCATAAGGTCTTCTGTGTCTTTGACACTTAATGTAAACGTTAGAACCTCCAGATTTTGAAAATTAAACTCACTTGTCAATGCAAACTTTAATTTTCAGCTGGTAATTGAGTTCAGGAAACTTTACCAGTAACCTGAGAAATGAGAGAGAGAAAAGGATTAGGATATAAAATGTTGCAGTCATACAATGCATACAAATGTGAATGGTGTTTCTGCAAGCCTTTATCTTACCTCACTTTATTTGTGAACTGCACTCCTGTTTTTATGACCAGAGGTCTGTCTGGATGCATGGGCATGCAAGGCTGTCTTTCCACCACAAAGGAACTAGAAGACAGAGTGGATCATGTTTCAGAGAAAAAAGGTCCAGCAAACATCACACCAACATATGGTGAAGAGAATCAAAGGTCTACGGTTCCTTTCCTAATGATTTGCAGCTTTTAAGTGCATCTCACAGTCTTCCTGACTCCTGAAAATGGAGATGGCTCGGATGTCATCTCATTTGTTACGCGAAGACCGCGAGATGCGACTGAAAGCTCTGCATCGTGACTAAGAGGGAGCTGAAACTCTCTCAACCACAGATTCTTCCTTCAGGTCGACAATCAACATTAATTTGATTATAATAACACCACAAATATAAAAAATAGCCTGGGCAGATGAACGGTAAACATGTGTCGCATGCAGTACCTCTTCATCAGGTTTCTGAACAAGTCCACAATCTTCTCCTCCAGGGCGGGCCGGTGCTGGATGATGGGGTCTCCTTTGTAGGACACCTTCTGCTGAAGCTCCTCCAGCTTCTTGATCTGCTGACGGATCTGGAGCTGAGACTCAGCCAGGGATGTGATCCTGGTGAGGAAACCAGACCCGTTCAAGTGAGACTACTCGATGGAACATGCCTCTAGTTGTCAAACTGACTTGGCAAACATAGACCAGAGTCAGAGTCTGTCAAAATACATTTTTAATTGAATCATGGATTTCAATGTAGCCCACAGACCGGCATTTATCGAAATAGACTTTTAAACTAATTTAACAATGCTGGAAAGATGCTGGACAGGCAGCAATGTGGATGGCAGTTTGATTATTCAATTGGGTTAAAATTATTAATATATATTTTATTTAATGTTTGATTCCAATACCTAACTTACTAGAGTTCTGCGATAATTACCCATGCAACTTAGTTTAAATAAAGCTATCATCAATAAACACACACATTTTGTTTTTATATCAATTTAAAAATGAATTGATCATTAAATTTGCATCCCTGGTTACCATGTCTCGAGGCGGTCCAGGCAGATGTTAGGTGGACCTCCAATACAAGCAATTTGTTGCCTCCTCTTCCAGTCTGCTAGTTCCTCATCAGTCAGGTTCTTCTGTACATAATCCATGGCGGTCAACAAGCCTCCCATCTCTGTAACAATTTGCTACAAAAAAACAAGCGCAGCATTAATTAAGGATAATAGGTTTTGCTCCGTTAAGCAAATTCAGAAAATTACACATACAGTCAAAACTGGTGGCTTAGCTTGTAAAATGCAGCATGGACGAAATAGTTTCATGGCGGTAGATAACTCTAGCTGGGTGTGACCCTGAAGTCACACCACCATGATTCTTTATGTTTTTGTTTTTTCTTTAAACCAAATTCATAATATGGTAAAGTATAGACACCCACCCTCCTCAGCTGGTCCAGGGCACTCAGCATCTGCTCGAGCTGAGCCATCTTCTGTCTGGTAGCAGCTGCTTGGCTGTTCCCATTTAGATCCTGGGACAACTCTGCACAAAGGACAGACATGTCACAGGTGAGCACACAAATCAAATGTATTGAATATATACCAAAAAGTTTAGATTTTTAATAAATGCTCATCTTAAACCGAGTAAAAACATGTCCAAATAATCAATATCGGCGCTAAAGCTGAGAAAATATATATTCATTAGAATATACCTCCTTGGCTTTTCAATGTCTTGTAATTGAAGTCAAAGTCATCCTGCAAGTTCTCAAGCATTTTCATCTTCTGTTCCATATCCTAAAGGAAAACACAGAGGTTTTATATATTTATGAGAAGACACAGACTCATTTTGTCAAGTTAAACAGTGTTGAGGATTCTTTTGTACTGTATTCGAGTCCTTGATGGGAACTGACCTGCACCCGCTTCCTGATGTCTTGGAGGTTGTGCTCCAGAATCTGCTGCTTCTCCGTCACTACTGTCCCCGAGGGATGTGCTGCCTGGCCATCCTGCAAGAGAATAAAACAAACACCGCTGTACCGCCTGAAATCCACGACCTGAAGCTCTGTGATGTCATATGAATGCTAGGTTAGTGCTCTTCTCTACCTGCACAGCAGTGGTGGCGGTCTGCAGCAGCCGTTGCTCCTCCCACAGACAGCGGGCAACAATGCGAGCAATGTCCATCGGCTTCTCCAAGTACTTGCTCTGCAGATGCTGCTTAATCCTGCGTAGGTTATGCTGGTAGAGCACGTTGTTCTCCTGCAGGAAACGGCTATACTGCTGGTCTATTTCTCCCAGGAGGTTGTGGAACACCAGTGTGGCATGTGACTCCTTATTGGCAGCGTAAGCCCTTATAAAGGAGAGGATAGCATAATCAGGATTTCTGGTTCCTTCTAAGAGCTGGCAAAAGGTAGAACCCCAACTCACGTCACCTTCACAAATGCTTTTTTAATGTCATCAAAATATCCTGTACCCCACATGAGTGAGACTACTAAGTGAAAATATGCAATATGTATTTTCTTATGATAGTTTAAATACAAATAGGACAGAAGAAAACAAACTTTTGCAGGTGCCACTATTTTATTTCAGGTGCTACCATTTAAATGTGGCCTTCAAAAAAAGAGAAAGATCTTAGAGAAAAGCTAAGATCTTTCTCTTTCTGTTTGGGTGCATAGCAATACATAACATGCATGAGGAAGAAAAGGGCATGATGAGGAAGAGCATAACAATGATGCTAAAACACAATAGCTTTCTACGTGGGAAGCTATCAAGCCGACAGCCAACTGAAAAGTAATTCAATGCCACCTTCTGTTCGCAGACACACGAAACAAAACGTGCTTCCATAACAGAGCCCAGGATTCAGTTATGTCTCACCAGTCCTGACTCTCGATCCAGGGGGCAAGGAACTGCCGCAGCTCCATGGGGAAGCTGTCGCTGTACAGGTGGTAGAGCTGCTCCAGATACCTGGTCTCCAGCTGCTGCAACTGGTTCCACTGGGCCATCCTGACACCTCCTACAACCTACACAAGAAAACATGGCGGTAACAACATGAATTAAACAAAGTGTGTATTTATTGTTATTGAATTGTCGTATCAGAGTAAATGTCTGGTTTCCTCTGAAAATAATATGAAATGCCTCCTATTCAGAACTGTCACTTCCTGTTCAGTTGAGCACTCTGCCTCCACAGAGAAATATCGGCCAACATGAACATCTGTCAACTCCCTAAGCAGATAGGAATAAATTACCTTTTCCCTATACAGTGAAAACCACTCTTCCTTTTCTTAGCTATTGAAGAGCTACTGGATTTGAAACCAGAGAAACCTATTCTTCGACACACAGCTGCTTGCTTGCAGACAACCATTATCCATCAGCTCCAAACTGTCGGTGAGGCTAGCCTTCACATCTCACCAACAGCCGGCTACACTTTCCCCCAGAGGGCTTTAGACTGTGCACTAACAATAACCAGACACAATCCAACGGACAGTTGTCTCCTCTAGCCTCCATTTAAATGACCAACTGAAGCCTTTGTTTAAGCCATTTGCATAACTTTTAAATACTGTTGCAGTAGGCCTCCATCCAATGTCTGACTGATCTGTGGTTAGTATACAATACCAGGGTGAATTTAGATACAAAAACAGAAGTTTAATTTAGCCGTTGTTACCTGATGACTAAGACATGTTCTCGCTGAGAAACTAGATTCTGCTTTCAGTTTCCAGGATCTAAGATATTATTGCACTTGCTGACAGAAAGATAGTGGCTGTGAAGTTAAAACAAGAATTCAACATCTGTCCATGTTTCTGCATCCTGTCAATATGTTTTCCACCCCATTTATATACATGAGGGGAAAGAGTGTTAGAAAGTATTGTAAAACCCAATATAAAACCATTAACCACAGCCTCAACACATAATATTCTACATGTTTATCTAATGAACTGGTAAGTGTGAGGTTCAATGATCCAGTGTATTTTTTTGATTTAGGGCAACACGAAACAAAAACATAGATGCTAAATTTCACCTAAACTGTGCACCAATGGAGCTACAAGAATTCAGTTATGACAAATATTCTCAACATCATATGGGTACGGTCTTTTTTTTTTTTGCATTTAAGGGACCAGACTTGTGACAGTTTTTATATGACCGTTTCTCTGACATCAACCCCGAAGTTGATCACATCAAAGAGCAGCTGAGCCAACTCACATTATTGACTAATGTGAGAAGATTAGTTTCGTTTTTCATCACCTGAATTAGAATGTCCTGCTTTCTATTGTTGGTGAATTTGGGTTGAAATTACGAACGGTATCTCAGCCTACAAAGTTTCCAATAAACTCTCGACCTAAATAAAGTGACCTGACTCCTCTTACATATGGTAGAGTCCCTATGTGGGATATCTGCTGGATTATCCACGACCCACCCAAGTCTCAGACGTGGCACAATACAGTTCTATCATCATAAACAAGTATTTCAAACAATGTATGGAAAAGAGGTAATACCACAAAGTCACTGGCTACTAGCTAACAACCAGTTTATACCAAATAATGAGAAGAAAAAGTAAATTTGGGTGGTATGGTCTTAATGGGTCCATATTGGTGAAATTTTGTCTGGGAAAACACAGTATAAATGATAACCTTGGGGATCCTTTCCACAAATATTGACCCAATTAACACCATATCTTTCACATCTTCCTCAGTATTATTTATTTGAGTCTCATGTGTATGCACGTAGACTTTGCCAGAAATGTGATTATGTATTTATCATGTCATCGTGATTCCAGGAAATACTTCCTTGATCAAACAAAGGAATCAGTAACCATTCCTTTTCATTCCAGTATCCATTTTACTGCCCCTGTAAACACAGGTGACAACAATAATACTATTGTGCAACGCCATGTGACTAAGCAAAGTAATGAAGTATCTAATGACAATCATGCTATGACTCTAAGAACATTGATTACAGCTAATAGGGCAGTAGCCTCCCTGACACACTGCATCACTATGACCTCACAGCTGCACTAGCAGAACTAAAGATTAACACAACTCTTGACATGCATCTCAAAATCCAGATTCTGTGAAGATTTGGACAGATCATCTTCAAAATTAGAAATTTAATAATGGAAGATTTGAATGCCAGTGCAAGGTGCCAGACATGTTGGCCTGCAGACAGAGATGGGCGTGCCAATTGAAGTCAAACACACAACAATGACCTGAAATTGACTGGGTGTAAATGCGAAGGAAACAAGTGACGTGTGTGTCTGACCATTACCAAGCTGGGACATCCACATCACATGTACAGAAGCGAAAACATTAAAACAACATGTGACCACCAGCCAAGACCTGGTCTCTCCAATAGAGAGCCATGAGGCGAAGAGCTCGCGGGAACGAGACTCGCTAGTAACAGATAAACACGCACGAGCCACTTTAATAACTTATGTAACGCCGACGTGTCTTCCCCGCCATTAATAACGTTAGCGCATAACATAGGCAAGTGTAATTTAGCCGCGTTGTGTCGAATAGACCGAGCAATGCATGAATGTGGTCTGCCGTAACAAAACGTCCATGAGTAACTCAGTTATAAGAAACATGTCAAAAGCAGAAGTCGCTTACTTAGCTCGTTGTTACTCCTTTGTAAAGTTTCTCCGTAAAAAAAAAAGTGTCACACTTTCGATTCAAAAACACTGACAATAACAGTCAGTGACGACTTTCGTAAAAATTGAACACACGAAAGCGAGAAACAACACACAGAAAAAGATCGTAACTGTCTAGCTTTTCTTGCCAACACGGGAAACACTACTCCAACACACGTCTGGACCTTTTCACCGAACCCATCTGATGCGGCAGTGCTCCCAGCCAATAGAAGGCAGTCATTTTATCGTAGCCAATCAGAATGCTGTAGAGGCGGGACTTCATGGTGAGGTAGGTTGAGAACGCCGTGTTTACTGCTGTCGCAACTGCGCTGTTCCCGCCAGCAAACCCTCCCGGCTGTTGGTCCGTAGAGGAGGCCAGCGCGCGCATTGACTGCGGAGGGAGGACGTGCAGTTCGACAGAGCAGCCGGACTGGAAGTCATCTGAGTTACTGGCAGTGTTGACGTCATCAAGAGTTTAATATCGCCAGTACTGTTCTGTATTGGTATTGACATCTACTGATCTTCATTCAGGGTCTGATTTTGCCTTCTTAAGTGGACTAATAGAATAAAACACACACAGAAACACACAGACAGTGTATTCAGGTATATAAGATGTTTATAAAATTCGAGAAAATAAAATAATAGGCAATATATATATACATATTATCAGTAAGCTTTTATTAATATTGAAGTGGCAAAAGAGGCCTCAAACACACAAGCTTCATTAATTGAGTATGACTCAAAAACACCAAGAGTAATTATATCTCATATTGTGTTGCAGCATTCTTTTTAAATGATAATGTATCTGTATAAAGACTACTACAGCATATAGCAGGCTGATTCAGTTTTTTTCAGTTGGTTCACAAGGCAAAATACACATGATGGCAAAAAACATCTTTCTTTTTTCAAAGGGACCAATATCTTTCAAGTGTTATGATGTTCTATGTGCAAAACGATGCAAATGTTTTAATCAAACAAATACCAAAATTATATAATGATATACTACATTATATTATAATAATTATGCGATATCACAGGCCTGTAATTGTTTTATTTACCACTTTTGCATGGGATGCTGGCATAAACCTGGAGATATAAGTGTGGTTATATGATATACACATGTACTCTTCACTACGGCACACACGCATTTTCTCTGTTCTTCTTCCTGTTCTCTACCCCGCCCAGTGCTCTGAGGGAGCACTCTCCTTAATTGCATTCCCCCGCCATTGATTATTTTAATGGTTCTCCATGCTACACTGTGGGCTTCTGCATGCGTGCCTGCACCGCATCAAGCACACACACAGTCTCTGAGGATGAAAATGAAAGCCACTTCCTTTTTCTGAAACCGTGTAAGCTTTCTTGGCCAAAGGTGGCAATCATTGAACACAGGCATTGCCAGTTTACTTCAGACTCAGAGTAATTATCGTCGCTTCCTCCAATTCTCCACAATCACCCTGTTCTCTTGCTTACAATGATGGTCAGACAGCTGTTTTCATCAGTGTGGACATTCCTTCTATCTGTTCCTTCTTTCATCGCATCAGAGGACATATACAAAATTGCACCTTTGTAAAAAAAAGTTTTGTACTGTTTTTGGAATAGAGTATGATGTCCTGACATTTATTAAATGCCAATTCTAATACTTGACTGTGTGCATTCAGGATGACATTTGCATCTCCGCGTGTCTTGCTGTTCAAACCATCGTTTTTCTGTCTGCCATTACCTTGTAAAGATTGAATAGGGACGTGCAAATGTACCGTGATGAGCTGTGACCATGGTGACAGTGTTGATTTGCTTTCCCTCTGTGGAAGTTGATGAGGACAGGATGTCCAGATGCAACACATAAAGCATGGCGAGTACACATCAAAACATTACAGTAAATGATAATCAAGCATGTTTGTCAAGCATGCATTGTAAAATATACAAAAAGCTACAATCTAAATCTCAAGGGTATCAGCTTTGAGTATTTCATTACAATATACAGCTGATATGTTAATGAGTGATCCAGAATAGAGCAGAGGTATCATAATCCTCCATCTTTTAATCAAAGCACACAACATAAACATAAAGGATATGACTTGCAGCCTCGTCATGAAAAAGGTTAAACGTGACCAGTTAAAAGGATTGTTCACAACAGTAGCGTTAGCTGTTTATTGCTATGCTATCTGTGAGCGCTTAAATATTTTTAATTTGTCAGTGTTTTGATGTTCCCAACATAATTTCAGACAGTACGCTTCTATTTTCAGTCATTTACATTATATTGGTACATTTGGCGCAATGGCTGAGGGATTGGCAGTAAATAACCTTTATGCCTTATATTTATTTTTTCAATAGGCCGACCACTTACTTATTTATTTTCTTTGTTTCACTCAAGCATATTACATTCCTAAAACCATCCAGCCAACAATTTGCCGTCACCATACCTACTAATGTGCATATCATACATGGCAAATATTAGATTATACATTACATCCTCAATAGCAAAGACTATTTATACCTTCTTTTTTTTATCCTTATAGCCTCTCAAGATATCAAACCAACGACAAACGGCAAATAGCCTTAACATAACAGTGTTTCAAAAGCTAGCTTTGTTTTAGTTTTTCTTATTTGCGTGCTAAAGAGAAGCAAATATGAAAATCCTCCCATGTTTGGTACAGTAAAAAGAGAACAGAAAACAAATGTGACGTCATAGATTGTGATCACGTCTAGAATGTTCCCGACGACTAATAGTGTCTCCTTCTGACGCGCCTCCGTTGCCCTCTTTTCTCGGCCTCCACAGCCCTGCAGAGCTGGGACTCTACTCGCTCTGGGCCTTCTTTAGGTGGTCGGCCTCCAGCCTCACCAGCTGTGAGTCCTCAGTCACCTCCAGCAGAGCCTCCATCTCCGGGCTGTCTACTCTCACCAGCTCCCCTTCCTCCACCTCCACGTGCACCCCCAGCCCGTTCTCCTCTGCGCCCGGCGGGCCCTCGTCCTCGGTCACCTCCTCCATCTCTGTGTTCTGCAGCACCTCCTCCGCCCCTTCTCGGAACTTCTTCACGTGGAAGGTGAAGGGGGGCACGCGGTACACGCTGGTCTTGGAGCGGGCGTAGACGGTGTGGTCTGGAGTGAGGGACTTTGCCGCCTTCTCTTTGGAGCTCTTCATCTTGGCCCTGCGCTCCTGGTTGGGGGTCATGCGGGTCCCGAGCTTGCCCATCTTCTTCTCCAGGCTGTGCTTGGTTTTCTCCAGGTTGTCGCGGGTTCTCTGTCGCGTCTTCTCCAGGTTGTCGCGGGTTTTCTGCCGGGTCTTCTCCAAGTTCTCCTTGGTCTTTAATTTGGTCTTCTCCATTTTCTCTTTGGAGAAGGCTTTCTTTATGTTGTCCACCTGCTGCTTGGTGGTGCGCTGGAGGCGCTTGGTACGAGACTCCTCAATAATCTCCTCAATCTCCACCTCCTCATCTGAATTGAGATTGTCTGGGACTCCCTCTTGTCCCTCAGGTATCTGCTCGAGGCCCTCCACGGCTTGGCCTTCAACCACTGTCTCTGCTGCCTTGGACGGCTTTGGGGGCTTCACTTTGTCCTGAGGGAGAAAAATAGTAGAAAAACAAGATTAAGCCACAGAAGCATTATATTAAGGAAACACAGTGTGTGAATTGAATCATTTTCAATTTTACTTTTACTACAATATCATATTGTCAGACTTGGAGCGACACTGCATTTGCATTTTATGATTTACAGTATGTAAATTATGGCATTTCATTTAATATGCCATGTGACAATAATCAGCTTGAGAAAGGGAAGTTAATGAAGCCTTTGGGTGAGAAATTAAATTGTAAATATGAGAGTGACGCTTCACAGATTCATGCGTCATCTTCACATTCATTTGACTGCTTGTAGCTTGTGTAGAGTGCCATCTAGTGGTGTCCATCATATGTCAACAATCAAGTGCCACCATGGCTGCCTCAGTGATTTTATACATTAAGTTCCTTTTGGGCCGTCCCCTTGGCTTTTAATTTGTGCTGTATGCCATCATTTTTACTCTTAAGCAGTGACATATACAGGGGTATTAACACATCTGAACAATATCTCAAAAGTGTTACTGTTTATTTTTGTACAAAAATTATTAAAATAGACACTGTGGTTGCAGATATATACTTTTTTTTTTAGTTTGGGTATGCAACTTTACCCAATTAAAGAAAAATTGGCTCTGTTTTCAAAGGGTTTTAATAACAAAATCTGGTGTGGTCACATGTACTGCACACCACATCCCTGACAACTATGGGGATTGGAATAAATAATCTGCAACTCTACACTGATTTGGAAACTGAAGCTGTTGCATTTATAACCACAGGAGTGTTTCCTGCCACTTTGCTATCATTTCTCTACAAATACGAAACTCACACACTTTTAATGTTGTGACTTAACAGCTTAATTTTCAATAAAATCTAAAAGCAAACATATTTTATATTAAAAACAAAGTTATAGATCATCCATAAATGATAGATGTCCTATATATATATGTTCTATATTTTTTTAATAATTGTATTCATTTTAACTTTTGCTTTACTGGAAAGACTTTGTGGTTTGCACAGTTTCAGTTTAGCTGTAAAATGGTCACAGCACAGCAGTGAAGCAGTTTCACACAAAATACGACGTGTAAACCCAGAATTAGGGCGATACCATCTGATCTGCATGCAGCACAGGATTGTAAATCCAAATTGCACAGGTGTCCCCTTCCACTTCCTTTCCTTCTACTTTACCACACGTGTCCAAAGGGATACTGCTGACAGCTGCAGTCAATCAGGACACCGTCAGCGTGGGAGCAGAATATGCTCACAATGTTAACCCCTCACCGCATGTCGGTGGCTCCTGGAGAGATTCAAGATCTCACCCGTCTTCCCCTCAGTGCCACGTCACTGCATCTCTTACTCGTAGACGTGTTCGTGCTGAATTTGAGATAATACAATATTTTCTCCCGCTCAGCTTTGACCAATACTGACCCGCTGGTGAGATGAGGTCCAGGAATATGGTTATTGTCAGCCTGTTGCCACATTTAGACTGAATCTCCTGCAGAAACAGCAGGGAGCAACACACGAGGAGGTGGCATGTTTGAGGGATGCTGAGTGTGAAGATGTATATCGGGACACGTCTTGATTTGTCAGCATCCGGGTAAAGGTTCGAAAAGCCATACCTGAACAAACCACTTGATACAGTGGGTTTTATAGAGGTTGTCACCAGTAACTTGCAATATCTACAGAATTTACATCAATGTACAACCTCTGAAAGAGACCTGTCAGATGATGTGATCGTCACATTTCCCGGGGCAGTTTAAATATTGCCATACGATCCCGTCATAAAAGGGCCATTGCCTGCTCATAATGGTGCCGTATATGGTGTGGGCTCGGCCGACCTGCTCTTTATGGGGTTATTTTTGACTGGCCTTTGCCTCTCTCTGCATTCAATCTTCCGTTCTCTGGCTGCCGGCCACTGCAGCGTCCTACCGACAACACTCCCCTTCACACACACCACACACACACACATACTACACACAACAACCTCCTCTCTTGCACGGCAACAGATAAACACGGCGCTCTGTGACCATGGCAACCACCTGCTCATGTTGTCTCTGGTGGGTGCTGAAGTTTATCTAAATAAACAGCTGACACCTCGACCGCTGTACACCAACATGAGTGGACTACAATTAAACTAAAATATAAACTGCACCGGCTTTGCAGACATGCACAAAGAGCAGAGTGAGGCTGAGTTGCAATAATAACATTTCTCATAACTCCAAAGTTCTGAAATGTGACCAGAACATATTGAAGATGTTAAGATAAACCCACACACAGTAAACATGTGTAGGGAATAAAACATTGAATAAGCTGTTCAGGTGACCTCACAGTGTTTACTGTGGAAAGTTAGACATGGGCTAAAACAGAAGGACAGGGTGTTCTGCTATATGTATATGTATATATATATAGGGCTCTTTTACTCCAGGAAGACATATGTCTTCCTAAAAGAGCCCTATAAGACAACCCCTGTATATAAATACACATATACAAATACATATGCACGAGTATAAGTATTCATGACACGTGCACACCCTCCCTCACACACAGAAAGACAGACACACCTTCTTTTTTTCCATGAAGCCAAACTGTGAACATTTTTCATAGGAAGTTCTGCCGCCTGAACAGGAAGCTTGAGCAGCCAATTTAAAAACAGCAGAGCAAGGCATCCTTAGCCCGGGTCCAGACCTTTGACTCCGCCCACTCCACTGAGTTCAAGTGTTACCAGTTAATGGTTCTGTCTGATATCAACAGATTTCATAGGGAACAGAGGAACTGCAACATGATGCACATGAGCACCATACATTACTAAAGCTACGCTGCCTCTTCATCATGGCCATCACTGACAAGCAGTCCGCTTTTTATCTTGAAACTGGAAACCGATCTACTTTCCATTGATGAACCTGCCAAGATGTAATCTTGTGACCGGCGGATTTTTCTTGTTACTACACACTGATGCAGATGTATCGGCAAAACGTTGATATCAGACTAATTATTGGTCTAGCTCTACTAGTTATAATGTAGTCATATTTTTAGAATGTAAAATTATTAGACTTCTAAGGCTTGTGGGAACCCATATGGATAAACAGAGACGTTGCATGTTGGAGCATTTTGTTGTTAACGTTCTTAAAGCTTGACTCAGCCCTCTGTATCTGTATCAGTGGAAAGTGTGATAACATCAGCAAACCCTGTTTGGGTTTGAAAGTAGGGGCTTGAGGAAGAAGATGGTAGGTCCATTAGTGTGTCTGCACTAACTTCCACTCTCCTCCCTCTTAGCAGTAATGGAAACGTCTGTGTGTGTGTGTGTGTGTGTGTGTGTGTGTGCGTGTTTACTGACAGGTAGGGGGATGGTGAGACCGAGTGTATGTGTGCTCTCCTCAATAAGAAGGAGGTCTGTTAATGTTTCCTTCCTCCAAAGAGGACTTGAATCATAGCTCATGGAAAGGTTGGCTAGAAAGAGTGGGAACTCTCTCCCTCTCTCCCTCTCCCTCTCTCTCTCTCTCGCTCTCTCTCTCTGTGTGTGTGTGAGAGTGTTTGATTTGCTCGGACCAGCCATCAACTGTCTGAGCCGTCTCTCAGAAGGATGCACACAACACAGGAGATGCAATTAAAACGTCCCACTAGACTGAGGTAAACAGCGCTTGATTAGACCACAATGTTCTCATGTGGGGGAAATGATGTAATCCTAAAAAAATGAGATATTTGTATTCAATGTGTTCACGTAACAATTGCAAAGCTTTTTCATTGTTTAAATATCATCAGCAAAATGTTCTCTGTCTGACTCACACTGGGGCTCGGGGATAATTTAACCACGGACTGTTTCCATTGACGACAGAGCAAACAGTGTTTTCTATCAGCCCGACACAAAGACCACAGCAGCTCTAACGCTGTCGGCGTCCACTTTTCACCTTGCTCCCATATTCCTGCTTAGTTATTTGAATATGTTGTCACCTTCTGCATTAATACAATAATCAAAAGGCTGTGAAGGGTCAAAACAGAAAAGCAATCAAACATCCGTGCTATTAATAGTAAATTGGCTGTGTGGGGTTCAGTTACGATTAAAATACGTGTTATATGTGTTTGTAATAATGCTGTTTTTAATATAACAGTGATCCTATTAGTGACATGCCTTTATCAAAATTAATCAAAAAAATAAGACATGATGACTTTCTTTTTTAATATATATAATTTTATAATATATTTTTTTATAAAAAAAGAATATATACATATATATTTATTTTTTTTACAAATATTTTCTTCTGAGTGAAGCAGCAAGATTGACTTTTGTTCACATTCACAATCCTGATCCACTTACATGCACGCAGACTCTTAGCAACGTGCTCTCTTCTAGATAAACACACACACGCCATTCCTTTTGCGGGAGTGTGATGAAAGGCCTCTCCGGTGAGTCACATGGAGCAGCTGTCAGAGCGTGTCCAGTCCTTGCAGCTGTGCACTCAGCTTTCACAATGAGTGATACCACTGACCCGTTTGCCCCTCCAGGATGGGAGAAGGCCAAACCGAGAGATTGACATGAAACAGAGGTGGTGGTTGGTGTGTGACAGCCCTGCAGAGGCCTGAATCGCCATGCTTTGATCCCTAAAGAGCGCTCTGCGGCTAAAATAAGGACGCTAATGTACTCCGGTCATTAATATTGATGCCTCCCACACTCCTAAATGAGGCTCAAACAATTCACAGAGGACTGGTCCAGCCGCCTGCTACCCCATGCAGGCATTCTGGGGGTGACTCTTATGACTGAGGGCACAATGCAAATTCTGTTTCATGAGGCGCTCTTATTCCTCTTAGAGCAACCCAGTGTCCTGTGGGTAGTGGAAATATTAACAACCAATCCCACTCTTTAGAAAAGAGAGGGCACTCTGTGTACCACGAAGCCAACATGGCGATGTCATGCTGCGGTGCAGACCACAGGAAGGGAGTTCCTCGGTTTCTCTGCCACGGTGATTTATGATTTCACACACAGGGGGAAGCCCTTTTCCACAGCTCGGCCGCCCCACGTCCACGACTCCGAGACCACTGGAATAACAGAGTTAGTGCATGCAAAGATGGAAACCTACCTTTCCATTTACGTCTCTCTGAGAACTGGCTGCTACAGTGCTGGAATATATTATATAACGCTCCCTTTCTATATCCATCCACAATAAAGGGTTAGTCCGCCAAATGTTTCATATCTCAAATTCTCCATTCATGCTTCATGCTTTGAAGATTGGAGCCAGTTTAGGAACAGACATGAAATTGTTTTTGTTTTTAATTATTTTTCTCAAAATGTTGGTGTTTAGCACCTTTAAGAGCAAGAAGGTGTTACAATTTCCACTTTCCAGGATAATGTGATGTGTGGATCAAGTGAGGGCATGAATTAGCTGCCAACATAAATACAGTGCTGGGCCCAGCTATAGGAAACTATAACTGCTGAATAACACAAAGCCAATATGACGAACAATGACAGATACCTCCTGGAAAATAACACCTGGATGTACGAGAGGGAAGGCAACCAGCTAATTACCCACACTGCTCTGCTTTGTCCTGTTCAGCGGTTGGTAGTGATACTGAATAACATTGGAGAAACTGATTCTGTTTTTGTTGATCACTACTGTGCACCGTTTTTTAATCTAATATGAGCCCCTGAGCTGTCTGAGCCCCGGTTGTTTCACTACATGTCTTGTGGAATTGATCAAATATTGTATTGTGCAGATACCCACTCACCTTCATAGTTTGCCTTTCAAACTGATATCATATTGTGATTCTATTATTTATAGATTACTCATCCTAAACATCCATGTGCTTGCAAAATCTAATCCCAAGGGTACCCAAAACCTGGCACGCGCTCAGTGACGGCCTATAACTCACATACCAGTGACAAGAACGGCGAGCCGCCACAGCAGCAGTGGGAAATACACCACCCAAGTGACCTGACTGCTGCACTTCATACGGGAGGCCTGAGCACACCAGCCTTCACACGCAACCTCTTATGTTACAGCAACAGCAGGTATATTAATAGTGAATTTATGGATGCTGCTTCAACAGCAACTTTTTATATTACTGCGATGAAGAAAGACTTTAAAAAGACATCTCGCTGGATTGGAGATCTCCACCACGGTTTATGGGATTTATTGTGGGAAAATATATTCAATAAATGCTAAAACTGATATTATAAAGTAGCATTTAAAGTGAAGTATGAAGCCTACACATACATGGTCAAACACACACATACTGAAATTAGTCCCAACCATAGGCATATATGTTCTAACTGATAAATCAATAAATCAATCAGCTGGTGCTGCTGATCACTAACTTCAGACCCACTCAATGGAACAAGAGACCCGACACCTTTCCATTGCTTTGCTGCAGGTTCATCTATAATAAACAGCAACATACTGAAGCGGTTTCCTTTATTAATAAACCAACTCAGACAATTTGGCCATTGCTTTATTTTGGCTGTGGCCTTGTAGGTGAAGGGTGTGCCTACACATCTTGGAATACACCGCGCGGAGGGCACCAGCAGCCCCCCCCCCCCCCCCCCCGAGTTGTGATGTGGTATGAGGACACATTTCTGTGAGACGGCCAAGACCGCTGCCTACAACTGTTCAAGTGGAGGGCGACCTGATTGGTCTCCCAGCTGGTGGAATCTGTCTGCTACCATGGGACGGGGATGTTGTGTGAGACAGGCAGGCAGCTGGGGCCCGGGAGTAGGTCGCTGTCCTCTTGTGCACACGGAGAAACAAGACTCACAAACACATCTGGACTGGTCTAAACTGGAAAGGTGCTTCACACATGTGGAAGTATGCACACGTGTACACACGAGCGCCTGGGGATTGATTGAAACAGTTCTCCGGTGCATTAAAACAGAATGTGAAGTGCAACACATACTAAAATAACTCAACCACAACATGTAGACAAGGGTTGGAATAGCAGGGATCCTCTTTCTGCTGTACCAACTAGTATATCCTAATGACGGGTTCAGAGGAAAGGCCAATTCCCCTCCTATATAACCGACACACACACGCGACGGAGTGTTGTACACGCGGTCTGATGAAGCAGAGCAGAGAGCAAATGTGAGTATCAAATTAAACCTGTCCAATTATGCCACACCAACCCTCAGTCCTCCCTGAGTCATAAGTGTCAGTAATGAATCAGCTTGAAAATCCGTCTTTACGTGAACAGAGAACACAGAAGACGAGGTGAACAGTAGCAGGTGATGCTGGCCGGCACACTCCTGTTTTCAGAACACACTCATTTTCAATGAGGAGAATCAATGGTTTTGAACTTCACAAAATATAAAAGAGAGAGAGAGAGAGAGAGAGAGAGAGAGAGAAAGAGCAAGAGAGAGAGAGAGAGAGAGAGGGTTACAACATTTGGCCAAACATGCCAATAGAAACACGGCTCTGGCAGTAAGATGTTGTTGGTCGCTGCCTAAATAAAGCGGTTGAGAGGAAAAGATAAGCAGGGGTATTAAAAGCTTGACTTTAAAGACATATTTGGACAAATATGCTATTTTCTCTCTGAGCTTAGCGTAACACTCCATATCTTATTGGTTTAATCTGAACAAAGAAAAGTGTAAAAACATACATTTGCCATGTTACAGGGTGGTTATTTAAAACAAGTCCTTTTGTGCGGATGAACCAAACAGGACATGGCGTGTTGACTAGAGGTTTATGAGGCTCATTGGGAGCTGCTCTCGGGTCGACTTTGCTACTTTTGGACAGAGCCTGGCTCACCAGTTCCAGTGTTTGTGCCAATAAGCTGCAGCCTCATATTTAGCGTACAGACATGTGAGTGGTTTCAATAAAAATGTCAAACTATCACAACAAAATCTAGATCTGTTGTTCAGATCTTCGGGATCGGGGTCCTCCGGATCTCATTAGTGTTCAATCTGAGCACTGGGACCCTAAACCGGCTGGACTCGGTAGCTGACATGCAATAGTGAAATGTGGAGCCTGCCAGATATCTTTCCACTCGCCCGACGAAGAGGAGGAAGAGACAGAGAGGAGAGACTGGAAGAGAGCAACATAGTGTGCAATTACTGAATGAGCTTGGTGCTGCTGGATTAGACATCGAGTGGAAGGGTCTAAGATGATAGTGGGAGAGCAACTGAGAAAGAAGGAGGGGAACAAGTGGGAATGTTGGCAGGAGAGGCACGGAGATGCCAGCGGGATGAATCACAAGCCTAACTTAAGAGCTGCTGGTCAAGTGCTTTCTGGTCGAGTTGTTGCTCCGGCCTCCGAGGGGTTGCCAAGTGCTTCATAACTACCCTCTCTGTCATGAGATCCAATTTATGCCAGGAAACAAATATTCAGAAATCTGATGTGGCCAAAAAAAGCCTTGGCTGGATCACTTTGTCTGGAGTAAGTGGAATAGAGATATTACACAGTGTGGGCCGGGTAAAAAAGAGCTGGGCGGGGCATGTTGGCTGAGCTCTGGAATAAGTCGACTGTAACTGAGAGGTCTTACATCTCCATGATAGAGGCGACCTCATGGCTATCGCTGTCTTTGAGCTGCAGCCAAACACACCCTGATTCCAGACGCACTACTGTACTGTCTCACAGTCTTGATGGACATATTGCATTGCATACACTGGTTTTAATCCACATAAGCATAATATAAAGTGTCTATTAAAAGCACACATCAAACGATCTAAAACGAGCACTCACAACGGTACTTGCATCACATGGAAACCACGTTGTTATCCATAGAATCATGACATTTAAAGGGGAACTCCGTCAATTTTACTTTTAGATAATTTGCTGACTCCACTGACGGCATAGCACTGACTGGTTTCCAGGGAATAATTGCTTCATCTCTCATGAACTGGTTCACTTTGAGTATTCTAACAGAACCACCTCAAATGAGAGCTAATGCAAAACAGGCACAAGTCTGCCGTGTCCTTAATGAGCTTCATGTTTGCATGAAGAGTATAAGCATGCAGCCTGTCCCATCATCTAGGGATCGGCGACACCAGGAGAGTCTTTAATGCTCAGTTGTCATATTTGCAGACAGTGTGGTGGGACTACTGTCACACAGCAGGACTCCCTCTTCCATAACGGGACACTCGGGGGGCCTCTGTGGTTTTTAACCAGCAACAGCTTCAGTTGGCTGAAGCCAAGAGACAATTGCTGGACATAGATGTGTTTGGTCTGTCTGAGGATGAGCAGGAGGCTTAGCTATGGGGGCAGGGCTTTACCACTACGGCAGCTGTCTGGTTTCTCCCATCAGGCAGCTGAGAAACTGGAAAATGATGACTAAAACTACAACTGTTTCCATTATTCATTCCCTGCTTTGGTCATTTTTCAAAAAGTGTGTAACACAGGCAAACAGCGTTTGGACAAGCAGAACTTTATTATTGCTGGAATATGGCATTGTGGTGGGAAAAAACTATGTAATGCAGCATTTCTACACAAAACACAATATTATCTCTGAACAGTTTGTTTCTAGGTTCATTTCCTGACAGTGATTGCTTAAAGGAAATTGCTAAAGCACAACAGGATATTAGACTCTGAGGCTGAAGTAGCAAAGTAATGGCAGGCGATATGAGTGGAACAAGAAATTCACTTGGAATCGTCTAAAAATGGACAGATAATTGGTCTATAAAGGAGAGAAATAGTAGATGCAATACAGTCAGAGCAGTGAAACATAGGGTTGATGAAAGCAGGCCCCATTAGTTCATTGACCAGCTGTGAACCACAGAGCCCTGATGACAGGCTGCTGATGCCTTGTGCAGTAGCAAGACCCTCAGCTGCTGCAAGGTCACTTGCAAGGCCACTTGTAATAAGGGGTTTGTTATTTTAAAAGTCACAAAGATGTGCCACTTTTCTAATGTACATTTCAAATTCTAAAGCCCCAAAATGAAGGATCACAATTCAGTTTTTTCCCGAATATATATATATGCACAATTAGTACTTTTATTTTGTTAATTTAAGTATATTTTGATGGTAATATTTCTTTACTTTTACTTAAAGCTACTACAACAAACTTTTTTGTTGATTTTGGCGGTCCCTGTGGACAAAGGTAGTGATCTGAGCACCAGAATCCCTTCAGAAAACGTCTCATTTTACTGCAGCATGGTCTGCTCCGCTCAGTCCTGGTCCTGGTCCTGGTCCTGGTTCTGGTTCTGGTTCTGGTTCTGGTTCTGGTTCTGGTTCTGGTTCTGCTGTGCCTTCCTTTCCTCCAGTAAGGGCTCCAGCAGCGTGGTGTTGACAACCATTAACAAATAACCAATCTTCCCGCTGATGGTCTCGTTTACTTTTCTAGGTCATATAAAGTCATCGGTATTAAAATGAGACTGTTCATAACCAATTAAAATTCTGATGCATGAATTTGGATTGTAAAATAGTGTTTTTAGACTGTCGTACTTTTACTGAAGTAAACGATCAGAATACTTCTGCTGACATGCAATGTACATTTGGTGAAAATGTCCCCAGGACCACACCCTTCCGTTGCCAGGGGATCCTGCGTGCCATCATCATTGCAGGTTTAATTATAAAGCATCAGTGTCAAAGTCTTTCCAGGCCAAATATCCTGAAGTATGTGGCTATTCTCAGAGTGCAGAGACAGAATAATGGTAATGGACTGTACTTGTGGAGCGCTTTTTCCAGTCTTCTGACCTCAACGCTACATGTCACCAATCACCCATTCAAACACAGAGGCTACGAGAGCAACTCAGGGTTAAGTGTGTTGTCCAAGGACACATGGACCAGCGGAACCGGGGATCGAACCACTGATCCTCTGATGGAAGGAAGTCCTTGCTCTTATAATACTGCAGTTACTGTTAAGGCTGGTATCTGTTTCACAAAGCAGAGTATAGCGGCTCCTCACAGCAAAGGTAATGCGGTGAAAGTGATACACTAGTCTCACTCAGATGAAATGCAATATTGGGGAGGAATGGGCCCCCCAGACCTCGGTATTACGATACTTGTGAGGACACTGCGCTTGCTTACTTTATGGCCACAGACGTTCACCGTGACCTCGACGTTAACCTCTCCACGCCTAGCCCTAAGCCCATTCTTACACATTAACACACAAACAGACAGTGGAAAGTGGTGAAACCTGACGGAGAGCCAGTGTTGATTTGCAATGCTGCCAATAATATCTGACCCGCCCATGTCAGTTATATAAAACTGGACATGGTGCAGCCATCGTTTGGCAAAAAATAGATCGCGGCAGCTACTGCAACATGGAAGTTACAGATCCTGCAGCAGCTTTGAGACAGTGATAATAGCATTACGGTTTCGATAACGCCAACAGGAAATGACTCGATTTGAAACACAATCAAAACGTATTCCAGAATAAAAACAGTAAAAGCCTGAGCTTAACAAAAATAGTGCAAGCTCTACAAATTCCACATCTGCAAACCTTTTATGCACAGTGTCCTGCACCGACAATTGCACGCAGGCATGTAGGTAAAGGGGCTTCCAGTAGCCAACGCAGTATCACTCCCAGCAGGAGGCACCTGCTTTGCAGAGTAATTTATGAAGGACTAGTGTCTATGATTGGATTTCTGCAACATGCCAATAGTGTAACCTGCTCCCATAGTGGGCATCCCGGGAGGGGGAGGTGAACAAGTTTGCCTGCCAATACGGATCCTGAAGTAAGCTCTTCTCACGGGAGGTTTGCAACTCTCAGATACGCTGCTACTAATGCTTTTAAAGAACGCATTCTCCCTTTTTCTGCAAGTGTCACAGCCAGACGTGACCCAACCTTGTCTCAAATGCATACCATGGTATCCTTCATTCATATCGTTTTTCAAGATATTTATGGTGCTGTGAAGATTTGTGCACCGTATATCAGAGCGTCCCACTTCTGAGAAATCGTAATAATAAAAACGAATAAAAACTTTATCTAACATGCCAGCTCTCTGCCAACTATCTGTCGTCCCAGCACTCAGATGCGGGGCGTTGGTTCATTCTCAGCCCTTCATGCCAGTGTTTATAGGCCTTTTCATTTACACCCGCTTGTCTTTTTTATAGTTTATTTGGGTAATCATGAAGTCCTGCAGTGGGAGAGCTCACAATGTGCCTTTGTTTTTCCATGGAAGCTAGAATTCCCTGACAGGTCACTGAGCGCTAACACAAACCACCTAACGACTTCTCAGTAGTGTCTGATTCTTCGTAAACATTACAGCTCATTTAAGTTTAAGGGAAAAAGTGATTCAGACATTTACGTCAGGGAAACCAGAGCCAGAGCTTTGGCCAGCATCCTCCATCCTGAGAAACTACAGAACATTTCCACTACGAAGGTCAACTCAAGCCACAGTGTGACTCTTTCTCTCTCTCCGGTGAGATGGCGTCAAAACGTTGGTTTGATAGATTTCCAGACTTTCTTTTCACACTCCGTCCCCTCCCAACTTTCCTTTGCTGTATGGGGAATGCAACACACTCCCTGTCAACATGCACTGTGAGTGTGAGCTGATCATCCACATGTAACGCAAAGCCGCCACAATCTCAAACAAAGATTGTTTGCTATAACTTAGTCCACCCTGTGATGAAAATAGAAAAAGAACAAGCTCTCTCACACACACACACACACACACACACACACACACACACACACACACACACACACACACACACACACACCATGCCGCTCAGTGTTCACCTGGTAGATGAGGACTTTGAAGTTGCGTCTCTTGAGCAGCTCGTTCTCGTTGCTCTCCAGCTTCTTGATCTGGCCCGCCTGCTTCTCCAGGTTGCTGCGCACCGTCTTGACGTTGACGCTGACCTTGCGCACCTTGTCCAGCATTTTGTTGACAGTGTTGGCCGTGCCGATGTGGTTCTTGGACAACTTAGTCAGCTCCCCTTGGATGGTCGACACTGACTTCTCCATGGCTTCCTGCCGGGTCTCCAGCCCATTCTGGGTGTGCTGGATCTGGTCGACCACCCCGATGATCTTGTCGAGCAGAGCGAGGACCATGGCCCCGTTCATCTGCGCTTCACTCTTGCCTCTAGGGCCCGTGGCCAGCACCGGGTCCAGGTCCTGAGCAGGGTGGTGGTCATCTACTGCCGGCTCCGTGGCTGCACCCACCAGAGCGACCTCGTCATCATCGAAAGACACTTCTTCTGAGGCCGGGTGCTCAGTCTTGACACCTGCATCCGCCATGGCTGTCAGCTCTGAATACAAACTGCCTGCACACCCACTACAGATAAAAATACACGACTGAAAGACAACTCGCAGGAGCCACGCTGCACAGCACTCAGTCCCTGATTCTTTTTTTTGTTTCTTTCAGACAACTTTCTCCACCACTTCTTTTCCTCTTCCTAGTCTACTTGACGTTTAAACTTTCTCTTCACCCTCAGTCTCACACTCTCAGCCTTCTCTGTCTCTCTGCCTCTGCTCTGGGATGCCAGCCAGCCAAGGGGAGTAGGGCCTCTCACAGCTGAGGCATGTGTGCCCTGACTCAAATGCATCTGCTCCCCGTGAAACCACCCAGTCAAACGTTTTCCCTTCTTCCACCCGGCCCCCGCCCCCGGCTCCCCCTGCTGCCGGGGCTCCACCCATTTGTCCCCTAAGCTAAGGGAATCTCTATTAGACTCCAGGCTTTGTTTATACCCGTGCGAGACATCGTGGCGCAGGCCTCCGTAGGCGGCTCACATGCTGCGAGCATGCACAGAGGCGCTTGTGCTCAAAGCGGTGTTTGGCACAAGAACAATATGTCACTATAAAATCAGAGACTCGATATAAGTGTCATCATGTTACAACCAAAACTCACTGAACTCGCTGCCGAAGATGAGAAAAAATGAACTTGGTGATTCTGGGCATATCAAACAACGTCTCTGGATCATGTCTGGGTTGATTCCAGTCGTCTGTATTCATCTGCATCGGAGAAGCACTTCCACCTTGCACCTGCATCGAACGTTTTTCAGCTTTCCATGTAGAAACACAATCTATGTCTCCATCTGGTGGATGAATCAGGTCCCTGCACTCATTACTAAGGCATTGAGCTTCAATTCAGCCGACACCTGCAAATAAGCTTTCTTGGAGTGGGAACATGTTTAAACGTCTGACTGATTGATATTTTAAAACAAAGCCAAAACAGGCATATTATTTCATATCCAGTTGCTTCTCTAAGAGAAAATATGGTCAATTCTGCTGTTCAACTGGTCTAATTAACATATCATTGAGTTTAAGTGAACAGTGTACTGGAGCTTGGCCTAGCACCTTACACACACAGCTTCATCTAAACATGTTGAAATACAATGAGCTGCAAGAGTGGCTTCACAACAGCTTAACCTTCTATTTAAAAGGGTTTTTATTGGAGTTTTGAACTGGAGCTGCAGGACAAAGTCCAGAATAAATGTATGCTTGCCCTGTGTGACTGTTCCAGTATCGATATTACATTACATTTAGCTGATGCTTTTTATCCAAAGCGACTTACATGATACACAGTAGACCGAAGACACAGCAACGGTGAGCAATGAGGGTTAAGTGTCTTGCTCAAGGACACAACGACTGGCTGAGCCGGGGTTTGAACCACTGACCCTCTGATTGAAAGACTGACTTGCTAACCACTGAGCCACAGTCGCCCCTTCTCCTACATATCCTTCTCCTACAACCATGCTACTAATCCAGCTGTCTGCTGCAACCCAACAGTGAAGATCTCCAGAATGTGTGTGTTAATCTGGGTGTGGAAGAGGAGCAGTGGGGTGACCGACACATCCGATACAATTTCATGAACCAACATTCATCTTTCATGCATATTACCGCACTGGCTTTGCAGTATAGTAGCAAAGAACACAAGAGACCACAATAATCTACTTCATCAGACTGCCCAAAAATAAAATCAAAATATCACATAGATATATAGAGCACCATCATTTGTTTGATGATGACAAGGTGGCATTACCAACATACATAAAAGCAATAATTGGAGGCTCATCACAAAGATGGGAAGGCCTTATCCAAACAGTGTTGAACCACAACTTTTTAATTAGGTTGTCAAGTTCATGAAAAGTTGTGTTAAATAATAAATCATCGTCAATTCAAACATTCCGATTGAAATTGACCCCTTCTGACGACGTGTGGCTACTGTATTTATCAAATACGTTTCCAACCTGCTACATTCACCTCATGAGGAACGCAGCTTCAACACACTCAATGTCATCAGCTTCCACCAACACAACCACTTCTTTGAGCTGGTTGAGTGAGGCGTGGTTTATTTTCTCTAGTTTTGCAATATATATTTTGAAATATATATATATATATATATAAATAATAATGTATTAAATTATTATAATTATTATTAAGTACTTACATTTAAGCATTCACATTTTCCATTCTGAGTTTCATATTTGTTCCTTTTCATATTCTTATCAATTAGTCTAATTATTATAGAAGTGCAGTGAAATTACTATTTTCTATTCATGAAGTATCCTCTATACATGCTATCACCACTAGGAGGCAGTGGCGACGCGCTGAGCGTGTCAACGGCGAAACCTCAAAGATGAAGTAGAAGAAGAGGAGGAGCTGTCAGCTGTGAAGAAGCGACCACCAGTCCACAACAAACGGCACAGGGAACCAGGAAGGAAACCAGCGAGGAAACCAGGGAGGATAGAGCCTGAAGCTCCACTTTAATAGTAAGGCCACTGTTGTTTCAATATACGGCAGATTAATTACTGTTGTCATTATTGTGCGCTCAGTCCAATACTGAGCAACAGGTGCGCTAAGTTAGCTTTAGCTCTCTCCTTCGCCTCACACTCTAAACTAGAAGGGTTAGTTAACTGTAACTTAAGTGAGGTAACGTTATCTTACACCATGACGTCAGAATAAGTGAATATTAACCCCACTTCTCTGTTGTATAATGTCAGAGTGTCCTGAACAATAAAGTTGCCCCTTTAACTAACGCTCCCTAATCTGACTAGCACCCGTCAACTTGTTTCCGCTAACGTTACATGACGCTCGCGCCAATGTACGTAACTAACGTGATTGTGTGGCTACACTAACGCTACGTTACAGCATTATGCGGTGTGTATAGTTGTTGGATCGATGCCCTGCTCGCCGTGACGGCGTCACGTTCATTCGGTTTATCCATTAACTGGAGCTACCTGTCGTCGGCTTTGACAGCAGCGACGTTGGTCGGCCAACTACGAAGCTACTTATTAAAAGGTCAGATACTTGTTCTCAGATTGTTAGTTTTTATATCTCAGGTTTCCTGGCGTAACCACTGCTAGACCACTTAGTATGCTGTGCGTTGAGTCTGAGGCTTACTAGAGCTACTGGTCACATGCTGCCTTGTAATCCACAGATAAGCCGCGTGGTGGCTTGACAGGATGGAGCTCAGCTGTTCATTTAGTCACCTTTTTAGGTGTTATAAGACAAATGGTACAGAAAACAACACCCTAACTAGATTTACTGTTAATCTTCAATTTGCTTTCACAATGGGAATTATATATAATTTTATATGTTACTTCAAAGCCCTCCTTAATTGCAATGTTGCGGATAGAACATTCCTTCACCTCATGAGATCAGCACGAGGGCAAGCAGAGTTTTATAATTTTCTCCTTTGGTCACATGTCTGCTTCTCACACTTGTGCTAAACTAACACACAACCGTCAGAGGCCTCCGTCATTAGGGGTTCTCAACACCAGCGTGCCACACAGAGAGAGCGTTGCATGTAGAACTTCTCGTGTAGAACTAATTGTTCCATGTCGACATTCCGTTTCTAGAGGTTCCGTTTGATCCTGAGGGTGCGGAGCACTCCCGTCCTTCACCAACATGGGGGAACTCTTCAGAAGTGAAGAGATGACGCTGGCTCAGCTCTTCCTCCAGTCAGAAGCCGCCTACTGCTGCGTCAGTGAACTGGGAGAGATTGGGATGGTGCAGTTTCGTGACGTAAGTCAACTGTTGTCCTCTGAATCACGATTTGCCTCGTCGTCTGTCTGCCATTTTCACGCTCAAGTCATCAGCGGCATTGCTGTGCAAGTGCATGCCATCAGCGTCATGTTCATCATGTGCTCACGGCTGACCCCATTATTCCACACATGAGAGCCCATTGCTGCCAAGCCCCGAGGGGAGCTTTGTGCTGGTATATAGGATGGGCTGTAACAGAGGAGGACTGTGCACCAACAATGGCATCTTAATCATTTTATCAAATTATGCATCCTCCACCAGTGTAAACAATAACATTTTCAAATTATGTGGAAAAGGAGTTTAAAAAAAAAAAGAGACTATAGTATTGATAAGGTAGTCAAAGGATGACTATGCAGAATTTGAGTACATCATTCAGTAATTGATATTGGAGCAGCTTCGGTTGCGGATGTAAGTGTTCTTGGTTTTGCACCCGTTCTGTTTTTGAGGCACATCTTTCCGAGTCAAGTCTTTGTATCGAGGTGCTGGTGTTTGACCCTCACTTGTGCTTTTTTCTTTGTTACTGGGGTGGCTTTGCAGCTAAATCCTGACGTGAACGTGTTCCAACGGAAGTTTGTCAATGAAGTACGACGGTGTGAGGAGATGGATCGCAAACTGAGTAAGTGAGCTCACAAATATCACGCCAAAGCTGCCGGTACAGGGGCTCTGGCTGGAAATGCATGCTGCCACTCATCTGTCTCCTTAACCACAAGTTTAATTTATACCCTGCACTCTTCTTTTTAACCTTGTTACTGCTTTCTCACAGGATTTGTGGAGAAAGAAATAAAGAAGGCCAGCATCCCAATAGTTGACACAGGCGAGAACCCTGAAGTCCCTTTCCCAAGAGACATGATCGACCTGGAGGTGATCTCTCTCTCTCTCGCTCTCTCTCTCCCTCCCTCCCTCTCCTTTTTTTCGCCCCAAAGATAAACAGAGCGCTCCCTCTGCGTCCTTCTGCTGACCCCTTTGTATGTCTCAACACAGGCCACATTTGAGAAGCTTGAGAATGAGCTGAAGGAAATAAACACCAACCAAGAAGCCCTAAAGAAGAACTTCCTGGAGCTGACCGAGCTCAAGCACATCCTGCGTCGCACACAACAGTTTTTTGATGAGGTCAGCAGTACTTGTGCACGTAGGCCTTGCGAAACAATGTGCTCAGGCCCTTTTCACTTTACTAACATTGGGGGCGGCCATAGAGAGAGAAGTTGGTCTTTTTATAATTTTCACTCGCTATGGTTAAAACCTCCATGTACATCTTTGGATGCAAATGTACTATTTAATATGTATTTAATGAACTTATTAATGTTTTTATACATTCACTGTGGCAACTGGAAAGAATGGCAATGTTTGAGGCTAAAGGCAGCCATTTACTGTTTGCATTGGTGCGATTCAGATTCTGCTGAAAATCTGTCTGCTCTGAACACACGCACACGCACGCACAGGAGCATTTATTGCTGCACTATCTGGCCTAAGCTGGTTCACTCGTGATTGTTTATAGTGGCTCACATGGTCTCGGCCCATTTACACTAGCCAGTCACAATAATGCTCGACACAGATTTGATTCTATTTTTTATTTATTTGTATTCATTTGCCAAAGCCAAGCCTCGCCTGCTCACCTTTCCCCAACATCTATTCCACCTAATTGCCTTCACATGCAAAACTGTGTTGCCACACAACAGGAAGTCATCTTTAAAATGTTATTTTGGCCTTTGAGGTGAATGATTGAGCTGAAAACATGGCAACATGTTTATTCATTAACTGGAGAAAGTCACAAACACGGGCCCTGGCTCTTTGTGTTTCTGTCCAAATCTCAACGTTGATGTAAAAACCCTGTCAGAGACGTTTCCTCCCCGCAGCATGCATTTATGGGAATGTGATGCGAGCTAACGATTAACTGTCTCTCGTGCAGATGGAGGATCCCAGTTTACTGGAGGAGTCAAACAGCACCCTCTTGGACCCTAACGAGCCCCACCGAATGGCTCCTCTCCGACTCGGGTGAGTCTGCTTTTGTGGTCTTCCCTCATTTAAAAGGATTAAGCTTCACTGGGAGATTTCTCTGCTCTTCGGCCATCTGTGTATTCAAACAACGAGCCAATCACCTCCCACACACCAGCTCAGACCGAGGCCACATAGGGCACTTAAATCTACTCGCAATCCACATTCACAAATGTCATTTCTGTAAGCGTAGACATTTCAGTCCGTGTTGTCACTGGGATCAGCTGTTCCTTAAGACGGAGCCGAAGAATAGACGCCCGCTACACGGCCGACCGGTTTCCTGTTCTGGAAAACGACATGTCGTTGTTCTAGACAATAGAAATGCCTTTCTCTCACTGAAAGGCTTTTGTGGTGGAGGTTTTTAGTCTTCATTTTCATGTAGGGTGCTTATAATTCACACAAGGCCCATTCCAGATGTTCAAGCCGAAGCAATGACTTAGACAACAACAACAACAACGGTGAACGAAGTTTTCTGTCTGTTCCAGATTTGTGGCCGGAGTCATTGGCAGGGAACGTATTCCCACATTTGAGAGGATGCTGTGGAGAGTTTGCCGAGGAAATGTGTTCCTGAGGCAGGCAGACATCGAAGATCCTCTGGAGGACCCGACTACGGTCAGTACCGTCTGAGCACCGATGCCTCGGTCGGTCAGACGTTAATGCCGGTTTCAGTGTCCTAACGGCGTGATGTTCCCACAGAGCGACCAGGTCCACAAGTCTGTCTTCATCATCTTCTTCCAGGGAGACCAGCTCAAGAATCGAGTCAAGAAGATCTGTGAGGGGTAAGCGACTCGCCAACATTCAGTCCAAGGTTTAGGAAATGTTTTCGGCCAGCTGATCCTTCAAGGTGCTTCTTCTTCATCCGCCTCCAGGTTCAGAGCGACCTTGTACCCGTGTCCAGAAACTCCCCAGGAGAGGAAAGAGATGCTAGCGGGGGTGAACGCACGTATCGAGGACCTGCAAATGGTAACAACACTGGCGGGGAAACAGCTGCACAACGATGACTCATTAATGCGGACAACAATGCACTTGAATCAGTTACTACTTCTTTTTTTTTTCTGCCTCAGCAAAAGATTTGATTAGAAATTTACTGGAACGTGTCAGTTGAGGCAATTTCACAAGGCATCTTAACACATCGACGCTACAGTTTATTCCGGGCTTCTTGTCTCGGCTCAGTCAGTATGCAATACGTTGCTCAAGGACAGCTCACAGAATGCATGTACACGATAAGCTGTGGCCTGCAAGTTAGCTCTTTCTGCTTTTGTTTGCTTCGCCGGCCACTGATATAAATCATGCTAGAGAAAGTGGAAGGCATCCAGAATTGCTCTTGTCACTCTTAAGGCGGATACTATGTACTGTAAATCTGCCAATCACATTGATAAGTCTGCTTCCCTCCAAGTTTCTTTTTGAATACAGATGGCTTTAGAAACCCTCATGACAAAACACGTTTTCATTACATTGCTTATATGCTGGGGAAATGTCTGCTTTAGCCCAGAGAAATGTCCTCCAGCGGGCAGAATCTTTCTGGCACAATGTTGTTGTTGTTGTTGTTGTCCCTGCATCGTTAGAATCCTCAGCGACTTGTTATCCAGCGCAAGGTAAAGCCCCAGGTGCTGCCCACTCCCTTCAGCTCTGCAAATTGAACCCTCTTGTATATTTGTCACGCGATGATAATGATATGTCCGCCCGTATGGGTGTAACCTTTTCATCATGACACACACACACACACACACACACACACACACACACACACACACACACACACACACACACACACACACACACACACACACACACACACACGTCCCGTTTATCAGATCGATGGATATCCTCTCGCGGCTTGGCGTGAACAATGGCCCTGTGTTTTGCTGGTCGCTACGTGGGCATGAGGGCTGGATGACAGACGGGTATGAATGATGAATATCAAGCTGCAATCAGCTGTGGGCGGGCCATTAGGCCTGTCGACAGCAGGCTGTAGGCAGGTGGGGCAGAGCTTAGATATCCTGCTATCTGCTGATCATGGGACTCGGCTTTAAATGTCAGTCATACAGCCGCATACTTGAGAATATCCTATATCTCTTTCGGGAAAACCAAATGCATTAGACAGCCTGTTGCTCTTTTAACATATGACTTACTGCTCACTAATCACACCCGTAAATGTAAACCGTGTCTATGAATAACAAGGAATATGTGATTCAACGCTGCTAATTTTAGCAGCCTTTTCCGACAGATTCACACAGCTGTGATTTCGTCTATTTATGGATCAGGAATGTCTTTTAGATGGCATTTTAGGTACAGTTGTGCAGTGGGTCGTCACAATACAAGTTTGTATTTGTCTTGACATGTTTGGCACCAACTGAACTGTAAAGCTTGTCAATCTTTCTACAGTTACCAATATCTAGCAGATACTTTGTTTAGATCTGTTTTGAAATGACTAAGATGAGGAGCAACAGACGAACCGAATGACCACCGCTGCTCTTGTCTCCTTGCGAAGGTGCTGAACCAGACCGAGGATCACAGGCAGAGGGTCCTGCAGGCTGCCGCCAAGACGGTCCGAGTGTGGTTCATCAAGGTGAGGAAGATGAAGGCCATCTACCACACCCTCAACCTCTGCAACATCGACGTCACCCAGAAGTGTCTGATCGCTGAGGTGTGGTGTCCCGTCTCTGACATGGACTCCATCCAGTTTGCTCTGCGCAGGGGGACGGTGAGTAACTGAGCACCAGGCAGTTCATGTACAACGGAAATACAAAGTATCCCTCTTATTCTTAGAAAGTAGTTCGACTTGACTCGGCCATATATTCAATGCAGCAGGACCGGTTTGAAACACAAAGGTATGAACTGTGTCAGTGCGACAGGGTGTTGGCACCCACACTTTCTGTGTGTACTCTAATATAAGCCATGTACTGTGACACCGTGGTGCAGTTATTCAGCTGTGTAAACTGGGTCACGGTGCCGACATACATGTTCTGCAAAACAAGGAGTAAATAGTTCCAAAACCCCTTTTAAGTGATGCCCGTTGCAACAAACACATCAAGAGGTGTTGAAAGAGGCCGTGCACAACCCGGGGTTGTGGAGTTCACCACCAGCTGTAGCACGCTCCTCATCGCCGCTCGGGAAATTGACAGATGGGTAACGTAGGCAGCAGGTTTTTGAAACGGGTCGAGAATGTGAGGCATAAAGAAAAGCCCTAGTTTATCAGGCTAACTTACCTCTCGGCTGTCTCTATTCTGCTACAGTGGTGCGCTGTATCAAAACAGCTTGCAGCATTCTCTGCACAGCATCCATTCTTGAAAAGATAAATAGGATCTTGTACAATATCTCCATGATCTGCCTGGATGGTTGCAATGTTCTTGCAGATCAGATCTTTGAAAGAAAAGTGTGTTTCAACAAACCTCTGGTCTGCGCTTTAGGAGAAGAGCGGCTCCACCGTGCCTTCCATCCTCAATCGGATGCAGAGTAAGCAGACCCCACCTACCTTCAACAAGACCAACAAGTTCACCTCGGGCTTCCAGAACATTGTGGACGCCTATGGAATTGGCAGCTACCGTGAGATTAACCCAGGTAAGAGGTCACTCCTTTCTCTGTGCGTCCCCAAACCCTGGACCTCCGTCTGCCATTACATATCCGTCTCCTCACCGTCATCACACATTGTTTATTGTGTTGTTTCACCTGCCGCACTGCCCCCTCCTCATGTGACGCCTGCCTCCCTACCTCCTTGTCTCCAGCGCCATACACCATCATCACCTTCCCCTTCCTATTTGCGGTCATGTTTGGTGACGTGGGCCACGGGGTGCTCATGACCTGTGCGGCCCTGTACCTTGTGTTGAGAGAGAGCAGGCTGATGGCCCAGAAGAACGACAATGAGGTACGGACCCCGCCACGGCCATCCCATCAGCCCCACACCGTCCTTACTGGTGCTCCAGCTGTGCCGCGCTCCTGTGGATTTATGTTCATAATTGCAGGGACGCAGCCTTTCTTGTTTTTGTAAAGCCACTTACATCTCGTCGGTTGTCTTTGCGGCAGATGTTCAGCATGGTGTTTGCCGGGCGCTACATCATCCTGCTGATGGGAATCTTCTCCGTCTACACTGGGATCATTTACAACGACTGCTTCTCCAAGTCCCTCAACGTGTTCGGCTCCGGCTGGAGCGTCAGGCCCATGTTCGACCCTAAACTGGGGGCCAACTGGACGTAAGTGTTGTTGGAATATCTCTGTAACCCCGCGGCTGAAAGCAGAAGACTCAAACGTGATCCGTGCTCTCGTCCTGGTCAGGTTTGATACCCTGCGAGGCAACAAGGTTTTGCAGTTGGACCCGACAATAGAAGGCGTGTTCAAAGGGCCGTACCCCTTCGGCATCGACCCGGTGAATATTGTTACATTACATGCTTTCAAGCCATGTCTTGGCAAATGAGTATAATACAAATAATGGGGGCGCTAACATTGACCTGTTTATCGTCATCGGCTCCATCTTTGACCATCGTCTCTGTCAGATATGGAACATTGCCACCAACAAGCTGACGTTCCTGAACTCGTTCAAGATGAAGATGTCCGTCGTCATGGGAGTCATCCACATGCTGTTTGGAGTCTCCCTCGGGCTCTTCAACCACCTGTGAGTCTTTTCGTCCCAACCTTTATGCTTACAATTCTTCTGTTTCTCCGGCGTTTATGCAAAACACGTGATTGTTCGTGGTTCTCCGCAGGTATTTCAAGAAGCCGCTGAATATCTACTTGGGCTTCATCCCAGAGATCGTGTTCATGGCCAGTCTGTTTGGCTACCTCGTCATTCTGATCTTCTACAAGTGGCTCTCGTACGATGCGATCATATCCAAGGACGCTCCCAGTCTCCTCATCGCCTTTATTAACATGTTCCTCTTCAACTACAACGACCCCAGTAACCAACCGCTCTACAGGGGACAGGTCGGACACACATACATCTTTTGTCTTGAAAATGAACCACAGCTAAGGCGATTATCCCCTTGACCCCGTGGCTCTTCTCTCTGTCTCTCTCTCTCTCTCTCTCCATGTAGATGGCCATACAATCACTCCTGGTGATAATCGCCTTGGCGTGTGTTCCCTGTATGCTAATAGTGAAAACTCTGGTTCTACGCCGGCAGCATTTGTGGCGGACAAACCTGGTAAGTTGATCAGTGGTATGACCTGAAATAACCCGTTGCAGCTCAATTCTAATCCCTTTTTTAAGTCTAGTTTTCTCTCCCCATCTTCTGTGTCAGGGTACAGCTAACTTCGGCGGGATCAGGGTGGGCAACGGGCCCACTGAGGATGAGGCTGAAATCATCCAGCACGACCAGCTCTCACAGCACTCTGAGGAGGAGCCTGAGGTAACACTGTCTTCCTCCTGATGGCATTTACTCTCTCTTTCTCACAAAACTGGAGAAACGGCAACCCAGCAGTTTGGCGAGAGAGGCGGCGGTGCTCAGGTTATCGGATCTCCTCGCACCTTTTGAATAATTCAGTCGCCCGGCCACAGCTGCAAACGGAAACCGATGCCTCATGTTTCCACTTGCAGTGTGGCAATGAGCAAAATGAATTATGGATGAAGCAATGCTAGAGATTACATTTAAAAACAGGTTTTTTCAGTAGACTAATTGCACCTTTTGTGACAATCTGACCAGTTTGGTTGCTCGTTGTAGATCCTGAAGAGTTTTAACGTTACCAGTAAACAGTCGTGCTGAGTTGTGTGTTGTGTTTCTGTGGACCCCTCTGGTTTCACTCTAAAATGCACTAGCTGCACATGTGTTGTCATCCTGAAAAGTTCACCCTCTTTTCTTTTTAAGTGAGTAACCGAATTCTCCTGTTACTTTCTTCTGTGGCACTGATGTGTGTGTCTGTCTGTCCGCCCTCTGTGTGTGTGCTGTCAATAACCAAGCGTTGCCTTTTGTCACCTGCTGTCAAGGCCGGAGAGGAGGAAGAGGTAGGACAGGCGCTCATCCACACTTCCACCCCCCCATCCCCCCGTCAAAGTGCATGTCTATCAGCGCTCTCTCTTTCCGCCCCTCGCTTCGTTGTCCACGTATGCTGTCCACCATTGCCTGCTGCTCTTAGCTGCGTCTGTGTGCGTGTATGCAGGTGTTAGTCGGTGTGTTCCAGGAGTCACATGTTGAAACGTGGGTTGCAGGGATTTCCCCAAAGTGTTTCCTTCCGGTCCTGGTGCTATGCATGATGGGTCAGCAGGGGCAGCTGATGCTTTGGGTCCACAGGGTCCTAAGACGACGGTGTCTCTTCTAATTTAAGAGGCTTTGCTTATCGACAGCGACTAACGGCTTTCCTATTATTTACCTGAATGATCACGCACACACAATGAAGCAGAGTCGTCCTGTGAGGCCCTCAGGACCTGTTGTAGAGTCGTCGGTCTCTCGAGGTTGGTTTTAATGTCCCGTGTCCATCCCGCAGTTTAACTTTGGGGATGTGGCGGTTCATCAGGCGATCCACACCATCGAGTACTGCCTGGGCTGCATCTCCAACACGGCCTCCTATCTGAGGCTGTGGGCCCTGAGCCTGGCTCACGCACGTAAGGCACACTCTTCCTCTCTTGTCATTGCCACGGTTTGAATATGATACATATGTGTATATGTATCATATATGTGTTACAAGAAGCAGGGCATGCAGTCCCGACTTCCTCCCCACGCTGACGTCTGTGTGCGCTCTCTGTCCCACACAGAGTTGTCGGAGGTGCTGTGGACCATGGTGATGCACATCGGCCTTTCGACCGCCGGCTTCGCAGGCTTCTTGGTCGTGACCATCGTCTTTTTCTTCTTCGCTGTTCTCACAGTTGCCATTCTTCTCATAATGGAGGGCTTGTCCGCCTTCTTGCATGCGCTGCGACTGCACTGGTAAGCTGAGTTATTTTTTTCTTCTTTTGTGTTTATTCATGTTGTTCAAATGAGCATTGATCTGAAACGAGTTCCTGCGTCCTGGATTTGGTATTTTAACCGAGGACTTGACTCATGCCGAATGACCGGGAGCACCGTACACTACAGCTCGAGAGCGCCATCTGCAGGTGAACAGAAACAGATGCGAGGCCACTGCTTCTGTTTGTAAGCAAAGACGTAGCACCTGCTCGACCAACATGATCACACATACTACACGGAAAATATGAATATCAGCAATAATAAACTAAACACCAGATCCAGAGGCTCCATACAACATGTTTACTTGAGATAGTTAACACAGTTGAGACATTTACAAAAACTATGCAGGCTAGTAATAAGACTAGCTTGGAGTTTGAACCTCTAGTGTGGCCCGCTGCTCCACCGGTACCCATCAGTGCCACAGTGTGACGCCAGTCAACAAGGGCTTGTCCCAATTAGAAGTTTGCAAATTGTAGTTTCCCGCGCCCCGCCCTCCTTCCTGGCCTGTGGCCTGGAACATGTCTGGCTCCGGCCAGTGTTATGCTTCCCATTTCTTGCTGCGTGTAGGTGGCAGCCAACCCGCCTGACTCCTCTCGGGCACAGATGAGCCTTTGTCGTCCCCTCAGTAATATCTTTATTCGGCTTTGCTGGATGTCACGCTGGCTTCATAATCTGCTCGCACGTTTCCAGAGCGTGCCGGTGTTACGGCCACTCTTCTCTATAATTATCCTTTGCACAGGAATGCCGGGTGACTCGGCTTTCACTGAATGGCCTTCCGAGACGAGAAGGTGCAGTTTTGAATGCAGGGCAGCTAATATACAATACAACTCCAGTCTGCATTAGGACATCATGTGATTAAGTAATGTTACAGGTAAGGCCTGTTTGCCAAAGTAGAGTTGGAGAAAAGTTCCGTTGGCCTCTCGACCTCTTAAACTGCTCACCTGCGCTAGGACTGCTGCGCTTGGCATTTCCCAACCGGACCGCCATCACCCCTCTGCCCGTGTTATCGCGAGAGGCTTCCTGGGCATTGTGTTTTGATTGGATCTGTTTTTATTTATCTTTACAGGGTGGAGTTCCAAAACAAGTTTTATTTGGGCCAGGGCTTCAAGTTCCTCCCCTTTACCTTCGAAAGCATCCTGGATGGGGGTTTCGATGAATGAGATGGGACCACGCCTCTTCTTTAATTGATGTCACTCATCTATTGAGAATCTGCGTGGTGTGAAATAGAGATTTGTGTGTTTGTGAGATGCAGTTTCAATGAGTGACACTCCACAAGATCATCTGTCAGACTGCCATGTATTTATATCTACTTACAAATTCATTCATTCCTCCATAAAACTACAATATCTGTTGTGTCTTGTCTTAGTGAAGTCATTTTGTTTTCACCTGTGTTGTTTGTAGTTTAATATTATTTATGCAAATCTTTCCTTCATAAAATCTATTTTTTGTCTTTTCCTTTGTGGCAGTGTTGCAGTTCCATCATAAATGAGGTGTTTTGTTGATTGACGCTTATTCAGAGTAAAGTGACAGAAGTGTCTGTCACTTCAGTGTTTACAGCTTTCCTGTCCTCACCTCACACACTGAGCTATAAAAGGTCCAAAGGGAATACAATTAAACATCAGGATGTCATTCAGTGATTTAACGGTGGAGAAGAACTGATATTTAATCCTACGCAGAGCGCTTTGCCATAAATGCCCTTTGTGTTAAGTGATGTGTTCTAACTCTTTAGCGGAGAGAATGAAGGAGGATCTGTAGCAACAGTGTGCTGATTTTCACTTGTACGTTTTAAATGTAATTGTCGCACTTAGATCGGAGTAAGAACAGCATACAGCAGGCACGTTAAAATAAAGTCTAAATCAAAAATCATTTCCCACCCACGGTCATTGTGCATCTCTGTGTCAATAAATTGGAAAGAGCTCAATTAAGTTGTGGTTTTATTTCCCACTCATGTCCTCTCTTATCAATCAACAGTGGTATTCAGAGTCTTTACTTGAGTAAACATACACAGAAGAGAGAGTGTGTGCGTGTGCGTGCGCAGATAGATACAAGTAGAAGTACCTCTATATTGTACCCCTTCTCCCTACATGGCTGCTTCAGGGACAGTAGGATTTAAATGTGCCATCCCTCCTCTTGGTGGTGCTATTGACCAGGCTCTGGCGTGGCAGTGGCCCATGAGAACTGAGTGTTGTTTCCCTCCCTGTACCTTAGAAGTTGTAATAAAAGCACCTACAATTGTCTGGTGGATGAATATATCTTGATTACCTGCTGAACTTTGTCCCTGAAATATGATCCTGGCTATTTATTTGGCAGACGAAAAGGAAATGACCCATAAGGGCACTTGTAAGTAGATTTATAGTTATGTATTTTGTGCACAATGGGCCTTTTCTTTAACATGTCGCTTGTCATTGTTTTATCGACGAGATTTGTTCAGTCTAGCCGTCTGCAGGCAATCCTGTTCTAATGAGTCCAAACAGAAGTATCCACTTGTGTCTCCACCCATGTTGAAAGGTTTGACTTCCTCAGTCTTACTCAGAAATTTCACAGCTTTCAGCTTATTAAAAAACATTTTTCATATTCAGTAGTGGTGAAAGAAGTACTCGGATCTAAATAAAAGTAGCAATACCAAAGTGCAGAACTACTTAAATACAAGTAAAAGTACAAATCAACTGGCATCAAAATAAACACTCAAAGTACCAAATGTTAACATACATATATATGTGATATATAATCTATATGAATCTGCAAAGTAAAGTCATCACATATACAATTTGGCACTAAAAATTCAGTGGAAAATATATAAATATTAGTCTCATATTTAAAGTAGCAGCACTACTATTCTGCCTATGAGAAAATAAAAGTAACGCACTTTGGGGGACCTCACTATTAAAACCTTGAGCCACTCTGGATGAGGAACATCGTGTTCTCTATACGGCATATTTACCAAGGGGGTCTGCAGTCCAAAGTAATAATAGAGCTCTTTATTTATCTAACTTCTTTTGGGACAAGCTCATTTTATTTGATATTTCCCAGCGTGTCATGTAACCGGGGTGAGAGCAAGCTTTCATAACAGCCCAAGAAACCCTGTCGTGTTTACACTTCCCGAGACTTTTACTCTGCAGTTTCAAAGCAAGGACCCCGATAAGACTGAGCTTATTATTTTGCTCCTTTATCGAAGACAAACATTAGGTGCACTTTAGTTTGGCAGACAACTGTCCCAGGGAATGTTGTGTTTCTTTGGGAACACAGAGATGCTTTTGCAGCTGTTCTAGTGCAGCAGGCCTCAGCGTCCTCTTGATCCAGGCACTGAGCAACGTGGGTTTAGGATGTTACCTCGTTAGAAACAGCTAATTATCAAAAAAGATGTTTTTGTGGACAGAAATAATGCAAAGAACAACCCATACCTTAGCTGTGTGTTTGAGAGTCTCTGCAGTCTAGAGAACACAAACTATTGTAAGTTTTCATCAGAAAATCGTGATTCGTCGTATGACACAAACATCTCTGTGGGATGATGGTCTGAGAGTCTCTCCCCTCTTTCTAAGGCACAATGCATAATATTGATGTTATCTTCTGTTTTCCACATATTTTCATAAAACGTGTTAGACTCCCAGAAAAACAAATGATGACAATTTTGAGCTGCTCACAACTCATGCAACAGCACTCCTGTTATGGAAGAAATCATTAATATTGTGTGACATAAAGTCTCTTTTCAAGAGTTAACAATCACAAAGTATGAATATATATCACCTGAAAGCATTCACAAGAATATGGAAAAGTTATTCAAAGAAAGGTCAACACACGCACACACACACACACACACACACACACACACACACACACACACACACACACACACACACACACACACATATGCTAGCTGCCCTGTAAACCTGTGGCACAGCCTTGAGCTAAATGCTAACATCAGCATGCTAACGTGCTCACAATGACAGCGCTTACATGCCGCTGTTCAAAAGCTATAATGTTCTCCATCTTTTAGCTTTTTATTGGCATGCTAACATTTGTTAATTAGCGCTAAACATGAAGTACAACCCAGGAAGATCAGAGCAACTATATTGATTGTATTTTACTAATTTATACGTTGTTATGATGATGGTGCACAAGGAAACGTCAAGTGATCCTCATCGTCATCATCTGTTATCCTCAGGGGACCATGTGGTCTGGGACAACTCTCATAGCCGTTCATCTCACTAGTTTTTTGGGATATTTCAGTCTGCGTGGACCAAAGTGGCGGACCAGCCAGTCTAGCGGTGAGGCTTTAAGCTATGCAGCTTGTTTGATTTTCAGTGTTCAAAGTACTGAGACAAGCGGTCCACAGTGATATTTCTCCACTTTGAAGATAAAGAGCCGTCACATCAGGAACTATTGTTGCCGACAGACACGCAAGGTAAAGTTGTTCAAGCAGACGTGACTGACAAGCAGGTCCGTCCGGCTAATAGACAGCCCAGGTGAGTCTGGGAGAGCGGAAGCAAAGGGCCTTTCTACACCCCTGGGATTATATTACTAAATCTCCAGATTAAACTATTGTTCAGTTCAACAGTTCTCCACGACCTGTCTGACCTCTGGCTATTGTTTTTTTTCACACTCCGATTTGGCCGATTAAATCAGGAAGCTTTAGACAATATGGAAATTTGACAGCCATGACAATGTTATACACACACACACACACACACACACACACACACACACACTCTCCATAACTCTGTGGAAGAGAGTTGCATAACACCAAAAGAGAAGGAAAAAGGGAAAACAAGGAGAGAGAAGAAAAAAATCAAGTGACAATCACATAAAAATATGTGACAGCTGACCTTTTCACTAATTAATTTTTCCAGGCACCAAGACAACTAGAAATATTCCTGGAGACAAATTCCACTGAAAAGGACATGTTTACTTTCCTCTTTGTCCCAAAATCTTCCATCACTCTGACAGAGCTCATAATACTGACAAATCAACAAGCGGCAGCTAGCACGGCCAAAATAAACATAATAAAAGAATCCGTAAAAGACAGGTGTCAGACAGCTGTAATGAAAAGTTACACAGACATTCATGGTCCCCAGAGGAGTGATCCTATACTGACTTCGGGGATCGGCTGACTTTTGTGACGACCTTTGTGAAATATTGAATGGACTGCCATGAAATATTGAACACACACTTGTGTTGCATCGCAGAATGAGTTGTGTTGGAGCTCTGGCGTGAGTTCAGTCAGGAAGATTATACTTTTCCATGCTTGGGCCTGAAGTTTATTTCTCATACATCCCGTCCTTTACTCCTCTCAGAAGAATCATCAACCACCACCTCCACATATCTGTAATAATAGAATAGTATCTTTTCTTCATTCACTTGATTGAAATAACTTTTCATCTAGCACCTTCATTAAGTCAACATTTAAATCAGTCCAATTGGTCTACTTTGGTTTATGACCAAATATTTGCAAAACATATTACACATCAGTTTCAGGTGTAACTGTATGTTATACATTTAATTTATTCATTTTGGTTTTAAGTTTAGTAATGAAGCCATTGTAATGCAATTTTTAGGTTTTTGTCTTTCACCATTGGTACTTGGCCCATAGTTTGGGAATCACTATTGTATTAAACCCTAAACCTTTTTTCAAAACATCAAAATTACCTGTCAAAGTTGATATTATTATTTTATTACTGTTTTAGGAAAATGTTCAATTTCATGCTGATTAGACACAAATAGGTTGTCATAACATTGCTCAACACTAAATGCAACGTACAACTTCCGACAACACAGCAAACTTTTGTAGCCAGCACGCATTTTGCACGAGGCACAAGGTTTTTACCCAAAATATTTGACCCCTTATGAAATTGTTATTTAAATTGTGAATTATGTACATAAACAGTGTACCTGGTTCAGCCTGAAGACAGGCAGCCTGCACGGGTGAAAGTATCTTACATGGTATATTTCTCATTTGCATAATAGGTCATAATAATAATTGTAGTCAGGACAGCCTTTTGCAGTAAGTCACCACTTTCATCTTTATTCCACTTGGTTAAAACCAGATAATGTCCAGACATCTGCTGCCCCCTCTTGGGAAATAAAAGAGATCTCCAGTTAAAAAAAAAAATACTTCAGCCTTCATAAGCCATCCATTTATCAGGGCTGTATGAGCTGAGCCATGCAAGCCAGCAGCAGAGTCCATCACAAAGAGACAGAAACAAAAGCTGCAGAATAATTCATGGTGGATAAAAAAAATAAAAAATGTTCTTCATCTAGAAAAAGTGTAGCCGACATTAATTGAGTGTAAAACCACAAATGTCTGTTTTCACATTTCTGTTGTAAGAGAGCTCTGGAGCCAGGCTTGCTGCTTTGCCTGTTCACCTCCAGTCATCTGCTCATGTGGTCACACTGAAAGTAAACTGTCGGGTGTTTGATGGCTCGCTCTCTCGCCCTCTGTCACTGTTGGGTCAGCGTTTTTTAAAACAACAAGGTTGTGCATACAGTTGCTGAACAGTCTGCTCTCTCCCATCTGATCACACTGACAAACAATCAAATACCTCAGAGTCTAGACTACCATATATCAAAGCAATACAAGATATGAAATAAATACATTTCATTTTTTAATACAATACAAGTGATTAAATTGTGTACCATCTCTGTGCTAGACATTTGTATATATATATATATATATATGTATGTATGGCTGAAATGATCTTCTTCTTGTATAAGCACACACTTTGAACATGCATGAATAATACCATTACTATTTGCACGCTTTATCTCTAATACATTTCTGTTGGAGGTTTGTTTGTTTGCAACTTTCAGCAGGTGGTCAACATGTTTTGCAAGATGAGGAACACATCAAACATTTAATGCAAGAGACGGGCAGACATACTGGAGGACGCAGCTAAATAATAATGAACTACAGACTTGACGTCACAGTGGCACTGACTTTATAAATGAAGTCCAGGGGCAGACGGGCAGACGCACAGGCGCTGCTGTCATAGAGTTCAGAGTCAAACCTCCATCAACTCACATCGAGACGGGAGGCGTGCTGAGGCACCTGGCCTCTGTCGCTCGAGACACGTGCCCTTCCCCAAACTACAACCCCTTCCTCTTTTTGGCATAATGCTGTCAATCAACCCCTCGTCTCACCCGGGGGACCACTACACGGCGGTGCAGTCCTCCCTGACCCCAGAGCAGCTGCAGGGCTTCACCCGTCAGACTCAGGGCCCATTCCAAGTTCATTTCTCAAAGACCTGAGAGGCAACGACCCAGCGTGTGTCCGCACAGCCAGCGAGTCTACCTGAGGCTGGTACCCCACATTGTCAGTGAGGTGGGTACTGCAATGTGTGTGTGTGTACATGTGCCACTATTGAATGTGTGCACTCTGTGTCCGCAGATTTGATCTCACCAAAGTATCTCCTGCGGTTCAAGATGGAGTTCCGATCTTTGGACAAATTGCAAGAAAACCGCCCGTTTTAGATAAAGGAAGACACCGCAGCAGTCTGAGTGACGTTTGACCTCATCAACTCTACAGTTGAGATGTTCGCCCCAAATCAGGGATTTTCCTGGATAAATCCAGCATATTTTGGAACGGCACCAACTGATTTGATAGTAAAGCTCAACTGTGACGCAGACGGCGCTGACGGAGATTTTTTGGCTAAAGTGCAACGGTCTGGAAACCGGACTCAAGAAGCTCCTAACAGCTGCAAGTCAAAAAGCGAGGATGAGCAGAAGACATGGCTGCTCCATGTTGCCCAGCTGGAAAGGATGGATGCCGTGTATCCCTGTGCTCGCAACTGGAAACAATTCTTTCAATTCCATGATTTTTTCAAGTCCAGATATCTTCCGTGTTCAGACAGGGAAAACGTGACGGACGGCACGAGTTACAAGTCATTTTTGGTCTTTGCTTAACACTAAATGCAACTTACACAAACAAATATGGATGCAGAAAGTCATGAGAAAGCCAAACCGGCATGAGTGAAAGAGTAGCATCTAAACGTGTCCCAAACGCCCTGAAAGGGGTACTTGCCTGTCTGCATGTGTGCGTGTTTGTGTGTGTGTGTGTGTGTGTGTGTGTGTGTGTGTGTGTGTATGTGAGTGCGTGCGTGCTCCAAATAACTCCCTAATCCACTACAATAGTAAACAAGCAGAGCGCTGTGGGTTGAAAATCAAGCGCTCGAGAAGATCCAGACCGCCAGAATCTGTTCCCCGTCAGTCTGAAACTAAACCTGGACTCCCTCCCGAGCTTGTAGCCAGTCAGCGGACAGAGTTCACCGTGGGTACTCTGAGCTACAATTTAAGTACATGTGAGTGCGCCTTCATGTGCGCGGCGTCCTGCAAATCCAAACAGAACTGGCAGTGTTTTTGTTTCTTTCCATGAGCTTACCCACATTGAAATTGAACCTTTTCTAGGATCAACTGAGCAGCGGCCCCTGTTTCGGTCGGGCTCCCTGCACGGCGTTCGAGTTGAAAAGTTCTCCCCGAGCTGAGTGTGCCTATTGTGTGGCTTGTTGAGTGCGATGTGTGTGCCAGTAGTGGCCGCAGCATCAGGTCGTGCTGCTCTTTGTTGAGAAAGCTTTTGTTGTTCTTCAGACGTTTCCAGGGACAGAATAAATAGCTGCGCGTAACCAAAGGCATTTGCCTCCCTCGCTGCTATGAATGCACTACTATGAGAAACATATTACCAGCAGTTTCCAGTGTTTTCTGGAAATGATCTCCCCTCTCTTTCTGTTTTTCTCTCGGAAGCATCGCTGGGACACGTGAAAGAAGTACATCTCCATTGTTTGTCCCGGTCAACATCTAGTCAGCGGACATTTTCAGCCACGGCCATTGATTCGATCACATCGCTATACCAGCCACTGATATCCATCAGCATCAAGAGGCCGAAGCGCTTGCACTTATTGCGGGCTTTATGTGGATCTTAAAGGTCGTAAAGGTCAACGCTGGAATGAAGCAGGAGCGAAGTGATGTGGAGGGAGTGACTAAGAGCATGTCAAGTGAGCAGAAACCCACAGAGATGAAATACAAATGATTTTATTGGCGATACATTGAGGTCAGGCGGATGGAGAGAGGGAAGACTTCATTCAGGTCTAGCGATGGGCCCTAGAAAGTAAGGATGTGCTGCCAGTGTCTCTGCATCTAATCTAATCATATGATAAATTGGAAAAAAAGACAGATGGGTTCCAGTTCAGGTGTCGTGAAATGGTCGGACTATATTTTTTTCCAGTCAGATATAGCAAAACAAATATTCAATTATGATGAAGAAAAGTGCTTTCCATAAACAAATGTGGGATTCCAGTCACAGTACGTTTTCCGTGGCGTGTTCCTCGGCTGTCAGTGGCACGTAGATGGGAAAAGCCACAGGGAAAAATGTCACGCTGCTGTCAAACAGTCTTTGGTTATATAACTGATGGTTTTGAATACAGTGTTGAATGTAGCCCTTCCAGCTTCCCAAGAGGTTGACATTTTGAAATCCCAGCTCTGGATTTTCACAAACCTCCGGGGATAAATGCGTCATGGCCGGAGGCGCTGACAGACCGGTGTGTGAGCATGAGATGAAACGCCTGCTGAGTGCCTACAGCAAAAACATCTTACAGCAGACTTCAGACATCCAAGTTCGCTATAGTGCACGGACATGTTATCTGTTTCGACTGTTGTTACACAGACTCAAGGGAGACAAATGGATTTGACAAAGTCCTGCCTCACTGGGGGGTTTAAAAGCAGGATCGGTTGCCCGATAACCCTCAGAAACCATTAAGCAGCCCCTTAGCTTCAATCTTCAGAGATTGTTGACAGCAGGTTATCTGGATGTCACAGTCAGCTTTTCGACTACTCTTTGTATTTATTTGGACCTGTAGGAGCCGAGTGCTCTTTTACAGCGCAAACCGGCCCACATCTGTCTCACATCACCCTCTAATGGTCACCTTGAATATCAAAGTCACATCGAGTGATCCTGAAAGTCCTTCTGAGAAACAGGCACTTGATCAAGCACTGCACTAACTGTGTGTGTGTGTGTGTGTGTGTGTGTGTGTGTTTGCTGGGAACAATACCACTTCCCTCTGAGAAAACAAACCCCATAAGAAGGGAAGAGAGGCATAAAGGACGAGGTCTGAAACAAGGAAGGAGGCCAGTTGTGAACATTGCTGGCATTCCTCAGCTCCATGCAGCAGCAGGACTTTCTTTAGGGGAAGTAGTCGGTCCAAGAGCCACCTTCTCCTCACTGGCCACAGCAGGGCTGACCTGGCTCAGAGAGGAAGAGCACATTAAAGCAAGAATTCAGGATATTGGCGGGCAGGGATGTTGTTTAACCTGACACAAGTAAACAAGCATTAGTGAGCGCACGAGAGAGAAAGAGACTTAACTAGAGTGGAAAGCTCTACTCTTGTGTTCCTCTTCACGGGATGCTGGCATTGATGCTGGCATTTCCTGTTCAGAGGGTCTGCTGGATATTTATGGAGGACTGGCCCGAGAGAAGGACTTTTATTTTCTTTATGATACTCTGTTTCTCTAAATAGACTGGCTGAGGGGAAAAGCAGATGCTTCACATGTCATCTGGTCCACACGTGGGTAAAGTGATGTGGTATGAGATCTGCTTTTTCCTCCAAGATAAGCAGCTGAACAGAAACACTGAGCAACATGTGATGGTTGATACAACATATGTGTTAAAAGAAAATACTAAATAATGCTTGTATCAATATGAAGGGTCACACGGTTATTAACAAGTTGCATTTTTCATTTTTGTGGGTTTTTATCATGAAATATATAGTTATTTAATAATACTAGAGTTATACCAAAGCTAAGCCTCTAAAAACTATCAATCGGTGCATGTAATATTGATCTTTGGTGGAATTACTTATATTTACTTTGATATTTGCAACGTGTGATGGAGGGTTTCAAGAAGACTCTTAAACATTTGGGAACCCCGGGGGAGTACAATTAAAGTACATACTGTACATGAATACTGCAGTCCATCAAAGGTCCACTGATAATGTGGACTTATTAATGCAAAAACAATCAGAATTGGCTACATGAGGACAGCTATCTTTATCATTTGGGTTTATGAAAAAAAGGCCCATTTTCTTTTTTTTATTGTTGAAAATATTCCTTTAGGAGTTCCCATGAAACTGCATGAATACATATCAATGGGTAAATCCTTATCTCTGTAATTCACTATTTTCAAACCATAAAGCGCAGAAGGATTTTGCTGTCCTCACTTAGGGATGTCCTGGTGCGCTCCCACTAAGTCTGCGAGGGTTCAGGGCCGTCCTACAATAAACACTTCTGATTCTGAGCCTGTCCAATCAGGCGGTCGGCCATTTAAAGGTGCAATGTGTAGGATTTGTCAGCATCTAGCGGAGAGGTTGCAGATTGCAACCAACTGAAACTTCTTATATGTACCAAGCGTACAGTGGTTGCTGCAAAAACATTGACAATGGGAATGTCCCCATCTAGAGCCAATGTGTGGTTTGTCCCTTATGGGCTACTGTAGAAACATGGCAGCCAGCTCTCTAAAGAGGATTTTGTCCATCTAAAGATATTAATGGCTCATTCTAAGGCAACAAAATCACAACTATTCTTATATCTGCATGATCTCAACAACCACGCAAGCTAGCAGCTTGGAAACCATTCTGAGGCACAGCTGACTGCTTAGTTTGGTGGATTTGATGTCAGATGTTTTGAGGATATTTGGAGGGACTAGAGGAAAAGTCAAAGTCAAAGGAGACATAATTTGGGTGGTAAAATGTTATGGCAATCCATCCGTTGTTGAGATATTTCCATATAGACTAATTGGTAGACTGACATTGTCATCCATAGAATCTATAATCATCATCTTTCACTTTTGCTGCTTGGATGTTACTGTAACTGATCCTTTACATTATAATCAGAAAACAATGAGCCAAGCTGCTTGGAAATATAATAAATAATGCTGCTAAATTTAAACTTAATGAAAACAATCACACACAAGCATCAGAGTTTGATACCAAATGCACATGTACATTTATTCATTTTGACAAAGCGTCCACTAGGACAAGTGCAAACCTGCCTGAAAACAACAGGAATAAGTACAAGTTTACGTACAAAATAAGAAATGATATAATGATGTTAACATTCATATGTAAAAAATAAAAACATCAATTATTTTACAGATTCATCTTAATACTAACTCACAATATACATTTCAGTACTTTTGAGAAATTCCTTCCGATTTCTCTGCTCCCGAGCATTTGAAGGCAAACATTATACAAATCTTCAGTTGACCACAGTCACAACTTCAACCCCTGCATCCTCTTTCCAAGACGGATGTTTTAACAACATGAAGAGCCTGAAATCTTGTGGCAACCTTGCAGTTAAGTAAAAGAAAAATAAAAAATAAAAAATTGTGCAACTTGTGCAATAGCCAACAAAACAATACAAATGCATAAAAAGTGGCACTTTGTGATTGAAGGTAATGTGACAAAACCAGTAGATTGTGGATTAATTAATATGTACAGTACATTGTGTGACAGCTGATGGTGCTTGAATAGCCTTTGGTTTCTTACTATAACATGTCCAACAACAAAATAAAAAGTGCTTCAGATTGTCCTTAAAAAAAAAAAAAAAAGAATGCTACTATTTCCAAACCCGGGCCTTGATGTGGCCTCGTGTCTTTTTAAGGGGGTGAAGTGGCATGACACACACATAAATAAACATGTAAAACAGTGGAGCAGTCCTTTGCATTAATTCTTTAGTTAACTACAGCCATGTGTTAAAACCCTTTAAATCCTTCAACAAACCTCATCCCAGAAGGTATGCCTGGGCCAGTCGAAGCATAACGTGTTTTGATGAGAGCACACAGTGAGTGAAGTCATTTCCCAAGGCCGCCTCCTCGCTGGAACCCAGTTCAGGAGGCTAATTGGGTGAAAAGAGAAACCAGTGTGCGTGCAGGGGTGAGCTAGCCACAGTGTAAAGCCGAGCCCCGTCACGTTAAAGGCAGCAGTGCGGTCCTGCGTCTTTTCTCTCACCCCTTTCCCCCTGCATCTTCATTCCTCTCACATTCAAGCCGTGCGATCATAAATCAGCACGGAGAAGCGAGTATGATTCCAACACATGCAGAGCTATCAGACTACGCACAGAGCCCAGCTCACAGACATCACAGCAGTAGAAGCAGCCGGCAACAGGCGTACAGCATCCTCATAGCGCGGCCCTGAGTCAGACCAACAAGCTGCAGCAGGCTGACTGGTTTTCAGCGTCCGCTCCGGCGAAGACGGACTTCGCTCATTCTCTCCGCACCTGCGAAACGCCGATCAGCAGATCAGCTCCTGCTTTATCTCCGGCCGCGTGGGGAAGGGGGGCTCGCTGAAGGAGAAGGCGTCGCGGCCCGTCTTCAGCCCACCCTGGCCCGGGCACGCCAGGTACGACCCGATCGGGTCCAGCTCGGGGGAGGGAGCCGGGCTCTCGGGCTCCGACTCCGACTGGCTGGTCTCCGGCTCGTCCACAGAGGAGGCCGACCTGGTGAGGAGGTGCGGGTGGGAGTGGGGATGGGCCGGCGAGTTCAGCCAGGGGTGGTCGAGGCATTCTTCCGCCGTGGCTCTCTTCCTGCACACACAAACAGAATAACACTGCGGATGAGTCGGAAATTCCCGAAGAGTTTACATAACCGCCCGGTTGTTCCGATTCACTCAATCTGCTCTCTCGCAGACGTCGGCCATATTCCTTTTCAACATTCGGCTTGGAAAACCACAAAGAAAAGCACTTTTCGCTCTCAAGTTTTTCCCCCTCCATCTCCCACCGATTACTCAAACACTGAGGAATCTTCCACTTTTCCAACGCCACCCAGTAATCTACTGCAATTGAACGATACTGACTGGAGATTATGGCTCTGGATGTGAGACAGAGGCTGCTGCTACTTTTCATCAACAAATTGTGGCGACAATGGGCAGGCTCAGTGTCGCAGCCCTCAATCAGAATTAGGGTGACAGCTAAGTTAATAAAAGTACGGTTACAAGGCTTCCCTTGAAAAATCACCCGAGTTTAACCATTCTTTGTTAACATGTTGACTCAATGTAATGTCAAAACAAAAAGACAATGGCCTAAAAAGTCTTCTTTTTTTTGTATTTGAAATGAGGTAAGTTTAAAGCCACATGCAAAAAAGGAAACTACTAAGTGACGCAAATCTTGTTACCACATACGCTCGTTTTGACGCTTGCGGATGTACTTCCGTGCCGGTGAGAACCTGACTCACATCCTAAGTGATTAAATCAGCTCAAAGTGATGCGGAAACCTTTCAGTTTTAGCCATAATCAGAACCCCTGATCATATCTTCTCGTTGACAGTTAAACGGCTCACCTGGGATTTTTAACCAACAGGGCGGTGATGAAGTCAACAGCCATGGAGGAGATCCCCTCAAACGTGTCCTGCGAGTAGTCGACGTTGACCTGGGAGATGTTGAGGAAGGTCTCCTGCTTGTCGTCACCCAGGAAGGGCGACTCCCCCGTCAGCATGACGTAGGTCAGGACCCCGATACTCCTGGCAGATGGGGAGGAAGAACGGGAAGGACGTTATGAGGCAGTTCGTCATAATCGGTTTTGGGACTCATTCGTCTGTCGCCACTGTGCTGCGGTCAGTCATGAGTCAACTTCAATGTAGAAGGAAGCAAAGAGGACCTTGTGGTCAAAGGTCTTGAAATGACATTAGGGAGGTGATGTCAACGTCTTTATTCTCAGACGTTAAACTGACTAAAGTGGTGTGAATGAGTGTAAATAGTCACATTAACTACAGTAGCACACTCACCACATGTCTGTCGCAGTGCTAATGGGTTCATAGTTCAGGATCTCTGGTGCTGCAAGAGAAACACGGAGCCAATTAGTCTTGATAAATGGCGCTCACATTTAAAAAAGACACTGGGGATTCTGGGTATTTTAAGGCCTGACAGGAGGACTCACCAACATACTCGGGGGTACCCAGGATCTCCCGGACCTCGGTGAGGTTGTCCATGCGTCTGGACAAGCCAAAGTCCACAATGCGAATGTCCCCCAGAGGCCTGGCGCTGGTCAGCAAGACGTTCTGGGGCTGGAGAGGAGGACGCACCAGTTTAGACAGAGCTGTGTTACGTAATGACGTCTGAGGTCATCAACTACATGGCAGCGCGGATGAGTCAAAGCAGTTGAGGTAACTGGTTCCATGAGGACTTGGGGTTTTTGGGGTTTTTGGGGCTCATCAGTCAGCGTCTAGCTGCTCCTCTGAGATCATCCTCTAAGCCAATCAGACGAAAAGGAGAACCGGTAGGATACCTGTGCCGGCCAATGGCATGGCTCCATGGTTTGTGTGAGTACTGGTACTACTGGTTTTTTTAATGCTGAGTCAGAACTGGCTTTTAAAAGAAGTTGTATGACATGAATTGAGAAACCAGACAGTTGGTTGATTTGCGAGATGCGATGCAGAAAGAAAACCTCAGTGATGGCTGCCTTTACCCCACCGGGCTTTAAAGGACAACACGATAGCTCCGTCAGGTTCCTTTACCGCCCGATTCCTCGTGGGAACGGGCTCGTGACACAGTGGATGTGTTGTGGTTGCGTAACAGAAATCATATCTCTTCAGACTGCCACCCGGGGGAATAGACTGCCCTATATTGTCATATAATATTTCAGCGCACTCACTTTCAGATCCAGATGCACCACATTGTTCCGATGCAGGAAGGCCACTCCCGTCAGGATCTGCTTGGCCAGCCGGATCACATCATTCTCCGTGAAGGCCTCGTCGTTGTCGGCAACACATTGGTTAAAGATTTCACCACCAGCGGCGCTGGAAGGAAAGCACAGGAAGGGAAAAGTGAGAAAACAAAACAAGGAGAGGATGGGAAGAAAAAGGAGATGCAGCCACCCAGTGGAGTTTGGTTTGGCTTACTTTCATTTTTGAGTATTCACGTTAACTTGTTATGATACATTGCACCTCAAACAAACTCTAGATAAACGCCCTTCCTCTCAATTTGAGTCACGCAAGCTCACAATAGCAAATTCCAACTCGTCCAATTAGTACAATTTTAGTAAACAAATCCAAAGTCATTTCCAGTTTCTTGAAAATTACGCAACAACCCGTCTCCTCATTAGTGTACTTTGGCTTGGAGGAACCAAGTCCATCCACATCCACGCATCGCATGAGAGTCCAACGTGAATCAATATAATTTCAGAGTTCCTACATGTACCTTTCCATTAGCAGGAATGTTACTGGAGATAAGCATGGTCATATCAGGTTACAGACGATGCAGATAAGCCTAAACTTCAGGTTGACTTACTAAATCAAACCAAGGGGAAACAAACACGGGATAAGTGAACAAAACATTTTCTTCAAAGTAGAAAGGAATCTTCAGCTATAAAGTAGCCACAGAAGGTGGCAGAGGAGTCGTGTCAAGCTGGTAACTAGATACTGTGTCAGCCTGCATAGTATGTTCAAAACAAATTGCATGCAAGGGATTAGATGTTTTGTTTTTGTGTGTGTGTGTGTGTGGGGGTTAGTAATTAGACAACCCAATGGCAACTTCTCACATTTTTGTGGAAGGAATAGTCCTGCCTGGTCTTGCCGTGCTTGTGTAACAAAGTTAAGTAAAGTGGAGACATGGTGGATGCTCCATCAGTCAGATCATTGCCTGGAGCTGACAGCTCACCCACAACAACAGGGACCATGTGTGGGGGATTTAGAAGGCACACGTGCTTTTTATCTTCAGAGGATATTTTTGTGAACCGGGCACGACTGTTGCATAACCAGCCCCCCTCTACTCTCCTCAGCTGTGAAAATAGCACTCGTGTTTTCGGGGATTTTGAGGATATCCGTCATTGGTCCATTTAATCTTTCCCCTGTTTTGTTTTTGTTTGCTCCCAGCACAGATCACTTGACCTGCTGCAAACATGAGAGCAGAGGAGACAGACATGTGCAAATGATATGGAAGCAAGTCTGGTAGTGTTCTCATTTAAGAGAGGAAATGAAGAAGTTGAAAACTGCGATACAACAAACAACCCTGTCTCATGGTGTTATATTGCACTTGAACTTGAATCTGTCGACTTAACACGGACATTGAACTATCCTCGTACCCGTCCGACCACTTAATTGCTCGACATGACAAAGTTCTTTAATAGCTTCGTTAAGCTGTCAACAGAGCGCCTGAGAGGATTTAAAGTCTCGATAAAGGCCATCTTGTTTAAATTCAACAGACTGCACACATTCTGGCCCAGCACTTAGGAATGATGGGATACTTCCCCTCCTTCCAAGAGAGTTAATGCACACACGGCGTCAGTGGAGAGGGAGGCGGCCTCCTCTGCACACGGAGGAGCTAAACAACCGTTTGAAGGCTCGAGCTGGGGACATATGAAGCTTTTTTTCCATTTCAAGTCAAAAACCCTTCTTGGCTGACTTTTTTTTTTTTTTTTTTTACAGTACACTTTCCTTTAAAAGCAGGAAACGAAAAACTGTGCTTTCTGGATCACGGTCACTGGTGATGAATTCTCCAGAAAAGCAAAGATACTGTGCACGCAAAAAATGTAAATTGTGATGCACCTTCATTTTTCATCAAAGGGACCATCTCTCTAACTAGTCATTATGCTGGGGTTTTCTCTGGTACTGACGCACACTGGAGCTCTCCAAGATGATTAGAATTCAACTTCTAGCGTTCATTTCTCTGACATTACCAAGGATGTGGTTGCGGCTACAAGAAGAGTGTGTGTATGCGTACGTGTGCGTGTGTGTGTGCATAACACTTTATACCCGAGCGGTGGCGTGTGCTACTTTTGGGAGCTTTGCTCGCTGGTTACACTCGAACCCACAAGAAATGGAAAATGGTTTGCAATTCTTGAAACTCATGTTGAGGTCAGACAGTTTGAAGATGCAGCTTTTCGGGGGCCAATGGTCTCGCTGTAGAGTGTCACTGCAGCTTTTAGGACAAACGTACAGTGCAATAGAGAAAAAACTGGAGAAAAGAAGTATGAGCTGGCTCTTTAAGTTATAAAATATTGTGCATGTGCGAGCTGCTTGATACGATACGCTCAAAGAGAGCAGCTCCACTTGGAAGCCAAAGAGGAACTGTGGCCCAGTGCCGACTGACCTCCTGCTGTGTTTTCACTGCAGGCATGCAGGGGTGAACTGTGGTGCTACTTCCCCTTTCACACTTCAGTCAGAGGTCAAACACATCCCCCCCCCCCCCCCCCCCACAGAGAGACCTTTGTTCTGAGGAGGCATTCCATGTCTGGGATTGGGATGACTACCGAGGACCGGGGAGGGGAGGGGCTTCCTGCCTGAGCAGCGAGCGGTTCAGGAGCGAGGTCAGGGGGACGGGGTGCAGGCGTAATTGCCCTGCGTTATCTCCCTGTAATGAGGCGAGCGAGGTAATTAAGACGCCAAGTGTCCTCTCCAAATCCTAATTAGAGGCCGTCATTAGAGCGGTCGGAGAACACTTACAGGATACGCATCACGTCAGTTGACACCCGGCCACAACAGCCCAGAGCCAGACAGCCGGGGTGACCCTGCCGGGTCGCTGAACTTCACCTGCGAGTTGAGTCTCGAGTGCCGAGCAGTGCGTTCTCGCGGAGGGCTGTGCCTGACTCATTTGTAGCTCGGTGGTTTGAGCTCAGTTTTTTTTCTTCTTTTTTCGGTGCCGTTCTGCCACATGGGGTATTTAAAGCGACGGTTCCTGACAGCCATTTCGCATAACAAGAAATCGAGATGCTGAGGCCACGACGAGACGAGCAACTCACCGCGAAGAGAGAGAGAATTTCCATTTAAGGCTGGTGTCATGTCACAATAGAGCAAGCGCTATGCATTTCACACACGTGCGGGTGTGGGTTTTTTCTTTTTTGAGGTGAGAATGACTTGCAGCTGTGCCCTCAGCAACTAGCACATAACTCAAAGCGAGAGAAGTTGTGCTTTTTTTCCCCTCACAGAGCAGACAGATTGAGATAAAAGCTGACAATTCATATGAAAACACGCAGTGACATTCTCGTCATGCGAGGTTTCGTCGAAGCCTGTTCAGTGGAAATGAATAAATGTGTTTGGGAGTTTTTGAGAAGCCAGTTTGGTGTCCTCAGAAATTGCTCAGGCATGTTTAATGGGGAAAGGATGCCGATTTTAAAATACGTTCATGGTTCTATCCACTGTTTTCAGTGAGGAATGTTTAAAAGGCCCTTCAAAATCGGTGGTGCTCCAGAGTTTGAACAAACTTTGGAGTAACAGACAGCTGCTACAATGTTTTTATAGTGGACCTTTGTGTGGATCATGCAATGTCTTACCACTCCAGAACGAGGATGATTTCGGTGTTGGTTTCGTAGACCTCGTACAGCGCCACCACGTAGGGGTTAGCCACGGCCGACTCCAGCACGGCGATCTCGTTCAAGATGTCCATGCGGCAGTCCTCGCCCTTCCGTCGCTTTCGGAGGAACTTCGCAGCGCACTGCTTCCCCGTTGCCTTCTCAATGCACTTTTTTACCACCGCAAACTTTCCCCTGGGAGAACAGAGAGGGGGGGGGGAGAGAGAGAGAGAGAGAGTGAGTCCAGAGGCGGAATAATCACAACCACTTTTGAAATGCATTTGGTTTGGAGATTCTGTTCTTCCCAACGGGGTCGCTGGATTAAATGTAGGTCATTGAAACTGCAGCGTATGAAAGGCTAAAATTACCGGACATTTTCGTGGCAGTTAAACTGCCGTGAGGTGGAACCTAGATTACAGCGAGGGGAAGCCCGCCGGCCGGCCACGAGTGCAACACTGTAGGCGAGGTTAAAGAACAGTTCACAGATAAAAAGGTCCGCTGGCATCATTTGAAATCGTGCCACAGAGCACTGATATGCTCAGCTGTGGAGGCCTCATTAGAGATTTCCAGGTTTCTCCTCCCCTTCCTCCAGCCTTCAGGAGGCAGATAAGGCTGCAGACTAGCGGGCAGCAACGTGATGAGGCTCGGGTCAAGCAAACGCAAAAGAGATAAAACGCCTCGGTTGCTGGACACCATATACGCGCATATACACATTGATGGATGCACCGGAGGTGTAGAGGGGTCACCCGTGGGTGTGGGCAGGATGTCCGATGTGTGCAGAATTGCCTCGCCGCGTCAAGCCGAACCACAATCACCAGCCGTCCCTCCCAGGCTGATAATGAGGCCTTGTCCACTTCCCTTTCTTCACAGCTGACAGCAGCAGGGACAAATGGGATTGTGTTGACACCTCCGCCCAGACCCTCGGCAAGAGCCTGCTACTCCTTTGACAATCGCACAAAAGCTGACCAGTCGGCTGATGCAGCAGCCCCCCCCCCCCCCCCCCCCCACCCGTGGACCACCCACCAGACCGCTGCTGGGTCGGCCAGGCAGGGGGTCACTGCTGCTACAGTCAGGCTGGAGCCTCGTCCAGCAGGCTAAAATGGACACGGGGACCTCAGCGTCCAACGTACATCTCAATGTTTCAATGGGCCGCATATTACAAATGCGCTGCCGGGGCTGAGGAAAAGGGGACGGTGAGGGGATGAATCTCAATGAAATGGCCAGGCCAGCATGGTGCCGGCCATTTTCCCACACAGCGCGACTCCAAGCCCACTGGGCCGGCCGCTGACGACCTAAAAACAGCAACTGTTCTGGCCGGAGCCTGGTTCGGTTTTGGCTACCGCCCCCGGCTGCTGTGAGGCCCGTTTCTCTCTCTCCCTCCTCCCCTCCCCCCCTTCACAGTCTCGCAGAATGGCGACGACTCATTGTTCGGAGTGAAAAGGCAAAACTCGTCAGAGGCTTTTCATCCTTAATTAGCCAAGTTCAGAGCAGCTCTCGGTGGGCTGGGAACTACATATGGAGTGAAAAGGAATGATCTCTGGCCACTAAAAGGAGCAACAGGAGGCCTTTTGTAAAGGTCAGAGGTTACTGAACATGGCCATCTTCCAGCCGGCGACGTTCACTCTCTGCCACGTCACTAGGCAGATGCACTGGATCATATCGTCACAGTGCTTTCATGTATTATTCTACACATCAAGCTCCCTTTTTTTTTGGCATTAAATCACACAGTTAGCTGTGTTCTCATTTGCAGGGTTGTCGTCTGTAAAAGTCGGAAACCAGTCGTCAATCATCAACTTTACTGGGCCACATTTAACTAACTCCTCGCCGCCACTGGAGTTGGTGATAATTTGATTGAGAAGTTGGTTTCCTGCGGAGTCTGCGTTTTGTCTCCCTCAGCGGGCCGTTGACTCATGTCTGAGGCACCATGAGAAACGACAGCCCTTGCAGCTCTCGTTTGCCGGATTCACACATAGACTGACACGCCACATGAGTTCCGCTTTCTGTTTTCCAGATTTTGCATACAGTTCTGCAGGGGACCACAAGTCACAATGCAGAGCTCGACGATGAAAAGGTTTTAGAAACGCAGACCAGTGGGTCTTATTGCAAAAGAAGGAATTCAACTCTGTCATAGCTGCTCTATTATGGGCAACACCCCTCTGAATGTACAGACTGATCTGCCTGCATACATTCCTGCACTTAATGCAATTATGAGACCTGATCCCAGGATGTTGTTGGGTCAGACTCATGGGAAGAGGAGGATGAAGGGGTGAGAGGAGGAAGAGGGGGCGTTTAGAGGCTGCGGCTTCAAGTCAACCCCCCATAGGCCCTGGCTGCTGTCCCAGGATGTCCCAGGGTGTCGGACAAGGGAAACGGGCTACTACCAACTGACTCTTTATCTAGGCTGTCCCACCACTCTGTGCAGAGCAGCGAACTTACAGTGAACATTTGACTTATGGAGACAGACGCAGAATTGGCCCAAACGGCAGTCAAACCCAATAATTCAGAATGCATTTTGAGGAAAGTCATTATTGTGTGGCACATTGGGGATACGGCTATAGTGTGCACTTCTGTTACTGGGATCCACACATCAGTGACCCACTGACAGAAGAACATTTTATAATTCATGTTGGGGGATTAAAAAAGTTATAAAGGGTAAGTTCTGATTAACACAAAAAAAATGCATACCATTCTTTCACCGGCCGTGTTGTACTGTATCTTGCCACTTTACCGTTGTGACCTCTCCTGTGATAAGACTCCAAATAGATACCGAAGTTCAGCTCATAGCGTTTGAGGAAGCTTACATTTTCACCACCACATACACGAGAAACTATAGACCACACAAGTGGGCATCGACAGAAACAATAACGCAGGATTGGAGACAGGAAGTGACATTTCCTGCTTTCACCTCTTAGTCCGACATAAGAACAGCTGCTCATTATGCCCCACTTAATAATAATAATCTAAATTATCACAAAGTGCAAAAACTTCTCACAAAAATAATTCCACACAGGACGCATCACCGTTGCGCGTGCCAAAGCGCGTCGCCGTCTGCGCTTTTACCCGGGATGGAATGCGGGACTGGAGACGTCCAATTAACGCACTTCCCATTAACCCGTACAGGGAGCAAATCTAATGGGATTACCAGCTTTGCACAAGCGCATTAACATAGTGTAGCACATTCCAGGAGCGCATGCACGAGCAAAGGCAGCTCCAGGATCAGCGTTTCATCAATGAATGCTGGGAACAACAAACACGCTCACCTGCCCAGCTCTCTGCCCACCAGCTCGTAATTGGCTGTGAACGGGTCAGCTCGTATCCTCGTGTGGATCTGTGTCAGCATTCCGTTCTTGCTCATCTTTGCTGAATCTGGCATTGAAGTCGCGCTGAATTGATGTGAAACAATCTTCCTCCACCAAATATGACACACAACAATGACGGGGTTCCTTCAAGTAAGAACTGTCATGATAAAAGTCGCTTGTAGAGCTAGCAGCAGGTAATCCGGTGCGCGCGTTGCCCCAAAACAAGAGGATGATGCCCTGCGGGGAGTGCGGCACAGTCGGTGCGGTAAATTAGTCTGAGTGCTACTACACATTCCTGACAATAAACTGCTCGTCAGGGCCGGCCCCCCTCGCGCCGACGCGGCGCAGTGGAAAGCCAATGAATGCGCTGGAGAGGAGGCGCAAGTCAGCTGGCGAGTGGTGCGTTCAAGTGACAGGAGCTTATCGGCGCAGGCACGTAAACATCAACAAAGACTTTTATCATTAGTTTCAGTCGAATGGTTCTCATGTTGACTTAAACTAATACAATTATGGCAATCATTAAACTTCACACACACACACACACACACACACACACACACACACACACACACACACACACACACACACACACACACACACACACACACACACACACACACACACACACACACACACACACACACACACACACACTACTTTATCCCCTTTATAATTTACTGCTGTATTATAGTTATGATGTCTCACTTCAAGTGCACAGTTTATTGTAAGGTCTTATTTATAATTCATATAAATTAACCCATTTTCTGTCTTACTTTGAACTCCATATTTTAGCCACTGACCCCCCAAATGTTTTCCTACAACAAAGGCAAAAGAAAACCCAGAGTGTTCATAATCAAACACAAACAGGAACACACATTTCTGGCATGCTTGTCATCGTTGGCATTGTGTTTCCGTGCCGCTTCTATCTGGGCTGGGCTACAGGTGAGACTTTTTCTCACACTCAGTCCCGCTCGGTGTGAAGGAGTGTGAAGCTGTCCTGCGGGAGGGGTGTTGATCGGCCCATTGAACATGCGTGTCATAAAAGAAGAATTCAAAACATCTCATTAGACAGCTCATCAGCATGCGTGGCACTTGGACGGTTTGGAAGGGAGAGTACCTGATGTGCAGGTGACTCACGGTGGTTCCTCATTATGTTTTATTAAATTTCACATTCGATTCAAATCAAAAGCAGAAAACGTTCCATCACAAGTCACTCTGTAATCAGGACAGAGAACATAGGAGTGAGTAGCATGGACTGGTATTTATGGCCCGCGGAGCTAGCGGTGACCTGGACTCCATGAGAAATGTGTCACCTAAGCTCCAGAGCCTTCTGATGCTGAAGCTGTGAAACCGTGAAGCTGTTAGAAAGACGAGGCCGGGGCTGACTGAGCAAAACAGAGACGCACACACACCGGCCGATAAAGGACCTGCTGGTGGAAGCTGCGGGTCTCTGCCTCAGTTTACGCCTGGCGTGAAGGAGACCATGTCAGTCAGCGTGAGACCTTTGCCTCCTTTGAAAGCATTGTTGTACCCCGTGGCAGTGGCCGAAGAAGCCATCAGTCGTTGCCGTCTAGTTCTACAGCTCTCAGTTGTTTTCACTGCTGATTATGATTTAGAATAAACATAATGAGATGACTTCCTGAATTTCCATCGGTTATTTAAAAAGCTTTGTACAGGGTCGACTCATTGTTTCAGCACTCTTGCCATCTTGGCCACATGCTTTTCCTGAAGGAGGGAGAGGCTCATACCAGCCGGTACTCTTCATGTTTCTAAATGAGAACATGAGTGCGTGCTGCCTCGGGGGACGGGAAGGAGTGAAGATTGCTTTTATGAGCCATGCTGATCACATTGCAAGTATTTTGTCACATGCCCTACATAGCCGTCATCTTCCACACAGAGCAGGATTTGTCCAATCTTACCATACCAAAGCTAATTGTGTTGCCACAAGGATTCCTCAGGCCCTACCGCGTCATTAGTGGCCAGCGACAAGGTTACATAACCTGTTTCTCCTCCTCAAATTGTTACCTTAAGTCTCAGCGAGCCCACTCCGGGGCCTTGACCCTCTGTCTCTGCCAGCCTTCCCATTAAAGCCGGGGTCAGAGTTCAGAGGAGCCACGTTAGTGAGGGAGCTCTACTCGGCCCCAGAGACCTAATGAAAACACATACCAGCAAATTAGCCTGCCAGCCGGCAGTTAGGCTAACATAAATATGAGAAGTTCAGCCGTGACCTGGGGAACGCAAACACTCCGAGCCACTGGAACAAATAGGTCTTGTCATGACTCGGCCAGAGGACACAGCTCTCCCTGGGTCCGGTCCAAAAAAGTGTCCAATATATGGATCTGATTGATGTGAAAGGGGGATTTCGTTGGCTTTAATAGGGTACAGGGGCGTGCGTAAATGTCTGGCTGAGTTTGTATTTATGATTGTGAAGTGCGGGGACGTTCATAAGCTCTCGGTGATAAAGCAGGGACCAGGCTGAATGTACGCTATTAAGCTCTCTTACGACTGCCTGAGGTAAATGTGTCACAGAGACAGACAGTCTTTTGTCCACATTTTCAAAGATTTCTTTCTTTCCTTGTCGCCGTTGGGTGTGTAAAAAGAGAGAGAGAGAGAGAGAGAGAGAGAGAGAGAGAGAGAGAGAGAGAGAGAGAGAGAGAGAGAGAGAGAGAGAGAGAGGGGTGGGGGTCTCATTATGTAAGTGTTGTGTTTTTTTCTTCCTCGACTTTGTGACAGTGTGCTGTTAAATGAGCTGCCGGCCCTTCATGAGTCTGCCTGGAGGCCCGTGCAGTTATGTTAAGATGTCCGACTCTGATAACATCCCAGACTGTTCCTTTCTGCTTGAAGGACCACAATGACCTGTTTCCACCCCTCACTTAGACCATGGAGGAGGTATGATTGAGGAGACATGCCATCACCCGGCACCGGCAAACGTCTGCCCAATGAGTTGTGTCCCTGTTCTGTGGTGTTTTGAGGGGAAACAGCTCTCCCTGATGAAATGTTTTTGAGTCCCTTTCCCAGGATTCCCTCATCTCGCCCCGTCTCTGAATGAGAGCGTGCTGACGGTGGGCAGCGTACAGCAAACACGGCAGCGTTTCGTGAGAGTGAAAAAGCCATCAAAGCTTTCTTAGGAAATTCGCCTTGTTAACAAGACGACATCTGCACCATTGCAAAATGACGAACCCTTACAGAGTATGATTGCAAACTGTCTAAATTCTCTGTTTACGGTTCTTAGTTGTAAACGATTGTTTATGCAGAAAGAGGATTCGGTGTAATGAATGGGTTCAGACTCAGAGGGCTACTTGGTAATCTCACCTCAGTCGATAAGTGTTCCCTGTCTTCTTTGGTTGTGCAATTTGTAATTAACAAGCAACTGATGCTTTGGCGGAAAATACAGATCCACGTCTCTGCACCGGCAGACCCTAATTTGCTTGCGCAGATAGCGTGTATGTTACCACTTACGGGGTTAGGAAAGGCTGACAGTCAGCCGATGTAATACATGATGTCATGCTTTCATTATCTCCATAAATCATTCGTGCAGTGGCGTAATGGTGGCGAGCCCAGGTCGCACACTGGTGTGATCTTTAATCTGTTTGCGGTGACCTCAGTGCAAAGCAGCCTGAATGGAGCGGCAAAGGTCTGGCACCTCATAAAACTAAACAGCCCAATAGCTCCGGTTGATTTAAATGCTAAACACCCCCCCCCCCCCACGTCTTAGCCCTTTCTCTCGCCTCTACGCTGCTGCTGGCATTTCGGCCGCATCCACTGCTGTGGTGGAGACAAAAAGGACAAACATCCCCTCTGTGGCCTGACGGAGGAGGATCAGGGGGCTCCCAAACGCTGGAGCTGGAAGTCATTCACCTCAGGATGACGTGCAGGGCTGACGCTCGAGCGGTATTTAAGGATAAGTTCCCTAATCCTTCTGGCAACAGAGAAAAACACTGAAGGAGGGATAAAAATAAGACATCAGTGGGCTCGAGATCTCGTTGCCTTGTTTGTAATCTGGAGACAACTCTTGGCAAACAGGCCGGGAGAGGGAAAGCGGTGTGTGGCCTCGTTGGGAATCCTCAATTTGGATTTCAGTTATCGCAGTTTTTTTTTTAATGTGAAGTTGGCTTTAGAGTCAGAGCTTCTGATACAGCCCCCCATGATGTTTAGTTGATGGTTATTTATGATGTTTGAATAAAGATGAGATCAAACAAGTGGTTTTAGTCTTTTTCTATTGTAGTTCCAGCTTGAGTAACTCAACTGTGGGTCAAATGAAAAAAAAAGAAGCTTAAGGAATGAGAGACCAGATGGCAAGAAGGTAGCCAAGCAGCAACAATGCAAACTGACCAAAGACACGGGGAGCACATGAGACCAAGGCCCAATCCCAGTGTCCCCCCTAAGGCCTTAAACCCTGAACCCCCAGAGACTTACTGACATCATCTGTTCAGCGGTTGAGAGGCTGTGAGCCTGAGCGTCTTCCAGGCTCTTTCCTCACGAGATGAGAGGCAATTTAAAATAATCTACTTACTTGTTTATGTCAAAACAGCTTCAATAACAAAATTAAATTTGATGAATACATGTGTGCAGTATAATCTCTGCCTGCATTCCTCTGATTCCATGTGTTTGTATGTCCCACCTTTAATCCTTAATTTCCAAGGCTGAGCAGCCATGTGCCGGCCTCTTTGTTTCCCTTCTTCTTTTACGTCTCCATGCATGGTTGCCCCGAGTTCAACGGCACATTGCAATGAATCGTGGGTAATCTGAATGTAATGCTGATTTACGGAAAGGTTTCATAAAGGGCTCAAAATGTCGGCCACAGAGCCCTCAAACACTCGCTGATTTGACAGGGGGACAGAACTAAACCCTCATGGACTTTGTGGGAGCGTGCCTCATGGTCTGAGTGTGGATTGGGACTGGGCCTCTATGCACAAGGAGAGGAGGCGATAACGAGGGACAGGTGGCAGCAGGGTCTGATGAGCAACAGGTGAAACTCATCAGGACAATCACTCGGGGACAGGAAGCAAAGCAGGATGAAATTAAAGGAGTATTTAAGACGAAACAAAGAATACATAATCTCAGAGCAGATCATGACAAATTGAGCGAGTGAACATGTATCTCCTCGTTTGTCGTACATCTCCCTCCAGGCCACCATACGTGCATGATTTACACCTCTGACTGCACGAGGTGTTACAAATAAAACCAACAGCCACGTTTTACACCACGGGTGCAACGATCAGCGATGGGAGCGGGGTCGGCCAGTCTGGGTGTTAATCAAATTTGAACGGCTGGTTTTAGGTCATCGCTCCTGACCAGAAAACCCAACGGGGGAAAAAGTGACACGGCGTGCCAGATAAATGCACAGGAAAAGAAAGAAAAAGAGTTGGGAGCACTTGTGTTTGCAAACCATGCTGATTGCAGTGGAAATATTAAGTGTGAACTGCACATCTTTCTTTTGCCCACAAAAATGAAATTGGCTTTTCTATTTTAACAGATTTTCCCATCCTGGTTGTAGTAACTGATTTGTTTTCTTCTCATGCTGTGTGGGTTGTTGCAGAGCAGCAGCACAGGAAGAGAGAAGAGATGAAAGCTCTAACTCAGGTAGAGGCAGCCGATGAGAAGCGTTGCCACATCCTGCCTCGTTTTCTGGCAACGTGACCTCTCAGACCGGAGGAATGCACGACTGCAACAGAGCACGCACCCGTCTGCTAGACGCGCTGCGTGTGAGGGCAGAGTGACTGTGGTAATAAGTGCCCATTTTCTTCAGGCGAAAAAAATAAAACCCCAACAACAACCAAATGAACATGTCCAACACAGCCGGATGAATTAGTAAGGCTTGTGCAAGTTCTGCCCCTGCCGTGCAGCGATGTGTGTTCACATGGGCTTAAAAAAAGCATGAGATCATCTTTTCATCTGTCTCCACAAAGCAGAGAATAGACGCGGCACGTCGTTGAGCTCTGTCTCGATGACTCCACGTGCAAGAACTCTCCAAGTAGCTCATCAAAGCGTGTCTAGATTGGTCAAAATAGCTGCATGCAGATTTAGATGCTGCACCACCCTAAATGCCATTGGGGTGTGGGCATTAACAGATGCAGCCAGGCTTAACCACAGACAGGCAGACCAACTTAGAAACTGAAAGGGCTTTCTCAGCTGTTGCCTCCGTCTCCGGTCTCCATCCCCCCTCACAGCCACATCATTGTCTCATTAATCCCAACAACAGACAACATGAAGCCTTTCACAGCTCACTCCACTGTACGCGCTTCATGCCGACACAATGGCAGCATTATTCAGATCATATCAGACGGGATTAAACATAACCTTGGGAATTTTTAAAAAGCCGACACCGTCTTGGACCGGAGGGGAAAAGTACCGGCCAATTCGGTCCTGCACCCGCGGCCATCCATCAAAAGCTTATCTGTGTGGGTCGGTTGCCAAAACAAATTACTTGTTGTCTCAGTTGGCGCTTAATGACATGGGAAAATAAAGCTGTAAAAAATAAAAAAGAGCAATTGCAGTCTGATGGTAATAAACATGGTTTCCCAGTAATCCCAGATAAAAATGATGGGGGAGGGTGTTGGCTTGTCGCTCCTTTCTGAGATGGTCAGATAAACCTAAACTAGCCCGGGATGGAAGAATATACTGTTGATGGCACACATATGAAGGAGGGAACAGAAGAAGACGACATGCCAGTGGGGAGAAGGAAGACGAGAGAATGAAACAGAGGAAATGGGGAAGCCGAGAAATCCATTTGGAATGTCTGAGTCAGGAGAGAAATGGAAAAAAAAAATATTTTAATTGGCAGCCGAGCGCGGGAGGTAGGAGGAGGAGGAATGGTAAGTATTAAGAAACAGGGATGTGTTAGTCCGGCAGACGGATACACCAGTGAGAAAAGAACATGTCAAGAAAGCCAGACAAGTAGAAAAGGGGAATGAAGACAACAGAAAAACAAGCACACACAAGATGAATGCCTGACTCTCATTTCCACGCTGTTTGTTGTGGCAGCCTCTCGCCACGGGGAATTCCCTGATTATCTTTTAAAAGTGGGTTTGTTTCATGAAAGGAAATATTCACCCACACTACTATTGGAGAAGGCACGCAGACACACGATACCCCTGGGGAACAAAATGGTGACAGATTATAAGTAAGCTGTGCTCCCGCTACTTGGAAAATACAGTTTAGCTCTTAAACCTGCACCTTCTGTTAATGCGCGGTCGCTGCATTTGCATCACACAGGGCGACACAGCCCAGCGCCTCCAGCAACAGCAGGTAGACGCGACCATATGTCATCTGAGGCACGGCGGGGGTCAAAGGTCGGCTCGCTGCTAATGATTACCTGCTGAAGCGCTACGCTCCGGTTTGTTTGCGTCGCTGTGGTGACCACGCCAGCTTTATCGTCAACCGGCCAAGTAAGGTATTTCATGTGAAACTATATCAAATTCACAATTACTTAATGACGTCAAATCCTATGAATATTTTCTTTCCTCGGAGATGAATGTGTGTGTGGGAGGAGGAGTTTGCTTGAGACCATAGCCAAGCACTAGCCCCGGCCTTTTATCTGCCCCGTCACAAGGCCATCGGGGAGCGCTTTGTGGTTCGGGGGTTTAAGCGAAGGTCTCAACTTTAAGATGAGGTGAAAAAAAAACAGGCCTCATAAAGAAATACAGAAACGGTCGAGAGGCACAAACCGCACAAGGTGCAGTATAGTTCTTAGAGCTGAAAGGTCTACAGGCTGGCATCAGACATCCCACTGTGTATTCATTCATTCATTCATGCTATTTGTACCAGTTCACTCTGGAGCAGGAGTTCAGTGGCTTCTGCATGTGTGTGATTGGTGTTCCACGGTCCTGTGTATGTTTGCGTTGGTGTTTTGTGTTGGTAATCAGCGGGCAGCTTGCTCTGTCACCGTGTGGCCCTTTGTGACTCGCATGAGGAATGAGGTGAGGGGAGGTGAGGGTCAAAGGTCAGACAGAGGGGATAACCTTCTCTTTTTTGCTGCAACTGTCACACTTCGTGGCCGCTCTTTTATTCATGCTGTGAACAGGTGCACCGCGTAATAATGCCTTTTGTCTTTGTGCTTTAAAGAATAGTTTGACATTTTGGGAGATTTGCTTTGCTGGCCGAGAGTTAAATAAGAATATTTTTCCTCTCTCACATCTGTCCGCTACAGCCAGAAGCTGCTTAGCTTAGCATAGTTTAGCTTAGCTTAGCTTAGCACAAATGCTGGACATGTAGAACCAAATGCAGAACCAAAAATGTCTTATTCCAAAATGTATTTACAAGAGTGGGAGAACCAGCTTTAACACAGAAGGCCGAAAGCACACAAAAAACGGACTTAAGTTATACAAACAATAAAAGCTATTTCCTTTTGCGAACTGAACTTATTTACTTTCTACTTCCTTCAAAGCCTCAGAGAGGTGAAGTAACAGCGGCCCAGTACCCTGCTTCTGTGATCCTGTGTTCTGTTCCCTTTAACACAAACAAATACCTCCGTAAATCAAGGGGCCACCTCGAGCACCCCACGGTGAACTTACACAAACTTACTCATTCGCTCCCATCATTTTACATTCTGTTCCCACTGTCTTTGGTTCTTTTTTACCCTGACGAGACCTCCCAAGGAGACACCTAGACTTAAGTGTGCACTCATAAGTGTGTTTCCACTGGCTTGGCCCTCGAGGACCCGACGGCCATGACTTACAGCTCACGCTGACAGACAGTTATTCACGCGTCCCTTCAGGCCTCTCTGTTAAAACTGCCCTCTTTATCACAGCCCTCCGCTCTTCAGCTGATCCCATCACAAATCAGAGCAGCTGCCAATGAATCAAACGTTACTTCACTCCGACGGTCTAATTTTCCACAGGAAGGAATGTGAGAGCGCTCCTGTTTGCTCCTGTGATGTTGAACCTGTGACAACAGAATGCGTAGAAGTAAAATAACTTTATCTTTGAATGATAAAGATCTGGAGGGTGTCCAGCTTCCAGTGGCCTGCAGCTCTTTCCTCAGGCTGAATGGGAACATAAAACACCCTCCACAGCCGCCCTCCAGCCCCAACGCCTGTGGCCAGGCTGAGGGCGTGTCCCCGCTTTGATGGGACGCCTGCCCCGGACAGGCCTCCTCTAATTCTGAACCCTGAATCCCCACACATGATGAAGTCAAGGGCCATCTGTTAGGTTTTAACTTCTCCCTGATCAATTCCAACTGTTTGTCTGAGACTCAGATTTCTACGTGCTGAGTTTATGATCTCACGTATCGGGTCACAAAGCCGACACATCGTTATCTATTCATAGTATTTATTATAGACAGGGCTTCTTGTGTTAACAGACACTCAATCGCTCTTTTGTCCAACGTCCTCGTCTATTGAGTTTGTTGAAGACCATCGTCACTGTGGGACGGGGTTATTTGGCACTCTGGCCACAACCCTGAGCTCAGCGAGCATGTTTCTCACACCCCTCACTCCAGCTGGGGGACAGGAAGCGACTCCGTCGAGCTGTCTCGTCTCGTGAGGGCTGCGACGGCAATGTGTGTGGGGACGGCAAGAATGCAGCACCCAGATGCTGGATCTCGAGGAATCCCCCTGCTGACGCAAAGCCAGGCCGGAGGAATCTGCTGCCACATCCATGTTAAACCCGAGACTCCGACTCCAGCAATGAAGACGGATGAATCATTTTGAGACTACAGATCTCTTCATTGTTTAAATAAAGACCAGCCTCCGGGCCTTTTTTTTTTATTCACATGAAGAAACTGTGGTGTGAACAGAAGCCTTACAGACATGTCACATGTTTTCATTATATAAAAGATTAGCTGTCTAAATAGGGTTCTTCATTTTACGAAATTATTTGATGATTTTCTCAGCAATGGTTGCTTGTGCAAGGATGGTTTTACAATCACACAAAGGAAACGAGAAAAACTCCCATGCAAAGAAGAATACCCCAAATCGAGTCTGACATCTCTCTCATGGAAGAGTTTTCCAGCACCTTTGATGTTGTTTCACCTTTGTCTGGATGGTGGACGTTAATGAGGAGAGCAGCACTTGTCCACTGCAGTATGTGATCCAAGGCACTGATCAAAGAACCCAGAGACAGATCAGTCATGTGAGTCGACTGTGAGACTCAGACAGCCAATTTGTGAATTAAATCAATTCAAAGCTCTCAATGATGAGGCCTGAGTTGTGTTTCCGTATTGCTATTATGTGCTTAAATTAACAGAAAAATACATTTTCAAATGAAGTTTATATTTCTGTCTTCTTTAAAGGATTCTATGACAGAAATAAAGTGTTTGACAGCTCAAGTCTTACATCCTGGTACTTTCAACTGAAGTACAAGGTATAGTGTCAAGTCTTGGGTTGTTTTTTATATTATAATATATAAGTTTTTTTATGTGTATAAATTATCTTTGTATGGTCATGTTTTGTTTATTTGTAGCTATTTTGTGTCTATTTGAGGTTGTTTTGCTACTGTTATTCCATCTAGTAACTATACATTTTACAAAGTGAGGTTTCACATACAAACTACAGTATAATAATCTCTGAACAACACATTGTTCAAGATTAAACCAATGATTTCTAACCCTTTGTGCTTGCAGCCCTGAACAAAAAGCTCTGTCTGCTTGGGCTCTCTGGTTTTGTTTCAGATGTCTATGAGGTTTCTTTAGCAGTTCTTCTCGTTTTTCTTCTTCCATTTCCATTATTCATCACATAACCTCAAATGTTTTAGAGGGGTCAGACCCCTTCAGGTTGGAAACCACTGGATTGAACCACTTAACTGCATTTCAAGTAGGCAAACATCTACATCTGGAGCAGCTGCAGCATTAAAATTCTGCTTATGCAGGCGAGTACTTTCTTTGCGTACTTCAATTTACATTACTTCCACTTAAGAAAAGGATTTGTTTCCTTCTTCCATCAGTGGAGGCTCTGCAGCACATACCCAGGAGATAAGAGGCCAAACTGTCAAGCCTCTGTGATGGATTACTTATCTAAAAAAACATGAAGATGATAAGCCATTAGTTATAACTATAAACACTGAGTACAGTACAGTCATCTCAAAGTGACAAATGACGAACCAGAAACAAAAGTGTTATTTGACTGTCTCAGTTTACTGTAATCCACTTACAGTAAACTGAGACATTCAAATAACATTTTTGTTTCTGGGCGTGGACGGAACGCCTCGTGTTCAGACACACTAATCCTGTCACCTTTCTGAAATGAGCCGTAAACAAGGCAGGAATGTGAAGGTGAGTTCCTCACAGCAGAAACCAAAAGGAGCTGGAATGCTATTGAGAGTCAGACTTTCCCATCTGCTCCGTGTAGTGGCCATATGAGGCTGCGATGCCACAGCATTCCCCTAAAGCCATGGAGGTCGCCGTGCACGTCACTCCCAGAATTCCACTTGAGTTCTTGGTTCGGAGAAGTCACGGAAATAAAACTTATGTAACCCGCAGCTAATAATCGTGCGTTTGGGTTTCTCTCCTCCCCTAATGTTATCGGCTGCCACCACAGAGCGTCTGCATCAACCCAAATTATAGGCCCAAAACGTTCTTATATAATAATTACTAAGCTGGAGGACGTCTACCCGGAGGATCATGCAGCGCAGCACGTTTCCCGGAGCTTTCTATCGACCTTTGCCCCGTCATCTCATAAATGCAGGACAGATTCTAAGGGTGTCCCGTCATGTCACCGTGACCCGTTCTATCTCTGTCGAAACAGATTTATTGGCACGAGAGGAGGAAGATAGATCTACATTAGCGATACGATGACGGGCCACTGATGTGACAGATAGGGAGGGATGTGCGATTAGCACGTAGCGGCGTTTGCAGCCTGCACAAGCACACTTTAAGGACTTGGCTCCTGGTCTTGGTCATTTAATGTGAAGGAAATGATGTTGAGAGGCGATAAGACCCAGATGGTGCCGTGGAATGTTTTCTATCTGCGTCTGCGGCTTGTTTCAGGAAGGTTGTGTAGAAAAAGAACATTTACATAATCCATTGTTTATTTGGAATAAAAACTCCTGATAGTAAATAAACTCTTTCTGGTGAAAAGGGAGCCAACAAGTGCTTTAGATTTTAGGAGGCATATTACTCTTCTCTTTAATTTGATCTTTTTTATGAGAAATGGACTTTAACTTGTACTCACTCTTTCATGTGGCACAACATTATTTTATAATGTTATTTCAGTTTCTGGACCAACATGAAATGGAAATTTGAAGTTGTATCAAAGTTACAGAGGCGACCTCAAAGAACCTGGTTGGAGTCAAGATGTCAATAATCCAGCTCCAGGAAAAAAAGAAGAGATAAAGATAAAAAAAAATATCTTCTGTTCAAACGTGTAGCACAAGTAGAGAGGAGGCATGCAGTCAGAGATCTGACCCATTGCCATCAGAATAAACTGAAGTATTCTATACATTGTACCGCATAAACAATTACATTTATTGCCACATGACGTTTTGCTACAGAAATGTCCTTTAGCCATGAAATTGAGTTTCCTTTCACAAGCTGTTCTAACCACAGACTAATTAAGATTGACAGGAATTACACGGGAATCAAGCACACATGCTATCCAGATACTCTAAGCACTTAAGTGACTTATGTAACTCAAGGTGGAGTTTTATCTATGCTTTTTTGGCAGGGCATGGCAATCTCTGTTTCACTGCAGCGTTTTTTCTTTCCTCATAAAGCGTAAACAGAAACCGGCGAGGAGTCAACCAATGAGAACGCAACACGGTGTAGGAAAGAAAGACTAAACAATGACAACCATCAGGTATGTTAGAAATGACGCCAGGTGACATTTCTTTCTATTCAGGCGTGTGAGAGAAGTGCTGAAGTAATAACAAGGATTAACTCTCAACTGTGGGAGTTGAGCGCTAACTGGCGATCGCCGTCTGGCGGGTTCGCCCGCCGCAGGTGTGAAACGTTAAAGTCACCGGGTTTGCACGCTCCTGGGAACTGAAAGTGGAGGCAGTGTTCAATGCAACTGGAGAAATGGGCCGTGCTCTCGTTCTTTTCGGATTCTTCTTCTTTTCTATTACAAGGCTGTCTGCCGAGGTTTCACTGCAGCTTCCCTGCAAGCTAATACAAGAGGCCGCAAGCAAAAACAGCAACAACGCAGACAAATATCAGATCGAGGCTTTGTTATTCAGCTCAGTGCACCTTAGTCTGAGAGCCGGGGGAAGTGGGTTTGTGTGGGCACACAGGAAAGAGCTTCAGAAAGAGAGACCGGATGGACTGAAAAAAACAAATGTTTTTTTTCTTTTTAATGTGTAGTGCGGTGTGTATGTTTGTGGGAAGGCCTGCAGAGGAAGCCTTGTCACTTACTGTCATGCATGCTCACACAATGCCTCATGTTATGTCTACACTCTTAGTTACAGTGTGCCCAGACCCAGATGTAAACAGACGGTATCCTGGTAACCAGGTGGTGGGTGGAGCGCGCCACTGATTGCAGTGTCTGTTCGAGGGCGAGGAGGTGCATGGGAAGACGTTATTTAGAAACAATTCAGGCAAAAGAGAGAGAGTGATTGTGGAGGTACAGGGAGACGGGAGGGGGGCATTTGGCGTGAGAACTGTGCACAGTGCGAGTGGTAAAGCATGCCTGCATTTACTTACCGAGAAGTGTTTTTACGTGATAGCGGGTAAATACCAGCATGCCTGAGTCACTCGCCGTGCCCCGACACACCACCCATCACTTCATTTCACCACATCACAGTGCCCGGCATTCTCCACCTGCTGCGCCTGGAGCAACGAGACGGAGAGCCAGGAAAGATATGACACACTGGAATGTTTGGGTTTGGACAATTTCACAGGCAAGAAAAGAATATATAATACAGCCACCCAATATTCATATTTATTTTTAGATAATGTCCAGAGTCAGAACACGTCCCCGTCCATTCACATTAAACCATTGAGCCCCTGCGGCGGCCCAGTGCAACCAGAGTCGTCTGCTGTCTCCAACTCTATTTTCTCAGCCAGAGCAGGGACTTGACCCAGCAAAAACCTCCGCTGATGAGATCTGCACTTTGACAATCTGAACGTTTTCCGTGTATTTTCTCGAACCAGCTGGATCTTGCAGCGGGATAAGCCTCCGATACATATCTCAGATACGTCTCTCAGATACGTTTGTGCCCGTGCGCCGAACAACAGTCACCACAATGGTGCAGCTGCAGAGGGAATGCATGCTCGCCGGAACTGTCCTGGGCTGACCTCCGGCTTGAGCCGCGAGTAAAATGCTATATACAGGTCAGTCCCCGTCTCCGGGCAGAATCGTGTGCCCGAAGGCCGAGAAAAGAGCAGGAACAGGATGTCCCCGATCTAGCAGAGAGAAAGAATGCCTCGAGTGGTTGACTGAAGACGGAGGGGCCTTTTCCCATGACACGATCCTCGCTACTTCCTGGAGCGCTGGGGTTTTGTACACAAACGGGTCCTGTGGAATGCAGACCCGGCAGGTCAGGCGGTGGCCCTGAGGGTTACAGCTGACGTAGAGCTACATGTTCCGCAGGCAACCATTAACCCTGCATCCTATGAATCAACACAATCTGGGAAAATACACATGTATGAAACATAATGATCTAACCCCCTCTCATGACACGACCTGAGTGACCTTTGACCACTGAAGTTTGGCCGGACCCCTCCTTTTAGTCCACCCCAACTGTAATGTTCTTGCACTTGAAATATTCATGACTATACAGTGTTTGTGTTCTCTCTGTCTTCATGCAGCCCTGTACATGATGGTCCAACAGCTTTGACATTAGTAATACATTCAGACAGATTGCATCTCTCTCTGCGAGAATATAACTCGCATTTAAGTACAATTCTAAAATGATCAAGTAGGCGTATATATATTAGACATTTGAAACGTGTCTCAGTGCTCTCTCTTTGCCTTTTATTGAAGTAAAGCTGCCATTCGTCATCAGAACAGTGGGAGCCACCTCTCTCACCAGGCGGTGGTGTATAAGTGCCTTAAGTTACAGCTGCTTGGTTCGGGTCTTTATCATCCTGAATGAAATTCTCAGAGGAGGGAATTCTTCTCACTCTCACTCCAGTCCCAGCTCTCCTGGAGGCTGGATAGGTTTCGCCGAGCTACATATCCATGCAACATCTGATATAAGAATACTATATCCAGCTGTAACATACACAGAGGAATATCTTCACTCACTTTAAGAGCAAAGAGCTGCACACATGCACACGTACAATAGAGAAATAGAAGACAGTCTGGAGAGACCCCAAAATAACATGTCTCCAGACAAAACACCAGTCGAGAGGCTGCAGTTTGATGAAATATTTTCATGTTTGATGAAACATTATATTTGAACAGGATATTAAATTAATCTAATGTGTGTTGAGAAGAGAGGTGTGAAAAGGTCACAGACAGGAACTCCAGCTCATCAGATGCAGACGGATTATGATCATAAAATCTATTAAGACCAGAACAAAGAACTTAAACGGAGGTTTTAACAAAGCAAAACAAAAAGATCGAGAGGAAGGAAGTTGATAATGTGAACGCTGTGGTGTGAACTCAATGGCATGGAGACACCACCAGGCCAATGTCTTCTATATCCTCATTGCTATCTGCAGAATTTTAACATTTGAACTTTTAGACGACAATTTAAACCATTACTTTGAGCTATTTTCATCAATTCATCAATTTAAGCTCCTGTTTATGTTTTACTTTCAGGTTGCTTGATTTGTTTGTACTACAGTTCACTAATTAACTATTTGGCACACACTCGCAAATTAAGGCGCTTAAAATACGGAAATATTTGTACTATCACATGTGAAGTATATTACAAGATGCCGTACCACACAGTAAATAATTCTTGTTAAATCTGTTTTTTTGCTCCGGATGCAATATTTAATGAATCTTATTCAAAGTCAGAAGGAGGCTTTATTTTCTCTATAGGGTCCACATCAAAGGGAGCCCTGTCTCATCTACCAGGCGGATGCAGATCCAACCTTGGCTGGTACTGTATTGGCTGATAACAAGAATGATGGACCTCTTTTCAGATAAAGAACAAGTTTGACATTATCAGCTTCAAAATGTCAATTAACTATTTAATCTTGTACTTGAAAAGGGAGGCAGCACCTCTGGCTTTCAGTAAATAATGGCCTAATTTGACTGTTGCTACAGCGACCCATTTCAGCTTCACCACATCCACCGCCACACGTCTTTGGCTGTTTCAATTCTGCTCGTCACTCTCACACGCGGGACATCCTGTCGAGCACATCTGCTCCGGCGGCCGCGCCTCACCCGTGCACTCATTACGTGCGTCTATCCTGGAATAGCACGGCCCAATGTGACTCCCACGACCTGGGCCCGCATGACCAGATGCCTTATTCGCTCTTGGCACTGCGGTCACGGTGCAGAATCCTTGGCTCCTTCTGTCTTGTACGTTTGCACAACTTCCAACAAGCACTTTACCTTTCTCCCAAAAATGACACACGGCTGTGCATGTGGGATGTCAGGTCTTCAGAAGTCTGTTTACGTTCGGGTTATGTGGGCCAATCTTGTCCAGGAGTTGTTTTAAAAGCTTGTCCAGACCACTGTGCGCCTCCCTTCGATCTTCCCTCGGTAATTACTGGGAAATGTAAATGTGCCTCATCACTTCTTCTACAAGAACAAGTTGCATGACCCTGAACAAGTTTCTTAGTGAAAATAACGAAGGGGTGCTCACAGGATACCATAATGCAGCTAAACGCCTGAGGTCAGGAGGTCCAAGAGTTTGTTCAATGCTTGGGAGTTGTAAATATTTGGGAGAGGTTCAAGGCCCTGCTGTTATCTGTCCCACAGTCTCTGGGACAGCAGCCAAGCCGATGCCATCTCAAGAGGAGGAACGCAGCAAAATGGCAGGAAATTCCTATTTGGTTTGCTCTCATCAGCAGGAGAAATTCTTTCAAAAGAGGCTGCTGAAATGTTGCACAGATATGCAAGTTGTTTGGACTGGTCAGGAGCACAGCCGTGGGAGTATGCACATGGGACGGAACCAGTTTAAATGCAGAAACATGGCCACCAGGCACAAAAGAGGAAGAAGATATGAGAGGACCGTGACATAGAATAAAGTCAAATTTCATGTTCGGATTCTCCACTCCAGAAAATAAATAGCACTTTTGTACCTAAAGAATGCATCCAACTCCAGCATGATGACCAGTGTTTATTGACAGCTTGATCAGATGCATTGTTGGAGTCAGTCCATGGTTCTGCTAGACTCAACACCAGCTCTGGAAGATCAATGCTTTGTCCTTGAGGATATGGCGCCACCTATTGAAAACTGCATATAATGGCATCTTGTTGTCGCAAAACCTATTTTCCAGTTACTGCTCAGAACTTGCATGCTGGATTAATATTGAATAAAGACACTTCTGGAGCTTGGCTTTGGTCGGAATGTCTTGCTCTGAAATGGGCAACGTTTCCTCTGACACACACCACTGTTAGCTTTTGCTGTAATTTTACCGCACAATTACACAACATGCTCAATAAACGTACCACAAAACATATTTAGTTAAACGATCTTTACAGTTAGTCACTGTAATTTGCATAGCATTAACATTACATTATGCTATTCCTGGAATTCTAATCCTCCTAAAAGAGGCAGAAAGACCAGCTTGCTTATCAAGGTCCGTAAGGTCTGCCTGACCACTACTTAAAGTTAATTAATTAACTGTCATTTAAAAAAGGTGTTACTAGCAGAGCTGTACCTATTGAAATAAAATTTCGACCAGGTACTGGTTAGCAACACTCTAGGTCAATACTATTTGAATTTTTTGAGCTTGGAAGTTAATTCTTGATCTTGGGAACAGTGTGTAAGAGGGAAATACTCTCAAATCAAAGCTCCACAGCTTATTCAGAGCGTTCATCGTCAGCTCAGAATATCACATCTGAAATGAAATCACTTCGTCACAAATTCAAGAAGGCATCAGCAAACGACAGCTCTCTCTGAGACATATCACAACAATTTGTTTCCCACGCCTGGGAAAAGGATGCATGGTCTCCAAATCTGAGATTTTCTGAGAACAGCACTCAGCGATTTCCCACCTCGACCTCTTGAACTCAAACCCATTGTGCTCCTTTCTGGCTGTTCTGGTGCTCATTGTGTGACATGGTCAGTGCAGCAGCCCGGCCATAGACCCGTGTGATGATTATTATGATGCTTTGCTGCCACCTGGTGCATTCATGTCATCAATCCCCCCCCACAGAGGCACTCATGTTTCCCATGTGTCTATCCCGACAAGGGCGTGTGAAAAGAATGGAGGACTCCAGGTGGCAGATACCATGCTCAGGGTTAACTGGCCTTGTGATAGAGAAATATGCGAAAACATTGAGAAGAAGCGCTTTCACATGCCTCCATCTTATCCTGTGTGCTCCAGCTGCTCTCTCCTGAAGCAGATCAGTTGGCGGCTCCATGGACAAGAAGGTGGTGCTGATCACAGGCTGCTCCTCGGGAATCGGTCTCAGCCTGGCTGTCCGGTTGGCCTCCGACCCCAACAAAACATTCAAAGGTAAGCACTTCAACTCTGTCTTTTATTGCAGTGTTTATGTCAGTATCTGTTGCTGTTAAAGACCGTTTAAGCCCACGGAGACACTGTACACTGTGTGTGGTACTTTGAACCTGCTGTGTTCTGAAACATGTATGTGATCTAAAAAGTGAAAATCATGCCACTAAATGCTTTTTGTTCAGTGTATGCCACGATGAGAAACCTGGCCAAGAAGGAGCGTCTTTTAGAGTGTGTGAAAAGCCTGCACAAGGACACCTTGGACATACTCCAGATGGACGTGACCGTCCGGCAGTCCATCCTGGATGCGAGGGACAGGGTTGCCGAGAAACGAGTGGACATTCTGGGTAGGCTCTCGTGCCGGCGCGTTGTCATTTTGTGTCATTTTGTGTGCGCTTGTTAAAGGGCTCATCCTCGCTGCTCACAGTGTGTAATGCCGGAGTGGGTTTGACGGGGCCGCTGGAGGTGCAGTCCCTGGACTCGATGAGGCAGATCCTGGAGGTCAACCTCTTCGGTACCATCCAGACCATCCAGGCTTTCCTGCCAGACATGAAGGCTCAGGGCCAAGGCCGCATTCTGGTCACCGGGAGCACCGGAGGGCTTCAGGGTGAGTCCAGCGCCGGGTTGTGCAGTTCTTCTAACGATTTGACGGGAATCCCAAGAACAAAATCGCTGTTGACGTTTGCTGCCATGCATGAAATTGCCAAAATAAGCCATCTTCCTGCCTCCCGCTCTCTTGCAGGTCTGCCCTTTAATGAGGTGTACTGTGCCAGTAAATTTGCGATAGAGGGAGCGTGTGAGAGTTTGGCTGTCCTCCTGCAACACTTCAATATCCAGTGAGTTTATACATTTGTTTTATGTGTCTTCTCTTCCTTTGTTTGGAGGCTGTAAACGTTGGCTGTGCTTCATCCTGTAGCGTGACTCTCATTGAGTGTGGTCCAGTCAACACTGACTTCCTGGTCAACCTGCAGAGGGCGGAGCTCGGGGATGAGTCCCTCCAACAGGTCGACGCCCTCACCCTCAGCCTCTACGAAAAGTACCTGCAGCACTGTGGCTCCATTTTCCAAAACGCAGCACAGGACACTGAGGACATTGTGAAGGTGTGTTGAAGATAAGTGCAAAATAAAGAGGGCAAGAGTCAACAGATATACAAAATGTACACAATGCCAAAAACATATATAAAGTTACCGGTAACGCTCATTAGTTGCTCATATCTGAAATTGCTTGTTCTTCTAGATAGATCATAACTGCATTATACATTTCTGTATATGGAGAGCGTCTACTTTTCATTCTGAAAGTGCATTTAATATGATTTTGTTTTCACTTGAAGTCAAATTTGTAATAATATACTTTTAATAACAATAATAATACAAGTAATTTGATCGGGCTACTATCAGAATACTGCGATAGTTTGAGTTTATCTCAGCAAATTGACAAAAGTTAGTGTGTCAAAGTACGAGCACTGCTCCACTTCAGCCTGCGGTGTGTGTGTGTGTGTGTGTGTGTGTGTGTGTGTGTGTGTGTTTTCGTCTCCAAGGTGTTTCTGGAGGCCATCCAGGCGGCCAGCCCGGCTTTCAGATACTTCACCGGCGGTGGAGTGCCACCTCTCACCAAACTGAAGATCACAGATCCAGATGGCTCTCGGTACATCAGTGCTTTGAGCAAAGTCATGTTCTCAGCTGAGGAACCATAACGTTACCTCGTTTTCCACCAAGCCATCTCTCCTTCTCCTTTACGTCCACAGGTCAACATTTCTGCTCTTTCAGGTTAGATTATTTGGGGATTAAAGTTGATGCACTGTGACTCACCGGTTGCTCTGAGGGCAATGAGTTTAGTTGTTAGTTCACATGGAGCTACTCCATGCTTCTATTTGTGTATGTCACTTATCAAAAGTTATATTCCTTATCACAATTTAAAGTTATGAATATGAAAATAGATCATTTTCTCTGGTTGGTGGAGAATTATTTGAAAATGGTTATGTTTTCAATGCGTTCCTGTCTTTGAATAGTTTTCCCACCACACAGGTTGGCATAGTTTCAAAGGGATCGGCGAGCTTCTCGACATTACCACCCTAAATGTAAAACACTCTCTCATGCCGTCTTTGATTGGCTTCCTTAAGCAACATGAACAACTTCCTCGTTCCAAAGAATGGAATGAAGAAATGTTTCATTTCTTTTATTGTGTTTGCTGAATGTCTTGCCTTAATGAGATACATGAATAAAGTACTTGAACTTAACTGAAACTGATTTGGATTATATCTGTTATTACACTCTGTGCAGTTGTACTTACTTCATAATAAAGGTCATGTGTCACAAGGAGGAACATGGGAAATACTGATAGAATTCTGCATTTTGTTTTTGGTATTTTTCTAAAGTGGAAAAATCCTTTGTTAAAAAGAATTAAGAAGAAGATGAAGAAGAAGAGTAAGAAAACACTGTTTGTCACAGCTAGTTTAGTCTGGAAATATAATTTCACCTATAATGGATTGTGTCTTTGTCCTCTGTACATATTGTCACAAGAAAACAGATGGCGTCATATTTTCTGTGGCAGTTTACTTTCATGACATGTCATATATCTAGTGTCTACATATATAATAATAATAATAATATTTATAATAATACATTTTATTTGTATACTGCTTTAAAGGGTATAAGGTACTTTACATCAACGTAATAACAACAAAACATGAAATATAACAATAGTGAGAGACAAAATAAAAAACTAGTATTACAGGCTAAATGCAGATTTAAATAAAGGGGTTTTAACCTGTGTGTGGTTTTCATTTTTTATCAAAAGTAAAATGATACGATTGATTATTTTTTCAAACTCAGACTTATTGGCCTTGGCTCATTTTCTGTGAAGAACATAAATAATAACACATTTTCAATGACCACACCCTGTACACCCCCCTACACATTTTGTGTTCTTTGCTCTGACCTCAGGGTTCTATGCTCTAACCTCAGGGTTCTATGCTCTGACCTCAGGGTTCTATGCTCTAACCTCAGGGTTCTATGCTCTGACCTCAGGGTTCTATTCTCTGACCTCAGGGTTCTATGCTCTGACCTCAGGGTTCTATTCTCTAACCTCAGGGTTCTATGCTCTGACCTCAGGGTTCTATTCTCTGACATCAGGGTTCTATGCACTGACCTCAGGGTTCTATGCTCTGACCTCAGGGTTCTATGCCCTGACCTCTGCTAGTTCCAAAATGAAGACGAGCCCCAGGACCAGCCAGGATCAGCCCATCATCAGCTAGCAAGTAAAGAAATATGGATGTCAAAAAATTGTGACATGAAATGGTCTTCTTGAATAAAGATCTGCGCTGCCTGTGATGCCACTTCCTCACATGTTTCTAACGTACAGGGAAGCCTGATGGAGGAGCCACTCAGAAACATCAAGGAACGAGAGTTGTCCTGGACACGACTCAGGGACTCAGTGGACACAACGTCACAATCAACAATTGTTTTACCTCACAAAAGCTGGAACAGGAGTTCCTAAAGAGGAAGCTGACCGTGGTGGGAACTATACGGAAAAACAAGTCTGAGTCCGCCCCCCCAGGTCAGGTCTGGGCCTCTTCATTACATTACATTTCATTTAGCTGACGCTTTTATCCGACTTACAATAAGTGCATTCTACGGTTACATACAAGAATCAGAACAACAAGAATCAAGAAGGTACAATTTCGTCCAAAAGTTCAACTACAAAGTGCTATCAGTAAGAGCCATCTTCACACCGTTTCTGTGTGTGCAGGGGTTACTGTTACAGACAGAACTGGCAGGAATACACAAAGGCACTGATGTCATGTCACAGAGCAGACACACACAATATAAAGTTAATTCAGTTTAAAGATCTAAAATGTTCTTCTACATTGCGAAACGTGTTGAAGTAGCGTGACATGCAGTGTTTAAGGCCAGGCTACAGTAAGAAGAGTGATGGTGTTCATGTATTAAATCTTTGAGTTTAATCGTAATGTCTTGGAATCAAACACGGAGCAGCAGAAGATTACTTTAGTGACTAGTATTATTTATCAAAATGGTGTTTCTTTGGTTCCTTTTCACAGCTCTTTGGGTTTGATATGCACAATGTTTTTTTAACTTCATGTCCAGTAAGGACTTTGAAATCTTTTCCTTAAGGCAACATGCTGTATTTCAGCTTGTTGGAATTTGGAGCTTCTTTTGTCCACAAAGAAGTTTCAGGTTTTATTAACGGGTGTATTCCAAAACTGGTGTTTCTGGTTTTGCACAATATCTTGTGAAGTATAAAAGGGGAGGGCGTCTGGCAGAGAAAGACCGCACTGAGGAAGAGATCTCAAAACCTCGAGGATGAAGAAGATTGCCGTCCTGATTCTAGCGCTCATCTGCAGCGTATGTGACGTGACCGTCAGTGAAGAAGATGTCAATGTCAGTCAGTGCCCAGGATCCACCAGCTGCACTAACATCTGCTCCCTCACCTCCATGAGTCAAACCCTGGGAGCAGTGGGGGAGAAGGTCGCCAACATGGCGGAGAAAATAGCACTCCTGGAGGCCAAGTTGCTCAACACTGAGAAAGAAGTCCTGGAGCTGCGGAGCCTGACTGGAGGTAGGCTAACAAAGAGACACTCATTTTACTGGATGTTATAATCATGTTTTATAAATCTTCCTTTTGTGAATTCTTCATTTTGATGTGTTTGTGGTACTTTGATGATCTCAGGCAAACCTCAGGTGGCCTTTTCTGCGGCTCTCAGGGACTCTGGCTCCGGAGACATTGGACCTTTCACCACTAATACCCCACTGAAGTATAAGAGGGTCTTCTCCAACACGGGCAATAGCTACAACCCTTCAACAGGTATGTGTGTGTTAGAGAGAGAGAGAGAGAGAGAGAGAGAGAGAGAGAGAGAGAGATGAAGCGAGAGAGAAAGAGAGGGAGAGACTAATGAGGGCTCATGAAATTTAAAACCATTCTCTTTATTCTGGCAGGCGTCTTCACAGCACTCGTCAGCGGGACGTACTTCTTCCGATTCTCAATGTTCAACAACCTCAGTCCTACTCCCAGCTCCGTTGTGAGCCTCATGAAGAACGCCGAGCGTCTGACGTCTGTCTGGGACACTACAGGGTCTGATAGCAATGACATGGGCAGCAACGCGGTGGTCATCGCCCTCCAGGCGGGAGACAACGTGTACGTGGAACTCATGGCCAACAGATTGGTCTATGATGATGCCATGAACTACAACTCCTTCAGCGGGTTTCTGCTCTTCGCTGCTTAATCTGCACGGCTCTTCATGGGTGTAGCTCGGGAAGTGGCCGCTGTTAAAATGGTTCACTCAAAAGCCAAACTAAGATTCTTGCTGAGTAAACAGGAAATGTGACAGCAATTTGTTTGGGACATTGTTTTACTAATAAATATCAAGTCCTGTGTCTCTATTTTCATCTTGTGATGTCTTGATTTTATCATTTGAACAAGCTTCCTTACAGTGGGGTTATTTGTGTTGAGGGTCAAAATGTTGTAGAATTTTTTTTAATAATAATACCGTAGGCCATCTTGTGATAGGAGCACTGCGCATTGTTTCAAATGATCACGTTTCTTTGTAAGATTGGGGGTTCAACACTGAAACATCTAAAAGGGCTCTGAGGTATTTTTGTTCAGCAATTGTTGGTGGAATTAAAACGTTTAAATGTCCTAGCGCATTAAAAAAAGAACGCTACAACAGTTTAAGGCACCCAAGAACCATATGTTACATTTGATCTCTCATGGATCTACGTTAGAACCATGTGTTTGGTCACCTGTGGGGACTCAATGTTGAGTGATTCAGTGAACAAATCTTTAACCGTTCCTTATCTATTTTTGGGATGATAAGAGTAAAAGTGTTATTCTAAATTCACAACTCTGAGTAACAATTGAGATTAGGTCCAACTATTATATATGCATTCCATAATAACAATACTACTTATGATTCTCTTTCTATTAGAAAGCATGGAAACAAGTCATGATTTTATAAAAAAAAGACATAACATCTGAAAAGAAAAAAAGAGTCCAGCTATACTTCAAGTCACAAATAAATGATCAATTTAACTTTTAATATCGGCCAGGCTCTCTGATTGGCCAGAGCCTCCCGCTGCGTCACTACTTTCTGTATCGGACAGGGCAGCGGCTCATCAGTCGGAACAAAGCCAGGTTGCTGCCACTGTCGCCGGGGTGCAAGTAGCGCCGTGTCTCCTGAGAGCTCGTGTCAGTCTTCAGACGGGAACCCCACCATGAGCAGCAGACCGACCCCCCTGCTCCTCAGGGCGCTGCGCGAGCTGTCTGGAGCCCGCTCCTCCAAAGCGGCGCGAGGGACCGGGAGAGGAGCGAGTAGCATGTGAGTGAAGACGGGACTACCCGGCAGAGACGATGCGTGACGTCAGGAGGGCGAAATACTGACGGCGGCTTCGATTGAATGTTATTTAGTCAGAAGTTTCTTGAAATGTGGCGGCTGGTGGGATTTAATGTTAAACTTCCTATTATTTACATTCCCGGTTTGTTCTCCCTTCTGCGTGAGTTGTACCTCGGGGAGTGTGTGTGTTTGTGAGAGAGTGTGTGTGGCCCAATGTCACCCCTAACCCTAACCCGCAGGGACTCACTGACGTCAGCTGGTAACTGGTTGAGTGTGAGAGGATGTGAGGGCTTGAACTGGTGTGAATATGGGACAGCACTTTTCTGCAACACACCACGTGAACATGACTACATAAGAAAATATTGTGTACAATTGTGGGTATTTATTTTATACTTTTTATTCCTTGATTTAAACGTCTTCAGGCTCTTTCCTCACGAGATGAGAAGTAATTTCAAATAATCTATTTACTCGTTATTGTCAAAACAGCTTCAATGACAAAACAAAATGTTTGATGAATAAATCTGTGTAAAAAAAGTATTATATATAATTTCTGCTTGCATTCCTCTGATTTCATGTATTTTTCTTTGTTTACCTTCTTCTTAAGATAAGATAAGATAATCCTTTATTAGTCCCGCAGTGGGGAAATTACAGGATTACAGCAGCATTGCTCAGTACGTAAAGATAAAAGAAATCAAGTAATATAAATAAACAGTCATAAACATAATAAAATAAACTAAAGAAGAAATTGAATGTACAGTAGAATATTGAATATACAAATTACAAAATATTACAAAATATTGCACCAGAATGGATTAAAGTGACCAGAGTGATAAAAAAGTGTTGTTAACTGTGTTTTTAACGTCACATTGCCATGAATTGTGGGTAATTCCCTTTGGCAAAGTTGGCATCTAATGCTGACTTACGCAAAGGGTTCATAAAGGGCTCAAAGTGTCTGCCAGAGAGCCCTCAAACACTCAGCGATGTGAGAGTGGGACAGCCCTAAACCCTCAATGGAGGGTAAATAGGGACATTTCAATCCAGTCTGTCATGTCATTCTTCTTTTTTTATTATTATATATCCCACAAACTCATGTATGTCGTCCCCTTCAGGCACTCGTGGGGCTCCTGTGGGGCCCTGGCAGTGAGAAGGGCCAGCCTGCCTCCCCGCCCCGCCGTCACCTTCAGCACACCCAGCTGCAGCTTCATCAACCTGGCTTCCCCCATCAGCAGGCGCAGGATGGAGTACACCGAGTGCCGGACACTAGGGTGAGTGCCCCGCAATGAGAAAGACCACTGAAATACCAACACGATAGCCCCCAAACAAAGCACCTGATCTAAACGTTGTACATGGACAGGTTAGGAATCGATTCATGGGTTAGTCGACAATCAGAAAATGAAGATGCAAATATTTTGACAAAGAAAACATTGTCTAAGTACCATTTAGGTATATTATATATTAATTTCACAAAAAAGGTAATGAAAATAGAAATGAGCTTGAAATTGAATTAAATATCGGATGTGTCTCTGTCTCGATGTGACTGCTCAGGTATTCTCCAGAGCAGATGTACAAAGTGGTGGCCAGTGTGGACCAGTACTGCCACTTTGTTCCCTGGTGCAAGAAGTCTCGGGTCACCAAGGGACAAAACGGCAACTTCCGGGCGGACATCGAAATAGGTTTCCCCCCCATTGTGGAGCGCTACACCTCTGAGGTCACCGTCGTGCCAAACCACCAAGTCAGGGTAGGTCTAGAAATCAAGTATTCTTTTCTCAAGAAATATACTTTGACCCAGTGTTGACGTTTGACAGTCAATGAGAATTAAAGAGTAATTAATTTTGTAACAGGCGGTGTGTATCGACGGATCCCTCTTCAGTCATCTTGAAACAATATGGAGGTTCTCCCCTGCAGACAAAGACCTGCCAGCCTCCTGCAAAGTGGATTTCTCTGTAAGTCTATGAGATTAAATTAGTATCTGACCCTGAGAGTCAGAGAGTAGAATTCTGCAATGAAAATAGAATAATGTAAACAATGAAAGGAGTCAAATAGCAGTGACATTGTTATTATTATATACAAACCCACTGATCACAATAAAATAACTGGCCCATGGGACTTAAGGGATCAGATTGCATGCTTAGAGAGAGACTCATTCCAGGTCTTGTATATTGTGAATTGATTACTGGATTAAAATGTGGTCAAACCTCATTATGCTCTAAATGTGGTCTTGAGTGGCATGCTGGTGTCCCAGGAGGTCTGAAATAACAGTCAGGTCAGGGAACAGTGTGAAGAAGCTGCTGAGAGGCGGTTTGACCTAAATGTTGGCTCGGATTACGTCAGGGTCAGCCAGGAAGCTGCATTTCAGTGGAACGTGTTCAATAAGATGGACATTTCAAGGAAGTCAAATGCGTCTTTGAACTCAGCCAAAGACGTCTTGTAGAATAAACTCACCAACAAGTCTCCCCCCTTGTGTCCTCTGTAGGTTTCGTTCGAGTTAAAGTCTCTTTTGCACTCTCAGCTGGCCAAAGTCTTCTTTGACAAAGTGGTTAAACAGATGGTCACCGCCTTCGAGTCACGAGCTGCGACGCTTTATAGGAACCAGCAGGAGGCGCCGTTGAGGAGGCAGTCCACGTGAGGCCTCCACGTTCCCTGAGACCTTCAACCAAACCCTCATATCGACACTTGTCTTACACTGAAAGATGGTTCTTCTTTTTGCACACGGACATATCTTAGACTTGAGTCGACATGCACATTGAACATACATACTATTTATTTATAATGCACAAGCTAATTTATTTACTTTATTACACATATTTAGTTACTTAGGTCAGGCATAAATGCATTGTTTCAAATGATCATGTTTCTTTGTAAGATTGGGAGTTCAACACTGAAACATCTAAAAGGGTTCTGAGCTATTTTTGTTCAGCAATTGTTGGTGGAATTAAAACGTTTTAATTTTGGTAATTCTATGTCTTAGCGTCATTTTTTGGCATTTATATTTTTTATGGGCTGCATTTATGAAACAAACGGCAATAGATCCCAGTAACTGGGCAAGCGAGGATTTCCAATCTAGTGGATTGTATCAATATCTGTTTACTCAATGTTGCGTTAGAACAAAAATAGCGAAGGGAAAACAAACTTGTTCAAATCTGCACCTGGTTACAGATGATGTAATGTCACTGAGCAGACACAGACAATAGAAGTTCAAACAGTTCAAAGATACAATATGATACATATTTTAGTTGGCAGAAAACTTATGTCACACTACTGTTGAAGAAAAGGTCCAATTGTGTGGTTCAGATGAGTTCACTGCACAGTGGAGACACACGTTCACAAAGCTGTGGAGTTCTCTCTGACCAGGTTCTGGTCAGGATTAAATACAGGGTTTACAGGAATAACAGGAAGTGACTGAAACTATCTGCACAAGAGATGTGTAGTCGTGTTCAGTCCAGGGAGGGAGGTGGCTCCGCATCACAAAGGTCTGTTTAACATCACTAAAGGTGATGGAGGTGTGACCTCTTACAGGTCAGGTCTGGGCCTCTTCACACTCACACTGATTTGTTAATTAATGTAAAACAGTTTCTGTGTGTGCAGGGGTTACTGTTACAGACAGAACTGATGATGTCATGTCACAGAGCAGACACACACAATATAAAGTTAATTCAGTTTAAAGATCTAAAATGTTCTTCTACATTGCGAAACGTGTTGAAGTAGCGTGACATGCAGTGTTTAAGGCCAGGCTACAGTAAGAAGAGTGATGGTGTTCATGTATTAAATCTTTGAGTTTAATCGTAATGTCTTGGAATCAAACACGGAGCAGCTGAAGATTACTTTAGTGACTAGTATTATTTATCAAAATGGTGTTTCTTTGGTTCCTTTTCACAGCTCTTTGGGTTTGATATGCACAATGTTTTTTTAACTTCATGTCCAGAAAGGACTTTGAAATCTTTTCCTTAAGGCAACATGCTGTATTTCAGCTTGTTGGAATTTGGAATTTCCCAACTTTTGTCAACAAAGGAGTTTCAGGTTTTATTAACGGGTGTATTCCGAAACTGGTGTTTCTGATTTTGCACAATATCTTGTGAAGTATAAAAGGGGAGGGCGTCTGGCAGAGAAAGACCGCACTGAGGAAGAGATCTCAAAACCTCGAGGATGAAGAAGATTGCCGTCCTGATTCTAGCGCTCATCTGCAGCGTATGTGACGTGACCGTCAGTGAAGAAGATGTCAATGTCAGTCAGTGCCCAGGATCCACCAGCTGCACTAACATCTGCTCCCTCACCTCCATGAGTCAAACCCTGGGAGCAGTGGGGGAGAAGGTCGCCAACATGGCGGAGAAAATAGCACTCCTGGAGGCCAAGTTGCTCAACACTGAGAAAGAAGTCCTGGAGCTGCGGAGCCTGACTGGAGGTAGGCTAACAAAGAGACACTCATTTTACTGGATGTTATAATAATGTTTTATAAATCTTCCTTTTGTGAATTCTTCATTTTGATGTGTTTGTGGTACTTTGATGATCTCAGGCAAACCTCAGGTGGCCTTTTCTGCGGCTCTCAGGGACTCTGGCTCCGGAGACATTGGACCTTTCACCACTAATACCCCACTGAAGTATAAGAGGGTCTTCTCCAACACGGGCAATAGCTACAACCCTTCAACAGGTATGTGTGTGTTAGAGAGAGAGAGAGAGAGAGAGAGATGAAGCGAGAGAGAAAGAGAGGGAGAGACTAATGAGGGCTCATGAAATTTAAAACCATTCTCTTTATTCTGGCAGGCGTCTTCACAGCACTCGTCAGCGGGACGTACTTCTTCCGATTCTCAATGTTCAACAACCTCAGTCCTACTCCCAGCTCCGTTGTGAGCCTCATGAAGAACGCCGAGCGTCTGACGTCTGTCTGGGACACTACAGGGTCTGATAGCAATGACATGGGCAGCAACGCGGTGGTCATCGCCCTCCAGGCGGGAGACAACGTGTACGTGGAACTCATGGCCAACAGATTGGTCTATGATGATGCCATGAACTACAACTCCTTCAGCGGGTTTCTGCTCTTCGCTGCTTAATCTGCACGGCTCTTCATGGGTGTAGCTCGGGAAGTGGCCGCTGTTAAAATGGTTCACTCAAAAGCCAAACTAAGATTCTTGCTGAGTAAACAGGAAATGTGACAGCAATTTGTTTGGGACATTGTTTTACTAATAAATATCAAGTCCTGTGTCTCTATTTTCATCTTGTGATGTCTTGATTTTATCATTTGAACAAGCTTCCTTACAGTGGGGTTATTTGTGTTGAGGGTCAAAATGTTGTAGAAAAAATGTGAATAATACCGTAGGCCATCTTGTGATAGGAGCACACAAGTTTTAACGTCTAATCAGACCAGGGGTGTACATTGAGGGGGTCCCTACTTGTGGATTTGCTCTCCATTACACACCTGTGTAGTTTCAAGACAGCATCTTGCACAGTGGCGTCCACAGACAGACAGAAATATAAACAACAGGCCACGTGCTCCAAACCTCTGTGGTAGTTCACACAGACTCACAGTTGAAGAAAACAGCAGCGCTGTCGCTGCTGGCAATAATAACACTGCTGCCTGGAAGGGTTGGCATGTAGAAAGATCAGACTAGTATTTACACCACTTTCTGTGTACACTAAACACACCTTTCAGACAAGGAGAACCCTGCAGCTATCCTGGTGTGAACAACTCCATATTAAACCATACTCATGCTATATGGCCACTCGACGTACCCTTAATTATTCCATTTAATAAAACCAAAATACATACGTGGACCTCTTGCAGCTAATTTGTTCTTATGTGTGCCAGCGCATTGATGAACAGATACATTATTCACCTTGTCCAAGAATTGTTGAGATCATTTTATTTTAAATGTCAGTTACACACTGTTTTGCTGCAGCTGCAAATAGACAAGATGAGTATTTAGCTTGTTGCAACAAAATGTTTAATGAAAAGTCAAAATATCGTGGTCAAAGTGATCGATTGTAAAAAACATTTGTGTGTCATCACAGGGGTTAAACACGACATTTCCATGCACTTTCGCGCTTCAATGTTTCATGCTGTTCTCATGCGTGTGAACAAACGTATAACGTTTTTTCAGCGAGGGAAATGTCATAAATCAATTGAAAAATCCCCAATTTCCTATATTTTAAAGAAATGATTTACCTTGAAAATTGTTATGCATTCCAAACAATCTACAATATGTGAAGGAAAATCACAACATGTTTAATTAAATTATAAAATGAAAATGCCAATAGAAGAAGGAAGATCCAGATACACTTGGATGTCCATTTCTCCAATGCATTGGTCTTATTCCACCCACAAGCCAAAGTAAGAAATACATTTGTGGATTTTTCAGAAACAACCCGTTGTTTAAGACAACCATAAATAAATCTCAACCTTTAAATATGCTTGTAGTAGCTCTGTAACAGTATTCATCTGTTCATACATTCTGTACAATAAAACATGTATTATATATTTCCAGTCAAAGTACTGGATGTTCAGTTTAATCCCCATGTGCATTAAAAAAAGAACGCTACAACAGTTTAAGGCACCCAAGAACCATATGTTACATTTGATCTCTCATGGATCTACGTTAGAACCATGAGTTTGGCCGAGCAGAATGCCTCCCCGTGGTCATTGGTGGCTCTACAAGTGTAAACGTTGGCGTCCTCTGGGCCAACTTTGGCTAAGACCAGAGTACAGCGGCCATCTTCCTCGTACTCTATCTGCACTGCGGGGGACTCCACCACAGGCTCTTCCCCACGCAGCCAAACAACCTCTGGGTCAGGGTATCCTGCCAAGAAAGAGGGAGGGGAGAGGTTTAGTTAAAGTTTAGTAAAGCAGAACCTCTGAAATGAACGAGGAGCAAAGCTGTTTTGGGGAAAGTCGTGAGTCCAGAAGTCTGATCAGTAAAATGACAGTATCAGAATGTCCTGCATAGCAATACGTCAAATGGTGGAATATGCAAGGTGTGTTTATTTCTTAAGTCACGTCACTGCGCTACAACAAAAGCAGACAGAATATCACAAAGAGAAACTCAGGTCCTGCTTAAGCTCTGGAAGAGGTTGTGTGTACCTGTGAGGTGACAGGAGAGACGGACGCTGGATTCCTGATCCGCTGTCTGGTCCTCCAGGCTCTGGGTGAAGTGGGGCGGCCCCTGCATCTTGCGATCCAGAGACAGCAGGGCATGCTCTGCCTCCGGGCTGAGGGGTGAGTCTGGGAGAGGGAGTGGGGGGAAGGAGTGTGTGTGGTGGGGTGGGGTGGGGGGGGGGGGGGGGGAAGCAGGCAGGAGGTGAAAAAGAGGGGGGAGGAACCCCGTACGGGAACGTTAAACCAGAAAGGTAAAAAGGTCCGGATAAGAAGATGACAGAAGGAAGTGAGTGTCCTACCTTCTCCAGGGCTGGTCGGAGATCCAGAGACAGAACTATCGCCTTTTGACAGCAGAGCCATTCTCTTCAGAGCTAACAAGGCCTTTCCTGCTTTCTATGGGACAAAAAAACAGTGTCAAGCACAAAACAACACCTCAAACTCAAAGGCAAACAAAACCACTGAGAGTGTTACCTTCCACTTCTGCCTGGCTAAAAACCTCTTCATCTTCTCCTTGGACAGACTCCTGGTGGTGGCAAGATCTCCAGACTCCAATGCCATCCAAGGGTGTTCAAGTGCCTCCTTGCAGGACATCCTCCGCCTGGGGAACACACATAGTGTTAAAGCTGGATGTGAGTGGAGATGTCCGGAGCTATCTGTGCCACAGCTGTGCGTCTATGAAATCACCTGCTGTCTTTGCTGAGCAGGGAGCTGATGAAATGTTTGGCCTGGTCTGTAATCTCCTCAAAGCTCTCCTCATCAAACTCCCATTGGGCAGCTGTGACCAGGGCGAGGGTCTCTGCGTCGTTGTTACCCTGGAATGGAGACTCGCCACTCAGTCTGAAGACCAGAGCATGAGAGACGGCGGCGTGATTATATGAACTGTTTCAACCTACAACCACGGAGGTTTATCCATCATGACTATTACCACCAGCACGGTCCTTTCAGTCTATTTTCTAGTAAAGGGACACTTGACCCTCAAAATCCAGAAACCATGCACCAGTTACTCAGAATAATCCACAGGCCTCGTCAAGAGCAGCATTCATATGGGAGCTATTTTCTTTTTGAGTTTTTCCCGAGTGCCGTATAGTCCTGTTGTATTTTAAAGAAGGCAGACATCTCTACAGCTGATATCTGCAACTGACACCAAAATAATCCAGTCTGATAAGAAGCACAGATGGAAAAATATGTATTTTTGATTTTGGGGTTAACAGCCTTTATAAATCTCTCAAAGTGGTTATTCGGAGTTGTAATGCCAATTTAGATGGAACAAAACACACTGGATGTGCGTGACACACACAAAAGAAGTATTTAACTTAGAAGTATTTAATAGTGCTACATTTTGGAAGATATGCTCATTAGTTTTCTTGCTAAGACTTAGATGACAACCACTCTTTTGTCTGTGTGATAAATATGAAGCCACTACCACCAGCAGCAGGCTAGTTTAGCTTAGCACGAAGACTGGAAACAGGGGGAAACAGCTACTCTCAGTCCAAAAGCATCTGAATCCACCTTAAATCCACTCCTTAAGCGTGTTTCCCAACATGTCAAACCATTCCTTAAACGTAGAAAGTGTGATACTGTGACTCACAATATGTAGCAGATGACTCCTATGCTCCACATATCAGTGGTCAAAAACACAGGCTCATAGTTGATCACTTCAGGCGCCACAAACTCTGGAGTTCCGTGCATCACCTTGAGAGGCGTGTCGCCATCTGTTAACACACAAATCACAGAAATTACTCCTGGAACACTCACGAGAATGACAAGTATGTATTAAAGAGAGTTTCATTGCACGTACCAAGCCTGCAGGCTAATCCGAAGTCAATGATCTTAATGGAGGTGCCATTGGTGTCAACACACACAATGTTTTCAGGTTTAATGTCCAGGTGGACAATGCTCTGCTGATGCATGAAGGCAACCCCCTCCAGGATCTGATGCATGTAGCGCACACTGGCCGACTCCGTGTGCTCGAAGTTGTCGTCCACGATGCGCTCGAACAGTTCCCCGCCTGCGATACTGCAGGCAGACGAGCCGCGGTCACATTCATTTGCATGCAACCAGAAAAAAGTGCCGGATTCCAAACACTTTCATGACGATACTCACAAATCCATGACCATCACCATCTCAGGCTTGTGGTCGTACGCTGCAAGGCACTGAACCAGTTTGGGGTGGTGGAGGTAGTTCATCAACTCTATCTCCTTACGAGCGGCCTCCCTCTCCTTGGCACGGCGCCCTTTGTAGAACTTCCCTGCATAAACGCGTCCCGTGTCTTTGTGGGTGAGCTTGAACACCAGGCCGAACTTTCCCCTTAAGAAGAGACACGTTTTATTTTTTATTTTTTTATCGCTAAGACTTTAAGAAAGAAATGTGTAATTTTTCCCTTTGTTAACTCTAAGACCTGCATTGTGTACATCTGTTGTTTATTGAGCAGAACTGTGTCTCTACTTGTATCTGAATCCTCCCCCCTTCACACATGGCAGACTGCTGTTCTAACATGCACAGACATTTTTCCTTGGAAAGGTCAAGGATGCTTGTTTATCAGCATTTCTGCTTAAAACAACAGGTTTGTTCCTGACAGATACTCACATGCCAAGTCTCTCCTGCAAACTGTAGTGATCTGTGACTTTTTCCGAAGAATTAATAGTGACACAGGAATACGCTTGCTGGGCCTCTCCTCCTTTGGGTTTCTCTACACCTACACAAAAAGGCACGGCAGCTGTAATACAAAGCTCATTGTATTCGTCTCAGATTTTTGTGGTATCACTAACCCATGTTGCCTCACCTTTCTCCTCCATCCTGACCACTGGTGACACTGGTCCTGGCTCACTCGCTCCTACTGCGTTGTAGGCCCTCACTCTGAAACAGTATTCCCGATGAGGCTGCAGCCCGGAGCACACTCTGAACGAGGTGCTCTCACACTGGGCGGTGAGCTCGCTCCAATCCTCAGACTCAGCGTGTCCTTGGTTCTTCACCTCGACCACATAACCCAGGACGGCACTGCCGCCGTCGTAGCAGGGGCCCGACCAGGACAGCACAAGGCTGTTGGCGGATACGAGGGAGACCACGGGACCGGAGGCCGGGGGCTGAGGCCGCTCTGGGTGGGATGATAATAATGAGGATGATGATGATGATGATGAACTCAAGTCACTGCAAACTCACTTCAGGTTCCAGATGCTGCAGAGTGTGTGTGTTGTTGCCTTACCTATGACAGAGATGGTGAGCGTGTGTTCTGCTGAGCTCCTGCGGTCCTTCACCACGACAGCGTAGCGGCCTGTGTGCTGTGGTTGAGCCTCTGCTATGACCAGTGTGCTGCTCCTGTCTGTGCTTTCTGCCCACAGCTCTGGACCATCCACTATCTGCAGAGAGAGAGAGAGAGAGAGAGAGAGAGAGTGAGAGAGAGAGAGAGTGAGAGAGAGAGAGAGAGAGAGAGGGGATGGGGGTGATTAATATTGAAATAAATAAAGATAGCATTGCAGGAAGTGCATACTTTCTCAATCAGGCCTAAAATCACACCTGTTCTTTGTGTCTGATCCAACACGACACGACAGGGGGAATGCCGGTGAAAGAACACGTCACTCGTGCAGTTTGTCCCACCTTCACCTCGAGGTGCTGTGGAGGGTTTTCGAAATGTAATGCTGGACCTGCACAAAAAAAAAAAGAAAAGTTGAGTGTTTTGACTGTTGGTCCGGCTTAAGGCCTAACACACCCGACTGGAAGGAAGCTATTCAGTGTGTGAGTGTGAGATTAAGACGTAACATCATCTGTGGTTAGTGCTGTGTCACTTCCCCCAAGACCCTCATTATTGTAGCATGCAGCAGACCAAGTGTCTCAACTGGAAACAAATGCAAAACATGAATGACCTACTCCACACAAGTACATCCAGTCCTATTAGTGTTAAATAACGTCAATCTAGTTCACCTGTTGCATTCCAGTTCAAAATGTTTCACATTCAGATCTATTTACTGAGATAAATGTCCTTAAAAGGAACAAACACACATTTAAAGTCTGTACTGTATTCTTGTAATATAGCGTGACCATATATTAAGATTAGTATGGAAAATTCCATGAGGGGTGGAAACAATATCAAGCCTAAAGCTATCAGTATTCAAATTGTGTGGCCTCAAGATGGGGAATTTGACTCGAGACAATCTGATAAAGTTGTAAATGGCTTTACAGTTTACCTTGTTATTAACATGCATGCTAAATCAATTATATCCAATTCATAAAACCACAAAAAGCAATATTACATACCCTGCGCACTCATAGCGGACATTCAGACCATATTATATAAGAGCTGTTCATGCTTTTATTGTTGCAGCCTACACCCTAAGGTAAAGTCCCTCAGTATAGTGGAGCACAATAGCTTAGAGCCAGACAACATTGTATAAAGAACAAAGGCCAAAAAAAAGAAAAGGTGTAACTCCTCCAGGGCAAACCACAGCAGCACCAGAAGCCACTCAAACACACACAAATAGACTCTAATGAATAAGTAACATGAACAAGCAGAAGTCAAACAATATAGCAGTGAATGAGGAGAAGCAGAAAGGCGAGTGGATGATGGAAAAACAGGTGCATTGCTCTGTCATTTGGCAGCGGCAGTGAGAGAGAGAAACGTTTTCCTCACCTGACCCTGAGTTGGCTCTCTTCTTTGGGATGACTTCTGCAGAGACAGGTGAAGCACAGGTAGGTTTTAGTGCGATGGAGGCGTGGCTCTGCTCTTCTGTTCTATGCTATCAGTCAACCCACTCATAACGTTTCCCTGTACCGTGCACCGTCCACTTCCCTACATGGCGTTCACTTGGGACCCAGCACCTTTAGTGGGTGTATCACAGAAGTAAAAGTCCTGCATAACCCCTGACTGGTTCATGTGTTGCCTGACAACCAATCAGATACTGACAGGAAATGATGCGTTTCCTATTTATGTATAGATACAACATCCCGAAGAAGTCAAAACAATGGTTTTAAGATATTTCCTGGCACATCACCGGGAAGGAAAGAAGCTGCACTGTATTGTGTTGTTAAATGGACTCCTACAATATGAAGAACGATCAAATCCTTTGAACCTATATGTGATATGAGTATTTATCTGATTACCTCTTGGAGTTGAGACTGGGCTAAGCTTATCAGAGCCTGCTGGGGAGGTACACGCAGATCCTTTGAACTTCTGCAGCTCCTTTTTGGGAGATTGCGGAGGCCTTCCATTACCCACAATGCTCTTGGAAGCAGAAGTCAAGACATTTGAGACACGATTCTGCACACCGCAGATAGTTTCAAAGTCTGGATCGGGTGAAGGAAGAGGAAGAGGAGAAAGGACAGATCAGAAGTGAAACTCCTACGTATGTATTGCGATCAGAGTAACAAACAGAATGGACATTACATTGCATTTCATTTAGCTGATGCTTTTATCCAAAGCAACTTACAATAAGTGCATTTCACCGTGAGTACAAACAAGAATCAGAACAACAAGAATCAAGAAGGTACAATTTCATCAATAAAGTTCAACTACAAAGTGCTATCAGTAAGAGCCATTCCAGTGCTACTATAGTGCTACTTTCTTTATTCAAGGTATAGTCGGAAAAGATGTGTTTTTAGTTTGCAACGGAAGATGTAGAGACTTTCTGCTGTTCTGATGTCAATGGGGAGCTCATTCCACCATCGAGGAGCCAGGACATTGTGTTGAATGTGGAACCCTGCATTACAACTTCAAAATCAGCAGCAGACATTGGTGTCATCAAACTTGTGTCCCAGTGTGTCCCAATGGGTCCCAGTGGGCCCCAGTGTGTCCCAGTATGTCCCAATGGGACCCAGTGTGTCCCAATGGGTCCCAGTGTGTCCCAGTGTGTCCCAATGGGTCCCAGTGTGTCCCAATGGGTCCCAGTGTGTCCCTGTGTGTCCCTGTGTGTCCCAGTGTGTCCCTGTGTCCCAATGGGTCCCAGTGTGTCCCAGTGGGCCCTCACCTCTGACAAACACAGCGGCGCAGCATGACGTTTTTCCTGCGCTGTTCTCTGCCAAACAGGTGTAGGCGCCAGCATCTTCTGGCAAACATTCCCTAACCACAAAGCTTGTCACCGTGCCATTGAAGGAAGGATTCCCAAAACGGGCCACTTCACCTGCCCATAGGAGCAAACAAGCAAACTAGAAACTCTCTCTTCTGTCCGGAATGTGCAAGAAGGAGCCATGAAGAGGAGCCAGGGAGAGAGGAAGGGATAACCTCTTGAACCCTGTTGTGAATCTGTCAGTACAAATGCTTGTTGTCTGGCCAGGCATTGGTCAAACCCACGTTTGTGTTTTTAATAATACAAAATATCCCAAAGTCTCCAAAAATACCAAATAGCCAGGCTGAGTTAAAAAGAAATGTGTGGCTAATTAGGAAAAAGGCAACTAGGAAGTAGAGTAATAATGTATGCGTCATTGGCTCGGAGCTAGCACAAACACAACACAGTCATGTGAAATGTCACAAAGAGTTGATTTAGTTTGCAAAAGGTACAAACACAAGGCAAAATGTAAATGGGTTGGTTCGATAAGGACCAGTTTTTTTAACTAAATGCGAGTTCTTGCAGCTTTATGTACTGTATCGGTGTGAATTGTCCCAGCTCACCATTGTGTAACCACGACGCTTTGATGGGCTGACTCCCGGTGAGAACGCCCCGCAGTGTGAGGTCATTTCCTTCGTCCACGGAGCAGTCTTGCAGTGGCTCTATGAAGACGGGGGGATCCAGACGCTTAAGAGCCGAGAGGTTAACTGACCCTGGATGCGGAGGAGAGGGGAAAGAGGTGAGAAGTCAGATGCACAAAATAAGAGCAGCACATTTGTGTCAAAGGTTTACAGACTTGTTGTAACTGCATTTTTACAAGAGTTCTCAATTTAGCTTCCCCTCGTTTATATATTTACAATGCAAAGTTTTACCACGAACTGGTGTTTTTACATCAATTCACTCACTAAACGTTTGCATACTCTCAGGTCATCGGCCTTGTCTTAAATGAGAAGTAACACCTGCTAAAAGTGCTAAATGAAATGCTATGTAAGTGTGTTGCATCCGCTCATCTACCCAAAACAGTTCACACCACTTCCTCTTTTCTTGACATCCATCCTCCATAATATACAAAAAGCAAAGTTCATGGTTCATGTTTTTGTTTCCATCTTGTTTTTAAATGCAGTATTCATATTAAAGCTGGATCCTGGGGGTGGATATTCCCAAGATTGCAAGCCCCCTAATCCAGTGAATTTTAAATGAACGTCAAAAGCTTTGCCCTGCAGGCTGACGGTCAGCGTAATTAGAAGCACCTACATTCCCGGCAAAGGCGTGAGGGGAGAGACACACCTGGAGCCGGTCTAATTATCAGGGAGGTCAATAAAGGTCAATGAGTCTTTTCTCCCCAAGATCTCCGGGCTGATGGATATAGTCGGAACCGACAAGTCGGCTAGCGGCCCGGCGGAGATGGTTTAGATTTTTCCAGTTTCCTGACATGGCTCCTGACTGAGCTCGATGTTCTGTTTTGTTTGTGTGACTTTGAGTTGTTTAATTAGAAACCCTGCTAACAGCTGCTGCTACTCTGTCTCTGATTGCCACGACTTTCCTCGTCCTCCCGCGCAATCCTCTTCCACTGACATTGACTCATATCACCGGGGCAGTACAGTGACTTAACTCCACGTTGAGTGAAAGTGGACCAAACCTGACTGTGTGCTGTAACCATCAACCTTTAGCCGGAGTTTACAATCCTCAAGTATTCACCGTGAAGCCAGATGTTTACGACTTTGAGCTGTACACTGAGACGTGGCTTCACACACCCTTCTCACATCACGCTGTTTCCCTTATACACGCTGACCTCAAAGCTTTTATTAGCAGGTCAGTGAACGCAGCTGAACTAAAAGCTTTACAGGTTGCTATAAAAAGCATGTGCGGAGGCTGAACATGAAACTTTCAAAACTCTGTAGCACCATGGCCAAGTAGACCATTTTTATCTGTTCCTGATGTTTTGACATGTAAGACCTCTTGTGCAAGACCATCATCTGATGGACAGATGTGTGTGTGTGTGTGTGTGTGTGTGTGTGTGTGTGTTGTCTGCCAGGTCACAATTTACACTGAAACCATTTTTTAATGAGCAGACATTAAATGGCAAGCAGCTGACCAAATGATGAAACCTAGCTGTGCAACGCTTTCTAACTAACTCGTTCAGTTTCACAGCCAAAGCCATCAAAGAGTTGAATATTAGTACACACTGAGAGGGATGAGAAATAAAGGCAGTTTGCTCCTAAGCTTTTAGATCTAGAATGATGTGTGTGATGTGAAATACAAGGTCCCCTTTACACTGAACAATCAGGATATCAACGTTAAAAGCAACACACTTGGAGTGTGTGGTCTCAGTTTCTTTGGGGGGGAAAAGAAAACAAATATTTTCCAACCAGGAGAAAATGAAAGCTTTTTTTTTGTGTGTTTATTTTATGCAGTGAAGTAAAATGTCATCATGAATCATGACCATGTTCAGGCTTGCCAACTCAAACACTGCCATTACAAACATGATCAAATCAACCGGCTGAGCTCCTTCCATCAACACACACGTTTAGATCTCACGCACCTCACCTGTGTCACTGCATCCGTCGGTGGCGTCAACGCCTCCCGGCCCGTTCCCCGGTGCGGCCGGGTCACGGGGGGCCTTGATTTGCATCCTGAAGGTTGACACGTACCGCTGTTTGCCGCCATCGCCGTTCATTTCTGTGCGAGAACACATAAATTGCCTGGAAACAAATAAGTCACGCAGTCATTTCCAAAGCCGGGTATCACACTTCCTTCCCTCTGCCTCTGCTGTGTCTGTAAAGGCAGCACTCCCCACACAGCTCTGCCCTCACTCACACGTCTCTGCACATGTTCAAACTCCACTTTTTCACCCTCCCCTGATCTACTCTAACTCCACCTACAGCACACCAACCAACTCTTTTATGTTGTTGGCCTTCTCAGGCAGTTGTCTCCTTATCTCATCAAAGGTCATCTGATGCCAGATACCCCCCCCCCCCTCCCCCTACACACACACACTGCTCAGACCCCTTGTCTTTGTGAATGTGGCTAATAGGCACACATAAACAAGAGAAGACAGAAAGTGGGAGGAAGGGGGTGGGGGACTTATCTACCCAACCAGCCAAAGGTCGCATTGTGTGTTGTTTGTCGAATGCGCTGCCGTTTATTGATTTCCCTGTTTGCCCTCTCACTTATCAATGTTGCAATTGAACTTTGTGACGCCGGTGACGCAAAGGTTCGTTTCACCTGAGGGTTGAAAAAGCAACGGTTGTAAATCCTACGCGGCCCCGAGTCTGAGCGCCGGCCCTTGGTGGTCGTTTCCAGGGGAACAGCGTCACCCGCTGCTATGGTTAGCATGGATGTCTCTTGAGAGACACGATGAGCACGTTGTTGAGACCCAACAGATCACACGACCTGCATTCTATATGATGGGATGCGGCCATGAGGGGAGAAATGTGTCTGCCCCAGTGAACAAGACAGAGGCCCACTGAGGTGATCATAACATCTCTACCCGCTCCCATGCCTGATCCCTAAATTCCACATCAGTGATCACACAGAAAAGCACTGTGAGGGGCTTGTTTTTAGTTTCTGTGAGGGAAGAATTCCCAAATCAAACATTTACCAAAAGGCTGCAGACACAGAGACACCATTGTAAGGGCAGTTTGATGGTGTAGATTTTTATTAATTCCGTATTATTGCATACATGTGTGAAATCCATTGTTGTTCCAAAATTGGAGAAGTTTGTCGAGCATGTTTCTGCAAGTGAACGTGTCCCAGCCCTGTCACTGCTAAGCATCCCGTTACTGTTCTGAGATAAGGAAACCAGAGAAGGGATGAGACCACTGGAATTCACACTAAATTCTCTGTTAAAATGGAAAAACATCCTATAATTTACTCAACGGATTACCAAGCTTGCATAATACTGCAGATGAGACCGTTCTCACTCTTTACTTTTCTCTTTTGCAGGAGACGGATATCGTCCATGCCTTGTTTGTTATCACACAGCCACCGGCTCCAGGCCGACTGATGAATAATCCAAATGATCATACACCACTCACACTGTTTGAGTGATCTCATCAAGGGCTGCAAATGGGTCCTCCAGGTGAAGCAAATAGTAGATCAACGGGTCACAGGGGTATTCGTCCTTGCACATCATAACAATCACGTTATCGAAATAGGTCAGACTCAATGCTTCTCATAAAATGAGACAGCTTTGTGGGAGAAAGAAAACAAACCCAGAGAAAGTTGGCAGGGACTGTGAGGCTTCAGAGATGCTCAGCCAGAGGAAACACAGCAGATAATGCTGCATCTCTCTCACAGAGCCTTGGCCCGGAGGAGCATAATTAATTAAATGTAGGCCCGGGGCCACTTACGACACACAATAGAGTTGAATAGAGCAGGAGGGGACATGGCGACCGACCCATCCTTCTGCTTCTTCCCTCTGCATGCTGCAGCTTTCACCAGTTGATGGTTATGCGTGCAGGTAGTCTGCTCCATCGGTTCTTGAACGACTGAATGTGATAAAACTCAAGAGCCCCCTGTGTTTCCAGAACGATCCACCGTGACTCCTCGAGCTGAGCATGAGGGGTTAGATGTAGACTGGAGATAGTCACGGCAGGTTGAAGGATGGATTCGGTCTGGGGATAGGAATTTTCGTAGAGCTTCAAAGGGAAACTGATGCGACGTGAGTTGACATGAAACAATTACGTCGACAAAACAAACAAAAGGTAATGACATCATCAGACTAGGACATGATTAGAAGCTGCTTTATATGCAAAGCACGCACATCACATGGTGCTTCAGTACACACGACAAACTGGGTGCAGTCAATACAATTTAGAAAGTTAGATTTAATTGGGCAGCTGATTATTTTGTGAGTATGTTTCTTGATCTCTTTGAGGAAGCTGTTGCAGATAAAGAACTGTTAATTGGAAAATTAATTAAACTAACACAAAAGAACATATCAAATAAATATTAATAGAGTAGATAATAGGGGGAACCGCAGCGCCCTCAGGTGGAAAATGTCTTTGTTTGCTTTTTTGCAAAAGGTCTGCCGCAGGTTGAGCTCATGTGGAAATCAGGTTGAGTCAGGTTGGTTCTCCAAGAGGACAAAGAGTCAAGTGTGGTTAACCATTTAGCAAATAAAGCAGTCAACAGGTTAAACAAGAGCCCAAATGGCAATTAACACTAGTGAGCCATGCATGTTCAGCTGGTTACACCTCTTCAGGTGGTCCTTCACACCAAATGTGAAGACACTGGCTCCACCTGGAGGGCAACTGTGTACATGCAAGCAGTTCATCGCTTCCTACATCCTCATCTGTGTCCCTCTGCGTGGACTCCTATCGTCCTACATGACAGAGTAGTGTCCACTCTGTCAGTGCGGCAATGTTCTTGTGAACAACGTCAAATCACGGGAGGGGACACAGCGGTTCATTTATGCCTTTATTAGCATGCAGCGTTTAGGCAGCAGAGTTTCTCCTCACGCGGTGCAGGACGTGTGCTCTTATACAACTTGGGGGTTCTGTTCCCAATAGCCTCATTGATGACCCGCCCACAGCTACTGGCATCTGCAACACAACACCTCAAAGACTCAAGTCAAAAGAGAAGTGGTCGTCATATTCCTCGACTGTATTTAATAAACTCTGCATTGTAAAAGTGGTCCAATGGTCTCTCTTTACTCTGTCGAGGTGCCTTAAACGTGGCAGTAAAGGTACAGGTGGGTGCTTCACGACAGACATATATATCCTGAACACACACCATCAGTCTTTTCAGCTGCATCCTGCCTCATGGACTGGTTTAATAAAACACTCTTTAGTCTGATGGTGACCTTTAGAGGGGAACTCCTGCATCTGGGAGACAAAGATGCTTTATTATCTTATCCACAGACTTGTTCACATGCCACAGTACAGACTATATAGTTGACTATTATCATCAACAGCTGCAACCTGAACTGGTCTGTCGCAACGCAGTTCACAGCAGAAGGCAACTGTGCCAACAGAGACAAAAACAATACTACGACAGGAATGCTACCGGCACTACCAGAAGGAGCTATGGTCCGTTACCAGCTTCCCACGGGAACATGCTCAGGTGTAACCGGCGTAACCTCTTGCAGGCGTGTGAAGTGGCGCAGACCAGGTGCTTCCACCAAACAACCACCAGATAGAGCCTGAGGACACTGAGTCTCAAACAGTACAGCCAAAAAGCCACCAGACTGTACTACCACGAGATCAGGCTGCACAGTGAAGCCTAGACACATCTCAGACTTGTGATAGCCAACAGGAGAAGAACTGAAGGATATGTTCATGAAAATAAAAATGTTACGTTTGACATCAAGCAACAAACCGTTAATACTTGATAACTGATACCTGTTTTCGTATTTCCTTCAGTAATACAATGTTCTTGCAGATTTGGCATACATAACTGCCTAAATGCAGTATGTTCTGAAATGTTTAAGTGGGTAATGTTTACCATTTCATTTGGCAGCCATGTTTGTTTCAAAAGAAGGGGGATGTAGTATCTTGACTTCCTGTTCAAACTGTTGTCTTGATGATGTCATCAAGGTGCACAGTTGTAGTAGAATAATAAAGATGGACGCTCACCGGGCCTGAAATGGCCAAACGAGTATCAAGTGTTTTATTTAAACTATTACAAGTCAGTGCACACATTTAAGTACTACACCTTGTACAGAGTGCAATACCTTATTTTATTCAGTGATGGAGGATTTTCAAAATAAACCTGCAATAGAAAAAGCGGTCAAGACATAAAGCTGAAATTCCTTTCACATAAAAAGAAAAAACAATATGCAGCTTATACATCCACTGACATGTTTCATCAAATTGTGTTTTTCTGTAAATGTTCATTATATTTAAGATGTAAACTGCACATCTAATTGCATCTCCTCCTTCTGCTTAACCTGACATGTTTTTGTCCGATCACAATTACAACAATGTCGGAATTTGTCATTTACCTTCCTAAACAGAAAAAGTGAAGAACATTATAGGGTTTCATTTTTAAATTTTTTATTTTGGGCTATATAACCTTTTGCTCATTTTATCCGTATTGTGTTAAAAAAAAGATTATAATTGCAGCTTTTGCAAAAGCGTTAAGTCTGACTAGTTATTCACCCTTGTATGGTGTAGGACTCATTTTAATTTTTTATCAACAAAGACATTAATACGATGTTTTCTAACACAGACTCATTGGCCTCATTTTCTGTGAAGAACATATATTTTTAGAAGACATTTTCAATGACCACACCCTGTACAACCCAAACATTTATATTACAGACAGGAAGTTGGGGTCCACTGAACCCGGGGCTAATACGAGTGTGGAAACTATACGTCCTGTGAACTTTCACTCCTGTTTGGGCCTGCTGTTAGTTTGTGTGTGTGTGTGTGTGTGTGTGTGTGTGTGTGTTTGTGTGAGTGTGTTACAACATTGTTAAAGACTTCTATACCGACACATGTCTGCTCGCTAATATTTATATACTAATATTTATTTGCACATACAAGGCTAAAGGCCAAATATTAACCATATGCTTTTTAAATTACTTGTAATTGGGATGAAGTAAACATCTGTTGAGTATTTGAGTATTGAGTATTGAGTATTGAGTATCCTGTAATTTCCCCACTGCGGGACTAATAAAGGATTATCTTATCTTATCTTATTTTTAATCAAAACCCCCAAAATGCAATAGGTCCAGCAGACCCACAAACACTGGCTGAATAAGAAAGATATGAACACCACACAAGGGTTAACTTGTATTAAACAGCCATAATTAGAGTCTGATTAATTTAATTTTCTCAGCCTGACCGAGAGGTGCAATCAGCATATAACAAATATAAAGAGATATTACAGTGATAATTAATCAACCATTTTTTGCAGAAAAGCACATTTTGGTGTTATAAGATATTTCTGAAGAGAAACTCCAGTTCAAACACTTTAAAAAGTGTGAACAAGTGTGTTATTTAATACAATCATGTTCATATATGTTCAATAAAGACAGTCATTTGTGTCTTTGAAGGTTGTATGTAGCTTTGAGTTTGTGTTAGTGGTTTTGTTCCAACTAAATATTAATAATAAGATAAGTTTACAAAGTTGTACAGCTAATTTATTTAGAGATACACAAGTGATGTCATCAAGGTTACTCACCGGAACACTTCAATGGTTCCAGAATTCTTCTAGAATCTAGAATCACAGTTTAGAAGATAACAGCAGAGGATTTCATTTCATTTCCACTTCTACACACATTGTATTGTATTTATTGTATTATAAAGTACATGCATCTTAAATTCGGTTGTATTCTTATGTATTGCATTGTACTTACATCTTCCATTTTATTCTGTTATAAATACATCTTACATTTTTCCCTAAACTAATTGTCTACCTATCTCATGATTCATTTGTGTTTAAAAACAGATTTGTGTTTAAAAACCACATTTAAAGATGCCTCTCTGTAATTTAAAGATATGCAGAACATGAATTATGGGAAGACCGTGGTTCAGTGGTTAGCAAGTCTGTCTTCCAATCAGAGGATCGGTGGTTCGATCCCTGGCTCCTCTAGTCCATGTCGTTGTGTCCTTGAGCAAGACACTTAACCCTCATTGCTCACCGTTGCTGTGTCTACGGTCTACTGTATAGCATGTAAGTCGCTTTGGATAAAAGTGTCAGCTAAATGTAATGTAATGTAATTACATTCAAATCAAACCCTTATTGGCCTGAGCATAAAGAGCCTCTCAGCCATCCCTCCATAATATGAATGTCACTGCTTCAATAACTGAAAATTCAGAAATAATCCTTTTGGTATTAAAATATATATAAGAATATAAAAATATATAAGTAAAATAAGTAAAAGTGAACCTACATGGGCAGGGTGTGTACTGTTGATAAATGGTTCCTCCATACAGGCCAGATATATTGCTGATTTTCAATACAACTGCATTTTGCTACATCTTAATGATTATATTGACTGCAATGGATTTAGGTATTTTACTTGTTTTAATTTCATTATTTATGGTAAGAAAATTATAGCTCAAATCTATGTAAATTAAATTGAAAGCTCAGCAACAAAATGTGTGCATATTTAAAAAGGAGTAGGTTAAAGTTTCGGTATCCAGCCTATAACAAGCTAAAATATTAACAGGTGAGCTTAAGGCTACAGCAAAAAATGTAAAAAAGTTAGTGTTGACTTGTGCAACACCTGAGGCATGTGTGGGGCATTGAACAGATCTTCAATTATAAAGCACAAGCATGTCCCGGACAGCAGTTGCTCCTTCAAGACTGATCAGGGTTTTGGGATCAACTACGATGAAAAGGTGTTCCTCGTTTACAAAGGAGGTCTGAGGACAATAGATTATAATGCATGTATTATTAATTAATTTAACTCTACTATAGAATACATTTGAACACTCACAGAGCATGAACACTTTGTTGTCTAATACAGACATCAGTAATAGGCCAGAGCATCTGTGTGCTAGATGTGGGAAGAAAAGATGATGTGCAATCTATATAATGCACTTTTTGCTATATAGTTCATTTTGAAGATTAATTACAATAATAGATACAAGTTCGGTATATGCATTTTGAAGTTACGGGTTTGATTAGAGAAAGAGGCAGGTCATGGTGTGGCTTATATATGGTGGTCCAAACATATTGGAACCAGGAAGTAGGAGGGGCTAACGACCACTCAGCCCTACAGTAGCCCAGGAGGAACAATGCATTAGACGGCTACACTTTGTTGAAGCCACAGCCACTTGCAACACGTGCACAAAGAAGAAGAAAAGGCCAAGATGCTTCTGTGCCAACACCAGATAATGCACTGTAACAGATCATACATGTAAACGCCAGTTGGGGAATACTGGAAACATCATGAATTAATTAACTCATCAAAACTGGGATTTTGGGTTTGGTTTTTGTGCTTGCAACACATGGCAATCTTTTCTTCTTGGGCACACCTTGGACGAGGCGAAAGAGAAACACAGACACACATCTGTTCCTGCTGCACCTGTGCTCGGCAGATCTTGTGGTCGCTTTTTTTCAAGTCCTACCGCAGTTTCTCATGGCACGGACTTCCAGTGCCGGCCCGTGAAATACTTGAAGGTGGTCGGGATGTCTGCCCCCACGTACATGATAGTGGCCATGACCATAGACCGGCACCATGCGGTTTGTAAGCCGATGGTTTCCTTCTTGAAGAGCTCGTTCAGGAGATACCTCTCCATTGGCGCAGCGTGGCTGATCTCTTTCGCCTTCAGCGCTGCTCAGATCTCCATCTTCTCTCTCCAGGAGGTGGGGGAGAACCTGTAAGCCTGCTGGGCTGCATTTATTGAACCGTGGGGGAGCAGGATCTACATCACCTGGATCACTCTGACAGTGTTTGTCCTGCCCGCAGTCATTGTGCTCTACTGCCAAATATGAATATGCACAACAATTTACTTCAACATGAAGAGAAAGGTGCTGCAGGCGAGAAGGGGGTGTCCAGCGCCTTGCTGAAGAACTGTTCCTAATCTTACTGAGTTCTGCTAGAAGCAAGGTAGCTCTCTGTTGACTAACTGGGCCACCGACCAATCACAGCTAGCTGCAGGCCCTGGCACGTCAAACAAATACACCCAGCATGTCAAACTAAAGATCTGATTCGTTGAAGTCTATGCCAATCAACAATAACGTCCTCTTCCATAGAGACATAGAGGTGAAATCTGATTGGATGAGAGCTCTCCTTAAAACAACCTGGAAGCTGCGCGGCAAGCTGGATGCTGAGGAACAGACGAAGACAGGAGCTGTGCAATGAGAACATAAGCTAATAGGGGAAAATAGTTAAAATATATGTAGTGTATTTGTGAAAAAAATAATAATTATAAAATAGCTATAACTTTGTCATTCTGTTTAGGCCTGCAGAGAAGGCTTAGCTGGCCCTGACGGCCCACCACTGTGGTCTGTACACTGTACCACAAGGTGTAATTGATCAAAGTAATTATGGTGTGCCATATATATATATATATATATATATATATAACTTTTACTCGTTCTTACACTCGTTGCTTCAGTAAGTGCAGTATTCTTCCACCCCTGCACCCCAGATACATTTCCTCCTCACGCCTTCACAAGTTGCAGAGCATACACATGCAATTCTCGGGTGTGAATATTATGAAACGTCAAAGGCGCCGTAAAAAATGTAACACTTGAGCCGACCGGTGACCCCTAAACGCCTCGCACAGCACACACACGCGCTGACAGGACAAGAAGGCGTTCGTTGCCCCTGGCTGAAGTGCCGAGAGGCCTGCTGGTCATGGCCACGCTTACTATTCCCACTGAAGAGCATGTGTTTCTGCACAGCGCCCGGTTTTGGGATGAAATAGTGTGTTCTCAAGCAGTGAATGAGCCTAAGCAGTAGGGGGCGTCGTTCACCATAACAATATTTACATTATCTGCAGCTGTAATCGGATCTTTGAATGAAACATTTTGCGACATGTACATACTTCCTTAAATACCATCCCTTCTATCAGCATTTCTGGTATTTTTTTTAATATTCTTTTTATAGTTTCTCTTCCCTGCGGCTGAAAGAGCAAATGAGCTCTGTCGAAGTGTCTTAAACGCTGACCCTGTTGTGCATAATGAGCTGTTGTTTTCCGCTCTGTTGGTTTCGCACATTGACCGTGACCCTCCGGCCCAGCAGTCCTTGGGGCATCCCCCCGGCCGACCGCTCGACACGTTTGGAGGGAGCCAAAAAACACAGGATGCAAAGGAAAACCACCAAACTCCTGAATATCTCAAAAGGAAATCACTAATGAACGCTGGCCTTCCTGCTATTTCACCGAGGGATTGGAATATTAAGATTGTATCTTCTTTGCATGCCGGTCTGAGACGTTTGTGGTTCGATATGCCAATGGAAAAACTAGTAGTTTTCCATTTTTTAATCCAACTCTGAAAACCCTTAAGAAAAAAACACACACCCAGTCATATATAGTTTGTAATAACCTCACCAGAATAATCTTCTGGCCTTCTGTTACATTAGTCAACAGGCTTGGCAGTCCTTTTCCATGGGCGAGTGCATTTGTGAGTCAATGTGTTCAACTCCCACCTTTGCGATGAGGCCCCTGTAGTTGGTGAGGGCCCACATGGAAGCGATTACGCCGTGCAGAGTGAAATTACAGAGGGAACCTACTCAACTGGAGCCCTCCTATAACCACTCGCTCATTCACTCGGGTTTTACACACATGAACGCCAGCTCGGAGAGCGCTCTGGAGCCGAGTGAACACACGCAGATACGGAGACTCAGACGGGCACACACACACACACACACACACACACACACACACACACACACACACAGGAGCTCTGCTGCCACCTTGCCTGAGGCTGTGCGTTTCCACTGCTGGCTCTGTTGGGACAAGGCTGCAGTGTGCCTCCCTCCCTCTCCTGGACGGGAGTGGGGCTGTAAATTCCTCAGAAAGTGCTGTTAAGAGCGCCTCCATTAAAACAGGGGGGCGGGGGTGGTGGTGGTGGCGGGGTGGTGGGGGCGCTCGCCAGAGAGGAGCCGACTCAATAAGTCATCGCCGAAGCCCGAGGCCTCGCTGGGGCCCCCACGGGAGAGCCACGAGAGCCGCAGACTGGATTAGAGCTGCATACGGCGTCCGGGTCCGCACGCCTCGCTCACCTGGAGGCACAGGTGTTGAGAGTGCTGCAGCGTTGCATCAAAGAATCGTTTCACCGCCTTGTGATGTTTCTGCAGGGGGTTGATTGAGTCATCAATTAAAAGCTCTGTGCTTACTGGCACAGCTGTTGAATTGGGAGGCTTTGTTTCACTCAGTTTAGAGCCCCTGCTGCACAGGAAGAAAACCCCGTTTGGCCGATTGTTTTTTTAGGAAATAATCACTTCCTACTTCCACCTACTGATTTGGTTTGGATCAGAAAAATGCAGAATTATGTGTTGGGAGTATTATACAGCAACACTGTCCAAGAGTTTCAAAGCAAAAGTCAACAAAGGTGCCATTGAATCTGCTGAAGATCTCTGCATAAAAGTCATATCATGACACAATATGTCATACCAGCTCGACAACATCTTACCCTAGATGCATTACAAGACACGACACATTAAACAAAACGCTTTGGGCCATCAGGGCATTCATACTCTGAAAGGTGATCCATCACTGTAGCTTCGTGCCTGAGAACCACCGACATTGTTATCCCAACCTCTTGTGTCGGATAACATACCCATGTCATATTATTTTAACAGGTAAAAGCTTGTATAGTTTCGATGCCTACTCAGCTCTCAGGCTTTGCCAAAAGAAAACCCAGTTCTGAAAACAACGGCATGACACCAGGAGCTTTAAAGCACTCCAGACACCTCATCCCTCCCCGTGTTGTCATTCGCTACTTGCGGCATCGCCCCGAAAGTTTACGAGAGTGGCCTGGTTGTGTACACGCTGCGGTGTCTGCATGCACACTAACCATTCCCTCCTCTCCACGCACGCTCCTCCCAATCAAGCCCATTATTATCCCAGGCGTGCTGCAGGCTCCCAAAATATCTGTCACGCAGCTGTCGGCACCTCTCCGCTCAGCAGCTGGAGAGGCTCCGGGGCACTCCCTCTCCGGCTACCCCTGATACTGTGCTCCCTCGCCCTGAAGGACGGGGAGCAAATGAAGCCCTCCATCGTCGCAGAGTGTTTGTTTACTTGTCAAAGCAACGACTGAGTGGTCCGTGCACTCGAAGCAATAAAATCCCAGACACATGGTGTGCGGAAGGCATGAAAATGAGCCACCAACTACGTGGAGTTAGGAAGCTCGGTGGGCTGAACTCTTTTCCACAAGTCCTACTACGTTTGCTCTTCGCTGCAAGGCCCACATGTTGGCCTGCTTATTTCTGCAATGAGGTATGACAGGCTGTGTTTAGTGATTTAAGAGCAGCTGGACATCTTGTAAAGGCATGATGCAGGCCTTAAAGAGACCGGGAGGACGAGACACCACAGTGATATTAAAACAAATAAAATCCTTCAGAGTTTAGTGGTTTTTTCGTGAACATTTCTTTCGGTGGAAAGAAAATGGATTCCGAATTCAACAAGAGTAAAGTGTCTGTCAAGTAAAAAGAACAACATTAAAATAAGTGTTTTTAGTGGAGAGAGAGGGAGGGACCCGCATTTATGGCTGGAGGCCCTGAATCAAAGTCAGAAACTGAAACGCACATTTAAATCTGCGGCCTCCTGCCAACTTGTTACGCTCCATCCCACTCACAGTGGCCGCCTCTGAGAGCAATGATAGGAGGAGAAAGAACATATTGCACTTCCTGTTGAGATTTCGAGGGAGAGCGAGACAGATAGATATAGTACGTGCTCTGGAAAATCTCAGCTGCTCTCCTATGGTTAGGATAATGTATGACTGCAACTAATCCAGTGCTAGCCTTCAGAGCAAGAGTTCTTGAGCTCGTGCCAAGATTTGATTAGAAACAGACTTACTTCATGTCTGGGGATATTTTTTTTTCTTTTTTCCTCTTTTCCTCATTCCTGATTTCCTTTGTCCGTTTGCAAGCCCCTTCCTAGGCCTTCTGTAATTCTTATACAGTAAAAAATAAAGATCATAGTACATTCGCACACACTTAATCAACAGCTGCGGCAGCAGCGAGAACACTGGTGCTTGTGACTAACAACATGATCCTTTTCTGACATGCTAAGGCCTTCTCCCCGACAGAGCGACATCATAATATCAACTCCAGGAGCATTCTTCCTGTCTTACCCCAAAGCCTCGGCTTGTCCCTTCTTGCCTTGGAGCGAGCAGGAAACGGCTGCATGCAAGATTTAAGATCTGAGATCAACAACGGGGGAGACGGCTGCCGCTGAAAAACTGGGCACCGACATTAAAGAGGAGAGGCTTTGCTCTGGACATGCACCACCTCGTGCCCGCTTAATGGGAGCAGTTTCACACAGGAGGTGTTTTTCATCTCTGCGTATGAGTAGTAGTAGAGGCCACCAGGTAAAGACTGTGAAAACCTCGTCAAGATCTTTCTGATTTCTTTGTGAAAAGTTTTTTTAATTCATTTTCCTGGCAAAGAGTTGAATGGAGAGCATCTGATTCCGTTTAGTTCGGTCTGCGTGCAACTTTTCAACTGAAATATTCACAAAATCACACACACGTCTCGTCATTTGTATTCCCCTTCTCTTTCTTTCTTTATTGTTTTCCCCTGGAGAAAGACAAAAGCAACCAAATAAAACCAAGCTTTCCACCACGCTCTCCAACCACCCCCCAAACCCTAAAAAGCAGCTCCCTCTCTCTCTACCACCGGCACCCCACCCACCCCACGCCGCTTGTCTTCATTCTCTCGCTCTTCACTCGTCTCTCTGCTTCAGTGCAAAGCCAAACAAGCCAGCCATTAAGTTGAGTTAAGCGCAGGAAGTGGGCCTTCGGGCCAGGCGGCACTGTTTACAAGGAGCTAGTCAGGTTTCAGCGGCGCTTTGAAGTGAGCAGCTCACAGGAGACTGTCTGTCACTAGGCAAAGGCCCAGCACCGCTCCACTGACTCACTCGCATTCCCCCCAATCATCTGAGCAGAGAGAGGGGAGGAGGGTGGAGACGGAGGGGGTGTAAGAGGGAAGATTTATGTCCCCCCACCCCCCTCCCTCCACTCGGAGTATCAGTTTCCGCTTCTTACCTGTTTGTTATTACGTTTCTTTATCTAACCCCAGATGAAGATACAAAACAAGACAAACATCGACTTGTCCAACAGGTCATGAGCTCCATTGACACTGTAAGCCAGAGAGAAGCAGCCTGATGCAGTGATTGTGCGTCCCTGTAAAGAGTTGCAGTAACAATAGGAACACACACACACACACACACACACACACACAGTACTGCACTGTGTGTGTGTGTGTGTGAGCAATTCTCCAGCGTCTGCCTCCAGCCCAAAGCCTTCGCTCTGAGGCGAGAGGGATCAACTTTCCCCAAACACACCCATCTAACTGCATGACATCATCCGAAGAGAAGGTTCAATTTCAGCCATGCGTGGCTCGGGGGCGCTCCGGCTTGGCACCGCGGAGTTGTAAGTAACACGACGGCAAACCTGAACACCCAAGTTTTCCCTTCACCAAACACAGAGAGGCAGAGACGTTCTCTTTCCCAATTATGCAACAGCACAGACGACTCCTGTTGATTTAAGCGAGCCCTCTCCAACACCCGGCTAATAAAGGCTTCTTGTTTTCTTTGGCACCCGAAGGCGATGTTGGTGTACATGTGTGAGAAAGCATTCTTACAGGTCGGCCCCAGTTTCTCAGTCACAAAACACTTGGCTGTGAAGTATCTCAGAATATGTTGGAATATAACAGGAGACGTGTGTCCAATTGTCCCGGTATGAAGCTGACTCCTTGTATGTCATGGTCTTGTGCAAGAAGCTAATTCAATTTAAAACATTAAGAATGACGATGCTTTCTTTTACTGCCAGTCGGAGGCAACAGATGTTCAGGTGTGACACCCTGTGACACCTTCATCCCCCCCTTGAGTAACAGCATGGTTGGTCTTTTATCAAAGAGAGTAACACGACATTATTTAATACTCAACAAAAGGAAGGAAAGAAGTAAAGAGAAACACAGTTTCTCCCCTTTGAACAAGGGAATTAAACTCAAGCATTTGATTTATCGTTGATTGTATCTGCACATTAGTCTGAGTGTTTTTTTTTTGGTTAGTGGGATAAAACAAAAAAGATTCTTGGATGTAGAAATGTTTGTTTAATCCATACAAAAACAACGTAATTTAAAAACATCAAATTCATAATCTAGATCTACAGGATGTGGCATTATTACAGTGCAAAAGTAAAGTTAGGTACACTGGCAGACAAGGAAAAGTGTTTACTTTCTATAAATACAAATATATAATTTCATGTTTTTACAAATACTATTTACAATTTCATTTAATTACATTTGAAAGGTTTACCGAGAGAACAAACCGCCGCTCGTTCTGTGAGCTCCTTGGCTGCTGGATCGTCCCTCAGCGTGAGCTTATGGAGGCTTTAAGAGGGGGGAGGAGAGCGATTCAGCACATGGCGTCCGTGGCCATGCTTGTTATTTGTTCAGACAGTCCGGCTCAGTCCTTGTTTATCCAGCTTGCCCTTTTGTCAAACCCTGACCCTCCGATCGGCATGTATGTGTGGCTATAAGGCCGAGGGGAATACAAATGCTGTGAGCACCTATATGGCTACTCGCTGTGCTGCTTACCTATCACATGACAAACAGGTAATAATACACACATTAACCCCCCCGGCCACATTTGGATGTCCCCGTATCCTACACCGTGGTCTCGCCTTGTCTGCCATTCGTCAGCCTCGTGTAAAACTTGTGCCAGGACTGGAGAGTCTTTCCAGACCAGATCCAGAACCCGGAGGTGATGCCCACTATCAGTGTCATGAGGTACTTGATCATGTAGACGGTGAAGTCGGGGGTCATGCGGGGCCCTGTCTGCAGAGGGCAGGGGATGGCCAGGCCCCTGCAGTTGTGGCTGACCCAGCTGCGCTCCCAGTGGGGGCGGAAGGACTGCTCGTAGAAGACGCAGGCGATGACGATGGTGGCGGGCACGGTGTAGAGCACGCTGAACACCCCGATCCGCACCATCAGCCGCTCCAGCTTCTCCGTCTTGGTGCCGTCGTGTTTCATGATGGTGCGGATTCGGAACAGCGACACGAAGCCGGCCAGCAGGAAGGAGGTACCGATGAAGAGATAGATGAAGAGGGGGGCCAGCACGAAGCCCCGTAGAGGGTCCAGGCTGCTCAGGCTGACGAAGCAGACGCCGCTGAGCACGTCGCCCTCGATCTGCCCGATGGCCAGGATGCTGATGGTCTTGGCGGCCGGCACCGCCCAGGCTGCCAGGTGAAAGTACTGAGAGTGGGCCTCGATGGCCTCGTGGCCCCACTTCATACCTGCTGCCAGGAACCAGGTGAGAGACAGGATGACCCACCAGATGGAGCTGGCCATGCTGAAGAAGTAGAGCATCATGAAGAGGATGGTGCAGCCTTCCTTCTTGGTGCCTTGGACGATGGTTTTGTAGCGATCCGGGCTGAAGCTGTCGTTGCACACCACTTTGTCTCCCAGGAAGTAGCCGGCTATGTAGGCCACAGAGACCATGGTGTAGCAGCCGGACAGGAAGATGATGGGGCGCTCAGGGTATCTGAAGCGCTGCATGTCCACCAAATAGGTGGTCACCGTGAATAACGTGGACGCGCAGCAAAGCACAGACCAGACCAGGATCCATATGCGGGAGAAACGGATCTCTTTGTCACTGAAAAACATGTACCCGCCGCTCCTCGACGGGTCACAGGGCGCAGCGCAGTCCTTCACCTCTAAGAACTTGTAGTTCAAATAGGGGGGCACTTTGAGGACGGGCGGGCAACGGAAAATCCTCTCGTGTGTGGGGACGTCGGTGAGGTCGTGGGTGCCCGGGACGGGGATGATGGGCGGGACGGTGGCGGCGGAGGAGTCGTTTTGGCCCACACAGATCTGGCCGTCTCCCAGCACCGGGAAGTTCTCGCAGCGCAGGCGGTCCGGCCACTGGAAGCCGAACTTGTTCATGAGGGCCTCGCAGCCCTGCTTGGCCCTCTCGCAGATGGACCTGCAGGGGGGGATGGCCTTCTCCAGGACCGTGCACACAGGCGCGTACATGGAGCACAGGAAGAACTTCAGCTCCGGAGAGCACTGTACCTTCACGAGCGGGTAGAACTGGTGCACCTCGAGCCCGGCGTCCTCCTGGTTGTAGTGGCCCACTAGGTTCGGCATGATGGTCTGGTTGTAGGCGATGTCCGTGCACAGAGGGATGGAAATCGGCTGACAAAAGCCATGCTCCGGGACGACGATTCCGTTGTCCCCCTGATACTGGGCTGATATCAGCAGAGGCAGCAGGAGAGCTGCGGACCAGGTCTTGCAAGAAATCATCTCCCCAAGTTTAAGACGGCAACTTCAGCCCGATATAACTTCGCTGTGATCTCGCTCTGTGTGTATCATCAGTTCTGCAACTAGTTCTTAGACAGAGTAACTTTCTAAAGTGAAGACCCGGAGGTGAAGACCTGCACGCTGCTCCCTGTTCTCCGCAGAGAACTGCTGGCTGACTTTTTTCTTTTCTACAACTCCGAGTCTCTCAAAACATCAAGGCAGCCACAATAACAAACACAACGTCCGGTACTGGCTATCAAAATAAGATCCTAAAGGGTGAATTTTTAACGTGATTGCAGAGTTGTATGACAAGATACTAGCATATCTAGTATTTTATATAAAATAATGACTAATATGTATTTATATCTTCATCAAGATAAACGTATATATACTACTAGTAGTATACTAAAGTTTAGTTTGTCAGTAATAATAATAATAATAATAATAATGATTATTATTATTATTACTGTTATTTCTTGCCCTCGTAATATATGACATATTATATACAGCATCATAATCATATTCTTTAGTGTACAGCATCGATATTCTGACATGTTTTAAAGGCAGTTATCGTATTATGTTGTATGCGTTAACACTTTAGAGAACACCTTCTTTTATTTTGAAGGTAACATCGCTGTCATCGTTGTCAAACTTTGCTCCACAGCTGGATTGCGTGGCCCAATCACATACAGTCAATGGGCACGACGATGCTTTCCAAATGTATAAGGAAGACTTCCCCACCTAGTGTACTTAAATGTCCATGTCATGTTCATATTCCATTTAAAATGTGACAATCCAGTAACCAATCAGTCACTCGCATGTATTTAGTAATTGGTGCTAGTAATTTGTAAAAATGTGTGTAGCAAAAATACATTTCTATTGATCTGAACGACACAGAACTGAATTGAACAGATGGATGATAAGTAAAATACTGCAAACCGTGCATTTATTACCATTACATAAGATACAATAAGATATTTATTTATTACTCCCGCAGAGGGGACATTCGCAGGATTACCGAAGCAGACAAGAGACCCCTTGTAAAAAAAGTATATATAAAGTAATATAAATAAACAGTAAAAACATTAATACAAAAACAGTAAGAATTCACAATAACAATATTTTATATATAGACAGAATAACATGTATTTATAATGCACAGGTTGAAGTGATTTAAGTGAAATATTGTAAGTAATCAAACTGTATAATATGTGTGAATTTGTGCGTGTGTACGTGTGTACGCGTGTTTTTTTGCGTGTGTGTATGCATGAGACCACCTGTGCCGAACGCACGAGACCACCTGTGCCGTGCCGCTACTACACGCAGTCCTATGGGGGGAGGGTGGTGACGCCGCCCGTTGCTATGCGCCTATATCTCCTACTTGACGTTAATTGGGTGAAACAACGGAACCGTCCGAGCTCAGCCAATGTGGGCAAGGGTCGCGAGCCGAGGGTCGCGAGGCGGGTCGAGCTGAGGGACGCACGAGAGCGCCGGAGGATAATGTACGGACTGTGAAGAAAACTCCCGAAGTGGACGTTACTCCGTACTCCGGTAGGTCGATCCCGTATTTTACTCAGCTAACTTGGTTTGGTGAGACCAAGTTAACCAATTTTGACGAGCTTTATTTTTTTAAAGTTTTAGTCCGAGTTCGCGATTGAGCTCGGCCTGCTAGCTTAAACCCACCCATGGTAGCTAGCTTAGGGTGTCAGTTAATGGCGGAGGGGATTTATTTATCTCAGACAGCGGTTAGGGAATACTTTCTGTGTTATCCCAAACCTTTGTCCAGTGTGGGTTGTGCCGCATTTTAACAGTGAGCTCCTTGTGTTTTTGCCAAAACCAGAAACTTTAATGGAGTAAAGAATGAGTCCAAGTTCACGGGAGTTCAAGATGGCGTTTGACGGACATCAGAGCACATTTGCGAGTTCCCTCTTTCCCACATACCAACACCAGGTAAGGTATCATTTTAGTGTAATAGCTGTGGTGAGATATTATTTTAGGCTCATAGCTGTGGTGGGATATTATTTTAGCTGAGTTTTCTTTTTTTTTGTCATGACATATTTGCAATAACCATACACATCCGTAATAACGGGACAATTAGTGGTCGAATCAAGGAGCGAAGGTCAGGCCATTCATGCCATAACTTTTCTTTCCTAATTCATAGCTTAGTGCTAGATTGTTTATGATTATTGTATCATTGTGGACTACTTTTATAGATTTATCGCACAGCCTGTAAAATACCGACAAGTATTTCCCAACTCCCAGAGTGATATCTTGAAAATTGCTTGTTGTTTTATCTGATCAACGGTCTGTGGCCAAACCAAATATTTACTTAACAATGATATTAATCGACAGTGCAGCAAATCCTCACAATTTAATTGATTGCTTTCTTAATTCCAGCTTTAATTGTCTCATTTTTTGTTTGTTTATTGAATCTTTGCAGTATTATTAAGAATTTTAAAGATTCTGTGGCACCGACAATTTGTCTTATCTGCTTTTTGTGAGGAAGACAAATACAGTAGTAGTTATTTTTTTGTTATTTTATTTTTTTCATGTGAGCTTCAGATTAATTAACCATTGCTTCTTTGTCTTTCAGGCCAGTGTAAATATAGGTAGTGGAAACAATGACAGCGTGCCCTTCGTTGCCATCCCCAGTGTCTCCTTACAGGAGCAGAACACAGCGTCCTACTTGCCCTGGTCTCACAATGCTTACGATGATCCCTATGGCCTTATCAATTGTGCCCAGAACAACATTAAAATCAGGTACTTTGAACTATGTTCGGGTTAAATTATTTTTCATCTCCGCACTATCACTTCGTAGTGTCAAGCAATCATGCCGCTATTCCTCCTAATCGGAATAGATTTGGGATTTTAGGCTGTTATTCAGAGGTAGTTCAGTGTACTGAGTTCAGTGTTATTATGGAAGAAAAACATGCTCAGCCATGCTATTAAATGATAGCCGTCAAAGGAAAAAAAGAAAAGATGGAGTGCAATCCTAGGTACATGTTTTGTTTTCTTTGCAGGAAACCCACTGATAGTACTGACTGTGAAGGGGAGACTGATCTCCAGGGTCTAGTGTCAAATATTTTGGATGAAGCAGATTCACAGGACAGCTACTACAGTGAAGGGTATGTCATGGTGTTCGGTTTTCACTTATACATTATATAAGTATATTGTATGATTTATGGCTGTTGTGCAGACAAAAAGAAATATCTTAAAAAAAGAAGTATATATATATATTATATTTTCATCAGAATCAGAACCCTTTATTGCCATGTTTGTTTTCACATTCAAGGAATTTGTCCTGGCGGAAGGTGCATACATTTAACATTTAACAATACACATTTAACAGTAAATTTCATATATGCTGTTGTCGTTTTATAAACTCTGACATTAAAGGAAGGGATTTTACTTCTTTTAGGAGCCTACCTACATGTAATCCCGTCTGGTCTCCAAAGACATTGAGAGAAGAACTGCTCCAGTATTTCCAATCAGAGGCTAAAACACAACATCACCCAACCTTTCCTCCTAACTATGTATCCCGTGAGACTTCAGGTAAAGCACAAGGACAGTCAGTTGACAGAGACATCAAAGAGTTTTATCAACAGTCCAATGGCATTTCTACCAAACAACAATGGCTGCTTAATGGAGACCAGGATAGCTACACCGTCCGTCCTCAGAAACTGCCACCAGGTTTATCAATGCCCAGCAGAGGAAACACCTATTCGTCACAGGCACCGCGGAGCAAATACGACAACATGCCATCTGAGAAAGACAGAGGGAATAGTCAGCCCGTTAATAATTTACCTGACCTCAGTAATGTCTTTAGACCTCAAAGCGAAATGAACAATCCATGCTTTCACCCTTATTATGAAGACCAGTACAACCAGAGCGTCAGCAACGAGCAGTATGGGCCACCAGACATTAACCAACTGGTCAGCAGCTTTCAGTCGTTCATGGCTGGTGAGCATGACAGCTTATACGGGGGAGACTTCCCAAGCACCCACAGGCCGACCGTGGGCATGCAGAATGAAGACAGCATGGTTGAACAATGGAAAAGCACCAGCCCTACCATGTCAACACAAAGCGTTCCCGCAATGCAGACCCAGAAACAGCTGGTGGGAGAATTCGGGACAGTGCAGGTGGAAAGAAACGGGGGAGTGAGGAGACCAACGTTTAGGTGCGATGCCTTTCAAGATCTACCTAGTTTCAGCCCACAAAACACAGAGTACTACCAGTCACCTAAGCCGTTCTCTGCATCTCTCAACTTCCCAAAGCACTATCAGAGCAACATGGCCATGCACAGAGAGAGCAGAGGCACTTCACTGCCCATGAACATGGGCATGAACCAGTATTCAAAACATCACATCCAGTCAGGCCTGATGCAGAGCAAGCTTAAGCCACAGGTGCAGAGGGAAAAGAAGAGGATGCATATGTCCGGCTTTCTTGGAGAAGGCTTCTCCACACGACCCCTGAGCAACACTAACATGAGAGGGGGAGATAAGAAACAAGCCTTCTCCAAAAACCCAAACCCCGACCACCTGGGGAGCATGCAGTCTCACAGGTTTGATGGGGAAAACGGCATGGTCAGTGCAGGGAATACACAGCAACTCATGCCGTACATGTATGCTGTGAATGACCCCAGAAGGTACTCCAACCTGCCCATCAACCCCCCTCAGATCAGCGCCAGATCCACACCGCCCTATGGAGGCTACGGGCCTGGTATGGACGTGGGTGACATGTCAGCCAAAGAGTCTGCCGTTTTCAACTCCTATGTCAGTGACATGTTGACCTGCAGAGGAGAGAGCACTTATCATGGCATGGCCTCGGCCGTGACGACTTCAATGGTGATGAATCAAGGAGGACCGATGATCCAGCTCTACTTCTACCTGGACGAGTGTTATGAGCAACTGAGGGGCTTGGAGAGGGAGAGGAAGAGGGTATGCTTTTCAAATCAGAGTTGTAGTTTTTTTGCCAATAATACAAACATTTTATCACCCCATTTATGTTCAGATGAGCTGTTGCAAATTATTAACATATATTAAACATATAAATTAAACATACATTTAATTTGGTGATGTTATTAGCTATTGGGTTACCTTTTGAATTGATCATATATATAAACAACTATTTTTATATTTTTAAGTGTTATGTTGTTATTCTCACTTGTTTTTTTAAATGATTATTTCAGACCGAGACTTTTCTTGGGAAAAGGACTGCCGCAGTGACCAACACTAACGTGCCCAAAACTCCACCAAATCCCACAAGAGTTGACCAACTCATCGTCAATCAGATCAAAGAGCAGGCAAGGGTGAGACCCGGCAACACATTGCTTTCACACTGCCATCTACAGGTCTATTTTGTCACCGCAACCTCATTATGTTCTGGAGGTTTGGTATTTGCAGCTACAGAAAACTACTTTCCTTTACATTTTTTGTGCAGTTATGTTGTATGTGATGGCTTATTAATAAGCCACTGTGTCCTTGTTGTAGAATGTCGCACATTCCTAAGAGCAAGGAGAGGAATACAAGTGTTGTTGATGCTTATGTGTTGCAGGTGGTGAGCCTTCTGGATAGAATGGAGTGTCTGTGCAACACTCCCTTCCACATCAACATCCACACGGCGCTGGACAGGCATCATCAGGCTATTTGCATCGCCCAGGCGAGACGCAAGGAGGAGATCGCCAGCATGTCCAAACACCAGCGGCAGAGAGCTCCCTTCTCCGAGGACAGAGGTAAGTCGTATTGCATCGGTTGACGTAGGCTCCTCTCTCTCCAACGCTGCCGGTTCTGACTCACTTCTGTTTTCATAGACGCCCTGTTGTTGGTCATTGCGCTGAAGGACCTCGCCGTTACCACGAGGAAAATGCGCACGGCCCTGTGGTGTTCTCTCCAGATGACCCTCCCGAAAGCTGCACCGAGGCCGGACCACCATGTTAACAGGGAGGCCACACACACAGAGAGGGGCTCCTCTCCATTTGAGGGATACTCTTTTAAAGTTATGATTTAAGCAAGCGCGGGAATTGCATGAAATGTAATTTGTCCTGCTGCATCTTAATTTAATTTCAAGGAATTAGTGTCCGTTTCAAATGAACGGGAATGTGCTCCATCACCGTTGTATTTAAAGGCACTATTTATGAGGAAGATTTCAGTGATTTCTTCCGTTTTACTTATTTATTGGAATGTAATGGAACCTCAGTTCTGGGTATTCCCAAGCAATAATTGAATCATAAGGGCAGTTGTTTAAAACAAACATGCTAAATATTCAAATGTTTTCTAAAATGTTCCAATTAATTTTGACAGCTTCAGTTTTTCTCACGTTATCGTAACATGTTGTAATCAAACGTATTTAACTCCAATTTGGTGAAGTCTGAACTGTGGCAAAGATACTCTGACTTCAGAAAGTGTTCAGTGTTTTATATTTAAATGTATTAATCACATTTTCCATTAGAAATATATAAAATATTCCTATCAGTGAAATGTAACATAGCCAAGTTAAAAAAAATAAAAACTGTCTCTATGCCGTTAAGACTTTGAAGATTAGCTCTCTATCAGTAGTTTAATATGAACGTGCTAAATTATAAAATGTTTTCTGAAAGGTTTCTTTTAATTTTGGAAACTTGTTTTCTCTGCCATTTGGTAAAAAAAAAGTAATAGTAACTATAACAAACTATACTGAAACTTTAAGAGTTCAGCGTTTTAAATTGAAATGTATTAATCACACTTTCCATCATTTCCAGGTAGTCTTATCAAATATTATTCTTATCAGTGCAACAGTTTAGCTTAGGACTAAAGCTTGTATCTATTAAAAAGCAACAATTCTCTAGTCTGTAGACATATTCCCTGACTATGCTTTGTGAATATGAGTTGTTTCATGCTCTCATTTTAATGTTCATGCTGTTTTTTTTCTTGTCACTTGTTCTGTCAAAGGAAATTTTTAAAATAAAGCAATCCAAATTGCTGAAAAAAACGGTTTTTATTATTCATTTCAAAAGATGATGACCCTCTTTATAAACATGACACATGTACACATTTGAGGTATAATTTAGCTACCGCTCCTTTCGTATTTATTCTCGGACAAAATGCATAGACAGTCAAAACTAAAATCCAAGGTTTGTTTGTGCAGAAAGGAAAAGGCATATTGGCACAGAGGAGACTAGCAGGAGCTCTGTGGCTTTACAAGCATTGCTCCGCTCCTACCGTGAGCAATCCAATTTCAAGAGCACACTTAGATCATTTGAGCTCAGCCGACGCCAGCTTCACACGGGACATGAGACCGACCTCAAACACAGGCAGCTCTATTCCAAGACAACATTTTTTCTGTTCCTTTCATATCGACATCCAAGAAAATACAAATGTGGGAGTATGCGGTCCATTGTTCTTTACAAGTTGGAGCGTGATCAACATGGAGGGTCTGATGAAGACATGTTTGTGTACTGAATGTGCCAATGAGGTTCAGCTAAAAAGAGGCAATTTCATCTTTGACTCGTAACAAAACCTCTCCAAGTACAAAGTGTCCTTTCCCTTGGGTTTTATCTTTTGCGTTCACCTTTCTGCGTGCGCTTCTTCTCCTTCTCTTTGCGGTCTTGTTTGGTGAGTTTGTCCTTCTCCCGCTGCATCTTGTCCCCGTCCTTCTTCTTCTGGGCGTCGTCGCGAGCCTGGTCCCGCTTTTGCTTTTGTCTGTTCAGCACCTCTTCCACGTTTGTGTTCTTAAACAGGGCTGACAAGTTCAGTAAAGGAGGCGGAGCTGGATGAAAGCCAAAAGGTACTCTGCTAATTTATCATTACTACATTATACCACTGTGCTGTGGAGGTGTAAATGATGGGAGCAGTGCATCATGGGAAGTCAGGGTTATGCATCTACTGCATTAACTGTTCACATTGCAATCAGCGACACTGAATTCCATTATATACAAACAGCTTTTTAAAAAGGATACACTTTTCACTCGCAGGGAAGTTATTTCCACACGTTGCCTCCTCTTCTTCTGCTTCAGTGCTTTTGTCAAGGAAAGAGGGTCGTGACTAAATGTGTCTGAAGGAAACGTTCACTAGATGAGACAACATAAATCGTGGCCAGAGATAATGACACCCTCTGCACAGTCAAAGGAACGCGTGTGACTCAAGTGAAACCCGACGGTTTGTAAAACAAAGGATATTCCTCGTCGTCCGTTATGTTGGCGTACTGAGCAAGGACGGCTTCTTTCCTTTTCTTGGACTCCTCGGACACTTCCTTGTGTTTCACCACAATCTGAGCTTGTTTTTCTATCAAGCTGGCGATGGCCTGGACCTCGGCTACAGGACAGAAAAAGCAGAACGCAGACAAACTGTAAATAAACCACAACATGTAGCTTTACTCAAAACGATGCCTGCTCCTCACTGTCCATATGAAGGCACGCCAACATAAGGAGGCACGAGGGCAGCCATCCGAGCGAGAGACTGCAGACAGTGTACTCGTCCTTATGGTCGTGTACACACCAAACTCTCTTTCCAGTAACAACGATGACAAACCAAACTCAGTGGAAGTTACTTTTTTGGCACAAACACATCAACAGGTCACACAAAAAAAAACTTTCTGCATACTCAGAAACAGTTAGTTTAGTTTTTTTTCCTTTTCTGTTTTTAATCTCTCTGCAAGACAAACGTGTCTTTGTGCACTCTGCTCCAAACTCAAAGCAAATGATTTAAAACTCACAGAGCTAATCCCCCTCCTGTATGTTTAACTGCTATTGACGAAGGACTCGGTAGCCAGCTGTCTTTGCTCTGTTTAGTCAAGATTTAAATGACTTGACGAGCCTCCTGGCTAGACAAAATCCAAAATAGAGCCAGGAGGCTCGTCAAGTCATGATATATATATATATGGGCCAGTTTGGACACGCATTGATGCCATATTGTGTTGATCTTATTTTCAGTAATCTATGGTTGCATTATTATAACTGCACAGCTGTTCTGCAAGGTTTGTTTGTTTTACCCTGAGAACGTCAAGGTAAAACAACATTTAAATATCCTGTCTCAATGTGATTGGGAATGTGGATCAATGAAAAGTTACATGAATACCATCTCCATCGTCACTTTTGGCTGCCGTCCTGTTGCGCCAGTCTGTCCACTGCTGGATGATCTGTTTGCAGACATCTTCCACGCTGTCCTCATCCTGCGCACAAGAGACCAAGGACGGTTACGTGCTGACAGATCATTGTATACACTCAGCAGCCGACTTCAACAGCACCCATGGGATACATTCACAACCAACAGGTGACTCGTGTGGTGGCACCGTGATCCCACATCTGGGTAGTCTTCCAGAGGTTGAGCCAGAGGCTGCCACGTCGCACAAGGGTGTATGGAAAAAGACGAACACTAATAACCGCTGGTAAACTGACAGCAAGCCGATGTTCACCACACACACGTGTACACACGAGGCAAGTGCACAGTATGCAGGATAACTACACAGGTGTGCTAATTGTTAGAAAACAAGTGGTTGAGTCAAATTTGTCGAAACATCGTAAGGAACCGAATTAGGTTTGGGTGGTGTTTGGGTGGTGTCACGTGTTGCTGAATTAGTATTTCTCATGGCCGGAGAGCACAGTTCAAATCACTGCCTGTGGTGTCTGGCCCTCAGCTAAAGAAACTCGATATTTCGTTCTATAAACGGCAGCTGACATCGGCGCTGTCACTTCGGCACCGCCCGGCAGACGAGACAGACAGCAACAAATGAGAGCGATCGCCGCCTCGGTGGCAGAGCGCGCGACATGCCGCTTTGGTATATTTACCAGAAATGCGGATAGAATTCCTTGAAGCGCATCTTCTTTCTCCTCGTCGCTCTCCTCTTCTTGCAGGACCCCTAAAATGTACGCCCCGTACACCTCGCGGTCCACTTCCAGCGAGTCTAGCCGATCATTTAGCCAGCTTTCAAAATCCCCGGCGTCTGTCACGGGCGCAGCCATCTTGGCCCTCTGGGGTCTTTCGGCAGCGCACTGGTGTCCTTTCCCATTGCCTGTCGAAAACTGGTTTGTTTGATAGTTCAGCTTCTTTGTTTTCTCGTAGAAACGGCAAGACAACCGAATGATGTAATTTTGTAATAAGCTGAAATAAAAACGTAGCAGTTTATTTATTTAATACATGCAAAAAGTACTGGCAGATGTCAAGTGCCAATACAAAAAAACTTAAAGAAAAGCCAAACATCTGACAACCACCTCTGTAAGTCACGCATTTAAGTTAGCTACGTTATCTAATGTTACTTTACTGTTGGTCTTCTTTCTATTGAGGGCATTTCTGAAACATCCCTTTCTACAACCATGGTACCAGTTTATATATTTATGCAACACACTATATTTTTTATTTATTAAGAAGGTCATAACTCAAAACATTTAGGTTGTGTTTAAAAATGGCATTTATGTATCAATTCAATCAGTTTGAGTTCCATTTCTTGAATTTAACTGAAACCCGTTTCAGCGGTTATGGCTCAGTGTCACAGTCAAATCGCATCCCCAGTGAAATACAACACAAGGATGAATTAATCAAGAACTATTTGTGAAAAAAACAAATTGTAATGCTAGTCATCTGCATGCTTCTGACCACAGCATCCCATCTAACGTCACCTCACACCCAATACTTGAAATAGAAAAATAAATGGGCTTGCCATTGCCCAATGTTTCTACTGGGATGTCTTCAAAGGTTGCTTGTATATGTTCTCTTCCTTTGTGTCTTTACTTTGTATCCATTCCAATGTTTCCTATATGTGCTGCCTGAGCAAGCTGTCTCTTTACCAAATGCCTATACATACACACATCTTCCTATTGGCTCACAGTGAGTTCTACCTGTTTCCCATCGAGGACCTGCTTTTCCCCTTCATAATGTCTACGCTACTCTACAGCTGGTCGTCTCTGGACCATATAGCATTGAACATAGGTCTTGTCAAGTGTCCATTTGAATGAAAACGACAGCGATAACGTTGGCCTGCTGCTATTCTGGCTTGCTGGCTCAATATCAGAAGCCAACATTTCAAATCAGAGCGAAATCCTCCGTGTTGGCAGTCACAGAAAGCGCCCTGGGATACTGCCACGGATCCAAAAGTTCTTGATTGAAAATTAATGTTCGATTGTCCCGCAGTTAACAGAAGGTACATGTGCACTCACTCGTAGGCTTTGAGCACTAGGCATGCCAGTGAAATGCTGATTTCGAAATAATCAGCTATTCTTTTTAAATTCAGTCGACATCTAGCACTTCAACGGCCTTTGGCAGAACAAAACCATCACAACATATCGAAATGCTGTGAAACGAATTGCTTCATCCCTTCGAGTGAGAGGTGAATTAGTCTGATTGTAAATCCCCGAGAAGGTCGTTGCACTGCATCACTGTCACTCGCTGAGTGAAAGGAATAGTTGAGGCACACCTAGTACGATGAGTTCCTTATGATTGCATTTCTTTTTACCATTCATCATAACTTTTTCATCACCGGGGTCCTTGCCTGTGCTGCACGGAGGCATCTCTGCTTTCAAAAAGAAGCAAACACACGTGTGACATTCTGCTTTTGGACACTTGGTGGAAGTAGAGGACACATATTTGTTCACCGCTTTCTCAAGACAGGGACGGAGGATATCGCCTCTTGGATTCAATTGCATGAAAGTCGTTTGGAGCTCATTTAGTGTGTGATTCATTGCAAATTGCTCCATGCATGTGCATCAGACGCCGTTTATTAAAGCGTAGTTGTAAGCAGAGCCGTGGAGCAAGAAAAATGCCCTGCCAGCTGTTTGTTCATCCTCTTTCATTTGACACTGGGACAACACCTCCCAGCTGTTTGAATGCATTAAACAATGTTTCCATGTGAATGGCTTGATCCAGCTTCCAGAAAGCACTTTAAGCAAGAGGGGTGGGGGTTATTATTTCTACCCCCGCCCTGCCCACACACACACACCCCGCAACCCTTAGTTTTTACCCCCGAACACACACATGCCCACACACGTTCCCCTGCCCACTGCTCCTACATAATGTCTTCACACGTCGCTGGCCTTGCAGTAATGAAGTGTGAAGGTTTCTGTGACGCCGCGGGGAAGCTACCGCGTGGAACTGTACTCTATTTTAGAGCAACACCTTCGATTCCTTACAGCCCAGACACAAGCGTGCACATTTAACCCACTTTGTACTTTCTACAGGCAAAATTCAAATGAACTTTCCTCAAACACCCTTAAACAATTGGGAAATCAGACCGTTAAGTTTGCGCGCCACGCTCGGTACTTTTGCTTTTGGGCTAAAAGTGTTTTGCAGATGTTTCAAATTGGACAGACAGACTCTGTAAACCCGCTGCATGATATGTGTACAGTCTCTCCATGAATTGAATTCCTCCACATTGTGGAACAAAATGGTACATTTTGTTATTTTTCTTTCCTGCCCAGTGGGCTTTGTGCAATGTTCGAGGTGCTGATTGACATGAATGCCACACAATTAAATTGAAGGTGCAACACAAGGCTGTCAAGAAGTTAGTTGCAGTGTGTGGAAAAAAGTAACTCCCAGAAAAACATTTTTCACGAAGTTACAAATTTAAATAGGTTTCCAAAAGTGCAGTTTTACTGATGTCCGTCTGCACTCACTTGTATTATTATAGGCAGCACAAGACAAGTACATTAATATGACGAGTATATTAACCGCCAAAATAGTTTGCTGACTAACAGAGTGGTGTGCAAGTTTTAGGGAAACTGCCATTACAACAGGCTGGCGTATAGTCATATTTCAAGCTGAGGGGCCCAGGGTCGATGCATAATGCCATTGCCTCTCTTAGCGCCGCATAGCTTTAGGACGCCTGTCCTATTTATATTGAGGGCTGTGGATTGATGCGAAATGACGAGGGCCGCGAGGCTGCTGAGTGGGTGGGCATCCACATGCTCTGCTCCACAGGCAACCTTTTCCTTCCACACACACACACACACACACACACACACACACACACACACACACACACACACACACACACACACACACACACACACACACACACACACACACACACACACACACACACACACACACACACACACACACACACACTTGTCTTTGTGTCCCAATGCCACCAGCCTTAGAAAAGCCCTCCAGTCTCAATGTGCAATGTCCTCTCTCTGTCAACATATCCCAACGTTAATGTGACAGAATATAACCACCAGAGCCGGGAACAACCGGGCAGTGCAGAGCAAAGAAAAGCAGCATGTGTAACAGGCGTGTTTCCTCATCTTCTCTAGCAGTTTGCTGCCTCATCACATGGGGGCTCCGACATTAAAAAAACAAATGCTGGCAGTTCTTTTGAACAGGGAGCCTGTTGAATGGGTGGTTGGTGTGTGCTAGTGCGGAGACTTGAATTCATATACAGAACATCTCAGTTAACGCGGCTAAAATTAAGTCTAATTTAATGACAGTGATACAGAAATGTATTATTGATGAGTGTCGACGCCAGCGATCTAATGACATGGAGACCAGGTGAGGGACATGTGATGGTCAACCACACTACACAATAATTATAATATCGACATTGCATTCTTTATTGTTCACTAGCACATTGTTCTTCTATTTTCATCCCCCTCTAACAACTCACTCTCTCTCTCTCACACACACACACACACACACACACACACACACACACACACACACACACACACACACACACACACACACACACACACACACACACTGTACATACGTACTGTACACACACCATTACTCTCTCTTTACTCACACTTTGACCCTTCTTTTGCCCCACCTCCTCCCACACATAAACACACACACACACATACACACACACACACACACACACACACACACACACACACACTCTCTCTCCACAATGAAAGACAAATAAACTCCATATTTTTGTGGTTAGTGAGTAATATGAGCGAGATAGCGAGGCACCAGTAAAGTCTGTGGTCTTAAGTAATGTCTGACTCCTCTCCATCCATCAGTGTCAGATTGCCATTATTAAACATTGCTGATTGCTTATTGATTCTGCAACACAACATTAAGGATATCAAACCTTGGTTGCCAAGATTGTCTCACTGCATTTACTGTGTGAATGGCTCGCTGATCTCATGTTCCCGTTGTTTATTGCTCTCCAGAGATATGGAAATGGAGCATGATTGTTAGGAGCATTCAGTCCTTTATCAAAGTAGAAGTACCAAAACCACAGTGTAGAAGTACTATGTTTACAGTCCTGTGTAAGTACAGATGTAATATTAGCTTAATGCATTTAAAATATCAAGAGTATTTGTTCTGCATGAAATAAGCGTCTGATATATTGTTAACTATGACCTTATTTTCATTGTTTGATAAATCTATAGAATATCATATAATTTAAATCATACTTGACCAGGTGTCAGAGGTCACAAGGTTGGCAGCCACTTCATCTGAAACAATAAAGCCTATTATAGTTTATAATCCCAGGACTGTTCATCCCAAAATCAGAAATACACATTTCCCTCCTTACCTGTGGTGTTTTTGGGAGTTGCTCAAAAGATATCAGCCATAGAGAAAAAACTCAACAGCAATGTCTCTCTCCAGAACCCACGAACAGGTTAGTGACATTACATTACATTTAGCTGACGCTTTGATCCAAAGCGATTTACATGCTATACAGTAGACACAGCAACGGTGAGCAATTAGGGTTAAGTGTCTTGCTCAAGGACACAACGACATGAACCACCAACCCTCTGATTGAAAGACAGACTTGCTAACCACCGAGCCACAGTCGCCCCCGTTGTGCAGTTGTGCGGTTTCATGAAGGGACCATTTACCTTCAACCACAAACTGAGATGGTGTCAAGTCAAGGTACTTAATAAGTTAAATCACAAGATATGAGTCAGTGGTGTTGCAGTCAAACAGCTGGTCCTTGTTGATTCAATACTTCCGACAGATAAAGAGGAGCCATTCAATTAAAGATATTTTGTTTCACTGTGCGGGGCTTCTTGGATTTCAACTCCAGTGGCTGCACAGCAGTGGTGCATGCTGGTTCGTCAGTTTGCTGAAGCCCAAAAAAGAAAAAAATCAACTTGAGCCGCTAGCCGAGGGAATAATCTGGTTATAGATAATGAGGGCTCTTATTGGAAGTTAATGCATCTATCAGGTTAAGTGTGCTGGTGGTGGACTTCCCACATCTCCCCCCTCAGGAGGCCCGGCGCTTTCACTCCGCTCATCATGCTTTTTTTAGTCTGAATCGTCAGGCAATTAAAACCCGGCCATGTGAATGTGGAAGAAGGTAATGAATATGGAACACCGGGGCGGAGAAGTCCGCAGAGACCGCTCGTCGAGTTCTAAAGGGTTCCTTTCTCCAAATCATCGTGAAGCACAAAGACCATTTGACAGCATTTTCTCTCCCTCCTAGCCTCCTGTCCCTCACTCGGAGTGCGTGCGACTCCCCAAATGGTGGCCCAGAGGTTTTAAAAATGCAAAGCCCATTCTTTCCAGGTTGGTGAACTTCCGTGACCTCTGGCAGCGCGCGGAAACTTTTTGTCGCGGGTTTGGCCTCCTGCCTGGCTGACCGTGCCAGCTCTCGCCGCTTCTGAGCAGGGCAGAGGGGTGATGGGAAGGGGGGGGGGTGAGTGGAAGCGTCTAGACAGCCAAGTGGAGGAGGGCAAATATTTAGCCATGCCACTTGGGGAAGGGATCCAAGCCTCTCCTCCTCCCCTGCTTGGGCATGCCACAGAATCAGGACATGTCTCCATCCTGCTGCCTGTGCTGCATCACACTCTGTATTCAGGGTCACGGATCTCATTTCTTGGATAATATTTCAAGCTGGCCACAGATGGGGAATTAAATTGAAGACCTGGCTTGTTGTGGGCCATGAAGGGTGGATTCTGGGGGCTTTCTCAGAGAGAACGGAAAGGGATACTGTAGATTTAGCTTCACCACTTTAGCTGCTTTTTAAGGGTTTGTGTAAATGAATATATGAAACGCTGACTGAGTTGTCTGCTTACTGACAGCGGAACGACCCCCACAGCCATCTTTTTATCCACTGTGACACATCAGTCACCTCGTTTTAAAATGACTGTTATTTTATTTTGCTGTTGTTGGCTGAATGCTACGCCCCCCCCCCCCCCCCCCCCCCAAACAAAACAGTGTCAGGGTGAGATCTGACAGTGGAGGTGTTGACATGCAAGCTCCGATATATTCCAATGTTTTCCCAAATGCACTGAAGCAAAATTCCCATGGATTTTTCTCGCCGCCCATGCCGCATCTGAATGAGTCCGCAATCAGATGGGTCGCTGTCAGATGACTGCCTAACAAGGCTACTCAAATCAGGGTAAATATTGACAGCGCACGACAGTTCATGGTGACACCATGTTGCCACGCTGACAACAATACACATCCTCCCATCAGTGTTCTGGCAGGATGGCGACACGAGAGGGGGGAGGAAAAGTTGGAGGGACGGAGGGAGAGAGAGAGAGGGGGGAGCAGTCCGGCCAGGCGTCTGCTCAGCTGTTCACGCTGATTGTTAGTCGGTGCCGCAGACTGGCGCTGGTGTCGCGTCTGCTGATGGGCCGAGGCGAGCCCGCTCTACTGGTAGCCGTCACTCACCCACACATCAGACAGCGCGGCGCGGCCTCCAGCCACCTGTGTCCGTATAATGATCTGTCTCTCTGGCCCTCTATTCTCCTTCTGGTCCCAGAGCCAATAAGACGAGCCTTTTCTTTACATTTTATTGTATTTTATTTCTCTGTTCCCGGTGGGAGAGAGCTTAACACACACTCTTCCCCATCAGGAGCCGTCGAGCGGTGCTGACACGGCGGTTGACTAATCAATAGTTTGATCAGCAGAATTTTTTTTAACCTTTTGACAGTTTTGTTATTAGATTACACATTGAAGGCTTTTATCAAGTGGAAGTGCTTCCACTGTCATATCATTGTACGTTAACTGCCTTTGAGGTTTTTGGTAGTTTTCAGGGTAAAAAAAAATGCTACAAGACTTAATGATTCCTTGAATAATCCAAAACATCAACCAACCAATGATCAGTCTCTGCAAGATTGTGGGGTCTTCCAGAGCTTTCAGGTTTGTCAAATCCTCCCAGTACTTTCCAGAGACTGGTTCAAACACGAACAAATGGTGCAGTTATTACAAATCACTGAAATGAATGCGTTCTAACCCGCCGTTCCAAGCTGAGCCAAATAAAATCAACTTCCTTGCAAATGTGTTAATGCTCAGAGAATATGTCGTGTGCCAGATGTAGGCTCATCAGGCGGAGCCCCGCCAATTAAAACGGCAGCAGATAGTTTGTAACGTAGCCAAACATACCAAACCTAATATGATGTCTTAAAATAGCAATTTGACTTTTCTCACAGAGAGGAAGAGCTACCTGTTAAAACCTAATTCAGGGCAGAAAATGTCAACTGACAATTTACAACTAACATTTACCTTTCAGAATAAAACCTGCTAAACACACAGTGATTAGAATTGTAATCATAAAGTCTTCCTCACTGCCATTTCCATCACGATTTCCCCCTCCTGACTGGACGATGACGCTCTCGCGCTTCTTGCGGAGCACCTTCCTGCACAATCGGGGAGCCTTTCAATATGTCACGCAGGCCTGATCTCATAAACACTGCATGCAGAATGTGTAGCTCCCACCGCTCTCAGTTAATGAAAGCATTTGTGTCACTTTCATGTGAAGCGTTGTAGGGCTCAACCATCTGTCTGCTTGTGCCGCTGCAGTGTGTGTCATCACAGTCTACAGCTGCAAATTACAGCTTATTAGTACCGATACCAGCAGTGACAACATTTATCAGGGAAAACATCTCCTGCTCTCCATAATTGTCCCCCTCAGGGGCCCGCGGTCATGTGGACCGGTATCGACGGCCAGCCAGTCATTAGGACATCGCACTCGAGCGGAGGAGCGGAGAATTCAGGGGACGTGTCCACCCTGTTTGGTTAATTTGATGCGAGTAGACTGACACTGCGTCTGGGAGCCGATGAGGTATTTATAGTGCGGGTGAGGATATCCAGACACTTGTGTTGGCTTCTGAACCCCTCCCACCGCACCCGATGAAGCGCTGCCTACCGGGGGTCCGTCCGGCGGCGGGGCCCCCGGTTATGAATAGCTGGCTGGGAACAGTGCGCCGGAAGGTGGAAAGGGCAGAAGAAGTTTATGTGTCAAAGAACAAGAGCGGGGAGCTGATATTCAAGTGTATCTGTCAGCCTCGGCCCCGGCCTGCGAGAGTGCGGGACAAAGGGCGTGAAGTCAGCCCGGCCTGCCTGAGCTTTTTTGTCTCCTCAACAATGGGCTCTTGTCTGATACAGATACGCCGCCTGTCTGTCACTTTCACTCCCTGATATTTTGTCACTTTTGTCTGTGCGGCCAGCACTGCGCGAGTAAACGCCTGTGTGTGTGTGTGTGTGTGTGTGTGTGTGTGTGTGTGTGTGTGTTTCGGTTGACAGATTGTGATCTCCAGTCAGGTAGAATTGTCCCCGCTGCTGCCCTTCGTTCATGGTGATACCTCCTTTCTGCCACCTTCCTCTTCACGCCGTGAACATCCTCGGGGAGTGACAGATAGAAATCTGATTCTAAGCCGGGGCGCTCAGCAGCTCCGCGGCCCGCTCCATGTCTGCCATTTTTGAAAAGGGCTTTGCCTCTAAACTCCGAGACGCTTCCCAGCCCACACCTCCCGCTCTCAGGTGTTCCCGCTGCGATGTGCTAGCGTGGGATCGCACACTGAAGCTCTCTGCGGGCTCATCTCTTTCGTCCTGGACCAGGAGCTTACATCCCATCATCTTTTCACACCGTGGACCGTGCAAGTAAATCACGTTTTTATCCCAATTGTCACGGTGATAAAGCCCAACTTTTTCCTCCCCGCCAATTAGAAGTCTTTGATGTCTATCTGTGCGATGGGGGAGGCAAGAGAAGCGTCTCTCTTCTGCTGCCTCTCGGCAACCAAAGGCCAGACGTGTGCTGGCACGAGATAATCTCCAGCGCTCACACAAACAAGATTTAGAAAAAAAACAAAAATTGAGAGACGGCTTTACCCCCATCCTGCCTCTCAGGCAACCCACCGAAGACAGGGGAATTATTTTGGCAGCAACACTAATGTGGTGACGGTTGTTGTTTCCTAAACTGATTTCCTTAATCCTCCACTTGTTCCACGCTTTGTAAACATGGGGGGCTTGATTTTGTAATCTGGGAGGTCCCACAGACGCACACACACACACACACACACACACACACACACACACACACACACACACACACACACACACACACACACACACACACACACACACACACACACACACACACACACACACACACACACACACACGCACACACACCGACTACTTGTCTCTCTAACCCCCTCCTCCTAATTAGTCAGAATTAAGACGAATGCCTGGGCCTCCGCGATCAATTGGTATCGAGCGGACCTTCGCTTGCCCCTGCCTGGGGGCCTCTCTCGGCCCGCAGATCATTTATATCAATCGCTTTTGTTTTCTTTCCTTCCCCATTCTTCCGTACAACGAGTGCAAGGTCTCATTGTCCGGCGAGCGGAGCGGGCGGCGGGGCAAAATGGTGAAAGGCTGGCGCGTTAACTGCTACAGCTGTATCGATGTCACGGGGACACATTGTTCAAGAATGCTCAGGGACGCAGACGCCTGTCACAAGAATTCGTGTGGCGTTAAATCCATTCGCGGGCGAGTGTTTGAGCGCGCGTTCTGGTGCTTTTCATGCCGCCTCGTTTCACTAACAAGCTCACCCTTTAGAAGCAGGAGTCCCTCTTCGCTGCCCTTTGGCTCTCCTTGTTTGCCCGTCACTCAAATACCTCCCTTTTCTCTCTCGTGTGCTCGGCCTTTATGACTTGTTGTTCCGGGTGAGGAGAGCCCATATACGATGTGTGCTCCAATGCTTTTTTTTTTTAAGTCAGCCCCATGTGATCCAGATAGTAATCGGTATATCCATCTCTCACCTGCTAAAGCGGCCTCCTTTTTTTTTCTTCTTTACCCACCCACATCCTCTGTTTGTCGCTAGACATGTGAAACTGGCTAGTGGAGAGGATCACAGGGCGGTAGGGGCACTTGAGATATTAGAAAGATAAAAAGTTAAGGCATCAACCCTCATTGAGTCTTTTTGAAATGGAAAGACGCTGCTCTACTTGTGGCTTTGTCTCGCGAAGTTCATCCTCTTTGACCTGCTTGTGGCTGGATAACAAAGCCATGTCCTCCTTTCCTTTGGGGTCATAGGGATGTGGCTGGCCTGGTGTGAAATACGGTGACTTGCTGTTTTTGGGCACACACACACACACACACACACACACACACACACACACACACACACACACACACACACACACACACGTCTGCATGCAGGGTCAGGACAATGGAAGGTAGCATTTTTATTTTTAGATGGAGTTTCAAACTGGCTGGCACTATTTCTTCCTTTTTTTTGCATTTGTTTTGCTTTACATTTCTTGTTATTTTCCTCTCAATGCCTGGAAATGATACAATACCAGTGGAACTTGTGTGCTATTCCCGCATTATTCTGCCGTCTACAGAGCAGAGCCTTCTGGGAATTTCCTTTAAAGGACAAATTAAATAGAGACTAGGAAAGGGTACGAAAGCACACTTTTTATTAGTTCCTTTCTCCAAGGTTAATGGTACAGTAGTGAACTGCCACTTACAAGAGACAGATAGATCTTGTTTGTCCTCTGTGTGTGTGTGTGTGTGTGTGTGTGTGCGTCTCCACGGGTCACCGAGTGTGTACTTTGGTGGACGATATGCTTGTGGTGCATGAGAGCGTTAGCTGCTGACTGCGTTTACCCTGGAGGCGAGCTCAATCCTCTCAGGTCAGCCGCCCCTTCACGTTGCGTGCTTTGTGTGCGTGCCTGCCGTATCTTTGTGATGCTGCAGAGGCCGGCGATGGCAGTGTATGTGGCGGGCCAAGCCCGGATAGCACACCACAGCGCTTTAGTCATCCATGAGTTGGCAACTGTGGTTAGTGGTGTGTACTGTAGCGGTACGCCTTCTGGTGGGATCCACTCGGAGCTCAGTCCAGAGGAGTAAACCTGGCTGACGGACTCAGCTCAGATGAGCCTGCGGGCTGCGGTTTTAAGCGCACGTGCACCGAGAGTTTGCGATTCGTGTGTCTTTATTTGAGCGTCTCCCCGGCTCGTACCCGGCTGTCCTGGCAGTGGACCCTCGGTGTCTTTCCCCCCACGTACCCTGTTGTTCTCTCTGTTTCGTTGCCACCTGCTATTTTGAGACGGAGGCTGACAGCCCTCAACTCTGCCTCCTCATTTCCTTCAGATGCTGCTGGAGAGAAACACACACTCTGCTACTTTGAACTCGGGGGTCATTGGGGACACAAAAGACAGAAAGGGAAAAAAAAACTCGGGGAGGAGGGGAGCAGCCCTGTGGCGTCTTCATGGATTAATGGGAGGCAAAGTGGAACAATTAATCCTCCTTTCTCTCTCCGTGCTTTGGAGGAGAGGATACGATGGAGACAAAGTGCCATGTAAATATTAACCAGTGTATCCTTTAGCAATTTTGCCCATTCCCCTACATTTTCTGCTTATTATCAGGTCTATAATGAGTCACTGCGGAGAAATGCACTCTCCTGCTCTTCCAGTGTGTGTGTGTGTGTGTGTGTTGATTGGGTGGGATGGCTGGCAACCACTTCAGTATTTCTTTCTAATTTGCCATTGTGAATACTATTTAGTTAAGTGCCCGAAGTTTGTTTTGCTCCCCAGCTCCCTGCTGCGCTAGCATTACACCACTCGGGCTATAAGCAATCAGAGAGAAAGAGAGAGAGAGAGAGAAAGAGACATACAGGGATTTAAAGGAACTGGGACTGCAGTATCATGCTTTAAGTGAGGAGCACTCCGAATGGTGCTGATGAAGAAGGATTTGGTGAAGGGCGACGAATGCCCGGGCCCTGAGGTGCTGTACCGGTCTGAGAGATGGCCCCCCTGCGGTGGAGAGCCGACTGTGGCTTGCCTGAACTCCTGCCAAGCTCACTGGCTGGTTGAGTTGCTGCAGATGGTGCAGACTGTAGCACTGATGTGGCGGGGCACACACTTTGGAAGGTGAGAGAAAACCGATGCAATAATATTCATCCTTGGCGCGTCCTCCAGTTGAAGCTTTTTCGGCGGCAGCGCTGTGGATGAGCTCACCTTTCATCATCCTTGTTCGCCGGGTAGTTTTTCACAAAAAAAAACCAGCTAAATAATGAGGAGTCGTTTCTGATGTGACTCCAAGTTACTTTGTGCACAAAGCAGAGGATACCGATCTCCCCTCGCTTTCATCTTCCCGTACCTGTCCGTTCTGGGTCTGACTATGATATGACGAGGAGCTAATAATCACAAAAGTATGTAACTGACAACAAAAACAAACTTGAAACTCAATACTCCACTGGCCACATAATACAAACTTGATGAGGATGAGAATGAACAATTAACCACAGATATGTGGACGATTCTGGTCACTGTTTTCTCAGCATACATTATGCTCACCCCACCACAACTCTTGGTATATTTATTTATTTATTAACATTGTGCCAGTAGGTCTTAGGTGGTAATCAGCTGTATCTCACTTGTTATTGCTGTGAAACTCAGACCCAGATGCAACAGCCCACAGTGTGGCTGCAGCCCTCCTACCTGATGACTCTGCTCGGCACATCCAGAGAGAAAGCAGCAGAAGACAGCCTGTTTCCCCTGCTTCATGATGTATGCACAACCAGAACATGTTGTTTTGAGATCCACATGACAGTTTCTTGTTAGCCTAGATCCTGAATAATCAGTTGTTGTCGGGGCTCCCGGCGGCAGGGCTGCGGGGGCCACGGAGACATGCCCAGGGAGCCTTTGGGGCCCCGGCTGTGGGGGGATGACGGTTGCTGTTTGACTGCTGCGTCTGTCTATCGGGAGATTTGTGTGGAGGCTCAGGGCGCCGAGTGGAGACAGTGTCAGGGCGATACCCTTGACGGTGATGTGATTGAGTAGACAGCGGCGACCCGCTCCTTTCTTTACCCCCCCCCCCCCCGCATCCTTACACAACAGCTCGGCGAGAGTGAGCAATCACTTAAAACAGCGCTGGTTATTATACCTAAACACATCCTTGTAATTTATGCATGATTCTCTAGCAATCTGGGGCAATTCATCATCCTCTTTCCGATCTTTCTTTTTTTAATCTGTTGGTGTCTTGTTCCTCTGGACTTTAATCTATAGGGCCATTACGGATGCCTGTGTAATAATGGCTCAGCTCAGGTGGCCGCGTGACATTGGCGCCGTCATTGCCGTGCGGGTTTGAGGATCCTGGAGGCGGAGAAAGAGGCCAGATCTGGCTTTTATAGCCACGGAGCTGGTGGTGCTCGACCTCCAGTCCTCTCAGGCAGATGGGAAGAGCTCGGCCTGCGTGATGCAACTTTTATTATTCTTTAAAATTAAAAATGTATGTGCATACATGTCTGGAGTTCTGCCGTTTATTCATGCTTGTGCGTTTGTTTGGAATGGGCATTGATGTGGACCTTGTTGGAGATGATTTAATTACTGTACGTTTCAACTGTATGACTTCAAAGTTATCTAAGTCAGAAATAGTTTATTTACTGTTTCTTTTTCATATTACCTGACTGGTATAATTACTTTATGAGATGAAAAATAAGATCACTTCTTTGTTTGCCGCTTGTGTTTTGACAGAAGGTGGAGAAGCAGCGCTTCTGCAGAACACGTTGCAGTACTCTGACTGGCACGCTGGGTCGCACGCGTATCAGTGACAGCGTCGGATATGGATGAAAATGTGTTTACCACTGTGTATGTTTTGTGAACTTTGCTTTTCGCACCAAAGCAAGTTCAAACATATGGCGTCGCCACGGCCACGCTTACGCCTGATGCACAAAGTGTTCGCAACATGCTTCCGTGCACATTTACATGTGTGTGTGTGTGTGTGTGTGTGTGTGTGTGTGTGTGGGGGTTCATGCATGCTGGCAGACACCATGAAAAATCCAGTGAGAGACAGAGGTGTTAACAGCAACAGCACAGGCTGACCCTGCTGCTGTGGAGTCATCCATCCGTGACTTCTAGCCATGGCTAATGGATGCCGACCTTGCTCCACGTTCTCTATCGGTTCCATTCAGCATCTATCAACCCGGGGATGCATCTTGATTTACCCCACCTTTCACTTCTTGCTCGTAGGGCGGAGCACCGGAGTGCACCGTGGCCCATTGTGCTCTCCCTGCGCTCAGTGAAGGCTGAATGAAGATCTAAACAGCATGAGCAGGAATGAGGCAGCAGATAGTGACCCGGGTAAAGCTCGCTCATCATCTTCTGGCAATATCTGGCATAGCAGGTACTGAATGACACCAGTGAAATCCCTCCTCGACTGCCTCGAGCGCTTTACTGAAGAAAAGGCATTACTCATGATTTGTTCTTTTTTTGCAAGTAAGTGTGATGTCTAGCTTAGCACCATCTGCAAGGTGGATGGCCATACATTGAGGGAAATAATTGAGGAGTTGGGGAACGTCACACCTTTTGGATCCTGAGACAGACTAATATTTTGTACTGCTGTTAAGTGAGTAGTTTGACATTTTGGGAAATACACTTATTTGCTTTCTGGTGGAGAGATGGAAGAGACGATCAATAACAATCTCACAAATAGTCCAGCATGCAACCCCTGTAAAATGACAAATTACAGTTTCTGCTGATTAAACAAACAACAAATAAATATACATATTTGTATATACATTCTAGTATATATATAGTTCATTATTGAACTGTAGGTGCTGGTAGTCAGATTTTGTGACGGTGGGACAGTCGGCTTCATAAGCTCAGCTTACTCGCTGCTAGCCTCATATTTAAAGGTGAAATATGAGAGTGGTATTGATTTGATTTATTTCACTCTGCACCAGAAGTTAATAAGCGTATTTTACTAAAAGTGAACTATTTCTTTTAAAGTGAAATAGCAATATGTGAATATAGTAAAATAAAATGACTGCAAGGTCATGTTACTCAGCGTATTATCGCACAGTGCCTTATGTCCTCTCTTTTCCTCTTCTCTCTCTTTTATTCATCCCTTGTTCTTCTTTGGTGTGTTTTCAGGCTAAAAATGATTGACCCCAATCATATTATTTGTAATTTCTTGTTAGGGACTTGTGTGCTGACACAGATGGTTGGGGTTTTGTTAAGAACACCCAGATGGTGTATACTCAGAAATATATGAGTCATATTTCAGTTGATGTGTTACAGTACCGAGCCGCATCCTTCATTCATCCTGGTGTGACGCCTTACAAAGTCAAGTAGAGCAGGTAACACTTTTTCCCTTAAACTTTTTTATTCGGTCTAGTTTTCTTCCCTGGATTAAAATTGTTTTCTTGTGTCTTTTCTCTTCATACGGCAACACTAAGAGGGCTCATGGGTTTGGAAAAAAATCCCTGGCAATGAAGTAATCTACCTAAAAGACACCCTGTTGATTTGTTTCTTATTTAATTTAAGTCCTTTTGTGTGTGCTGGTGTGAGTATAGGTGTGCGTGCCTGTGTGTGTCCTTGTTTGCTTCTGTTTGGCTGAGTCGGAAGCCAGGTGGGTGCATTTGGTACATTTCATTGACACTCACAGCAGCAGTCAGTGCATTGATTTCCCATTGGTCGGTGCCGGTTGAGTTTACAGAAGGAGGTGCAGAGGTAGAATATCTGCTTTTTTTCCCCATCTGCAGCGGCCACACTTCTTTCCTTGCTTTTTCAAAGAAGATAGCAAGAAAGTAACTTTGTAAATCTTTACGAAGGTGACTTTTGCCTGCAGCACTTTAAAATACATTTAGTCTAAAACATTAACAATGTAGCATCATGGGATGTTCTGGTATACACATGCTATGAGCTTCTGGGAATACTGGAAATCATGCAGAATAAGTTACAGAAAACATACAATATAACATAATTTTACACCAGAGCAAATCTAGTATATCTTGAAATGTATTGATAATACATTACGATATATAAGGTTGAAAGTTAAATTAAAAAGTCTCCCAGGCTTCAGTGAGCACAGTGCAAATACTATTTATGGAGGTATTTGAAGCGTACCCTGCTCAAGTCCACCGCTACACTCGCCATCAGGGCTGGGTATTGGTACTCAACACCGTTATGTATTGACCTAAAAAAAAAAAAGAAATACCTGCAATTTATCCTTTTTATACCCACATCTTGAAAATCTTGAAAACGATACCCAGCCCCGTTCACACTCATCCTCTTCTTACTGCCCTGTACAGTCCTTCCAATTCACCCTTTTAATCAATCACCGTTATTTCTTGTATAGGATTTCAAAAGCCCCGCCTCTTTGAGTCTACCTTCTCCTTGGGGGGGATATTTTTTGTGTCACCGATAGGGCTCTAAATATACATTTTGAAGCCTTAAGTTTAGATTTTTCAGTCTTTGTGCTTTTGTCAGTTATCTGGAGTTAGAAAATCCCAAAATGGGCCACAGTGGGAGATAGTAGCAGAGAAGAGGAATAAGAATCATCTGACAACCAAACATACCTCTTCCCTCTATACCTCCTGTATTCTTTTTTATGGAATAATAACTTTTAAAAATACCAAGACAAAATCTGAAGGAGCGAAATGTATTGGTTACGTAATCTAGAAGCACGTTCACATTGATTTCAGTACAGCGTTTGTTTGGAGACAACATTAAGCAGCCACAAGCAGAAAAGCATCTTCAGACCCTGCTGCCCGTGACTGTAACTACAAGCAGCAAATGAAAGACAGTCTCAAGTTGTATTCGGACACTCAAATGGCCTGAACATGCAAGGCCACAGGCCTCAGCACTGTTGGGATTTGGCTTCCTCGCTGCTATTGTTGCCCTCAGAGCATGGCTCCTCCTCAGAGGCCATGGTTGTGTCCTCCATCATCTTCTCACATGGAGCTCCACGCCTGGCGGATACGCATGCTTGTTACATGGTCCCATGACAACCCAGTGTGACATCTTCGCTTTCATCCGCGTCCGTGTCCTTTCTTCTCGTCCATGGTCTTTCATCACACTTCTCCTTCTCCAGCTCTCTTTCCCCCCAGAGCTCATCACTTTAGGACCCCGCACATGAAGCTCCTTTTCTGTCTTTATTCAAGTCTTTCAGATTGAGAGCATGAGAGCATTTTGTAATGCTTTCCCTCAAAAACCCCGTCCTCGCTCTCAAATGCCCCCTGCTCGCGCTTGGATTCTGCTCAAACTGTATGCTTGCACCCCGGTATATTATTGCTTCAGCCCTTCTGCTCACACTTGTGCCGCTTCTGTGTGCTGGTGAAACATCTGCTCCCTTGCATTGACTTTTGACAGGGTCATTGCTCAAAAGAAATCCGAGAGTAGATGAGAAATCCGAGAGCAGATGCTTCAGCACACAGGCGCAGTGTGTGAAGAGAGGGGCTGAAGCTGGAGTGCAGGAAACCTGTGCAAACAACAATATATCGTAGGAAGCAGAGCAAATCCAAGCACAATAAGGGGCTGTTTGAGAGCGAGGAGGGTTCTGAGGGGAAGCGTTACAAAAAACGGAACGTGACTTCAAAAAGTCACGCTCCCACATTAAAAAACGACGCTCTTAAATAAAGATGGAAACAAGACGTTCGACTCGCACTTGTTTGAAACTGTGAGGAGGAGAGATGGCGCCTGAGGATCGTGGCTTGCTGAGAAATAACCAGTTGAGTTTTTATTTACACCCTACTATGTTCACCTTCGTACATACTACCGCTGACCTGATCTTTGAGGGTTGCATGAGCGGTTTTGGTGTTGGAGACGGCCTCAGGGTCTTAAGGTGTAAGTGTTTGTGACAAGCTGACGAATTCAGAGGCTTTGTGTCCCCGCCAGTCTGATGGCCTTTCGTTCTAACAATCTCTCTATGTCCGCTTTCGTCCTCGGACAGAGCCGGCAGAGGAGGCCCGGCAGACAGCCGCGGTTAAGGCTTAGATAGAGGACAGATGGTTCAGAGGTGGGGAAGGAGACATGCTGTAATCACAGAGATGGAGGGAGGATGTCAATCAAGGCGTCTAGTGGCCCGGCAGAGGAAGCGGGGATGAATACGGCCAGAATTGAAGGATCTTTGGTGTCAGAGCAGGAGCCACCCTGTTTCTACTCAGTCGCTGAGAAGAATCAATCTTTCCTGGCTATAAATGCACTCGGTCATCTCATGTCATCCAGCATCCAACTTTATCCTCTCACCCATCCTCTTTGACCACTTCTCAGCTTCATCATTGCCAGAAGTTGGACTACTATGCCGGTGTAGTGAGTCAGACATTTTCAATTAGTGTGGTATTCAAAATCCTTGATTTTAAATTGGGATAATTGTGAAAGGTGAAGCCAATGCGGAAGTACCTTAAACGTAGTACCTTAAAGCATTCGTTCAGACGGCCCCGAGGGCCCGACTCCCTTGTTTGCATTAACAATTGTATAGTCAGTGACCCTACTTCTCATTTCATAATGAGTTTATGGTCTCAACCGCTACTTTCAAGTCTTTTTCAGTACAACATGGTGTTCAATACAACATAGTAAACTACTGTCAAATTTAGAGTAAAATACTTGTAAAGCAGAATATGCTTTAGGGTGTGGCTACCTTGTGATTGACAAGTCGCTACCACAACGTTGTCAGGTCTGGCTGCTGTCCATGTTTTCAACTTCCAACTAGCTCACAAGGTTCACTGTAACATTTTGGTCATCTAAAAATGTCTCATTCAGCATTCAGTTGCACTTTGCTCCACCCTCTTGTTTCACTTGTTGCAAAAAAAGAAAAGCACAAAAATCCAGATGATGATGGCCAAAATGCCGAACACGAGGTTTCAAAGCTGTAGTCGACAAACCAATGGATGGCGTCACGTTGACTGCGTCATCGTTATTGTGATCCTGATCCTGTTATACATCTGCAGCTCTGTTTTCTTTGCACACCATCGCTACCGTAGCCAGTAGCTGAAGCTGTGAGCGGAGGTCAAAACCATTAGCAACATTTTCCCTCCATCCAACGCTTCGGCGATATTGACAGACTCTCTTTTTTCTTCAGGTTTGTCTTCCTTATTTGGTTTGCAGTGTAGGCGGTTGTGGCAGCGCTGGAATAGCAACTTTTGCTGCAGGACACTCCGCCGTTGAATCGGGCCTTCACCTCACTGCAGGCTAGATGTTCGGAAGCCTGAAAACAGTCAAGAGGAAGTGCAGACGTCTTGATTTGGTGGAAGTCAGGAAGGGATGCCTTTTATATTACCAGCAGCAGTCAGAGTTGAAAAGTACAAAAGTAAAGCTGCATTTATAAAAAGTAAAAAAAAAAAAACATCAGAGAACTAGACTAGACATTTATCAATAACAGTAATAAACAGCAAAAGTGCAATTAAAGTCCCAACAACGAACAAGTCTTTCAACAAATTGTCAACTTCGTGCTGCTGCATGTTCGCAACACACAATGGAGTCCCTTGTCTTTGCTCCTCAGTCTCTGGGAGGCAGGCAAATAAAAGGGAATTTGGTTTCAGACAGGTGTTTTACTCCAGAACCTCTGAGGATCCTCTCCTGACACTTCTACTTCAAAACCCTCGGCAGAAAGTGAGGTGGGGCTGTCGCCAGCGAGTCCCTACGGGTGTGTCAGAGAGCTTCAAACTTTAAAGTATTTATTTATTCATCCATATCTGTTTGTTTGCATATTTCATAGTCTTCTTTCAAACTTTGGGGCTGTGAGCAACCTTCATAATCAGTGAGTTTGACTTGTATTCAGTATTTTCTTTAAAGATTGTCGTGTAATTTCTTCTTTGTTACCCGTTTCCCCTGATAACCTCGTTGGGAGTTCACATAATTCTGCCCTTTTTTTGCCTCAAACTTCAAGTGAGAAGTTCAATCCCAACTCCCGCCACCATTGCTGTTGGATGTTTAAGATATAGTCTGCCGTCTGAAATTTATTGAAGCGCCATCTTTCAGCTACAGCGAGCACACTCGAGTTCCCTTCACACGATGTAGCCCTTCCCGTTTTTTTTTTCATGATTGCATTTTGATTTGTCGGTTTGATAGGCAGGCCTTTGGTGCCAGCCAGGCTCATTTTCACTTGCTCTGACTGACTGTGTGTAGTAATTTATCATCTGCACTGTACTTATGAAATTATTAACACCTTAATAATAGACGGTTAATGTTTGCTTCGGAGACAGGATATCATGCCGATTTCTCCTGTATTTCAGTGAGTCATTTCACTGGCTGCAAGATATTGACTGCCTTGATCATATTTCATCAGGGGTCCCATTTATTCCCCCACTTACAGTCACATCCGGTGCTTACAATATTTCCAACACGCAAAGATCTCAATTTTTTTTACTCGTGTGTATCAATTTTTTACTCCCCGCAAACAAATTTGACTTCAGTCAACATATTAGCTTCCTCCTCTCATCTTCAGTTTTTCTAAACCTTTCTCTCTCTCTTTCGCTCCGTTCTCACGCACCAAAAGAGCGTGATGGTTTGACAGGACGGGCCCTAGAAACTTCCCACCTCCCTGTAGACGCTCCGAAGTCTCTGCTCCCTCATTGAACTGTTTTCTGCCCCATTTCTGGGCTTTTCCATGGCAACTAGGAGCCAGCGAGCGTGTTAGCGAGAAGAGCGAGGTCTCCAGTGGAAGCGGCATCTTGTCTCCGACAGCTGTCTGCTGAAAAAACAAAGGAAAGAGGAAAGAGGAAAAGCAACAAAAAAAAAAAAAGTTTGGGGAAGTTGCTTCCTCCCCTTTAGCATGAAAAACAACTTAAATGGATGCAATTGGCTGCACAATGTTCTGCAGCTGCCTTCAGTTAAACCCCTCTCAGTCCTTGAGTCTCTGCCCGGCCATATTGCAGCGTTTCACTGTTTAATGACATTGCAGCGCAGACACACACATCACAATGGCGCTCTCGCCTTGATCGGTTCCTAAGCAACCTGTTCACTTGACGCACGCTGCAACTACTGACTGACAGCCCTCAAAGTTTCATCCATGGGACCCCCCCCCCCCAGTGGAAGTAACCCACATTTCACTCTATTTTAAGTGTAATGTCAGATGTAAGGCCTTACCAAAACACACAGGTCCCTGGAAAGCCAGCGTGTATACGAGAGCCTCTCCTCACAGTCCTGAGCCTCTCTCCTCTCCTGGTTCTTGGATGTGCAGCGACAAGGCGACTTTAAAGTCGGGTTATGCCTGCGTCTTACGTAGGATTACACCGCAATCCCGATGGTTTTAAACAGTCACACTCTGCCACTCAAACCCAGACGTTTTCGTTTGGAGCGTTTATTAAAGGGGCTCGGGAGTCTGCGGTGACAAGTAAAGCGTTTTGTAGAAACGGAATGAGGGATAGAGAGGAACAGAATTTAGCAACTAGGGTTTTCCTTTTTTTTAAAGTTTCCGTCTCAAGACTTCCATAGCCTTTGTCGCTTTGTCACAAACACAGCCCAGGGACGCAGCGGCCCGGACGACGGAGAAGGAAGCAGCACTCAGAGGCAATCTGTGAGCGGCGATAGCCATGTGAGAATGTTTCCCTATGAAGAAGACTGGAGTGGGTTGGATGTGAGGGACCTCTTCATCTTTAGTGCTTATAACGGGTTGATGTGAGGCCTTGTGTTTTCCTTCCAACATCCAGCATAATTAGAAGGGAGGACGAGAAGACGCGAGGGGGTTCTTAAAAGAGGCGCTGTCCTTTTGGGGGGAAGTCGTTTGTGCTTTCTTGTGCATGTTTACCATCTCCTTTCTCAATGCTAAACATTGGTGCAGTTGTAAATGGGCCAACCTTGTTTCTTTTATTTTCAAAAAATAATTTTGCATGATGGATAAAGTCCATTTACTTCTTTTCTTTTGGATGGAAAAAATAATCAGCTGAGTTTGGACATAACTGAAAAGGTTTGTGTGTATACTCTTGAAATGACTGTTTCTGTGAATAGAGTCTGGAGGCCATTTGAAAAGAGCGGCATAATGGCTATACAATAATCCAAATCAGTTTAAGTACCCACTATATTTAGTAGATCTTAATCACTTTGCTTTGCCATCAGACAGCCCCTTCCGAACGGGAGCTGAAGCCATTACATCACTGGCTTCAACGCCACTGGACTCCTTTGACAAAACCAGTAATGTTACCTCGCAGAACACAGGAGTTGCTGGCCGCGTCACATGGTTAGTTGGTTTGGTTTATTGAGTGACTTTCGGATCCGAACTAACGGGCCATCTGCAGTAGTACGCTGCCTAGCAAGTGCTCCTGTCTGCTTCTCCAAACTGGGAGCATGCCTACGGCCATCTGAGGCTTTAATACACACTGACAGATAATAGCGTTTTGACACTAAAACATACGCACTTTGACCAAGGAGCTCCACAGAGATGCTACAGAAAGATAAAAAAAGAAAATTGTGTTTATTTCACTGTGTGTGGAATCAGCACTGAAGTCACTCCACTGAAGAGTTATGATTATTTGTGCATATTTGGACCATTTCTTCTCCATTCACCAATCTATACCACTAAACAATGCCACAGTCCTGTGTGGATGGCAGCATTCATCCCCTTGCAAGAATAAAGCCAACAAAGATGGAGGATACGCAGCGACGTGGTTACGCCCGTCCGTGCCGTCCTCTGTGTATTGCAGCTTGGGAACTCAGAGGAGCGCTCTCTCAAACCGCCTCCTCGGTCCGCTTCGCTGTGTTTATCTGTTCTTTCTGTCACTCCATTCTCATCGGCGGAATGGTTGCCGAGACTATGGATCCAGTTCATGACAATCCATCATTTATGACAAGTACACACAGTAATCTATTTTAAACAGCAGGGTACGATCCTGATGATGCATGGCAGAAGAGGGTATACAGTATGCACGCTCATGGGCGTGTGTATTGATAATCCATTTTCTTCATTTTAACCACTACGGGAATAATGAATCTTAGAAGCCAGGAGTGTTGCAGTCTTTGAACGTATATGCATTGTGATTTTGTTGTATTGACACCTCTCGCTGTTTAGAATATTGAAAAACTGGCTAAATTGAAACATGATGGCGGAAACTCTTCCAACTAAGTCCATTTAGTCCCCATCCATCTTATGAGTCAGAGCAAAATGTAGTGCACATGCACGGAAATAAGTAATGAAGCACACACGCCCAAAATCCTATTGTATGTATTGATCTGTCAGAGACAGAGAGCTGCAGGAAAAGCAGAATAACACTGTAACGTCAATAAAACATACAAATATTACATATATTGCAACATCTATATTCAAGACTGTAAACAGGAAGATATAATTAGTGGTGTGGCTACAGCATCATTTCATTCAACTAATTGTGCTGCTTTTTCTTCTTGGCAGGATTTCCTCTGCTTCCTGCTTGTTTAAGTTTTGCTTGGATTGTTAAAAAACAGTCCTGATGCATCCCACGACCTCTCAACACTAGAAAATGCATTTCCTGCTGAAAATTCGTTTAAATGCTGAAAGCTGAAGGTGTGTGTTTGTCGTACACGTATGACGACGTAACAGACTTACACGTATGCATTGCATGTGCTGTAACTCTGTTGTGTTGTTCTTTCTGTACACATCTATTGTACTTCTGTCCATCCGGGGAGATGGATCCTCCTCTGTTGCTCTCCCCACAGTTTCTTCCTTTTTCTCCCCATCAAAGGAGTTTTTCCTGAGCCGATGTGAGGACGGCAAACACCAGGTGACCAACCGAATGTGTAACCGCACAATGTTTACTTCCAAACCAGTGAGGTAAATAAGTACATTTACTGTAGCGATGCTACCCACATATGATGATCTTATAGAATAAGACATATTGCTGTTGACTGCTACAGCAGTAAAATTCTACATACGCATTAATGCAGCTGTAATATTAATCAAATCATACATGATAGTGAAACACTGCACGATCAATACGTGTACTTACTTTCAGTAAAGTTTGATGAGAATAAGGGGGCGACTGTGGCTCAGTGGTTAGCAAGTCAGTCTTTCAATCAGAGGGTCGGTGGTTCAAACCCCGGCTCAGCCAGTCCATGTCGTTGTGTCCTTGAGCAAGACACTTAACCCTAATTGCTCACCGTTGCTGTGTCTACGGTCTACTGTATATCATGTAAGTCGCTTTGGATAAAAGCGTCAGTGAAATGTAATGTAAAGAATACATTAGTGAAGTAAGTCTTTGAATGCAGGACATTTACTTATTCCAGAGCCATTGCTAACAAAAAACAAAGCACTAGTACTATAGCTGCAAGACAGCCAACACATGCATCAAAACGATGCTATGCATGACTATAATACCCAATACTATATACACAATGTCTCACAAAAGACACACACTAGTGTTAATACTAAGGTCCAACACACTTGTTCAGCTTGCAACAGCTCTTAAGCTGCATTTCACATCATAGTAAATGTTCTCCGTCAACCCAAAACCAGAAGTAATAATGCAGCTCAACAGGGTTTACACGAACGGCTGAAGGAATCCACCAGTCCAGCCCTGATCCAAGTACTTTGGAGGGAAAGCTCTTTCTGAATGAATTCACATGTTCAGTGCATAGGACTCCCGGCCTCATTGCACGGAGCTCAGTGTTGTCCAGAATGACTCCTCCTCCAGCGTTAATGCCAATATCATCATAATGTCCAGCTCCTCCACCACATGTTGATGACATGTATGCGCCTGGTGGGTATCTTCAAGTCTCTCATGATGTCATCTCCTTCATGTCCTGTACACTGAAAGAAAATATGAGAAAAAAGTTTCTATAATCTAGTTATGGGAATACGCAGTCAAGTATGAGGTTAAATCTGTTTTCTTTACTCAAAATCACAGACATGTTCTGTACCTATTCAACGGGTGTGAACTGAGTTCTTCTTGTAGTAACTATTAGTGACATTAGACTCTTAAACATCTGTAATGACAAGACAGTACATATACTTCCGAATGAGATACCGGTTGACAGCACATGTCCCCTGTGTAAAAATATTACAGTTGTTGAAATATGAATATAACATGAATTAACAGCATTCCAACAAGTATAGATGTGTGCGCTCTGCAGCGCTGTTTCAAGTTGAGAGAGGGCTTTGAATCAAGATGTCTATAAATTACAAAGTGGTCTCCAACTCCTTGTCCTCTAAGACGCCATTCCTCCCACCCCATTTGGCCCTTTTTCCTGCCGGCCTCTCCCAGCATCCCATCATCACCCTCTCATCCCTGTGCTCTCAGTGGCAGTAAGCCCATGCATTCCAGACCATTCTTTGGAGATATCTGTGGGCTTTCTTCTTGCTCCCAGCCCCTGTTGCTACAATTTCAATCTGCCCGCCGGTTTGAAGGGGCTGCCAGGTGCTGCTGGCTCCTCCATATGTCCTCTGACACTCTGTCTCGGGGATGGGGGAGGAAGTAAGGGGGGAGGGGGTTAAAGATGAGGCTATCTGGAGCTACCTCTGAGAACTACTCTCCCTGAAACTCAGTTGGCTGACGTGTGGCAAAAAACACAACACACCAAAACCGAACTCCGTGCCTAATTCTCTCTTTGCGCAAGCCCAGGGCGAGATTCAGATATAGGGATGGCAGTGAGTTCTTCGGTGGGTCCCCATGGGGTCTGAAAAAACAGATCCTGTTTCAGCGAGCCAGTTGGCTCGTCGTGGCGCAGTGACCGCGTCGCCATCTTCGGCTCCGAGTCTGTCAGTCAGTCACAGTCTGCTGCTCTGCAGCTCCAGTGGTCAGGCAGGAGTTCATGCTTTTCTGGTGTCTTTGTCTGAATGTTTCTCTGACTGCCAGACACTTCCTCCAACTCTGAAACCGCAGTCCGTGCCTCTTTCTCTGTTTCCGATCCAGGGCTGTGATTCTGTGCTGAACCGGTCACACCGTCAGCCCAGCTGCTCCTGTCTCGAGGTAAGGCCTGTAAGCCGGGTGATAGTTCTGCTTGCACAGTCGAACACACGCACACACACACACACACACACACACACACAGACACACACAGACACACACACACATCCAAGCTCAGATGCATGCGAATACCCACATCAGAGTTTGAAACCGCTTGACAGCAGAGTTGCAGCTTAAACGACAGCTAAATGTCCCATTTGATTTGTATCTTAAAACTCTCCGGTGGGAGAAAGGCTGTTGTTGTTTAGGTTTTCACAAAATTACCAACGACTGAACCACTGAGAGTATCCTTTATTGAGTATCTGCTGTGCCCTTTCCCTTTGTCTCGGCAGCAGGCGCACACGCTCCCAGAGGTCCGAGCGTCCCGCCGATGTCCTGAAGTTACCGGGCCTCTGGGATGTATTGTGACAGACTTTAAATGTGAGGAAGAGGGGCCCCCGTCACCCATCACCTCTGCGAGATGAAAGGCCCCGAAAGCATCCAGCCACCCTGCTGGACGCAGCTCAGCTGTTATAAGAAGTGTTTGACAGGAGTGGCAGGTACTTGACCTTCTCTCTGGCTTCTTCTCTCTCTTTTCTCACACCCTCTCGCTCCGTGCCGCTGCTTCGCCACAGGCTGACCACTCTCGCTCCCCCGGACTCTTTGGTGTTGTCAGGGAGCCAACAGTCCCAGCGCGCCGTGGCACGCCCGTCTTTGTCATTTGTTTATTCCCCCGCTATTTTCAATGAATCCGACGGAGGACGTCTTGCGGTGACGCCGATCTTGCTGGCGGGCGGTCGCGCATGCTGTGCATGGGAAGGTGAAGCTTCCTGGTCGGTCCGAGGAGGATTTGCGAGTGACTGGATGTCAAAGGTCGGTGGAGTTAGAGGGAGAGGAGAGGTGGTATTGCTGCTCAGTGGATGAGTGAAAGCAAAGGCAGGACACCAAATTGCATAAACATCTTGTTAAAGATGTGGAGTTACATGAAGATTATGACATTACAACAACATCCAAGGGGGACTTAAAGTGACAAGCAGGGGAGGCTGCCTACTGTATTCTGAGATATCTGCATGTCTGTGTCGGTAAAGGCACTTGAATTTTTAACAGCCTTGATGCACATTTCCATTTCTCGGGCAGACAGTGTCCCATGTATTCATCTCTCCTAACAATGGTGAAATGTCAGCATACTTTCAGGCTGCTCTAAATTAAACATTCATCCCCTCTGAGTATACAGCTATAGAGCTGTTCCTGCCATCCCCTCCCACACTATTTTTTCTATTTTCACAAAGAAGGCCAAATGAGGAACAGGACACTTTCTTTCACTTTGGACCAGATGGTAAGGATGTAGAGTATTTCCTTCAAAAAAAGAAAGAAATTGGTTTACAAATATGCCAAATGACTATTGTCTGGCTTACTTTCATGGTCGTATCCCAAATGTCCCAGACCTTGATATGTGCAATGGCCAAGAAAGTTGAAGACAAGACATAAGATGGGGAGGAGTATATTTTATTAATGGGCACTATTAATATTCCATCGCAATGGGACGATGGTGTGTTTCTTTTTGCAGAAGCATAATGAATAACTGAGCGCCTCTATGGTACCCGATTCCTCAGCATGAATATTCAGGGGCTGGTGGTGCATCATGGGAGTGTTGAGAGCCTCTTCTCCACCCTGTGGTGGAGCACACACACAAGCGTTTACTCTCACCTCTATATCCCTCCATGCACACTCAGGCGTGCGACTGAGGCCAGTAGCATCTGGGGACCGCCGCCTATAGAACCGATGCCTCGCTCTCAATAACGGGGCCTCCACAGAGGCCGGATTGATTGATTACACCACCGTGGATTTGTGTGGGGTTTTAATTGATTGATTAATTGTGGGCCTGGGCTGGGATGTGATTGATTATGAGTAGAGAGGAGTTGGGCGGACTCGGGCGGTTGAAGCCAACAGGGTGAGAGGTGAGCTCCTGTGGCTTCTGTAATATGCTGGTCCCACTTTCATCTCCGCTGCTTGTGTAAAGTCACACTGTCCTCTGGCCACCTCTCTGGAGCTCCTTTTCTCACGACTTTCAGTGAGTACGTGTCCGTGTTGACATGCGCGGTTGCCTGGAGCTCAGCATGTCCTGTTCTCAGCCAGGAGGAGTGTTCAATAATGTCAGGTCTGTGGCATTCTGACGTATCGCTGACAGAGCCCGCACCAGGAAATAGAAACATTAGGAGAAGAGCGACAAAGGGAGGCGAAAAATAGAGAATGTGAAAGAAAAGAGTGACCCCACTCCAGAAGTCTAATTCAGATATGATGGTGAATAAGACAGAAAGTAATGAGAGTAACATTGACCCAGAAGGGCAAACTTTTCATACAGTGACAAACATAGATTTCAACAAAAGACACACTCTCCCACTGGGCTAATAAATAACACATTTATTCGCTTGTTTCCATTCCAGCCGGCTCAGCTTTGGGCGGTTGGTTTACTACGACCGGCACACTGAACCTAGATCATGTGTCGCAGTCGTTCCTTCAAGTTTCATTGAAATCTGATCAGCGTTGATTCAGGACGCGTGGCAGATAAACAGATGAATGCATTAGCAGTAAAACAAACAGGGAACAAATGAATTAACCGGAGAACAAAAGCGCCAAGAAACACAAAGCGGCAAACAAAGAATTTAATGAACAAATAAAATAATTAATGAACGGACAACAGACTCTTTGCATTGGGCACACTCTGTGTGTCGGCGGTCTCCGTAAACAGAATCCCCATTTCAGCACAAAGGTTCAGTCCCCTCCTTTGGTTCTTGAAGGGCACGACGAGCATCTTGACAGTTAAAGGCTTTGTCTAATCGCTCATCAAATTGGGGATAAAAGAGGAACATGTCTCCCAGGGAAATGTCAGGAGTATTTGGCAGGGCACAAACGCTGTGTTTTGTTAATACATATCCTAAAGCTGTCGCAGGTACGTTCAAGATTAAAGGATAAACCCAAACACAAACACGGAATGCATGTTCACGCATAACTGTCTCAAACAGGTGAAAATCTCAAGCATCATTACGTATGCATCATTGTAATCCTACTTCTACCAACGGTGCTGCAGAAGCCCTTCAATGAGCGAAGACATGCTTCAATATTAGTGAAAGGAAGAAGTTTTGCTTCCTGGTATTATTCGCCAACTAATTCTGTCAGGTGTGTTTTGCATGCTGATTGCTGAAGGCCAACGAGAAAGCCTTTGCTCTGTTCTATGATTTTCTATTGCCTAAATAGCCTATACATGGTGGGGCAATTGTTGTGAAATGAAATGAAAACATTTGCATTTGGCAATGTTGCATTTTGTTTCCTTTTTAAATTGAACATTAAAAAGCAAAAATGACTGTTTATGTTGATGAATTTAATCTCTAGACTGATGTTTGCATTACTTCCCTTGCATACAGTATGCTGTTAAGTTGAACGGCCTTGGGCAGAGAATCACAGTGAAGAATCATAATGTGCTTTCCTTTTTTCTCAAATTTCCCAGGATCTCTACAAAACCCTGCAAAATGGTGCTGTCTGCTTTCCCCTTCCTGGAGGGTCCAGAGAGAGATGTGTTTAAGTGGGCTGCTGCATATCACAGCCATCCGTCAACCACATAATCCCAAACGGGCCGGATGGTATTATGAAGGTGGCACCGCTATATATCAACATTCCCATACTCTGCTGCGGAACAGACACAAATAAAAAAGAGTCAAAGACAACATGAGGTGTACTCCGATTGTTTTGTTTGGCCCACGTCCCGCCCACTAACATAGAAGGGGCGGGCCTTATGAGCCATACTGCAGCCAGCCACCAGGGTGCGATCCAGATGTTTTGCCTTCACTTTTGCGCCGCTCCCCTGTCGTCCTATGGGATTGCTCAAACACATTAAAGTGGTTATAATCGTTATTTACTAGTTAGTAACGCGTTTGAATATTGCGGAGACGTGGTCTTCTGTAGCTCTGTATTGCACTACATTGGAAACCCGTCCACCTTTTGGCTGTTCAATCATATGCAAAGAGTTTCACGGATATTTAATTTTAAGGATCATAGTGTATTACGTCACAATAGTTGTAATACATTATAGTAGTTTTTGTTATACAGTACCATCACTGTTATAATGCATTATAATGTGATGATAAGTTACTAAGCTGTCCATGTTTGCTTGAAGTGACGTAAAAATATTTATTTTATTTAATTCTTTTTTTACACTTTACTTCACGTAAAGAAAGACCACTTAGAGTGAATTATAATCACATTAAAATACATAACAGTGATTATTATGCACATTAAAAATTATGTTGTATAATAACTATGGGAGTTATATGATCCTTCAAAAAGAAAAGACAGTGAGTGAACAGCAAGTATTATATTGTATTATATAGTATATACTTGACCTTATATGTCAATAACAAATGTAATGTTGTGATTATTGTTATAAAGCATTATGACATATTTTTCAGTGCTTGTAACGGTGCTTTAAGCACATTTGTCTGGTCATCATAGAAAGCGAAACTAAAATCCCTCATGTTGAATTACCAAAACTGCTGGTTCGTGCGTTCATGTAGGATCCCGTTACTGAAGAAAATCCATTTCCGGTTCTTTGAAGTGGCCGGGCTGTCCCGGCCGGCAGGTTCTCATACATCTAGACGATGGGCACGATGGCCCGGTCACATGGCTGGTGACGGCCCTGACCCACTCCTGCACCCCTCTCTTGCGTGCAGCTTCCACTCTGTCACGGAGTGCGCAGCAGCTTTCATGGGCAGCTGGTGTACTCGCTTGGACACTGCAGACCAGAAAGGTCCCGTCGTGTGCTACAATTCAGATCAACACCATCAGCGCATGGCCTCAGATCTGAGCTCTGATGGACGTGCGGCTTAAATTAAACCGGTGTCCGACTCCGATGATGTAGCTCACCAACAACAGTTCTCGTCAACGTTTCCCACGTCCGAACTTGAGGTCGAACTATTTCTTGATTTTTCTAAGTTGTGCCTCTGAGGTTACAGCATGGGCAGCGTCAGCAGTTCTTGCATCAGTAATATTCTCAGATGTTGTCGCTTAACTGCTTACGCTGGAAAAAAAAAAAGATAACATTTTGGGCCTGGTTTGCATTCCTCACCTTGTGTCGCTTTGCATTTGTCACTATTTGTGTGGGTTTTTTGAAGATGTCTAACTTTGGTTATCAACATGAACAATTGCCATTCCTCAGATGACCCTAAGACACATTTGAGACGTGCAACGTATTTAATGAAGGCCTCATTAGTTTTCAACAGGCAGTGGGGGACGAAGGACAGTTTGAAAAACCTGCTTTTACATAAATGTCCAAAAGTAGTATCAGCAAAATAAACTCAAAGTACTAATTTTCATGTAAAATGTCCCCTGTTAATGATTTATTGTTATATATTACATGTTTAATACTGACGCAACTATGTGTAAGCTGCATTTAATGCTGTAGCTGGTTGAGGGTGAGCTAGTTAACTTACTTTGGTCCAGTTCTGTAGTTTTATCCATTGATTACCAACGTGAGGTCAGGCCTCTCCCAAGGGTCAGCGGATGCATCTTAAGGGGTCTGTGAGATGATTAATGGGAGAAAAAAGACAAATATATATCATATTTTTTTGAAATATTGAAGGAATTTCACTCTTTTGGCCGGAAAGTGTTATTTTACTGGTTGGAGACCTGTGCTTGCTCTTTACAATGCTTTTTATTTTATAAGCTTATTGTGTGTGTGTGTGTGTGTGTGTGCTTTTGTTGAAGTTTTAAATCTGTAAAGTACAAAGCCTGAGCTATATCTGGCAAATACATGTAGTACGGTAAAAGGTACAAGATGTATCCCAAAGTACAGTTCCTTCCGCCACTGTCCATCAGTACCTTTGCCCAGAGCTTGTGTTAACAACAACTTATGTCAAGTGTGAGAGCGGCCTGTGGTGCTTTACAGTGTTTGCACTGTGCGGTGGAGGTGCTTCAGGCTCTGGCTCTGTACCGCCTGTGGGCTCCCTATGGGGCCCAGCAGCAGAAGCGGTAACGGAGTGAATGCTACTAACCCTTCCTGCTTCCATTAGAGACAGAAACTAGAGGATTACTGCCAGGGGCAAGGCTAATGACTGTCATGGCCACAGAAAGCCGATTTACTGAAACCGCGGCAGGAAGGTGTGAAGCCAAAATCTCCCACTAAGACCCAGTGTGACGAGCCTTAATAAAGGAGATACTCTGCTCCATCGTCTGCTTTCTTCAGTGAAAAAATTGTAAAACATCACAAAGAAGAATGTAATATATGAATCTATAATGTTCTTCTCTTGCAGTATTTGATCAAAGAGTAAAAAACAACAAAATAACATGCAGATGGGCGTTTATTGGCAATAAAGACCGTTTTCGGCTTAATCTCCTTCTGAGAAATTGAAACATGCTGTATGAGGCACAGCAGAAATAAATAGTCCAATCATCAGTACTTGCTCATCAGACATTAATCATGAAATATGATATGAAGTAAGCAGGAGGAGACAAGTTACAATAACAATACAGCGCCATGCGATAGATCGGATTAAACGTTAATGCTGCTTGGGGCTCCATGCAGGGGCCTGACGGCGTTCATGTTTCCAGTGTTTTGGTTTGGTTTTGCAAATAAAAGTGTTTTCCTTAAAACTAGGACGTAATCATTGGCCACATGATGGGAAGTGTGTGTGACGGGAGAGGGGGAGTTACACATGAAAAGGCACGTTAAGGAGCGATACCCAGTGTGTAACAGCGCTGGATGCTGCGAGAGCGTCGCCGCTGCCGAGACGCCTTCATATTGCACACGGCACCGTCGAGAGACACTTCAGCTCGGTGACATTTAAGAATATCTGATCTAAGGGATTTCTTATCGTTTACTACTGCTTCTCTTTTCCTCCCCCCCCCCTCTCTCTCTCTTTCTCCTTCTCTTTCACCCTTGAAGTTTCCTCCCCTGCTCTCTTTCCTGTCTAAATAACACACGCACACGCACACACACACACACACACACACACACACACACGCCCGGACATTGATTTGGCTAGTTCAGAGTGTACAGGGGCAAGAGAGAGCACTCATGGAGAAGTTTGTACAATTGATCTCTGGAGGGCTTGAAATGCAGGACCCACTCAGTCTCTTTCTCCCACAAACTCTGCCGCTCGCTCTCTCCGTCTCTCTCCTTCTGCCCTTCTTCCTCTGGCTGAATATGCATTTTGTGGATTAGAGAGGGAGAGGAAAAGGGAGGACATTGCTGTTCTGAGTCTCCGGGTATGGGATCTAAACTGTGGAGTTTGTGCAAAAAAAAAAAGAAAAAAAGAGGAGGAACCCCCCCCCCCTTTATCCTCAGAGGAAGTATCTTGGTTGACTTGGCAGTAGGACTTATGGATGTTAGACAAAGTGTGTCAGCTTGCAGATTAGTGCTTTATCCAATGCCTCTTCTTTTAGGAAATCCATGGTGCTGTAGTTTGAGATTTAAAAATTGGAGACCGTGTACCTTTTTGAATTTATTCTTTTGTGTCCCTGCTACTCTCTGTTTAGTTAAACACACTATCTACCTCTATTGTGTTCTGCTTATTCACAATATTCAAATATCCGGCAAGCATGTATTTTAAAGAAGGTATAATCAGCACTATGGGTCACATTTTGTGTAAAAAGGGTTCGCTTGTTGAGTTGAAGCCACATCCAGACCTGACTCACCTGACTCTGCAGAGTTTCATAGAGTCGTATAGCTCACTGTTTAGCATTTTAACATCGTGAAATATTCAGCAGCTGGAGAGCCACATATTTCCCTCATGAGGCCGTGGAGACCAAAAATCAGTTCTCAATATTGGACTTTAATTCGCCGGGTGGACAGAAACATGACATTAATCCAAATGCATGATGATATTGCTCTGTATGTAACCATGTGTAAATAAGCACTATCACCTAATTAGAATCAATATCTCGATTTATTGTCACATTTACATTAATGATCATTAATTCATGTTATTTAGTACAAAACTGCACGGCACTCTGTCCTCACAGTGGAGCTCTATTTAATTCACCATTGATTATGACTTAGAAGCATTTATTTCACATGCAGCAGTTTGGAACTGATCAAACAATATTATTTCTGTATACCTGTTGAATTAATATTATTAAATGATCTGAATGACGCTTCTATGGCTTCTGCAATTGCCTGCCATCAGTAGGATGTTTTAGGACAGGCCTGTAGAGAGACAAAGTCCCGCCCCTTCCGGTTGACCATTATGTGAAAAAGTGTGTCCAGTAGTCGACTGCGAGAGACACATGTTTTGTATCCTGTTTGAATTCTTCCATGAATTACACATTATGATCTTTGTCAAGTTAAGAAAAGATGCATTTAGTCATATAACTGTTGTACTGTGATAAGGATGAGGGGACAGGGTTTAAATATCGGGACGCTATACCGCCAATCATATCTTTCACAAATAAACGTTTTGTCATGCGACGCAGTTCCGACCAGCGACCACGCTTGATAGCTTTTCAAAACATCTTGACAAGTAAGGAAGTGCTCTACTGAAAATATGTGAAAATGCCTTGTGGCCCCTTGTGTGAGACCTGACGGCCATGTTGGGAACCACTGCATTACCACTGCAGTTCACCACGGCCTCCTTATTGATATTGGCTAACGGGACATTTGTAAAAGGATTCTCGTTTTTTTCTTTTTTCGTTTGTGATGATATACTCAGTATTACAAGTATTGCATTTGGATACTTGTTGATGACAAGTATTGATATGATAATAATACCATTATAGAGCTGTTTCATTTTCATCAGATGTTTCTCACTTTCTGACTGACAAATTAAGAAGACAACCTTATGTTGTTGCTGACATTTTAACATTCAACTTTCTTGATAGAAACAGGCAAAGGTTGCAGTCGGGATGTCAATAATTATTAATAATACTACAAATTTTGACCGTAGTTGCATGAGTAAGTGCATGAACACGTTTTCGGACCAGAATTGGTGCATTATAGAATATATTGTGCTTGCCATTTACATTATCTTTCAATATAAGGACACCTTGGTGTTCTTTGTTACATATCACCTCAGTAACTATTTCTTTCTTTCATTAATTCAAAAAGAAAATGTATATCACAAGCTGGAATGTCTTTGTGGCCATCTGACGTCTGACTGCATTTTCTCTGAAATCCTTGTATATTTGTGAAGGAGGAAAGTCTGGCGAAGGATTAGGGGAGAACAGCAAACTGCCAAAATCTGCACAGCCTGTCAGATTAAAAAAAAAAAAAAGAGACGGGAGAGGAAGAAATGTCAAGAAGGAGACTGCAAATGAGGCTTGTTTCAATAACGGGGATCGATGGGGATGCAGGAAAAGATGTTGTGTGCATCGATGATAAGTGTCCACGGGCAAACTCAGGAGGGGAGGTTATAGGGGGGATATGCAGTGTGTGTGTGTGTGTGTGTGTGTGAGAGAGAAATGTAGATAGAGGCGCCCACAGTAGGCTACAGAGTCTTTTTGACTAGTTTTCCAAAGCGCTTGAGAGTCTTGAAAACAATGTTTCTAATGAGGAGGCCATTGCCTGAGTGGAGAACAGACAAACTGGGAGATAACACATAACCAACAAGCCATATTTGGGCATGTGTTGTATTTCCATCCCTTTGAAATTCCATTTCCGCTTCATCTGACGCCTTGATGACGACCATTCATGGCTTCAGTATTTAGTGGGGAATCTCCACGGGCTTGGTAATTATTTGTAGGCTCTTGCCCTTTGCGTTGTTCAGTTCCCTTGCCCGGACCTATCGCAGGAAGACGTGATTGTTGGGGACAGCCCTTCAGCAGTTGTCCGTGTCACGGGCCCTTGTGGGGATGCGCTTTTCACGGCAAGACCGGCCCCATCAACTGCGATGGCTCTATTTATCATAATCTTCATTTCAGAAGTGTCTTATTTATTTGCACTAAAAATAATACATGCATACATTAATGTGGTGCCTTGTGAAGCAAAAAAAAAAAATCCCCGGTATATTTTCTCAGCCTGGATGTCAGCTGTGTTACTCAGCTCCTTCTGTCAATGCTTCCAGCTCACGCTGTATAACAACGGCTTAGTGTGTGAGACCAAGGAGTTCCTGTCACCTGTTGTGGTACCTGTTTGATTTGGTTTTATAATGACTGAGACCAGATGAGTCCACATTGTGGAAGGCTTTTAAATACAGTATATACAAGGACACTTCAGGCTGTGAAACCTTGGGAGAAATAGTGCAGATATTCAGACATTTCTTGATGGCTGTCACTGCGTGTTTATCAGTGTGTACTGATGTGTTCCCACTGACAATAAGACAGATTAGTTGCCACAGTGGCACGATTTATTTCCCCTTATTTTTTGTGCAGGCCGATGGCAGTGGGAGGAGATCGCCTCACACTGCTTGATGTGTGTTAAAAATAGTCAAAGAAATGGTGACACTGAGCCGTCCTGGCATGTCAGTTGTTGGGGTCTTTGGGCTCTGTGCTGAGAAACGTCTGGAACCCTCCCGTCCTCTCATCAATAGATGCTGTTTGTCACCATCATCACCTGCTCCTGTGGCTTGTACAGTAGACCTTCATCATGTTGGAATGACACTAAAATATCATTTTATATCATATGACATTAAAGTGTCATTTCAGGGTGTTGTGTTGTTGTGAAAACACAAAGATCCTAATTTAACACGTTGTGAGATCTGGGCGAGAGGGCCCCACAACGAGGTGCTGATGTTCTACACAAGTAGAACTCAAGAATGTTTCTCAGAGACACTGCTAACACTTCTCGCTGTGGCTTTCTATCACAACAACGGCGTTGTTGTCTCCAGGTAATGATTTTTAGTTACTGGCATGCTAATGTAGCGCCAAATTGTTGCATCTGTTTTGTGCTTTTGATAATTGATGGTGACGGTAATTGCCTATTCTGTAGAAGTAAAGCCTTTGTTGCGAAATGTAACACTGCCGCTGGAGTTAACGCCGCCATCCTTTAGGGTAATGCTTGCAAAATGAAGATGGAGTTGGCTAAAGGCACTGACAAGACCCTAACCCAAAGGTCCTCTCCTCTCCGTCGACTGTCTGCTGTGGGGCTCCTGAGCCCGTTATTCACACCGAGGCACATCCATCTTCTTCTTCTTTTTTTTTCCCCTCCCAAATTACTCGCCGTCTTTTATTCGCACTCCCTGTGTAAATGAAGTGGGTGTGAGAGGGCGGGAGAGCGTTGAGCTGATGGATCTTATTAGAGGTGTTGCATTGATAATCAGCGACGAGACAACACGATATGGGGCGAGCGAGGAGGTGAGAGGCAGAGAGAGAGAGAGAGAGAGGGAGGCAGGAACGGGGAGAACAATGGCGACGTCTCTATTCACAGTGGCAAGGTGCCCTTGAGAGGATGGAGACCGAGAAAGACGGCGAGAGGAAGTGAAACGAGATGGAGGAGAGTGTCGAGCTGTCGCAAATGTAGCTGTGATGTCACTTTGGTTTATCTCCATCAGGGCGCCCAGCCGTCCAGCGAGGCGACTCTGCATGCGTGAGCTGAGTGAAACTCCATGTTTACGAAGGGATAAACGTTTGTAGCACTCCCTCCCTTCTCTCTCGCTCTCTCTCTCTCTCGCCTTCACTCCTTACCCTGGCCGTCCTCCGGCCTTCCATTTAGGAAGTGAGTTCACATCTTTGTTTATAAATCATGGAACGCCCATATCTTCCACTCGGCCTGTTTGGTTCCAATAACCGCACGCTATTCTTTTGCTTTTTTCCTCTGGGTTTGTAAGAATATGTTATTCTTTTCTGCACGATGATTGTCCTGTTTACAATGAATAGTGTGCACACAGTGCGCACCGTCAACTCCGAAACATCTCCCAGTAACTTGTGCCCTGTTCAGTCAGTCGCACTCCAGGTTCAGCTTCATTACGTACGATGAAGAGAAGCCCTCTGACGGGGGACCGGCTGCTTGGAGGGGACCGGCTGTCTGTCATCCCTCAATAGGATCATCTCCACCTGCTGATGTGGTCGGCCTGCCGGAGGAGGGCGGGGGAGGAGGAGCGATGAAATGGAGGACTAAGAGAGGATGATTTTTTTTTTGTTGAGAAAGCCATACAATATGTCGAGGTGGGGCATTGGATTTGAATCTTCATGAATACGAGCAGTGAGGTCATAATGCTTCATAATATTATGTACTTTTAGCTTTTGAGAGCTTAAATTATACAGCCATGGATAAAAAAAGTCTTGAATGGTATTCACAAAAGTCTTTAATTGTTTCTTGCCAGCTGCAGACAGTAACACAGTTATGATAATATATAGTATAGTACAGTTACATATTTTTGGGGGATGTGTGCATGCATGAAGCTGTTTATACATTTTTTTGGTGCAGTTTCAGTGTTTGATCAGACACTAGGAAGCTCATCAACTCATCAAGTGTCAATTTCAGCTAAAACTTAAATGAACCTGTAGTCATTCGTTAATCAATCCATCAACTGTCCATTTATCTTGTTAGTCAAATTAATTCATACATTATATTACGAGGAACTATTATTATATGCAACGGGGAAGAACTAACCAAAGTTCTTTAGTCAGTTTACTTTAATACATATTTAGCTAATATTCCAAACAGGTTTTCCATCATTCTTTGACCATTATTATTCCCAAACAGGTATTAAATTGAATTATTCAGTTAAACATCTTCAATTTAATGTGGTAAACACTGCATAAATCCCAATCCACATATCTTTAAACTGACTACTTCTAGACTAACACAATACATTTAAAATATCAATATTCTACTCTGTCTGGAGAAGGTTTTGTAACAACATGTAATGTACACTTTCATGTAAAATGTACAGAACATATAAACCTACAACAATTAAGTGAAGATTTCAAAGCTGTGTGTGTGAATCAGGACATCTGTATTTTTATTTAAAGTCCTGGTGGGAGACACAGTGAGTATTGTGCTGCTGCCTCTCGTCTCGCTGTGGTGTGAACACGCTCTCGGGAGGCTAACTTCTCAGAGTTGGGAAGTTGAGTCGAGGTGATGTGAGTTCAGGGAGGAAGGAGAAGCATTTGGTGCTTGTTCTGAAGGTATTATACACACCCTGGTACACTGCATGCTAGAGGAAACACACTGAGCCTATGAGCTGGGCTTTATTAGATCCAGGCATAAAGCGATGGCGGTTACAGCTGGCGTGCAGACTTTATGTAATCACACAGCCTGAGACAGTCAAGCAGCTACAAACACACACATGCACGCTGAAGGAGACCTGCACATTTCATATGACAGTAACTGGATTGAAAACCGCTTGTCTCCAATTTGGGTGATTCATGTTTTTTTTTACTGTCCTTTATAATCGTCAGATTATCCTTCAACCTGATTTATACACAACAAAAATGTATATGGTTCATGAAATTCATGAAGGTAAGTTAGCAGAACACAAGCACGAGCCTCTCGAGTTATGATTTCGGGAAAGAGACATTGCTGATGAATTTTTCAAATCTATGTTTTTGGCACTTTTAGCACTAAACACTAAAACAGTCTTGATTCATAAATCGCACGATAGAAGTAAAGAGGAAAAACATATTTTTTGATTTTGGGGTGAACTGGGCCATTGCACAATGTGTGTGACACACGTCCTACTTCAGCTGCAGGTGGGACGTTAAAAGACATGGCAAGTGAAGGAATGACCAAAGTGAGTCCAGGTCATCCTGAGTGGGATGTTTGGCCGTCCAGCCAATAGCTGCTGATTTATTTCACTGAAATGGTTGATGGTCAGACCCCGAGATCACCAGAATGAGAGAGGGCACGAGGGTCTTGGTCTCATGTGTGGAGGATGTTGTAGTAACAAGGTGAAGACAACAACAACAACAACAAGGAGACGTACAACACCGCCAAGTTTCTCTCTGTAAATTACACATGAACAAACAGGGTCATCCTATATTCGCTGACTACACACAATGTCGTTACATATGTAACACTCTTTCACAGCGTCGCTCTCTGACTGTTGCTGTCTGTGTCTCTGTGTCTGTTGTGCTGCCTCTCGCTCTCTCTGTTTATTTTAAACCTCTAGAGGAGGTTAGAACAGCAGAAGTGGTGAGGGAGTTGTTACCTGGATTTAACTCGACCAGCTGCTTCCATGATCATGACTTCATGATTATTAGTTACTTAACAGGCTAATCCGCTGATTCTCTCGAGATGGTAACATGAAATTAGAAGCGCCAAGACAAGATTATTTAATTTGATCTCTTGTATTAAAACGTCTTATGCCTGGCCAGCAGTGTATGCTTCGTGCTTCCTTGACAGTGTTGGATTGCATTCTTGTCATCATTTAATGATCTGTTTACACTTTCTGACAGGAAGTCGTACATCAGCAACACATTTTGTCTCACGGAGACAAAGACAAAGAGCACTGCTTCAGAACGTAATACCGCATCAAGGAATAATGAGTGTTCATCACAATTAATGTCAATTACTTTTTTGCATATTTGAAAACATACCTTTTTCATCAGCAGCATTTCCTCTCAGTCACCATCAGCTGTTCTTGTTTCCGTCGAGGCGTCTCCTGGATGTCATGAAAGGATGCTTGTCCTTGCATTTTGTTTCTCTTGGTGAAACATCAAAGCCATCTGGCGGGATGCACCTTTTACATGATGGAGCCAAATGTCATCTTGTAGTATTTTATGGTCGTCTGTTTGATTGGAATATCTGAGGCGCGGATTGAAAGCGGGCGCCATCTTGCTCCCTCTTCTTTGATACCAGGATTCTAATTACAGAATGATGCAGCAGATAAGTCAGGGGCACTTAAATATCTATTTCAGTTGATTAATGGCCCTCGTGACATTTGTGTGAAGACAGTCAAGAACGTCTTCAAGCGTTGGGGAAAGAAAACGCGCGGGCCGATTGATCGCGCTCATTGATTTCGCTCCTCGACGTCTCCCCGAGTTGCCCATTAACTGAAACGTACGAGCGTATGTGTGTTTGACTCTGCCGAGTGTGACTGTGAGTTTTCTTTTCCGGGGAGGAAGAAATAAATAAAAAAAAAACAGCCCTTCCTGCGTCAGTGGAGCGCGACGCATGTGTACAAGTCGTGTCTCCGCGCTGACACGAGCGCTACGACACCCTGCTCTGCAAATGTCAGTCCCATCCAATTAAATGCTTGAGCGATGCCATTGCCCGCGAGGGGATCCCGCCACCAAAGTTTTCTGTTGGTGATCGCTTTTGTTTCCTGTTTTTTCCCCCTTATTTCCTGGAGACACTTCACAGAGCAGAGTGTTGCTCGTCCACGCCCCCCTGCAGTGCGCTCGGTGACAGTGCGCTGCGGCGCCGTGTTTCCGGCTCCGGCGGCCTCGCGCTGTGTCTGTGGTTCTCCTGGGTCATGTCTGCGCTTGTTATTCATTTGCAAGCAGTTTTGACCACCTACACATTGGCTATATTTACAACAATGTCAGCCTGTGGTCTGCTGCGTTGACTTCACTGTGATTATCGGTTGCTCTGCTCGCTGTCGAGCACCGGCTTCGCTGTTCAAGTGTAACCTACAGTAATAGATTTCAGTCCCAGCTGCCTGATCATAGATAAGCGAACATTGCACACAGTTATTTTCCGTTGCTACTTCTGTGCTCTGTTTGTCCGTGGCAGTAGCCAGTTAAAACACTGCTGGTACTGCTGCCTTTTGTTGCCTTGGAGATTAAGCTAAACATGAGCTTGTGATAGAAATGCAATCTCTTTCACATGATACAACTTATTGCCATATAGCATCACTGCTCGGGGATGGTGGATACATGCCGGAAAAAGAGCCGGCTCGGTTACATGGACATCTCCGAGCACGTACTAGTTCCTCTGATATTCTCAAGGGAAAAAATAATTTCACATAGACTACAAACCATAATGTGTTTGTTCTTGGCTGGCTGTCAAAGCAAAGAGGGGTTATTGGCTGAGGAGGAACGTGTGCTCGTGTAAATCCCTCCTTACCCGCCACAGCCATTTCCACGTATTAATTAAGCCAACTTACAAACCTGCTGCTTCGAGTAACCGTGCCAATCTGCCACTCTAACAACAAGACGATAAGGCGTAGGAGAAATGTTGCAGACTCTCTCTCTGTGTCTTTCGAGGGAAGTTCTTAATTGGTGAAAGCATACATGATACCATAAGGTGCTGCTTGGATCTCCAGGCAGACTCTACAGATGCTAGGACCGGCCTTGCCCTTTGCTGTTGGAGGAGGATACACGTTTCTACACCCTCACTAAACTCATTAGTCAAAGTCCCTCGCACTTCTGCTTGAAGAAACTTGTTGAACTGTTTCCTGCACTGGGCTCAGTTTACTCACCATTTAATCCTTGGGAAAGTAATACGAAGAGATGGATTCAGATAATCATTGTAAAAGGACAGGACTCCATGGCACCATTGCCGCATTATAGCCCCTCTCCTAAAAGGAATTTGATGTTTAACTCCAGCATGCATGACTCTCCAAAGGCTGGATGCTACATTACAGGGACATGTTTGGGAGAGGGGCTTCTCTTTGGGTCAGTGGGTAATGCCAAGAAAATGTTCAGAGTTTGACATGTATTCAGGGATGGGCTAAGTACTCTAGGGAAGTTAAGAGGCCACACATGTCAGTATTTAAGAAACTCTCCGCCACACGTTTCAAAACTAATTTGTAGACAATGCGAGCATATTGAACAGCTCTTTTAAGACTTGGTGAATGCATGCTGTGGGTATTGTGAGGCTCATTTTACAGATTGTACAGTCGCAATGAGCCAACAGTGGCAGACATTCAGTGGTCTAACACTGTTTTTTCAGGCTGAGTTATAAAATGTTTGCTAATTGGCTGAGCAAAGGTCATGCTGTTCTTGGCTTGGACTTGCTCAAACACCCAGGGACAACTTAGCTTCCATGTTTGAGCTAAATGAGTAATTCAGCTCCTCGGTGTTTGTTTTTTAGCTTTGCTGCAGTAACATTACAACTGAATATAAAAAGGAAATGAACATTTGATTAACATGAAATGACAAAACAGCTGCTTAAGATGCTTTTTTAGGCCTTTTGGATCACACCACTGGTCATATTATGCATTAAACAATATTTTAGTTTTTGGTTTTATATACACAAATCCAATCACCCTTTAGTTCTGTAAAACAAAATATGAAGTTTGCTGCTACTGCATTATCAGCACATTTGAACCAATAACATCTTTGATCAATCAGTCTGCAACTTTTAGCAACAAAGGAGGTGTGAGACGGCTCCTGTAGCTCTTTAACGGCGAAGAATTTGATCCCTCTTGTTGCTAAACACCACTCAAATATTGAAAATAGATTGAAAATAGGCATTACACTTTGAAAAATATTGATAACAAAATGAAACAAACAGCTGTTCCCTGATCACTTGTTAGATTTAAACAAATACACATAGGAGGCTGTGGTTAACAGGGATTTAAAAAAAACTAGTCACCTTTTATATTTTCTTCTCTCCTTTAATATTACTTTTTTTTAAAGAGACACAAATACAGTATAAATCAGACACCAAATATATTATTTATATTTTAAATAGTTTTGGGTCCCAAAGGAGAAGGATTTAATTATTGAAATGTAGGTTTTCCCCACAGTGTTACAGGCCAGGGGAGAATACTTTGGGAACCATTTATTCCTCAAACTCTTTGAAAAGGGAAAAGTGACTTCAGATCATTAATAAACCTCACTGGGCTCTAAACATTTTAGGTTATTTGGGCCCTCTGCAGTTTCCTCAGTGGTTAGAAGGAAGAGGTTTCAACACTGATGCATCAGCAAATATTCTGTGCTCATAATCCAATAGTGTTCACCCTGTACTAACCTTCTATTTATATTTGACGTCTGAAGAGCTTTGCATAAGCAACACAACTGTTCATAATGCAGCTTGTTATAGGCATTTATGTGAAACCTTGGCACTGAGCCAGGAGCCGGTTCCTGGTGAAATCTGCACACATTGTGATGCTGAGATTCCAGATAATCTTTGTCAGTCTGGTTGAACCATTGCACAGCGTTTTGTTCTCCACCCTAGAATAACATATATTTTTAATACGGACTTTCTACATCCTAAAAGCATGAAAGACAAATATAAAGATATAGAGTTCTCTCAGACATGTGACTGTAACCAATCAAGCTTTTGAGGGAGGCGATCCTAAACTTTGGGACAGCAGCGTAAACCTGGCAAGGTTCCATAAAACACACAGCAACAAAAATAAAATGGTTTTGATAACTAATAATCATTCTGCAGCCAAGCAATGTAACTCTGCAGCGACATTTGGCAGAATGGTTGCCAAGCAACACTCAGACGCAGTGGTAAGCATGCTAAAGATTGGAGGGGTTATATATGCACCACATCGACTCTTTCACTTCAATCTTTTCCAAAATGTCTCGACTTTATTTTAATTTTACATTAATTTCAGTGTGTTTCTTTTATCTTTTGTATCTTCCTTCTCAATGCTGCCCTCTTAGTACCACGTATCCCAGCTTCGCCTGCATAATAAACTCAAAACCCACTTTTTTTTAAGTGACTAATTGGCAAAGTGATATTGCAATAAAGTCACGGCTGCTTAGCCAAACAAAATCAAGGGCCTGAACTATCAGTTTTATAAATAAAAACCTTTTCACATGGGGCAATGTATAAATAGAGGTTTTCACATCTGAAGTCAAGTATGCAAGAAAATAATTCAGGTCATAAAAGAAAAACTGTGTCCAAAAAGTTGAGTCAATAGATAGAAATAATCCAATTGTATTCTCTCTTTCAAGCAAAGAGAGTAATCTTTCCAGAAAATTCAGCACAATACTGTGATAATGTCTGAAATGAGTTTATTTCAACATTTAGTAAACGTTGCAGTGACAGATGATGCTCCTCCTGAGTGAATGGGCACATCACACAATGAGTCTTTGGATAAGAGCTGTCTGATGTTCCGTGTTCAAGCCAATGCATTGTTCAGAGTTCTAATTATTAGGGAAAGTCTTTGATTGTCAAGACATCCTGGACCCACAAACCACACAGCAGGGACTGTGTTTTTCTTCCCCCTGCTAGTTAGTGCGGAGAACTGATGCTTGTGCAACTGTGTACATCTGTCCACCTCTTTCTATTCCTGTAGGTTCATTTCTTATTCATGGCTACAGCATTCGTATAGGAGCAGGTTTACTTTTGACTTCATAACTGGCTGTGAGAGTTATACATAACAGCACAAAGTCATAATGAGAGATGCAATGTTTTCACAATCTAAAAGACTCATTAGATCTGAGTGCATTGATGACCTTATGTGCCTGTGGATCCCCCTCGTTTCCCTAAAATTGTCTTTTTGATGATGTCTCAGGTGTCTTATGGGAGCAAGCTCATCATGACCAATGTGCTCTTGTGTGAAAACATTAGGTTGATGCTCCTGATATGATTGAAGGAAACCACATTAGGTCTGACTTGAAGATTTAAAAGCACTGACTTGTACAACAAGCTGAAGTAGACAAATGCAGCAAGTCCCCGAGGGCTGAGGAAGCGTCCGTCAACTGTCTGTCTGTGCCTCAGCCTCCAGCCCTTCCTTTTGCTTTATCTACTCGCCTCCCTTCAAAGTGTCAAGTCAGTAAAAAGTTGCTTTAGACAGTTGAGAGTTTACTGAATGAGTGCAGTTGTAGCCTCAGGAAGTTTATTAAATGCTAGTCTTTATTTCCCTCTGAGTTTAACTGGGAACAAAGAAAACTAAATTGAATGAAAGCAACATCGATTGAGTGATGTTTGCATATAGATGAGGGAATGCTGCTATATATAAGGTATATAAGGATGATAAGATGAACCGCTCAACAATTTTGATATTTTGTTTGATGTTACATAGATTTTGATAACAGGGGTATTGCACATTGATCAACAGCACTGTAAATGTGCCAGTGTGAGCCAAACGGATCATTCTCAAACGTGGCCAAATGTTGTATTTATTAAATCAATTGTTTACTGGATGTGACAAAATAGGAGCGGCATGAAAAGGCCCCATCATTTAAACACGTTCTGCTTAACCAAGAGACACAAGGTCCTTTCTCTCGTTCCATGTGGCCTCGTCTGAAACAGCAATAGATGTACTAAGTATCATCAACATCTATGTGTCCCTGATCTTCTGAATGTCGTCATTTGTCTTCAGCCCAGAGTGATCAAGCCTTTAAAAAAAAAAAATGAAACCTTGAACATTGATAATAGAAGTTTTGAAACAAATTGAACAGCATGACATTCAACTGTGAGCTGTGTTAGCCGGTGATGTACCAAGACCTCTGTCTGCACCATTCAATTGTGAACCATATCCAGGACACGACAATTATTAGTTTAGAGACGGTATCAGAAGTATGGAGAGAAAACAGCTGGCAGGACCTGTTATAGCATGGAAACTATCCTATCTCATCATTTGAGCAGTATCTGCGTGTTTGCCTCATTTTGATATGCAAAGATTGTATGCAGCTGTCCCTGCAGTTCTTTGTATGCTACACTCTGTTACATTAATGGCTATCAGACGTCAGACACCGTGCTGTGTTGCTTATCAAAGAGTTCAAAGTCTAAAATTGTGTATCATGGCGGGAACAACGTGGATACATATCTCTTCAGTTTGCTATTGCTGCTCCTGAGGTATATAAAAGGGCAGAAGACTGACATGGAGAAGCTAGTAAGATAGTTGACCGATGCAGAAGATAGCAAAGGGTGCTAGAGAAAGGGGTAAAGAGACGTGGAGACATGTCTTAGGTAATGGGAAAGCCTTCAAGTGAGACAGTAATCCTGGTAATATGTCAGGCTGCTCTCAACTGGGGAGCTTGACGTTTTCCCAATTAAGCCGGGGCGCTAAGGCAGCTTTTCCCCCTAATTGTTTAACATGTAGTCGAACGGCCGAGCTGCACGACCCCGATGCACGCTCCATGGATCACAGCCTGGTGATTGACACGGAGGTCCCCCCGGGGGCCGTCTCCAGCATGAACTTCATCAGCCTTCAGTTAAGCACTTACACATGTAAAGAGGAACCTGTGGCTCTGTTCGAAATGAGGAGCTGAGGTTGATGGGGGTGTGGGGGGGGGGGGGGGGGGGAGGGGGGGTAATGAAGCTGTTGTCAATACCGGAGGTTATCAGACACGAGTGGTTTTGAAGGGGTCCATGTGTCTTCATTAGGAATCGCAACATGGTTACGCTACGCCCCCTGTTATTGACCATATGGACCAATTCAAATAGACAGTGAGGACCATGCCTTATCAGAGACTTTAACTCTGGGTAATGAAACACTTCTTTTCTGGTCCGCTCTGTCTGCAGTGCGTGCAGCCATTGTTACAGACGCTGTCGGGCTCACAGAAGAGAAACGCCCAGTTTTGGACAGTCTTCTCTCTCCAACAGTCCTCCATGGGAGTCCCTGATCACCTCTGAGTTTTACTGTGTTTGGCCAGATTAATGAAACCTTGATTTCCCAAACTCCCTCTCTGTATGTTTCTTCTCTCATCATTTCGCCCAAACTCCGTGTGACTCAGCCAGTGCCAGGAGCTGCCATTTGGGTTTGTTTGTAGAGTGCTCCGAGTCAACTGAACCAACAAGCTGACTGATTAAAATGAAAACGAGCCCTCAGTCTCGGCCCTCTATTTCGGTCTCTTGTTTTCTCTCTGCTCGACTGAGGGGGCCGTGCTACATACATTCTCCTATCATGAATAACGGCAGTAAAACATCAATATATATGGCTTTGCCACATTTAAATAAAAAGTTAATAAAATGTGAGAATGGTGTGGTTGTCAGAGTGTGGAGGCTTCTGTGTGCGGGGATTTGAGCCCCATCTCTTCAGCCAACATTGAACTGAGGAAATGGGCATACAGTGCGGACTCTCCCTCATCCTAATCCAGACTCTTGATTTGGAAAATGTTCTGTCTTGTTCCCAAGATAGGAGGTAAAAATCGCCAATAATAGAAGAAAAAAAAACCTGACAACTCAGAAAAATGTATAAGAGCATTGGGCTTCCATGCTTGCTAGAACATCACTATTCAGCCCAGCTGAGGCCCGTTTTATGCTGGTTATTTTGGTAGGTGGAAAGAGTTACTGTAGAGCTGCCAATGACGGATGGGAACCTACTTGGAGCAATTGTTTCGGATGAAATACTAATCAAACATCTCTTGAACCGAGCAAATCAATTCATTCATTTGTTGCTGAGGATTTAGAAAGAATAAGAAACTATTTCAGTGCTGTGGCTTCGACAGTGATTTTTCCTCCAATTTGTGTAACCAAACACTTAAAGTGAATGGGCGAGGAAAGGTGTTACTGCGTGCTGTATTTTAGTATACAAGGGGGAACAAAATAGACTGCGAGGGAAGAATATAATATACTTCTACAGATTCCTGCAAATGCCGCACAACTTTAGCACAATCATAAAACACATTCATTAAAACCTAGAGGATGGAATGACCTGTAACTCTGAATATAACAATACAATTATTCCCAGGGTTTACAGCTGTTTTTTGTATATAGAAAATCAGAAGAGGCCCTGTATATTAAAGAGAAATGGGACAGGGAGAGTAATAGGGTTGCATATGGTCTGGCAAATGCAGTGGAAAACCCCAAAATGTTCTTTATTTGGAGGGGTCAAGTTTGGTTAGAAGAAAGTTCACCAACTGCCTCCTGGTAGTGACAGTGTGGGCTCCATGGTAACTCGGACAGCTTGTCAGAGAAGCAGAGAGGGTGGTGCTTTGCAAAGAGTCAGCTGATGCCTGCAAAATATGGCAAATGGGAAGGAATTGAATATATTTCATCCGGACTGTTTTATTTAAATCTTTTAATTGACCTTTTAATTGATTTAAAAAAAAAAGAAAAGGACATTTTTGCTTCGTTGTGATGAATAATTGTCATAACAGGCACGAGGCCAAGTATTTGTAAGTTGGTTCAATAGAGCAGATGACAAGAGGCCCAGCATGTAACAGAGATACTCAATTCTAATTTGATTTATTATGTATTATGATATGTAAATCAAGAGAGATTAATATATGGATACACCTATATTCCGCTAATGTCTCACAGTCAAATCAGAGAAATAGATCACTTTTTCCTTCTCAGTAACTATACATTTAATTTGTAATAAAACAGATGCAATGTGACTTTTGTGTGTCAAACATGGCACGCCGCATGGCATCAGCTGCTGGGGCTTCTGCTTGACATTTGGTTAAGTCTGTTGGACTCAGTAGACACTGCAATAGGCCTCAGTGTGGATCACAATACAGAGCGCTTGATGAGTGATGACAGTCTTCATCCACACCTGAGAACACACACACACATTCATTTCATCACAATGGCTGCAAAACAAAAGGTAATGTCTTACACGTCGCCGTGTGTAAGGGCGCTTTCACGACCCATAATCCATCGGGATAGTCCGATCACAGTGAAATTGATAGTTTTGGTTCGACTGCCATCCCTGTGAAAACATTCACTCTACCCCCTCCACCAGTCTTGTTCCTAAAATAATACATTTTAAAAAACAAATTCTGCAAAGAAGGCAACGACTACTATAACATCAGAGGCAAACCAATCAAACTACGGTAAATAACAGTGCATGCTACGGCCAATGGCCGATAAAAACAGTCAAATCTATGTCCTTTATAATAATGTCTAATTATCTTATCCAATCTGTCATGCTTTCTGTGTTCTATTTTTACGTGAGCGTCTCCTCTAACAGGGCTTTTAGCCACTCAGGTACATGCTCAGACAGTCACAATGAGCCTCTTCAACCCTTCAGGGTGCTGACCTTATAAAAGGACGACACCCGCCCACTTTTCTCCAGCGACAGCCGGCGGTGCCGTGGATATCTCCATCAGACGGCTCTGCGGTTCCCGCCACAGTCGGCTGCTCCGGCTACTGGCCGCTGGATGTGCAACGGTGCTGAGCACACCCCTGCTGGCGCCGCTCTGCCTTCTTACTTACAAAGTTTTGTCACACTCAAAAGGATATATATCTCCGCTCGTTTTCTCCTTGCCGTCATATCTATTTTTATTGCGGCACATATTTATGGCACACTGTGTTTTATAGCTCCTGGATGTGATGCCACGATCTGTCACGGTTTTTGGGTCGAGAAAGCTGTTAGACTGACAGCGGATGTTCTTGCACATACGTGGCGAACGCGAATACAAATTGTGTACAATACTTTTATAGTTATGGTGTATTCATATATGAAGCAGAACCCATTTTATGCGATATCTTTATCTTTCCTAACACAATATTCATATCGATAAAAAGAGATCTACTTGTCAATATTGAGCTATTTTCTTCATTTTCACGTCAGTTTGTTTGCTTTACTTGCTTAGGGCCGTCTTATCATGACTATCTGTAAATTAAAATGCAGTCTTTTATTGCATTTTAGTCACGTGGGAACTGAAGTTTGGGCCTTTATAGACAAGAAGGGAAAAAAATATTTGTTCCAAATAACAGAATTGTTTCTTTGCTTGATTCACAGTTTCAGAGTCTCTGGTGAGCAACATCCCACTGATGTCCTTAGAACTGCCCTCTCATTTTCTCTGAGGACTTGTTCCTGACGAGGACCACATTTTGTGATTGAATTCGACTAATTTCAGTTGAATCGCCACGATCAGTGGATTGGTTTGTGAAGGGAAGGTTAATATGTGTGGTGTTGAACTTGTTCAAACCAGCAAGACAGCGGCGTCGATTGAGGCAACCAAACTGGAGACAGATATCCTGTTAACGGGCGCACCATCCACATGCATACAGTGTGGCTCTTTTCTGCAGAATAATAAGCATCACCCATACAACTGTTCCTCTTTCCACAAGTCTGCACGCCCTGCATGTATATTCTCTACGCCACGGCTCTCTATAACCTTTTGTCCACTGATTGGCAAACTAAATATTTTGTATATATCAAATATCTTTGAATTTGATTTGATATAAATTTAAACTGTTTTGCAAATTGACTTTGTACATATTCTTTGTACAGTTAGCGAGCCACACATATGTATTATGTGGAAATCTAGCTCGTAGATGCTGCAACAGCATCAGTCATATCTGAACCGGGGAGCAATTCATCCTTGAAAGGAGAGCAATGAACGACACTCAAGTCCTTTCTCGATGGAAGAGATGTTTTCACTCGTCTCACGACTCCAGATTTGGATTGAGAGATTGTTAAGTGCCTGCCCTTTTTCCAAACAATTTCCAGTGGCGACGCCTCAGATGGTTCTGTGTGACAAACCATCTGGCAGGTCAGGTTGCCACCTATTTTGCGAGGATGCAAAAATATCCTCATCTCCGCCCCTTTCCTGGTTTGACGGATGCTCCTTTGCTTTGAATACGACAAGCGTTGTGGTCATAGTTAAAGCAACTTTCCCCATACGTTACACATCACACACTGTTCAGACAGACGCAAGGGCAAACAATTAGCCTGCAGTATTACTTGATTTACAGACTGTCAATTAGGCGTCTCTATGGCAGAAGCTTTTCCTCCCCCAGTGGGACCTCGTACACACAGCGGGTTTCTGCACTCGACATGATCTCAGATCTTTTTTGTGATATTACGTGGCACAATGGGTGACATCCTTAGTAATCAGCACCTGCTGCCCGTGACAACAAAGGTATACCGGCAGATGACATCTCTTGTGGTCACACACTGTGTCATGATGTGTGGATTTGATAGGAGAGAGAATAAAGGTGTGAGTCTAGACACGAGGAGGAGGAGATCTCAGTAGGAGACGGAGGAGACGTGGCTTTCATGCAGAGCTGGAGGGTTTGTGTAAAGGGCTAATGACGAACAAAGTCATCCACTACTCTCATGTGGGATAGGAAGTCATGGGCGTTAGCTAGCACCCTTCCAGATGCACCAAAGCGTGAATGTCTCCTGTTGGCAAACTGTTACAGCACCTCCCACTGATTGCACAGATTTGGATTTCTGTGTGTGTTTGTGTGTGTGTGTGTGTTATCTAGGAAGCTAAATTATGTTGCCCACTTAGAAGGGTTTGTCTTGCCATTTCGACAATAAAAGTCCACATAGACCAAGTGTATTCATTCTAAAAAGATAATGCTCTACGCTTTGATTTCGGCACTGCGCTCCACCCAGCATTGTTTCCCATACTCCTTATCAATTTCCTCTCTCGTGCGCGGGGGTTCGATTAAATCCTTCATTATCATTTTCTGCTTACCTAATCAACATCAGCCTGAAGAAAAACAATGCCTCCCACAAGGTAACAGTGTTTGTATTCGATACGTAGAAATCAATCAATCCTGCATTACTGCAGCGTCCATTTAAGGTGGAGGAGCTGCAGTATCTGATAGCTTCGGAAGGCTTTGACCCTTTGTTATTGTATATCCCCGGGTGGGAATGAAGCAGTTTGCTCTGTTTGAGATCTAAAGAGACACACACACACACACACACACACACACACACACACACACACACACACACACACACACACACACACACACACACACACACACACACACACACACACACACACACACACACACACACACACACACACACACACACACACACACACACACACACACACACACACACACACACACACACACACACACACACACACACACACACACACACACACACACACACACACACACACACACACACACACACACACACACACACACACACACACACACACACACACACACACACACACACACACACACACACACACACACACACACACACACACACACACACACACACACACACACACACACACACACACACACACACACACACACACACACACACACACACACACACACACACACACACACACACACACACACACACACACACACACACACACACACACACACACACACACACACACACAGTCCTTTTTCGTTTACGAGAGCTTCTAGTTGAGAAGAGGACTGTAGCAGTGGAGGGAAGCACCCACACGGACAACACATCTCTCACGGGTTCCAACATGCCTTTATTTCTGCCACACAACACTGTCGCACTCTCAGCATGACACCACCCCGACTGCTCTCCCTGCCGGGCTTAAAATAGCCCTGCTCGAGCGCGCTCATTGGTCTCAGCCGCAGCTCTAACGAACTGCAGCTGATCCCAATGAGCGCGCTCCTCTCTCTTCTGTCGCAGGTGCGCTAAACCGCGCCCCTGCCTCCACACACCCCCACCGCCCGACCTAGGCCGGGGAGCCGCCGGCCTAGCCAACTCCCCCCCCCCCCTCGGAGCGGGAGAGGAAGTCAGCCCCGGCCATCCGCGTCCCCGACCCATGGACCACCGTGAGGTCGCCGAAGTCTTGGCCCGATGTCAACGGGTGGCCCGGGCGCTGACATCCCTCCCGGTGGGTCGGTGGAGCGGGACGCGGTCCGGGCGGCGTGCGACCCGGCGCCCGGGAGGTCTCGTCTCCTTCCCCGGGCCAAAACAGCCCTCGCCCGCCGCCCGCCGCAACACCTGCAACACAAGAGAGAGAGGGTTAGGGAAAGAATAGACCGGCGAGCCCCGAATTACAGTCCTGCTCCCCGGTCCACTCCCCGGCCAGCTGAGCCTCCGCTCGGCTCCGAGCCACCCGCTCCTCCTCCAGCCTCCGGCCCAGCTGCCTTATGGTCCGCCGGTTCCGCCGCCGGTCCTCCCTGGCGTAGCGGAGCCGGCTCTGCCACCTCTCTAGCTCCCGGCGCAGGTCTAGGGTCCGGCCGCTCCAAGCGACCCGCCATCCTCGTCGCTCCTCCTCCCGTCGAAGGAGTCCGGCCGGTCTGCCCCGCCGGTCCGGCCATCTCGGCCGTGGCTCCTGCGGTCGCGGCTGACTCCGTCTCCTCTTCCACCACCAGGACGGAGCCGGATAGTCGCCGGCCCGCGCCGCCAGGTCCACCTCCATGACGGGGCAGTCGAGCTGGACGTGCCCCGGCTGGCCGCACGTCCAGCATGCCCGTACCGGGGTCCGCCGCGGCGACTCCGGCCAGGGGTCGCGGCGCTCCCAGGCGCTTGTCGGCGGCCACATCGGGCCCCAGTTCTCGGGCCCTGGTGTCGGTCGCCGCCTCCGCCGTCGCCGCCCTGGTGCTCTCCACGGCCCCGCCTTGTTGGTCGGCGGGTCCGGGTCTTTGGTGTCCGCCTGGGCCGGCGCCTTCCGGCGCGCCGGTGGCGGCTCTGACGGCTCCGGTTGCGCCTCCGCCTCGGCCCAGGGGGTCTTCTCGGTACTCACCGCCGCTTCCCTCCGGGTCCGTGGGGCCGGCCACTCGGCCGCGTCGTCGGTCTGGGTGGCTCCCTCGGCCCGGGTCTGTTCATCGGCGCCCACCGCCGCGTCCCTCCGCGTCGGTTGGGCCTGCCGCTCGGCTGCGTCGTCGGTCTGAGTCGCCGCCTCACGCCGCGCTCCCGGGCCAGTCTGGGCGCCCTTCTCCTTCCGGAGCACCCGGTCTGTCTGCGCCCCCGTTGCCTTCCGCGGTGCCGGCCGGTGTCGGATCACCGGCTCCCAGGGCGGCTCCTCCGCCCCTCCCCCGGCGCCGTAGTCCTCCGCCGTCGCAGCCGCCCCGCTTCCGCGGTTTTTCCGGGCTCTCGCCCGCCGCCCCTCCGGGACCTGCTCCGGCCCAAGCGCCCCCACGGCGCCCACCATTCGGTCTCGTTCGGCTGCCGTGTGCTCCGCCGCCCGCCGCTCGAAGTACTCTCGCCACTCGTCACGCGTGCGGTACGGCGCCGGCTTCCCCATCACCGCCTCCGGGGTCCTGTCAGGCCCCACGTTGGGCTCCACTGTAGCAGTGGAGGGAAGCACCCACACGGACAACACATCTCTCACGGGTTCCACCATGCCTTTATTTCTGCCACACAACACTGTCGCACTCTCAGCATGACACCACCCCCGACTGCTCTCCCTGCCGGGCTTAAAATAGCCCTGCTCGAGCGCGCTCATTGGTCTCAGCCGCAGCTCTAACGAACTGCAGCTGATCCCAATGAGCGCGCTCCTCTCTCTTCTGTCGCAGGTGCGCTAAACCGCGCCCCTGCCTCCACAAGGACATTTCTTACTCTTCTGCATTCGTTAGAAGTTGCCAACAGAGGTTGGTTTTTTTATTTTCATCTGCTTATACTTTAAATTTAAATTGTTCTAATTGTGTGAAATGTTCAAATCTTTTTGTTTTAAGTTTCTAAAAGGCTGCATACAGCTGATGGAATAAACCGCTGACAGCTTTGTAATGTAATAGAGGAGCTTACATATGTGAAACCAGACCAAGTATTTTTTTTCTGTTATTTATTCATTTTCAATGTGTTATATGAGGTATACTTTCTTTAGTAAGGATCCATGAACTATGCCAGTGTTTGCCAAAGGACAATTAGTTTATACATGAGACTAAATGAAGGCATTAAGGCTGGGTTAACAGGATATCTCATTCTTTTCATTTACTCTCATTAGTCATACAAACAGTATGTACGCCAGCCTCTCATAGTTAGAAGTAAACAATTATCAGAACAATACATCCAGGCTCCTGTGTGGCTCAAACGTCTACTGTAGATATTAATGTTGCATAAAAGACTGTAAGAAATTCTGCAGTTTTTTTTACCGCACAATAAAATCTCCTGAGGGTCCTGCCCAGTTTTTGATTGACTGCAATACCCCACATTTATTTATTCTGTAAACTGCATTGTGCATTCCCTCTATGCTGATTCAATAGGCCGAGCAGTGTTTACTAGAGGCCCGTGTGCATGACAGTGCTTTGCTTTTTGGCTGACTGAGTTCTCTGCCATTCATTATACATACAGTGTGTAAATTGCGAACTAAGTAAACAGAACTAAGCGCCACATCTCGTGTTAGCTTTTTGCAAAGGCAAGGGGATCATTTTGGCCGCTCATGCTCGGGTTGGCGATTTGATCATCAGGCATCTTGGTCCGGGACATTTGAGAAGTTAATGGTAGACTGTTTGAAAGCCCAAGGCAAATACAGTATTCTCTGAGTGATGTGGACTATTTGTTCTTATTAAATAGAGAGAGGGATCTCTTAAAGTACCATACGGACTGCAATCCTCTTGTTTTAACAAAAACACCTCTGACACACACACACACACACACACACACACACACACACATGCATTTGACAGTGAGCCATTGCCCAGTAGCATACAGTAAGAACAAGGCATAATACAAAGGGCAGCAGGTGAAACATGCTTCAAACAATACACATGATTGTTATGTAGTAAAACGATAAATGTGACAAGGCAATGGATAAGGTTGAGCAACTTGGTTAAGCAGGGCTTGACAGTAACAGTTGCCTGGTTGCTATTGCCAACCATTTTTAAAAATTGGCAACTAAATCTTGGCAACCACCTATTATCATGAAGAAAAAAAAATAGGAACAGCAAACAGCCTAAAATTAATAGATTATTGCATTTTTTATATTTGTTGCATCAGGTATTGTTATTGAAATAATAAATAAATATTGTTGTTAAACCAGATGTACCTGAACAAAAGAAAACCTTTGTAATAAAGTTTCCCAACACATTTGAGATGGATGTGAAATGTATACTGCTGTAGTAAAACACATTACAAATAATTTAGTTTGGCTAATGTAATATAATTTAGTTTATCTTTTTATAAAATGGGCCTTCTAATTGGTTAATAGCCGTGCTATAGTACCCACATACTAGTAAGAATAAATTATGAATGTCATGGTTGCTTAGCCACAGAGTCACCGAGGGGCTCACTTCTGACAACACAGACAGGTTGCCGACACAAAGTGACGCAGTCAGCGGCTAAAACACGCTACACAATGGAAACACTCGAGGCTCAGCTCTACTGAGGAGTGGATCAATCATGCCGATCTGCTTGAAGATGTGCTCGAGCTAACCGCTGCCTTGCAGACACTATCTCGTGGGGGTTTCCACATGAGATACAGCATGGCAGTAAGTGTGAGAGCTCTCTGAGGTATCGTCAACCAAAACGTGGAGCAACGAGAAGCAATGCAACTCCACCTGACAAACTAAGGCAAGCCAGTTATCAATAGTGGGTAGTTTCTCACTGGTTGCACAATTTAAATAAAAAGCCAAATATGAAATCAACGTATAGCATGTGATGAGCAACTCTCAGCCCAACCCGGAGAGACTGATTCCTTTGTGGAGATTATTTATGTTTTCTTTTGTTCTGTTGTTGGGCCGGACAATACCCCTTAGCTGTGACGTATTCACAAAGTACCACTGTCGAGAGCTGTAGAGAGCTATTACTGAAATGTCACATTTTCATTATTAAACTGACGTTTCTTCTTTTTTTTTATTACTCAAAACAATCGGAAACCATTTTTTGTTTTGTTTTGACAACAAAAAGCTGACGGCAACCACCTCTAACAGTCAGTGTTGAGCCTCAAACCGTGACCTTCCTCATGGTTTGAGTTAGAAACACTACTTTGTTAAGGTTCTGGTAATAGCATAGCAGACTTTGTTGTTCTGTATTGCCTTGCTTTCTCTTTTACCTCCGATCATAGATACCACCAACGTATTTTAGTTTTTCATATCCCGGTACCAATATCCATTTTGGCATATTAATGGAGGAAAGCACACGTTGGCACTCTCTAGCTTAGCATGGCTTCTATTTGTTCAATTTGAGGTCTGGTTGCAGTATATTGTGAAGCGTCTCATCATCTCCTGAGAGACCAAAACAACAAACGGTGCAGAGCATTTTCAGCGCTTGTTTGGTTCATAAAGATTTTACAGTAATAACCCGTTCGTCGTGGTTAATCAAATACTCAGTGCCGCGCTACCACCGCAGAGTGTGGAGATCGAACACGCACCATTCAACAGCAGCGCTGCTAATTCAAGTGAATAATTCCGCCACGTCTGGCCATGAGAATTATCTTCCGAGCGCGAGCAATCATTCTTTATACGAGATGTGTCTCGGTTGTTTGACCATTATCGTGATGCACATATAGGAGATACAGCTGTCAAGAGGCCAAATGGGGAAGCTAAGTTCAGTACTAGGTCAACCCCCAAACAATTCACGGCAAAGTGACAGTGCTGTCGTCAATTGCTGCATTTCAGGTGCACATTAGGGAGAATCATTAGGGACTCATGGTGAATGTCATATTAGGAACCCCTGTGTTCAAAAACATTGCAGCACCGAAGTTGTTGTTATTGTTCTCGCACATCCACAGTGTCACCTTGGGTGTCTGTTCTTTGAAGACAATAAAACACATTCAACTGAACGGCCAGTTAAATCACGCATTAGTTAAAATTCATGAAATAAGACACTAAGTAATTTTCCCGTCTCTGGTGAATGATTTTTGCCTGAAACGCCGCTCCTCCCTTATGAATCACAGACTGTGGAGCCCAGAAACTAAAGCATGCACATATTGTGCAGCGCTAATGAATGCCCAGCTGCCCCATGTGTTTGCAGTTTGAATGATAGGAAACGGGCCCAGCTCTCTTTTCAATGGAGCTGTACTTCGGTTTTGATTGTTGAATCGACAAGCGTAAACTGAAACTGTCCATGATGGTCATTGTTGAACTATTTGAACAGCAGCTATGAGAGCGTTGAGCTAATGAACGGCCTCACAAAGGATGCTTTTATTCTTTTATGCATAGCAGCCTCTAATAAAAGCAGTATACAAATTATATTTAATCAAGCGAACAACAACACGTGCTTGTTATGCTCTTCAACTACAGCATGTTGCCTCTCCGTGTCGATGGATCCGTTCATTTGAGCCCCCGGTCCTGTGAACGCTCCGACTTTTGTTCACACATTTCTGCTTTACGCTCAACATGTGTTGCCGCGATCACAATGAAACAAGGGCTTTTGAAGATAACCAGAAAGCAATCAACATTTGGCAGCACTTGTCAACCAGCGAATGATTTATGTCCGATCGCAAGCTCCGGTTTGCCTCTCCTCCTGCCAGTCAGCGCCTGGCGTGTTGTTGTGAAGCAGAGGTGCTGCTCAGGGTTTGATTGGAGTGGCGTGGAGCTGCGGCACATGAAAAAAGAGCCAGTGTCACCTTGTCACTCTCGGGCACGCTGCCAAACTGCCGGCGGGGTGTTGGAGCGGGCATGTTGCCGAGGAGGGGTGTGTGTTGAGCGCTGTGGTGATGAATCATTGTGATTGTGCTGCACCTACTTCCCCCCCCCACCCCCGTCTGTCCCACACCCCACCTCACCCCATCACTAACACTGTAATTATCTGCCTGTGGAGGGTGGGACATCTGCAATAACACAAGAGTTTGATCATTTGTGTGTGTGTGTGTGTGTGTGTGTGTGCTTAAGATGAGGGTGGGTGACTCACTGAGGAAAGGAGAACAGCGCTGGAGAGGGTAATTTAGGGTTGAATTGGTAATCCTGTTGTTCTGTGTCAGCTAGCGGCTCCATCCTTTTTATTATTGAGTCGTTTTCAGAAACAAGTCGGCGGTTCTCCCTCCTTGCTCGTCATAAAGTTGGCAGCAGGTGGAGCACTCTTGCATTTTATCTGCAGCGTGCGGTCGGAGGACTTGTGTGGTTGATCTCAAACTCTCCCCGACCCAGAGCTCTGCCCCTTTCGAGGCCCACGCCCACTCCACGCCCGCACTTCCTCGGGATCCGGCAGCTGATCAGGCCGGGGTTGGTGTGGGCAAATCTGATCAGAGCCGGAGGGGCGAGTGGGAAGTCACCCACAGTTCAAGGTCCACGCCGAAATAGACGCTCCCATGGCAGCGGGGCTGTCACAATAGCCGAAGCTCTGTGGCGAAGAGGAGAGCTGGCTGGAGGTGACCCTGAGGGACTCGGGGTGTTTGTTGGCTAAACACGTGCTCCGTAGCAGCGATGGCTGCCGGCCATCGGGAGTGACAGTGATGGTTTCTGATGGTCGATCATCCAGCAGCTCTGGACTTAAAATGCAGCGCTGCATATTCTGTGGTGTTAAACAGATTTATGAAGTAGCTGATTGACCAGAGACCATTTCCAGACATGTTTTTGTATATTTTCTGCCGCATGTTGAATGATGCATGTGACATCACATTAAAGACTAAAGACTAGCTAAGCATGCACAAGAAGGATGTCACTGGGATTATAACATTTGTTCTCTTACAACAATTCAAAATACAACTATCTATATTTACTTGATACCTATAACTAATAATTTACATTTTATTTTGAAAATAATAAACATTTACTTGGTCAAGCTCCCAAATTTAAAAATTGTTTTATCATCGTAGACTAAATATTTGGGGGTTTTGGACTTTGGTTTAAACAAATAAGCAAGAGACTGAATAGTTATTCTAATTATAATAACTATTATACAATGATTATTATTATTAATAATAATAAAAATAACCTGAATGAAGACAATATTTGCCATCCGATTCCAGCAAGACGCCTGGATAACATTCTGTTTGACTTTTTATATGAAATACTGTTTCACCTCTGAGGCTCAAACTCTCTGCTGTCTTCTGTAATCAACCACAAACTCTCCATGTCCCGTAACTCTGTCTTTAGGTTCGAGAAATAAAACGTGGGACTGAAACTTTCACCGCTCTTTTCTTCTGGTGGTCGAGCCTCAGCAAGGTCACTGAACTGCAGCGCTAATTATCACCTAAGGGTGCTGGCTTGCACGTAGGACCCGGGGCGAGAGGGTAGCGCGTATGCCGGGCGCACATATGTGTTTGCTTACATTACATTTATTCAAGGGGAATGCACGTTCGTCAGCATGTGTGATCCTGGTGGATCGTCATGGTGCTGAGGTCTAGTTAAGGCAGCTGTGCTATCTGTCTTGCACCCAACCCCCCCCTCCAATCCCCCACCCGCCACCCCCCATTCCTGTGAAATGAGACAATACGAGAGACCAGCCGACATCTCATTTGAAGACTAATTAGGTTATTTGGAGGGCGGGCGAGGGCGTGCATTGCATTAATGGTTTAATATGTGCTCTTTGAGATGATGAATATTGAGTCACATTTATTCTGCACGGGTGAGTGAAAATACATAGTGTTAATGTGTGTGTAGGGTAAATGTTCCATTCAGGTCCTGGTGGAGGCAATCTGAATATCTCAGCTTCAACAATTCTCACAATATAATTGGCGGGGTGGACTGTGTGTTACACTGAGCTTTGTGTGCTGACACACAGTTAGTTGATTTATCAAAGACTAAAAAAGAAAAGAAAAATCAAAACAACTTTGAAATCCGTTTAGACTGCAGAGGCAGAAACATCTGTGAAGACAGGAGTGTGAAGATGAGATCAAAAATAAATAAAAGTCTTTTTGTCTCTTCTCTAACCCTCTCACATGACAAGGTTAAGCGAAGGTTATACATTTAAAGCAGCTGTAATGTAATGGCTGACTCGTTGTGTTAATGTGTGGGCCGCCTCACAGCCACATGAGGGGAGATGACATGCAATACACGTTATCCCAGCTCAGCTTGCCCCTCCGCCGCTAACCTTCTCATCTCTGGAGGATCGGCACAAGAAGGAGCCCCATGTTGACATACAGAGAAAGATGGAGAGAGCATGAAACACAGAGATAGAGCTGAGGGAGAACCTCCCAAATGGGCCGAAGGGTAGCAGGAGAGGAGGCAGATCCTTCACGCGACCTCCATGTAAACCCAGTGGTGCTACCCGGAGCACAAACATTGGCATGGCATCCAGAGGGTATGGAAATTCACTCATGTCAGCCATTATCATGTATGGCAGCTCATGGATTCGATATTTCTCGTCAGCTGAGGTGGTGTACTCAACCATGAGCACCCTGTGGAGAAGCACAGCATTCTGAAATAAAGGGAGGATAAAGAAAGAGGAGAGGGAGTCGGACAGTGATAACTTCATCTTATGACCTTCTCTGTTAAGCCATCAGTCTTTCTGACTCGTGTAATTAGCACACAAAGCACAGGGATGGAAAGAGCTAGCATCAATTGGTCCCTGTGAGACTCTGGTCTCAGCCTACAAATAAGATATTGCCGCATAGACAGTATTTTACTGAAAGCAAAGAATAGATTGGTCTCCTGGCAGACACAGCAAATATTTCATCCAGGCTATGTCTGCGGCTTAGAGCCTTGTTGGTATTAGTACGCCTAAAGGTTGTTGGGAGCGTTCAGTCCTCATGGGAATACTTTCACAATATCAATTACTTCAAACACACACACACACGAGACAGAAAAACACAGGAAACAGGTTGGCGGCAGTGAGGGGAAATGACACGGCGACTGATTCTTTTTTGTTTTGTTTTTGTAATCGGCTAAATCCGAGCCAAATCTGTTCTATTAATGAGGGAAATGAGCGCGGTACTGTACAGAGGCCTCCCGCTGCCACCTTGGGGAGCAGACAGCTCCACATAAGAGAGCACACCCATCCTCCCTGATTTCCCCTCCACCCTGAGCCCCAGGGCGCGGGGCCAGACGGGTGGAGTAATTGAATAACTAACAGGAGATCAGATATTTGGCTGACTCCAGCTCATTGGATGGACAGGAATGCTTAGCCTGACAGGCTGGCGGACAGCGGACTGTATGGAAGCTCGCTGGAGAAAACCAGAGCTGGAGACTGGAGCTGACGGTGGGCTGTGCTTGTAGACTAAGCCACAGCACGGATAGTACGAGAGCAGTATAAGGCAAGAGGCCGGGAAATCTCGCAAGAGGCCGATTTAGCACCATTTCTGAGTTCTTCTTATCATGTAGCTTAATGACTTTAATGACTTGAAAAATTCTGAATGCAGTTTAAAGGCTTCGGAAATCAAAGGAAAGCTTTTTCGGGGTCAGGGAGTATTTTCTTTGGGGGATGGGGGTGGCGGGGGGGGGCGTGAGCCAAAGTCTGCACAGTGTGTGGAGTCCACACAGGCCTGTGACTGCGCCACTGCATCCCAGCTCTTTGTCTTTGTTCCTGTGAAAAGGACAGGAAGTGTGGTGGCAATGTGGAGGAACTAGTTTACTTATTCATCAGGTTTTCAAGTTCTAGCGGACGCAAGGTTTCTCAGGGATGATAAATGGCATCCGAAGGCCCAGGTGGATAGGGAAAGAGAGGAGGTAAATAATGGAACAGCCTGACAAACAAAGGAGGCTCCATGATGCATTGTCTGAATGTGAAACAAAGCCACAGGTGTGTGTGTGTGTGTGTGGGTGGGTGCGTGTGCGTGAGCAGGACTGATGGTTGCTGAAACCTTGTCTTTCCATCGCCGCCAAGCTCCTGCAGGACAGTTTAGGTGGCTTTTGAAGTGAGCCTTGCAGCAGCACCTCTGTGAAGTGAAGCCCGTGCATTTGGGCTGGGATAGAAAATAGAATAAATAAATATATAAAGGAAGGAGCGTCCCCCCCAGAGTGGAAATGTACCTCTAATGCAGCAGGAGGAGGTGGACGGGAAAGCTATTAAGGCTGGGCAAGGGCCTAGGGTCCACTCAGGTTTTACACCCGTATTCAGGGCTGCACTGTGTGTATTCCTGATACACTCTCTCTCTCTCATATACACACATACACACATACACACACACACACACATGCACGCGCGCACACGCGCACACACACACACACACACACGTGCACACACACACACACACACACACACACACACACACACACACGCACACCCTCTCAACCTCCTTTTCCAGCGCCGTTCCGTCTGAACTCTTTCTCAGCGCTGAGCTGAGCAGACTCAAGGAAACGGTTCATTTAAATGTACATAATTTGCTCTCGGAGGCTCACTCTTGGTCTCACTGTTCCCCTGTGGCGCCACGGAGAAACAGCCCAGGAGAGACAGGCAGAGAGAAAAGATTTTATCCTGAAGGAATCCAGTGGCCTGGACAGAAACACAGGCTGGTAAAAGCCAGGCAGAGTGAGAGCTTCAGGTACACTGGGCATTTATCCCCTGGAGACTTTGATGCCAATACAAGTTTTTATCTAGTCTCGCAACCAGATTCCTTATACTGGAAAAAGCCCAAACAAACCCTGTGCATTGACTACCGAGGTGTAAAGAAATACAGAAAAATCTCAGCATCTAAAATATGTCTGCAGTTTTTGTTATACATTATTAAGGCAAGCGGGATCAATACAGTAGTGCTGCATGAATCAATTGGTCGACAAAAAAAAATAACACATATTTAATATAAATAATTGATGAATGAGTTTAGTTATTTTTTTCAAGCTAAAAGAAAACATGGCTGGTTCCAGCCTCTAAAAAATGATGATTTTTCTGTTTTCCTGTACAAAAAAAAACAAACTGCACTTCCATAAATGAAGCTGGCCCCAAAAGCGAGTCCAACCCCATTATCACTGCAGAAATAAACATGTTTACAGCCTGGTACAAAATAATTTATCCGTTTTAGGGGGTGGATGTTTACACAACTCACCCGTTAACATTATATAAGCTTAAGTGTCTACTTGAGGCCGCTGTGGCTTTGCATACCAGGTCTCTAGCTGTCTCCTCTGCTGCGTCACCATCCTCCACCGACAATCCACCCATTTTTAGAGTCAGGCTGTGTCGTCACTGCCAACAGGGTACCAGCCAGAGCCGTAACCACACACATTGAGCTTTACAGGAGGGTGACGTCATGGAGACTACCTTCCAATTTCATATTGTCTATGGTACCCTTATGAACTGAACATCTTTGGACTTTTAGTTTGCCAACCGTTGCAATACACCTTTGTGAATTTACATGTCGCACACACAAATAGAGATGAAAAAAAAAATGGAAAGTCCAATAAGTAATACGGTTGAAGACGTGAAAGGAGGAAGACAGCAAGATTGGAATTGGCAGAGCGTGAGGAGAGATTTGGCCTTTGTCAAAGTCAACACTTGGCCTTTTGCGGATCAGAAGGTGATTGTGTTGATCGTGTTGCACACGCCAGAGTGAGAGACGCACAGCGCCTCACTCACTGCCAGACGTCAGAGTATCAGTCATCTGTTTGCTTGTGTGTGAGGGTTTTCATAACCTCTGGATTTCTACAGGCTCAGTCTTTACACTTACACTGACTGCATTAGCTCGATGAGTGGCGGAGCCTCAGGCGTTTGTCTGTTCTTCAAGAACAAAGCAAACAAATCCTCATAATTGATTCTATTTGGGCTGAGTCAACTCATATCAAATCATGGGTAAACAACGGGAGGGATTTGAGGGATTAAAGACGTGCCTTTTGTACATCTTGTCAGCATGACTTTCTGTCATTGTGATCGGGGATGAATCATCCAACAATACAAGCGAAACCGTGGCCAACTGAACTTGAGGAAATGGCCCACACGGCAAGTGTGTGTTTGACTCGAGTCGATCTGCACACGACACGACTTGCTGTCTCGTGATCGGGTCGCTTGAGAGCATAGTGGTTTTCACACTCCGTGACCGACCCGTGACAGGGGGGTCCCGGCAATAGCTCCTTTGCCTGGAACCCTCAGTGGGGTCTCCGAACTACCTTTACTGAGAAGTGCTTGTTGTCAGCACACTTGTTCACAGAGCAGCCTGCTCAGGCGCCGATGTGCAACACCGAGCCAACGTGGATTTCCCTCTGATCTGGCAGTTTTGTCTGGGAGCTCCAAAAAAAGTAATTCTGGGAGCAGAAATTGTTGTTGTGTCGTGTGAAATATGTATTAAGGAGACGCTACGGGTGAATAAGGAGACAAAACAAAGAACTGCATGAAGTTTCCCCCAGTTGATTCTTGAAGTCAATTATTTCTATTATTACAAGTGGGATGTATGTAAAGTTTGAATTTGATATATCTTATCAAATATGTTAATTTGCATACATTTACAGAACAGACATTAAACATAATTACATAATTAAAGCCAGGTTCAAAATACTCGCCTTGTTTTGTTGACATATGAGAGTCAAAGGTTTTTAAAGAGGGGATTTTCCTCATTTCCTCATTTGAGAAAACGACCTTTCAAATTAACCTATTGTAAATATCACTACATTTTGCAAAACACTCCCGGTGAACCTCCCCAGTTGATTGATTATTTAAAATGTCTGTAACGTTTATGTTTAAAGATGCACATGTGGAGGAATCTACAGACGCACATAGACAAAGCAGCAAAATAAACACCTGAACGTCTATTTTGGATGCTGTCATTCCACTACTCTGAAAGAAGACATTATGGAAATCAAACTAGCCCAAACTCTCAAAAATTGACCAGGACATGAAAAAAAAAACGATGTTTATGCCTGAAGTATCTCGCCTTAAGACCCGAGGAAGACAGGGGGGAAATAAATGTGTTCATAAGTGAAAGGGTTCAAGAGTTAATGTGCTGGTTCACTGCTCACAACTTTGCAAGGTACGGCTGAAATAAAACATAAAGCTGGAGCTGGAAAAAAACACCTTCCTGTGCTGTCAAACATCCACACTTCTCTCCCATGAGCAACGAAAAAGAAATAAATATATATATATATATATATATATATATATATATATATATATATATATATATATATATATGTGTGTGTGTGTATATATAGCCCACTCACTCTGTTTGGACAAGTGAGAGGGTGCGAAAACCCTTTATCATCTCTGTCGTGGTAGATAGTATTTATTCCACCTCTACCTTCAGACAGATCCTCTCTTCTCTTCTTTGCTGCAAGAAAGTGTTAATGTTCTGTCTGTGCAAACGCATCACCTCCTGAGGCAGCTTGATGATAATTGGGCGAATTAGACTTTCCACATGAATCACGGATAAATGTCGTCTAAATCACAGATCAGCAACTACTACTAAATAGATAGGAACTGGTCAGCTCTACTTCATCATCTGTCTTAGATATGAAGACAATAAAGACATGGAAATTAGATATTTATTTATAAATGCCAATTTTATAAACCCTGAATGCAGAGTAAGGTGTTTTTTTATTTCATCGGGTTTTCTGTCCATCTCATGAACGCGATACCTCTCTGGCACGCCTGCGAGGATTTTTCTTTGACGAATTTGGCACAAACATCTTTCCCTCAAGGTTGATCTGATTAGAGTTTGGTGGTAAAAGGAAGCTGTGACCTCACAAAACAGGTTTTTGGCTGCAACCCAAGAACTCATATAGTAATTATTTCACACAGTAGGATAATATGATAAAAAAAATTAAGAAGTGAGGACATTTTGGACGATGTAAACTGCCACGTGACTACATGTTAATACAGGCATACAGCTGATAGGAGCGAATGCTGTTTAAAAGAAGAAGAAAAATAACTAAGTAATAACATAACTTTGTCTATTAAAACCCTTACATTTTGAGGTTATTTACATTCATGTTTTGCTCATGTTTAAGATTCCATGCCCAGTATCATCACGAAGATGACAGTGCAAAAGCAATGACCCTTTTATACCGACACAGATAGGTTTGTGTCCAGGGACCTACAGTACACTACTGTGAAACACACTCGGCCAGTTAATGAAGATTCATTACCTCAGTTTTCAGCTTTAGCTTCACACATCTGAGAAACATTTGCATTCAAAATAGTTAAGGGCGATTACTTAGGCAACCAGATGGTGTAGATGTGTATATATGTCTCACAGTTATAAGTAAATGTGCAATAAGCAATTTGCACTCTCTCATGGTAAAGCCTATTAAATATAAATTAAGATGATGAATATTTTCTCATCTTATTAAGTTAGTAACTTTAGTGCAAAATGAGCATAACAGATTCAAGTGAGATAGAGAAATGACACATAATAATCAGATTAAGGCCAGATTAAGTTTGATTTAACTACTGAGGTATTCCCATAAACATAATTATTATCAATTCGTATATTCTGAGACATTTTAGTTTTTATGTGATAAGTTAGTAATATGATTCTATTGAAAGATGATAAATTACCATTTAGAATTATTGCCCACTGTGAGGATCCTGAAGGCACCACCGCCAGGGTGTGTGTTGTGCAGGCAGAGGAGGGGCAGTGTGAGGAGAGCGCTCCGCAGCTGCAGCGCATGACGGCGACACAGCTGAGACTGATCCGGGCTCGTCAAGGGGGAGTTAAAGCCAGCGTCCTTCCGGAACCCCGTTGTCGGGTTATTATGGGAAATACCCCTGTCGAGCTACGAGCCACGCCACGAGATGAGCTACGAGCCACGCCGCGAGACAAGCTACGAGCCACGCCGCGAGACAAGCTACGAGCCACGCCGCGAGACAAGCTACGAGCCACGCCGCCAGACAAGCTACGCTACGCCACGAGCTACGCCTGGAGCTACGCTACGCCACGGGCTCCGTCACGAGTCACACCACGAGTCACGAGTCACGCCAAGAGTCACGAGTCAGCACGGAGCACCGCCAGGATGAGCGGCTGAGTATCTTTTGTGTTTAGTTTTGGACATTCTAAGTTTTCCCCGGTTGTCTGGCGTGCGAGTTAAAATAAACCTTTTTGTGTTTTCACCCACTTCTGTTTGCCCGCGTCTGCTTTTGGGTCCTGAGCCACACGGAACCTTGACAGAATAACCCGACCAGAAAGCAAGGACCCAGCACGCGCGGGCGCTAGTTGGCAGGTGTGGGTCCGCGCCGGCAAACTTGTTTTTTCTTTTTTTCTTTTTTTTCCCCCCCCCCGTTGGAGATGGAGAGCCCACAGCCGCTCAGGTGGGAGTGGTATGACTCAGATGACGACTTCCTGAGTGACTTTGGCCAGGCGGAGGATCCCTGGTACGACCAGTGGAGGGATCCCCGGCTGGCCCTGGATGGGCCCCGGGACTACGTGCGGGATCCCGGATACAAGGTTCCTGAGGTGGTGGTGCAGCCCCCCCAGTTCTACTTCCGGAATGGCCGGTGGTACGTGCGGGAGCCGGGATACCAGGATCCCAATGTGGGGAAGGATCCCGAACCGGATCCCTGGGCCGGCGCCCGGCTGGCGTTTGGTGGGCCCCGGTGCCTCCAACGGGCTAGGGGTTCTGACCCGAAGGCCGGAGCCTCGGGCCGTCGACGTCGGCGGAGGGGGCCCTCAGCGCAGGCTGCTGCTGTGGGGAAGCCGGTCACGCCCGCTCCCTGTGTCCCGTTGGCGCCGTCACCGACCCCGGCTCCACGGGTCTTGTCGGCGCCGTCGCCGACTCCAGCTCCCCGTGTCTTGTCGGCGCCCCGGCCGACTCCAGCTCCCCGTGTCTTGTCGGCGCCCCGGCCGACTCCAGCTCCCCGTGTCTTGTCGGCGCCCCGGCCGACTCCAGCTCCCCGTGTCTTGTCGGCGCCCCGGCCGACTCCAGCTCCCCGTGTCTTGTCGGCGCCCCGGCCGACTCCAGCTCCCCGTGTCTTGTCGGCGCCCCGGCCGACTCCAGCTCCCAGAGTTTCTGCCACCGTGCCTCTGCCAGCCCCGAGCCCAGTTTCTGCCACCGTGCCGCTTCCAGCCCCGAGCCCAGTTTCTGCCACCGTGCCTTTGCTAGCCCCGAGCCCAGTTTCTGCCGCCGTGCCGCTGCCAGCCCCGAGCCCAGTTTCTGCCGCCGTGCCGCTTTCAGCCCCGGTCCCAGTTTCTGCCGCCGTGCCGCTCCCAGCCCCGGTCCCAGTTTCTGCCGCCGTGCCGCTCCCAGCCCCGGTCCCAGTTTCTGCCGCCGTGCCGCTCCCAGCCCCGGTCCCAGTTTCTGCCGCCGTGTCGCTCCCAGCCCCGGTCCCAGTTTCTGCCGCCGTGTCGCTCCCAGCCCCGGTCCCAGTTTCTGCCCCTGTGCCGCTGCCAGCCCCGGTCCCAGTTTCTGCCCCTGTGCCGCTGCCAGCCCCGGTCCCAGTTTCTGCCCCTGTGCCGCTGCCAGCCCCGGTCCCGTGTCCCGCCTCTGTGCTAGCCTCGACCCCTGTTTTCCCGACCGCACCGCGGATAGTCCCGGCCCGGTCGGTGGCTCTGTCGACCCTAGCTCCACGAGTCCCGTCGGCGGTCCGGCCGACGCCGGTTTCACGAGTCCCGTCGGCGGTCCGGCCGACGCCTGTTTCACGAGTCCCGTCGGCGGTCCGGCCGACGCCTGTTTCACGAGTCCCGTCGGCGGTCCGGCCGACGCCTGTTTCACGAGTCCCGTCGGCGGTCCGGCCGACGCCTGTTTCACGAGTCCCGTCGGCGGTCCGGCCGACGCCTGTTTCACGAGTCCCGTCGGCGGTCCGGCCGACGCCTGTTTCACGAGTCCCGTCGGCGGTCCGGCCGACGCCTGTTTCACGAGTCCCGTCGGCGGTCCGGCCGACGCCTGTTTCACGAGTCCCGTCGGCGGTCCGGCCGACGCCCGTTTCACGACTCCCGTCGGCGGTCCGGCCGACGCCCGTTTCACGAGTCCCGTCGGCGGTCCGGCCGACGCCCGTTTCACGAGTCCCGTCGGCGGTCCGGCCGACGCCCGTTCCTCGAGTCCCGTCGGCGGTCCGGCCGACACCCTTTCCTCGAGTCCCGGCGGCGGTCCGGCCGACACCTGTCTCGTCGGTGGTCCGGCCGCCACCTGTTCCCCGAGCCCTGCCGGCAGTCCGGCCCGGCTCGTCTCCTGCGATTCTTGTCGGCGGTCTGGCCGACAAATGTCCCCCGAGTCCCGTCGGCGGTCCAGCCGACACTTGTCCCTCGAGTCCGGTCGGCGGTCCGGCCAACACTTGTCCCTCGAGTCCCGTCGGCGGTCCGGCTGACATAGGTCCCTTGGGTCCGGTTGAGTCCCGTCCCGAGTCCCGTCCCGAGTTCCGTCCCGTTAGGTCCCGTCCCGAGTTCCGTCCCGTTAGGTCCCGTCCCGAGTTCCGTCCCGTTAGGTCCCGTCCCGAGTTCCGTCCCGTTAGGTCCCGTCCCGAGTTCCGTCCGGTTAGGTCCCGTCCCGAGTTCCGTCCGGTTAGGTCCCGTCCCGAGTTCCGTCCGGTTAGGTCCCGTCCCGAGTTCCGTCCGGTTAGGTCCCGTCCCGAGTTCCGTCCGGTTAAGTCCCGTCCCAAGTTCCGTTCGGTTAAGTCCTGTCCGGTCCAGTCCCGTCCCGAGCCTCGTCCCCCTGAGTCCCCGCCGGGTGGCCGTCCTCCGGCCCGTCCCCCTGAGTCCCCGCCTGAGGCACGTCCTCCGGCCCGTCCTCCGGAGTCTCCGCCGAGTGGCCGTCCTCCTGAGTCTCCGCCAGGTGGCCGTCCTCCGCCCCGTCCGCCGGGGTCTCCGCCAGGTGGCTGTCCGCCGCCCCGTCCGCCGGGGTCTCCGCCGAGTGGCCGTCCTCCGGCCCGTCCTCCGGAGTCTCCGCCGAGTGGTCGTCCTCCTGAGTCTCCGTCGGGTGGCCGTTTCCCCGAGCCTGCAGGTCCTGTCGTTTTCTCCTGTGTTTCAGGTTCCTCTCCGCCGGCTAGTTGGCGCCAGGGGCTTTGGCCCTCCAACCGGGCCCCCGCCACCCACCCTTGTCAGGCAGTTCCGTGGACGCCAGGAGGCGTCCGTAGAGGGGGGGGTGCTGTGAGGATCCTGAAGGCACCACCGCCAGGGTGTGTGTTGTGCAGGCAGAGGAGGGGCAGTGTGAGGAGAGCGCTCCGCAGCTGCAGCGCATGACGGCGACACAGCTGAGACTGATCCGGGCTCGTCAAGGGGGAGTTAAAGCCAGCGTCCTTCCGGAACCCCGTTGTCGGGTTATTATGGGAAATACCCCTGTCGAGCTACGAGCCACGCCACGAGATGAGCTACGAGCCACGCCGCGAGACGAGCTACGAGCCACGCCGCGAGACAAGCTACGAGCCACGCCGCGAGACAAGCTACGAGCCACGCCGCCAGACAAGCTACGCTACGCCACGAGCTACGCCTGGAGCTACGCTACGCCACGGGCTCCGTCACGAGTCACACCACGAGTCACGAGTCACGCCAAGAGTCACGAGTCAGCACGGAGCACCGCCAGGATGAGCGGCTGAGTATCTTTTGTGTTTAGTTTTGGACATTCTAAGTTTTCCCCGGTTGTCTGGCGTGCGAGTTAAAATAAACCTTTTTGTGTTTTCACCCACTTCTGTTTGCCCGCGTCTGCTTTTGGGTCCTGAGCCACACGGAACCTTGACACCCACCTTTATAATAAATAACTGTTTAACATTTGACTATTGTCTCATAGATTTTTCATTGCTGTTTGAAGATCATGACACTGACGGGAGTTTCCTAGAACTGACTCTCGCCTCTCATTAATGAGGAGAAATGTCATACAATCTCTATTGTATATATATATATATATGTCAATGGCATTTGACAGATTCTGGGCTGTGCTGAACTTTCGGCTGGAGGAGAAGAAGCCTGATGGAGATTGTGTCACAAACAGCTGTTATCCGGGGCTGGCTATCGGTACTTGATATCTTTAAGTACCTACCGAAATAATCTAGTACCCAGTAGTAGCATAACTTCTCCAGTCAAACCATACCTGTAATTGATTTGTACCCAGATCGAGAAAAAAAACTATTCATTATCCTTCAATGCAAAGAGGTCCGGTCTTTTAAAACGTGCCTTTATGCTTTCAAATTATGGAAGTGATATCACTTTTGTAACTGCTAGCAAGTACCAAATATAGTAATTTATTACATGTCCATAATAATTAGTCCTGCAGAAACACAGTCAGCAGCTGCGTCACACAGCCAGAAAGCACCAGAAAACACTAGCTGGCAATTGTGACTTCAAAGAGAAAAAAAAGATTAATTATAATAATTTCCATTTTTATTTACAACAGATCCTTTTTATTTAGCACTAAAAAAAAAAAAAGACGGATCTCTTTTCCTGTATTTAAAATGTTGCATGAATGCTTGGAGCCAATATGTTCATGCATTGTGTACATTTGGCTGAACAAAAAGATGAAGATGAAATTCATATTGCCGGCTTGTTTTTCATATTATTTTCTATCTATATAAAAGGAAACATGTTTGGAAGATATATGCAGGAAAAATACTTCTGCATGTAATTTATGTGAGTGGAGACCATGCGATATGGTCATAAACTCTATTTTATTTCCAGATTAATCCAATCTTTCTTGGCTCTCTATCTAAGTTTCCACCAAATGTTACTCAAATCTGTTTCGTTTTTGCGATATCCTGCTAACTAGAAACCCCATCACATTGTATTGTGATGCAATACAATGGTGAAGTTATAAATACTACCTTTGTAAAGCTACTCAGTAATACTTTAGACATCTAATAATGGAGTCCAATACAAAGTCACCACAGAGTACAGTCTATATGTACAATATAATATAATAAATCATAATAATATAAATGTTATAGTTTCAGCAATGCAACTTTGTTTGTCCTCGATTTTGAGGAACCGAGCTGCATCACAAGGTTTGACATGTTCTGTTAAAGTGTCAACATCCTTCCAACTGCTCTCTTCCTACTTTCTTCTTAGTTTGGTGGCTCTGACTCATATGTTTTGCATGATATCGGTCATGTCAGAGTCTATTTACGTCACATGTGTCATGTAGCCCTCCCCGTGCGTTGTGCATGGGAGGGTTGTGTCAGGGAGGGCATCCGAATATTTAACGTCAAATCAAATATTCAGATCGTAAAATCTGATTTCCACACCGGACCGGTCGAGTTACCAACTAGATAGAAATAGATGCTCCGCTGTGGCGAGCCCTAACAGGAACAGACGAAAATAAAAGAGGCGGGAGTGTTATTTTCATTTTCGTTTAGTTTTTTTGTCACTACGGAAAAGATTTTCCAGCATCTTTTTATAGCGCGCGCCTGTATGTATTCAAACTAGGAACTGCAGGCTCAATTAGCTGTAGCAAATAAGATGGCCTTTGGCTGGAGCACTCCAGTCCTTGCCAAAACTTTGCTGGCTGTCATGGCAACGGGTGACACTCTGACATTTTCAGTCGGGTGCGTTTATCACCTCACACCCTCGCTGCTATGTGCGCCTCTGACATTTTGGAAGGCACGTCGCTGGCGCCGGGCACAGACGCAGCTCTGCTGCTGGCACTGGTGGTGTCCATATGTGTTTTGTTAATTAACATGATCTATTGTGTGTTCGGATGCTAATGTGCACGTATGTATCGTCAATGTTGACATGTGAGTTGTCACCGCCGGAGCTGGTTTCTCACTGAAGCTGTTGCATCTCGTCGCTGCGCATCGGGGGAAGTGTTGAGTTTGAAAAAAAAAAACACAACGATCCAAACAAGTTGTACCATGTAGGTTATCCATTATGGAAAGATTATGAATAACTCAGCCGCTTCTGCATGATTCGTCTTATCTCATATTGGATGCGTGTGTGAAAAATAAATCTCTTTTCTATTAATGTGTGTATGTGTTCAAATGTGTGTGTGTACAGACCTTGTACTTAAGCCTCCAGCCCAGTAATTGAAAATTGAATAGAACAGTAAAGTTGTTGGCTCATGGCTCATGGCCTAATTTGGCAGATGGCTCACTGAATCTCTCCGTGGAACCATTCCCATAAGTGTGTGCGTGTGTGTGTGTGTGTATTTCTGCTTGTGTAACCCCTCAGAGACAAAGACTCCTCAAAGCGTCCTCTTAACGACTCAAGTTTGCATCGGGATTGGAAGTTGTGCGGTACAGGTGCTGTTGGTTTAGCTTTGTCTGTCCTCCCCGTGGTCTCCTTCACCTTGCAGCGGCTCGTTGCCTCGTCTGTTTATTTGAAAGGTTGTCGCATTCCCAACCACTCGTCGGTGTAATGCATTCAGTTAAGGAGACGTCATCTCGGAGGTACAGCTTCTATTTCATTTCTATTGATCTATTTCAATGGATTATCAGAAAAACAAGCCAGAGTATCCAAACCGCGGTATTCGGAGGCCAACGAAATGTTGGCGATGGACGGATGTTTACAACAGACGTTGTTGGCCGATACTTTCACCATTCACCTTTGTTTTCTCTCCGAAATGGGGCTTGTCTAAAACCTGTATGCTCATCTGACTCCTTGTTTTTCCTCTTGTCGACACTTTTCTAGAGAATTAGCTTGTTGAGAGAGAGAGAGCGAGAGAGAGAGAGAGAGAGAGGGCTGTGTGTAATTTAAACATGTGATATTCTGAAAGAAAAATTAAATTCTCATGCCCCCCCACCACCACCACCACCACCACCTTTAATTGGCAGGTCTCCAGAGCAGACGCTACAGACAATTCATCTCTCATAGCAGACGGCGAGGGGGGTGCGAGGTGCATGTGGCTCTGCGCGCGTGATAACGAGCCGGCGCTCGTACACAAGCACCTGTGCAAACGGCTGCATGCCTTTCACTTGAGCCTCAAATTTTGTATTTTCAGCCCGATCTATTGATTCGTTTCCACTCGCGTCGTGCGAGCGCGCAGGTCTCAGCGTGCTCTTCGCGGGCCTTTCTTTGGCAAACTTCTGCTGTTGGGGAGCAGGTTGTGTGAGCGTCTCCCAGGGCGCCTCGCGGCGAAGGCTCCACACTGACACGTGTCTGTATGTGTTAATCACAGATGTCTATTTCTCCCCCTCTCTGGCCTCCCCCAAGACCTCCCATGGCTCTCGCCCTGTCTCCCTGCCCGGAGCGAGCACGGCACAGGTGACACAAGGCGGCGTGACTAGCATGCCACACATCCATCAGACTGCGAGGAGCAGCGGGAGGGAGCAAAGCCAGCTAAATTTGGGTAGTTATTACTCAGTCCTAGCAGACTGCTCAAAGTTTTGCAAGAATCTGTCGGCTTTTGTGTTTCCTCAGAAGTTTTCCATGATTACGTATTTCCTGGATGCACTCCCTCAGAGGTTCTGTGCGTTATTCACAATATCTCAATGTGCCAGCTAAGATGACTACTTCTCTTACTTGCCAATATATATTTTATCTGCATGCTAATGTCTGAAACACACCATGTAATGTTGTATCCTGGTTGAGTGGGAGTAATGTGGAGGGTAATATCTCCTCTTTGACATCTGGCTTCTGCAATTCTGACCTTATCCACCTCGCCACAGCGCCGTGGGCCCTGCAGCTCTGTCTGATGTCCGCTCACGCACGCGCCACCGCACTCCGCGCACACGTGCACGCACACGTGCACACATACAGATTTGCTGCAATTAGAGTCACATGGTGTGAACTTACTGCCTCCCACAATTCGAACCAATGAGGTCATTTTGTAGATGAAGAAAACAAATACTTCCATTTCTGCATGTTGCCCATTTCGAATGCACTCCACCACCACCACGTATCTTCCTTTAAACCAAACAGTAAATCAAATCTGTTTCATACGGTATTCAGTGTCCTCAACTCTCTCCATCGAGCACATCGCTGTCGTTTCTTCAGATTCAGAGCCTTTTATTTCGCATTTGTATGAGAAAAGAATTGACGTGAAGCCATGCCAAAGTCAAGCCAAAGTCATGGCGTTGTTTCAGATGATGGAATAAATCTAGTTATTAAAATGACAGAACGATAAGTGACTCCAGCACCTACTACTGTATAAAATGCAAAAGAGCATTTTTACATCTTTCTGGTCCTCATTCTGCACAATCGTTTACACATTTGCCTGCTGTTTGACTACAAAGATGTTTGTTTGTCTTGGCTACATAATTGAATACCATTAATGTAGCAAGCACTGCCTCTCAGCCAAGAAATGGTTTGATCTTTGCTTAAAGTGTGTCAGTTTTTTAGCCCTATTAGTAGTTTGTTCTTCTTTTGGGGTGTGTGCAAAGCACTAGGGAGGCAGCGCTTTAAAAGGTCACTAATGCACTCAGCCTGCTGAAGGGAAAAAAAGGCATGTTGGATGTTTGTTTGTGTCTTTTCATCTCTTTACAGTGCGTTCTCTGGAGATGCGGCACTACCACATGTGAGGATACCGTGGCGTTTTTCACTGTGAGGGAGGAGGAGATGGAGAATGTGAGAAACATTTACCGCATTGCATCCTGTCGATTTCTGCCTGCGGCGTGTCAGGGCCAGCGCAGGCCGCGATCACACATTTACAAAGAATGAAATGGGTTTAGTTCAATGGGTTTAGAGCGCGAGACAGCGAGTTGTGGCGAGAGGAAAAAAAAAAAGTACTGAGGTCAAAGGTGTCTGAAGTTCTCTGAGTTAACTTTCGATTCGGTTGATGCAGTGTGAAACCAGTGTGTAGAACGGGTCACGGGGTCACACGGTCACACGGTCCGAGGTGAAAATAGGAGTTTCGGGAGCTCAGCTCGGGCCGCCTCCCCCCCCGGCTCAGGGAGTGACTGCAGAGTACACCTGGCCTGGCAGCTTCAGACCATCCAGGGACAACTGGGAAAGGCCTTCTCTTCATACGCAAGCCGAACTGACAAAGGGAATCATGTGCGATCGCAGGAGCAAACAGAGCAAGGTTGACACTGTTAATGTGCGACTGCACTATCATGCAGAGGTGTCTGTGTGTGTTCGTTTGTGCTTCTGCGTGTTCGTATAGGAGAGGCTCTGGGGCGGCAGAAGCAGGCCGGTCTGCTAACAGCTGTCTGCTTCCCTAACCTTTGTGTTTGTCATACCAGGTTAAAGGCAGGGCACGGTGAGGAGAAGAGAAAATCATGGAAATAAAGAAAGAGAGAGGGAAAAGGTCAGACTTGAACATAGAAAGAAAAGGATGGTGCTCGAGTGTCCGAGTGATGAAGTCGTCAATGTAGAGGGAACACTTTTTGTAAATCTTAGCTGGCTGCCGACATTTTCTGCCAACACAAACATCTTTAACCTCGGCGTCAAATAAAATTAAATATAACCATCAAGATCACATTAATCAACACCTTGATTTAATCAGCATAACAAACGAGAGAGCAGGATTCAGAGGATTTCATCTCACACCTTTCTTGATTAAACGTTACAAACATGACAAGGCATGCAGTGCGTTACAATGATTACAGAGAAAATATTGAGCAGAACATTTTGGACACTAAATCGTCATTATGTGTTATTAATGACAGGTGTAGAGTGAACACGCCTGGGCCCAGTTTTCCCTCATGAGGATCTGCAGGTGACAAGCAAATCCTGAAGTCTGTTTTTTGATAATCAGCGATGTAAAATCACCGTTTTTCTGAGTTTGGATGATTGTGTGTTTCTAACTTGAATAAATCAAAATAGTTTTCCAAATCCGTGTTGATTGTATATATTATACTTTCACTTCAACATGCCGTTAAAGGGGCAAGCATTAGCTTTTCCACCCGGGTGTCTTACTTCCATCACTGCTGATCAGAGCTGATGACTTCTGTAGAGTCATTTGTCTCGTAAAAGAGATGCTGATTGTAACCTTTCCCACTGTAGACAAAAGCCAGATGTTAGTGGCTGTTAGTGGGTTTTTAGTGCAATGGGAAAGGGTCTACAGACTGCCAAAGGTTATTGATAATGTACTGCATGAAAAAGTAACAACTTATGAACTTTGTGTAAGACTGGGTCTGCAATCAGGCCGATAGACATCTCCTCTCTGCACACACCCCAGAGTTATGGTTTCTGGTTATTTTTGGCACGCACACTCTATTATTCTTCATTCTAAGAGCCGAGCTGCGACAATGCGAGACCCACTTTCTTCAGTGAGACATGTTGCCCCCTTTTGCAAGACAGATTCTTTATCTTTTCTTTTTTTCTTTATGTCAAAAGACGAATATGAACAGGAAATCAATTTTCCTTTCGCCCCTTTACTTCTTTCACCATCTGCCTTCTGCAAGAAGCTCTGAAATCTTCAAGTCCATTTGTGTTGAGGAGCAGCCACTTACCACGTCTGCGTCAGGACAGAACATTTCAAACAGAATCTGACCTGATGTCAAACACTAAAACGCAGCTGGTGGAAACCTATTTTGGGTCCTGTTTTTAGTAATAACATCTTCAAAATGACTGTGGAAACGATTTAGTGCCATCAAACAAGACGAATCTCATCTCAGCAGTGTGCATTAGCTTGTTATATGTGCTCGAGGGAAACGGATGAAATGATACAGAGAGGGGTGACTGGCTCCCTTAATGGCAAAGTAGTGCGGACCAGCATAGCAGCCAGTGTCACATCCCATTCCTGCCAGATCTGAAGAATGTCCAGTCCTTGACACTTGTCCAATCCAAGCTAGCTCAAGCTTTCTCCTCCAGCTTCACGCCGGCTAATGTCTCCTGACACCTCACACAGCCCCGACAGGGAATCACTCTACCCTGAAAACAATCCAGGCCCCCTCCCTCTCCTCTGTAAATCGGCAACCAGGCCCCCTCTCCTTCTGTCTGTCTTCCTTATTTTTCTCTTTACCCTCTCCCTGCCTATCTATCTATCTATCTATCTATCCCTTCCCCATTACTTCTCTCTGTGGCCTACTCTTTCTTTCGTGTCTCCATCTGTCTTTGTCAAACCATATTCCACTTCTCTTCTATCTCGCTCCATCTTTCCTCCCCCCTGTCTTTTCTCCTCCGTCCACACTTCCTCGCCGGGTATATCATGCCTCTGTTGATGAGAATCTGTGAAAAGACGCCGTGATTGCCGATTGAGGAATAGACTGCATTTCCTTAAGGACTCATCAGCATTCAAGCACAGCATTTTACTCCACTGTAGGATGTTGCTAAAGTTGGAGGGTCTTTATCTCCGAGCGCACCTTTACAGATGGAGAGAAGCTCACCAGGATCCCTTCAGGAGCATAAACACAGACATCTCTCCCTCGACACCCATCTCCCTAAATATACTTTAGTTTTTGGAGAGAAAAGAGAGATGAGGGACTTGCAGATACATCTTTTTTTTTAGTTGTTTTATGTTTGCACAAAATTCTCAATTTAAACAGAACGAGAAACACATTGTCAGTCATGTTGTTTGCACTGTAGTTCGTTAGTCTCTCAGAGCAAATGAGATCCTTTACAGATCGCTTTCCCTTAATTAGCGTATTTGAGATACAAGAATTCTCCTGAGACAAGTCACTCAAAAAAATCCCATTTATTATTTAAATGTATTCAACAATTCCAAAAGATAAGATAGACAAACATGTCATAGATTTCATTTACAAGCTGTTTGTTCTTCTCATCATATCTATAGCGGCTCCCCACCCTCCAGAGCACAATCTCAATGGCTGCTGAGGAAAATATCTGTCATTGGCTGTAGCACAGAATATAACTCAGAAAAAGAACAATGGCACACAGCACATGCTAGAATGCAGACACTCACTGGTTTACACATACGTACCCACGTGCACACGCACACACACACACACACACACACACACACACACTACCGTGCAGTCATGATTGACCAAGTCACTCACCCATTCAGTTTCATTCTCAAGCAAGCTGTCAGGCCGCCATGTTGAGTAAATATTACCATAATGCCTGTGTGTCAGTGAGTATGCAGCTAATGAATGGATGACATCCAGTGAAGCTCAGACACACTGAAACAGAAAGATCGCCCACTCGCTGTTACTGTGCTTGAACGCCCCCTCCACCTCCCCACCATCTCACTCACTTCTGAGTCTCTCTCTATCTCTCTATCTCTCTATCTCTCTCTCTCTCTCCATCTCGGTGACTTCCGCCCCCCTTGGCCTCCACTTCAGGAGACACTTTTTTTTTTTTTTTTGTGTTCAGCTCGAGAAGGCTCGGAGGTCCGCACATAGCACAGGAGAAGAAAGAGCTCTTCAACTAAGTTGTTGCTTCAGCACATGGCCGGTAGAGCACCTACATAAAAGTAGAACATCGAGGAGCCGATTTGAACTTTTTAATCTGAACAGCAGCGCAACATCATTGTGTGCGTGCATATGTGTGTGTGTGTGTGTGTGTGTGTTAACAGTGTTGACGTGGTTAGTAGAAAGGGTACTGTCATAATGAGATGTTTCCCTTTACCGATACATTGGGAGGTACAGTGCAGAATGTGTTGTTATTCTCCACATAAACATTATATAGTTAGCGTGCTGTACCCAGCGATGAAGGAAATCACCCACTGCCACAAAACACTGACAGCCTAAAGATTTCTTTTCCAGCTGTTAGACGTCTGAGCTGCATCACAAATAACATCTCACAAATCTGCTGTCTCAGTCAAACAGGATATCTTCACAAGGGACAAATATATTATTTCATTTTTTTTGTATCTCCTTTTTTTGTAGATTATTATGCATGTCTACAAAATAAAAACACACTCTAAGGAAAATTGCACAGAACAACACTACGAGTTTGAGTCAATCGAGTCCACCGGCAGCGCAGCCGACTGTCGCCGCTGTGGAGAGGAGAGGTGAGGTCGTCCACTTTTTGCAGGGTTTTCATTTTTGTCGTTGATAATTCTGTGCAATGGAGCAGGTCTGAAGAGGAGAGACACTGAAAGCGAGGAGCTTGTGGCGCGTCGGCATTGTGGCGAGGAGTGTAGGGAAAAAAAGGCCCACCTCCACCCCACGTCCCACTCCTCCCGCCCTGGCCCCCCACTCAGCGTGTCCTCGGGAGCTTTGCATCCAGACTCGGCTACAGAGCCTGGACGTCTTGGCTGATGAATACGAAGCAGAGGTGTCCATGATGATGGAGAGAATTGGGAAAACTAGAAAGCATTCCAGCTCTTAACACACACTCAACCCCCCCCCCCCCCCATCCCCCATCCCCCAACTCCTTTCACTCAATCTCTTCCTGTCTGACTGTCTCTGCGTCTGTCTGCTCTCAGTCGGCGTAGAGGATGAAGCCAGAGAAGGTGCTGTACTTGTTGTTGTTCCCTCCATGGGCTTTGCCTCCGTCCAGTTTGATGTATACCTCGTCGCCAGCGTCCAGATGGAGGATGACGCTGTTGGAGGCGTAGTCGTAGTTCTGGTCGGCGTCTTGGGCGATGGCGCTGGCACGAACCTGGAGGAGAACCGGGAAAGGCTTGTTAGCGACAGCACACATCGGCACAGTGACTTCATTCATTTAGGAAGAATCGCTCGTCAGACAGACAGCATCGTATTCTCCAGCGTTGTATAACACAACTACCAAGGCTGCTCAATCCTCTTGAAAACCATTTGAATTTTTGGGAGAGAAATGCACTTACTGTTTGGAAATTGTAAGTGCTTGAGTTTTTATTGATTTTTTTTTCTGTTTAAGAAAGTGCTGGAGTTTATGAGAAGACAGGGAACATGTTGAAAAAGGCCCTATTTCACAGTGATAAATAAAATCCTTCCGAAAATTTCAGCTCTCCATCAAAAGCTAGCATGGCGTTTAGATCACCACATTTGTATTGATATCTATTGATAAGGTTATTAGATATTCTGATGATTGACTAGCAAACAAATGAGACCAAATTTGTTAAACCAACAACCTCAAACCGGTCTGGAAACATCCCGTGCTGCTGCGCCACCAGAAAGCTACATTCTCATGGACCAAATAATAGTTTGAAAAATAAACTAAAAGACATTTATTGAAATACAAAACGTCAAAAGGTTTTTCCTTTTGAAGTTATATGAGTCACTGGACACAATGGCACACATAGTTCTTCATCTAGATATTAAACCTACAGGTCCGACCAGAGGGTCAGTCAAACCTCGGGCCTTTCTGTCAAGCAGATTTATGGGTTCAATCAAGCCAGCGGTCTTCCACGGAAGACCTAACACTCAACCGTGGAACAAAAGGTCCACAGGAAGAGAAAGTTTCAGAAACTCAACGACAAGACTGACTTCCTTAGTGGAAATGACAAAAACAATGTATAAAGGAAACATGTAGGATTCCCACAGAATATAATATTATTATATTATATAATATTTAAAAATGAATAGTGAGGCATAGCAAAAATATTTTGGATTTGTTTGCATAGATCATTTTGTTTGCTTTCGCGAGTGTGTGTGTGTGTGTGTGTGTGTGTGTGTGTGTGTGTGTGTGTGTGTATTCTGCCAGTCTGGTTTATAGGAGATTTCGGAGTGGTTTCTAAATAAGCTGTGGCAAATTAAGACCTCCACCACAAACATGTTCTCTCTCTCTGGAGAGGAAAGTAGCTGCGATGCCAAATGGGCACTGAAACAATAGGTGTTTTCAAGCGTGTAGTGTGTGTGTGTGTGTGTGTGTGTAGGTGTGTATCTGTGCTGGTGTGTGTGACAGAGACACTAATTGTACATATTATATATAATACAAAATATTGTAGCTCAAGTCGCATTTTTTAAGAACTGTCGCCTTTTTTTAGCAGAATACAAAATGCTTACAATGTGAGGAGTGTGAGTAGAAAGAGAAAAATACAACTGCACTAACATACAGAGTGTGCCTCTGTCTGCTGAGGCCTATGATCCTCCACAACAGTCTTAAACATAAAACTTACTCTGGACCGACACAAATAATACTGCGAATTATTAATATCAGCAGAACCAGAGATATCATCTTTTTTTATTCCATAATGGTCAAAACCTGGCACTTACATTACCCACAATGCAACTCAGACTCAAGCTCCACAGGTCTGGTAAACGCACTCCATTAAACTGACATCACTTGAGTCAATTTAGCAGATATTGCAGAGGCACAAAAAAGGCTTTAAACTACTGTTTTTCAGTAGTGTTTTTCAAGTGTACACCAGTAAATAGACACATGCGTATACAAGCATTCAATCAGATGATCGGCGGTTCGATACCCCACCTCCTCCAGGCCATGTCGATGTGTCTTAACCCCAAATTGCTCCCGAAGGCTGTGCCATCAGTGTATGAGGGTGTAAATGGGGGAATGGCATGTAGTGTGAAAGCACTTTATGTGGTCGGAAGACTAGAAAGCCGCTATACAAGTACGAGTCCATTTAGCATTGCATATTGAACATGCTGCAGGATGATGAGCCTTAAGAGACAACCAAGGGGGTTTCATGACCAGTGTTCATCTTAGTCCAAAGACCAGACTGAAGGCAAAAAGCTTCCAAAACAAGCCAGAAGTAAATGTGCCGGCCGGACAGGCCCAGCAGAGCCAGAGCTATTAAACAATGACTAACGAGGAGAACTGCATCAGACGTAACTTAAAAATAGAATTGGGAAAAAAATTAATCATTTTTTTCTCTTGAGATGAAAAAAGAAAGCACTGTAGATCCTTTAGAGTACCCAATGGTTAAATAAGCCAATTAGTCACTTAGCCTGGTTAGTAAGGTTGAATCCAAATCAATAGTTTACGTGCATTTGATGTATTTCCTTGTGGCTCATTATCGGGTATCCAAAGTCCTTTGTGGCCGTTTCTTTTGCTTTTCGGGCCGGTGTCGACAAGCTGACCCAACATGCGGCATCGAGAAGGGTCAATAATTAGTTGGCCTATTAAAGGAGCACACACAAAAGACGTATTGACAAATGTTTTGAGAGGCCAGCTATACTGACAGAGATCTACCTGCTTGTTGGTGCCAGACCTAACAGGTTCTCCATATTACAAATTAAGACATTATTTGATTTTTGCACATTTCCAATTAATGGTTTGAATATTTATTTCATTATTTTTAAGAGTTTATGTTCAGGTTTGTTTATTATTTTTTTGTTGTTTGGTTTTAACTCTACATTTCTTCAGTCATTCACTGTACACAAGTGTTTTTCCATGGATTCTGTTCATCAAGCTAAGTTTCATTAAGGGGAGACACTACAGGAAAAAACTAATGTTTTTCATGCACTGGTCACTTTTAGGAGTTTGAGTTTTTTCTTCCAGACTAATTGAAAGAAAAGACCCAAAATAAAGATTTTATTTTACTTGATTTGACAAGTCTATTTTGCATCTGTAGACGCTGTCCTTTCTGTTACAGCATGTGATCGACTGCGGCAAAGTATTCCTTCCATTTACTTTAAATCAGGTACAATATATAAAAGTCTGCTATAGAAACCAGACCATTTCTCAAGAGAAACATGTACGAGTCTTAAGTGCTGTTTCCCTGAGCAGCCCAGTGACAAACAGACACCAGAGGCCAGAGTCAGCCTCTCCTGCACCGCTACTGTGAAAGCATTGAAGTGGTAGGGTGCCTTATCTGTTTCTCCTTACATTGAAGCAGGAAAACACCAGGCTGAGTGCTGCAGTGCGATGGTAACATGTTATCACAGAACACCTCATCTGACCGCAGGTCTGCTGACATCCCCATAAATCAACATTGTGAGTGATGCCACAGTGTTGAGAAGAACTATGTATGGTCAATATTAATACTGATTTGATATGGTTCAACAATAAATATAAGAGCATGGACCGCAAAATATTTCTCAAACGTTTTTCCCCTTAATAGAAATATACCCTTCGCTTAAAAATATAGCTTTCAAATGATTACGCTTTTAGGCGTAGAAGGAATATTTTGCTATATTTCTTGTGAACACAGCAGATGTTCTCAGAATGGTTTTCAAAGAGAGAACTATGTTCTTTGCCTTCAGCTCACCGCTTTGAGCTGTGAAGCCGAGAGGAGCGAGGTCGACTCTCCTTCAACCATCTCGACGGAATTTTTGTTAATGATTTAAAAAGAAAAAACTCAATGTTGTAGTGGAAGGTGGAATGAGCAATGACGGGCTTTACAAAACCTCCAATATGACCCTGATAAATTATAAAGAGCGTGTGTGCATGACACTGGGAGAGGAATTCATACACAGCAACATTTCAGTCCCAATGACCATCCTCAGGACTTCACTTCAAAACCCTCTTTATGTTTAAAATAGTTTTAGAGGGTGTCTGAAACTTTTGAACAACATGCCATCGACAGTGAAAGTCACATTGGTATTAATGTGCCGTTCTGGCTAATCTGAATAATTTAATTCCGAAGAGAGGTTTAAAGAAGGAGTAATATATGGAATATTGTATTTATTTTTTTTATTGTTTATCCTATTGATTAAATCTAGCGCAGCTCATATCGATGTGCAAACAAAGCCTCCTGCTCTGATTCTGAGATGCCGGCGTCCAGAGCATATTAATATGATATGATGCTCCCCGGGCGTGCAAAGTCAACAACATCCTATTAGAGGGTTAGCGCCTTGGGTTGGCGAGGGAGCGGGTGATGATGGCTCCGGAGGATTTGTCAGTTGGGATTTTAATGAAACTTTTTCAAAATATTTGCTTTCCAGGTGTTCACACATGGACCTGGGAACCTCTGGCAATGTCACAGGAGTGTAATACCTTTAAATTATTCTAGTAATTTGCTCGGAATTTAAACCATCTTCCTCTTCTTGATTTTGTTTCTTCTTTTTGTGGGGAGGAGGAGCATATAAATATAACATTTTCCTTTAGCATAGACAGAATGAGCAAAGCCCTGATGAAAGCAAACTTCCTTTGAATCCTTCCAGTTCTTCCACAATGATATTTTGGTCCTGATTTGTTTCTTTGCACTAATGGTCTCTAATCCTCTTCTGAGACTAGCTGCCTAGTCTGGGCCTCCTTTGTTTGCTTCCAATGATCAACGCGCATGAATAAAGCCTCACTATTTTTGAAATAATGATCAGGGCGCTCCTATTGGAGATGTTTTCACTGCACACTAGGAACTTATGGATATGAGGTTCAGATCGCAGCGTATGGCAGATGTATATAGCGAGGGATGAGCGGGACAAACAGACAACTGGCAGTGCGTGACCTTGGCGCTGAATATGCAGAGGAACTTTGACAAGACAAACAAAGCATGAGGCTGCGAGCGCCGGCTCCAGCCATGGTAAGTGGGGTGTCAGGCGATGTTCTCTTCCTTCTGGCTGCTTTCGTCAACATGATGGCTTTGATTGAATAATATTCCAAGTGGAGACAAAGAATCCAAGGCTGTGCTCGGGCTTAATAGATAATGCGTGCCAGGAAAACTGTGGATTCTCTTATCATGCGTGTACAGTATACATATAGTATATGTGTACAGTAGCTGTGAATATGAACATCGCAGTTAGCAGTAATACAGCTGTTTATGTCAGGAAACTGAGATGCATTTTTTCGCACGTTTGTCGCTGCTCCTCAATAATGTGTAATATCTTTTAAAAAGGCCTCTGTTACAAAGGCGTTTTACATTATTTCCCCCCATGCAGCCGTAGTGGGCTTGTGTTCGAACCCCTCATTAGCATGCAGTTCATGCAAAGCGGGACAATTTGAAGTTTTATCCGTTGTGTCTGGTGCAGGAGGAGCCAGTAAGGTCCCACTGGGACATCTTACAAGAGGCTTTGTCACCGTGACAAGGACATGTCTCGCTGACAGGGATTTGTTGACTTGATGTTGAGCCTCCATTTTGGATCAATGGGTCTATTGGTCCTCTTTAAATCAAAGTGTACTGCCGTCTAATTGTGTTTGAGCATTCCAGCCGTGAACTGCATGCCTAATAGCAGCTTAGATAGCTTGCCACCGCTATTGAGCCTCGTCCAACATTTCCCACACACACACACACACACACATCCACACACACACACACACACGCATATCCAGACACATCTAACTGCATTTCAATGCACACGAGATGCAATTTTACAGAACTAATGAGAGCAGGAAACTACAATGGGTTTGCAAGAGAATTTTGTCAAAAAGCGCCAGGTCTCCCATGTGTTACCGTTCTATTTGTCGGAAGAACTTAAGTGAAAACATGATAAGAGGAATGAAATGGTAAGAGGAGATTTGCCATCTGTCAGACGGCACTAGGAAAAGGCTTCCTGAATTAATTTCACCAGCTGTTCTTTTTGTACCTGCTCAGCCTCCTTTGAAACCGAATGACTTTGCTGCACAAACTTCTCGCTGTTTATGGAATTGCTGACACCAACGCTGAAGGGGAATCTGGTATCAGGCATTTCCTCACCAATATTCAACCCAAACACTGTGGAAACCCTCCAGGGGCCAGAACAACTGTGTTGCAATTGTATCAGCGGGGCGGCCGAGAGGATGAAATCAAGACGGCTCCTCTTGAAAGAGCCACTGAGGCTTGTCAGAGGAAACAGTGGTGGGGGAAAAAGAGGCATCCACTTTGACCTGCGATCCAGCCACTCTTTTCTCTGTTGTGTCTGACTCATCACGCTCAGTTAATTACTGAGATACACTGCGCTGTGTGCCTCCAGCCCCCAACACCCGAGACCACAATCACTGCTCCCGGCATTGTCTGAAAAGAGACTTTTACAGCAACATGCTCAACCTTTGTTCACGCTAAGCCTGTTTTTCTTCCAGTGTGCTTCCTAGTAACCCTGAGGCACTGAGGTTTCCCCTTTCTTCTTAAACGAAAAAAAGACTCCTCTAAAATGAGGCGAAGAGAGTTTTTGTACAAGTGTTGGATGAGAGGCAGACTGTCAGCTTTGCTATGACATGCATTTTTCATACAGTAGCCGATTCATCCTCTCTTACTGTCTCACCTGTTTTTTTTTTCATTTTCAGGGGAGGGGTAGAAGGTGTTAAACACATTGATTTATGTAGCAGACTGTGAGTCATTTGAAGCCATAGACTTGCTGCTTTCCCGTGAATACGGAGAGGATAATTGTGGGTATCACTGAAGACTAAATTCGGGGGACGGCTAAATGTCAGGGGCTTGGGGAGAGACTGAGAGAGAGATGTTTGCATAAGAGGGCCAGGGGCACTTGTCTATCTCCCATATGGACCTCATTATAATGAAGAACTCTTGTGAGTCAACACCATAGCATCCTTGAGTCAGTCAGCCACAGGAGACAATCCATAGCCTATTTTAGACCGTATGTTTTCGCTCTCACGAATACACGAGACATTATAGAAGTATTTCATGAGCTGAGATGCCGGAGCGGTGAGTGTGTGCACTGATGTCTCTCTATCCGTGGAGCTCCATGTAAAAAGGACTACAATTATTACAAACTAGTGGTGGGCAGTTTCCCGAGGCTAGTTTAGAAACTTCACCAATAAATGATAGATTTTCTCGCCCGTTCCTGCAGATGACAGCCCGTGTCATCTTGACATTTCCAATCTGTGTGGTATTTCCTAACAACATGGGCCAATCTTCATTTGATAGCCCTCGCACCTAATTAGACCAGCTCTAATGTTCCACTCGGCGGAGTGTCAAATCCAATGTCCAATTACACAGCAGATCAAGGCCAAAGGTCCGCCTCCACTACCTCTCGGGCTGATTATAGAAGATATGCCACAGTATACATCACGCAGAAAGAAATGGGTCTGTCAGAAGAAGGAAAGAGAGACGCACGCACACGTACATAAGGGGATCAATACCGCAGGCAAAGAGGCCGAGGGACTGAGGGGGGCTCTCTCAAACCCTGTCTGTCTGTTTCAGACAGAGTCTCTCTGTTACACCGGGCAGACACACAGAGGCCTCTCAGTGCCGGAGTCACGCCACGGTGAAGAATAGCAGGTCTGCACATTACCAGAATGTTAAAATCAATCAAGTCGAAGTGTCGCTATACGTGTGCGTGGAAAACCTCGCTCGCGATCACAAATTGACATTTTTGGACTGGAATTGCACAAAAAAAACCAACCTCAAAATCCATAAAGACCCATGCCCATTTTGAGTGACAAGCTATTGAATGTAATATTCACACCTTTCATTAGAGTTCATAGCCGACTCAAACAGAGCAGACCTCATCCAGATGGCTCTGCTCCTACTTTTGATGTCGGGATTGACACCACATGCTGAACACAATGCGTGGGTTTCACCTGGATACTCAGCAACAGGATAAACATGTTGACATGTCGCTGCCCCCCTCCTCCCCCCTCTCCCACCAGTGGGTGTCGATGATGCACTGAGGTGAATGCTGTGAGAAGGAAATGACACTCGACTGAACTTGAGCAACACTAAAAATAAAATAAATAAACAGCATCTTTTTCCTTTGAATTGAGCGTCAAAACTAAACAAAATAAAAAAGGATGGTACGCTTTAACTTATTCTGTTGTAGTGCAATGCATCACTTGAAGGCAATGAAGAATATTGATGGCATCGTGTGTTCTCACATCGATTCGGTGATAGCGCAATTTGGATTCTGTTGTGCTGCTTTCTAAATTTTTGTTCAAAGAAGTTTTCCTTTTTAAGATGAAAACTTTCGGCTCCTTTTGAAAAAGTGAGCGTCTGCAGACATAGAGGAGAGATGGAGGGCAGCGCACAGTTGGGGTGGGTTGAGGCATTGGGTTAGGAGGGTGTGGTGAAAGGGGGTGGGGTGGGGGGGGCATGCGTGTGTGTGTGTATGTGTGTGTGAGCATGTGTGTGTGAGGAGGAGACTGCAGCGGTAATTGCTAAGGAAGAGCCATGTGCACGAAGGACGTTGAAGCTTATTAAAGGAGGAGACAGAGTGATTATTCACTATGGTCCTCTTGAGAGCCTGACGCTGAAGTCATTGCTTTTAATTAACTCTGAAACGGTTTTGCGGATTAATAACAATATTAAGAAGGGAATGGAGAGGAGAAGCGCAAACACGCCCTGGATCTGGTTCAAGCTTTTTAATTACAATTAAATAGACTTTATGGCACAATAGCACAATAACTTCGCCTTTTCTTCTGTCCTCTTGCTTCCTCCTCCTGCTGCTGCATCCATTGAACTTGTCATCATTGTCGCCACTGCCTCTCCAGGGACGTGTTCGACACAGGTTATGACAAAGCATCGATTTACTGGAGAGATTTTAGGATTGGTCGAAATATTTGGCACGCGAGTGAGAGAGCAGGCGGCGAATAAGCCAAAAGAGGGTGTGAGGGGAACTTGGAAAGTGTGTGTCACAAAGTGTGCTGCGCTGAAAATAGATTTCCTTTTTGTTTGTTTACCAGGAAGCTCACGTCTTGGTCTCGCTTGGAAAGTGTCAAAGTTTTGAGGACAGTGCTGGGATTCTTGTGTTGCACTCTGGGAGTGGAAGTGGAGGAGGATAAACAAAGTAACCTATGGATGCTGATGGTAGACACAGCTTGTAAGGACCCCTGGAGTGGGAGGAGCACACGCTGGAATGAAACAGCACTGCAGGGCCTGCGAACCCACTGCTTCACTAAAGCCAGAAGATGATAAAATGCTAGTATTGTCTACAATTCCCTAGTCTCCCATGCCCCGACCCGCAGTGTAGCTTTTTTGCAGCCTTAATGAGCTGAGGAAAGCACCAGAGTGACTGTAGGAGCTTCACTTTGACTCTCAGCACTTCATCAATGATGTATCATAAGTTGGCCCAACATTTATATCCATTCACAGTCACTTACCCAGACTGAGGCTCTGGGGCCTTCTCCATCAGCCAAACACACGAGCTAATAAACGCCACGGCGAGAGGACGGCGTGTTTATGCATAAGCTGGAGAAATAGACGCGGTTACCACTTTATAAACATTACGCGGGTCTCTGGTGAAGCTCACTGCGTTCGTCTAACCTCCGCAGCCTCCTCTTGGGAACACTACGAAGCGGGAACAGAAGGCGTTTTATAGGAACATATGCTCTTCTTCCCCGATTATATATCAATGCTTTTACGCCCACCCATAAACATTACTGTTGAGTGAGACATTATATATATAAGGCGATTGCTGCAACTCCCTTTTTCTTGCTGGCTGTGAACTTGGCGAGGGTAAGGGAATTAACCTCTGGCTGCATTGGTGAGAATGCAGCTTCACCCAGCTGTTTATTTATTTATTAATTATCTATCTATTATTTATCTCTGTGTGCACACATGTACTTACACTGTAAGACCCCAACACATTTCTGCTTTAATTCTTGGTCTATTAATTGACGTGATTGTTTTTCTTTGTATTCCGCATATACATAAAGCAACTTGAGAAAATAACAGTATTTCAAAACCAGCAGACGTGCAAAAGGTCTCTGCCGGGACATGATTTGAAATGCCAGTCGGAGGATCAGATTTTAACTTACATTTATTATTTCATCTCATTGGAGAGCTCTAGAACAACTTGACAATGGTGAATCCGAAATCCCAACGTGTTCATGAAATGGGCTACAAATGATGCGTTTCCTGTTCACTGTGGTAAGTGGGGTCTCACTTATCCTGTCACCAGCAGCATATCTCATTACAGTACTGCGTCTCTGTGTACAATTCACTTTGAGTGTAAAGATTATGGTGGCAAGAAATAAAGAGCAGCTGAGTAGTACAAAATAGAGAAGCATGGCAATGTGTGAAATGCAATAGAGGCCACTGCTCAACTTCCTCTTGATTTATTATCATATAATACACTTTAACACAGAATTGAAGATGTTTATGTTAAGTAGTTTAATGTTGCATTTTTGAGCATGTCACTGAAATTGTACTTGTGAAAACGTATTGTAGCATAAGCCTTTTTTTAAGTGTCAGGTTGCTTCTTAGCATTTTTTTCATTAATTTATAAATGTGTCCTTTTCACGTCTGTCATAATTCTGGCAACAAACGATATGAAGGAGACGCGGTAGCAGCCAGAACAAACAAAGAAAACGAGATCTGCAATAACTGCAGCGTAACACCCATCTTTTTCTACCTGAAACACGTATTTCAGAGCAACTTTGAATGATAAGAGATCTGACGGCTGATCGGAAGGCACACATTAACCAACCTGAGAAGACCCTCCGGGGGCGCAAAATAAAATTAGAGCCCCATTAAAACGATGCATCAAAGCAGCCGAGAATAGATCATGTCGACGTCCTAATACATTTAACACGACTGCAGAGACGGATGAGTGCAGCGGGGGACAGTCAGCACAATCCGGTGGACTTGCACAGACATTATTGGAAATGTCGAAGATTTCCCCCTCCCCTCGTTTTAAGCCACGAAAGCCCACATAGTCTAAAAGTTACATGAGATACATTTAACGAAATAAACGCAGAGTAAAACGGTGAACACACTGTTTTTTTATAGTAATAATTGGAAGAATAATATTTAGCTTGACGGTAAAAAAACTAGAAATACAATAAAATCACTCGAAACACTTTAAATGACTACCGTCAATTCCTCTAGATATCAATCCAACTTCAGAAAAGGCGGAATTGTCCAAAGTTTAACATTCCCCTGCGTAAAGGCAAAAAGATCCGCGCGCACTCCCCCGTTCAGCCCACAAACTGTGGCCGTCCTTTGGATCGCGGGACGCGGCAATGTCAGGACGCATCATGCGAAGAGGGGACGCGGCTGCAGCCAGCCAGCACATCCTTATCTCCAGGCGCGCGGGGCGCCACAGCTGCGCGCTCTGGGCACACGGCAGATGCGCACCCGTGCCTCACAATGTCACTTTTTATTCGCTGGCTTTTTGAACGATCGCTTCCCTACCGTGTGGATTTATACAAAAAAAAAATGTGAGAGAGAGCGACTTAGGGTATGCAGCGAGGCACACGAGAGTGAGCATCAGGGCAGTCAGGCATGCTTACCGAGGAAAGGAAACTCAGAACAACTTTCAAAGCACTAACCTGGCCATTCTTGCAGAGGTCTGCCCACATGCTGGTGCCATCTCCTCCTCTCATCAGCACATGGTAGATGAAGAAGTATGTGCCCGGTATGCTGCAGATGAACTTGCCCGCAACGCCATCATAGTTGTTGCCGAGGTTAGTGACCACGTCGTCAAACTTGAGGATCTCGTAGCCTTCGTGGGGGTTCTTAAGCCCCGCATAGAAGGCCACCCGAGGCACCGTGCTGTAGGTGGCCGTGCTGATAGCTCCGTTCCCCCCCAGACCCAAAATCCCAGTCCGTCCCTGATCCCCTCTGTCACCAGGAGGCCCCGCGGGTCCCGGTGGACCCGGTTCTCCCGGTGGTCCGGGTGGTCCGGGCTTGCCTGGCCTACCAGGCTTCCCCTGTGGGCCCTGCAGTAAGGTGGAGGGTGGAAGCACGTTGCTGTGGTCGCTTAACGCCTCCGCCTCAGCCTGGAGACCGGTGGAGCTGGTGCTGCTGGCCGGAGTGCCCTTGTTCAGGTAGGGGTCGCACACCATACGACAGGTGCCCAGCATCTCATAGTGGCTGGCATCTGTACCCACGGAGCTGACGAGCACGGGGATGAGGACCACCAGCACCAGGACCAGCATAACCCCTACGGCAGCCGCCACCAGGGTCTTCCTCCCGATGCTGAGTCGGGGAAGGGGCTGCGCTGCCAGCGTGGGTCTCCCGGGGGCGGAAATGGTGACTGCTTGGTGTGGGGAGCCTGTCACCGTCGAAATGGATCCAGAGATCCCGAGAAGAGTTGGAAGAGGACCGGCGAGTGTGTGAGGGTGAGACAGAGACCCACATACACTTGATACTCCTCACTGGTCCGTTCAGTCACATTAAAGTAGGCATGCAGTCACTCACACGTGCAAAAAGACCAACGGAAACCCAAGCATACACAGGGAGACATTCAGCCTGTACTTAGAAAACACAATCTGACTTGTGAGAAGAAGCAAGAAGGATGCAGATCCCAGAGGAATGGAGTGAGAGACAGAGAGAGAGAGAGAGAGAGAGAGAGAGAGAGAGAGAGAGAAAGAGAGAAAGAGAGTGGGTGAGTGTGAAAGAAAGCAGCCACTGGATCTGTGTGTGTGTGTGTGTGTGTGTGTGTGTGTGTGTGTGTGTGTGTGTGTGTGTATGTGTGGTGAGTTTGTGGTGCCGGATTCTCAGGCTGGGCTTTTTATACGCCAGTAGCAGCGGACCCCCTCCTCCCCCTCCCCCCCTCTCCCCCTCCCCCCCTCTCCCACTCCCCCACCCCTCCCCTCTGCTCCCCCATCGAGTGAGAGGTTGGTGTGGTTACTTCTCTCTCTCTCTCTCTCTCCGGCTCACTCAGAGGAAGGACTCCCATCACACAGCATTTCTTTCTACCACTCTCTTGAACCACCGAATCACCAACACAATCTCCCCTTGCTCCCCCTCTTTCATCCCTCTTTTCTTCTCCCCTTGCTCTCCCTCTTCTCCCCAGTCTTGATGCCATTTCTCGCTCCCTGGCTTTCTCCTCTCTCTCATCAGCATCCAGACTCCAGACAAAAATAAAGATGGAGCTGTGGAAAGACAATCTTTTTTTTCTTCTTTTCCTGGAGGTGGGTTCTGGAGATTCATGCATATATGTGCACAGACACAAGGCAACACGTAATCTGCTATGCCAGGAGGAGCTAACAGCTTCTCAAATAAAAAAAAGGTGCTAATTATAAAAGTCAATGCCAGGAAAGGGATTTATAAGCCAACACCTTGACCTGTAAAATATATATTAAACATGTCAATAACACAACAGTTGTTAATGGTCTTAATGACACATCACATAAAGGAAGAACTGTTTAAAAACGTTTTAATGGTCTTAGTGACAATCACTTAGGGTCGCTTTTTAAGGGTGAAAGCAGCCGATCTATCCTGCTAAGGGCCACCGACATTGGCGCTCTTGTGCTGTTGTTTTATTCCCCCCTTCGCCACCTGAATGCGCTGACACTGTTTCTTATTGGTGTCTTTTTTTAGTTATTGATTTCATTTTTTTTTATCAAATCAAGGGACCTGGTTGTGAGAAGAAAAAAAAATCTATATGCAGCAGTGATGTCATTTGTTTGACATTTTCATCCATTCGAGTGATGAATGGCGAAGTAGGAAAGCAAATGACAAAGAATGTAGATGGCAAACAAACATAGCCATCACGTGAAATATGTGTTTGCAGAGAGGTCAATCTGCAGTGTTGTTGGTCTCAATAGAGTTCAGAAAACAAAATGGACAAATCACTCAAGTTGGATGGAGAGAATATGGCACATCCGTGTATAGGAACTGCTGATTGGTCGAAAAAAGTATCAGCCTCACAGAGGCAATGCTAAAATACGATATATCTGGCTGGTACAGCTGGAAGCTCAACACAACAGGCAATCTAATGATGTGCAGTTCAAGGCCAGAAAAATCTAAATTACATTCTGCAGCTTGTCCTAATAAGAGAACCCCTTTGGTTCCTGATAGGACCTTTATACAAGGTCCTACCTTTAAGGGGTTCTACTTACCCAACCAAAAGAGTTAGAACCATGTGTTTGCCAACATGAAAAGTAAATGCATGTAGCTTCCCCCCAGACAGAGAGAGGGAGAGAGATAGAGAGAAAGAGAAAGAGAGAGAGATATAAAAAGAGTGGTCGTGCGGGCGAGCTGAGAGGGCGAGCGGTAGAAGAGTGACAGCGCTGCATTGCTGTGAATGGAAGACACATTTTCTTCTGATTGTTTCGTAGCAGCTATACGTTCTGAAGCACAGATGAATATCAAACACTCAACAGACAAACACTCTTAGTTTAATTTTCTTCCTCAGCATTTCATCCCACGCTTTCAACAATCTTTGAGCAACTCTTTTATTCCTTTCTTTGGATGAAAAAGGTAATGGATAAAGGCTTTATGGAACCTTACAAAGAGTTATTGTAAGGTGTGTATATATATATATACAGTATATACATATAAACACATATATGCCTTTATGAGGAAGCATACAAGCCATATACAGTATATGCTGTTTGTTCATAGATTTGACGAGAGTCATCTTTTCTATAGCTTTTTATGTTATGACGTGGACACATTCTTTGGATTAATGGGCCGATGTGCCTTTGAGGATTAAGAGTCAACAGGATTTTAATCCACCAGGTGTTTTCCATGATCAGTGCACCTTTCTGTTTAAAGTTGTACTAATCAATGGAATTAGACGGTGGAGTCATTGGTTGGAATACAAATCTGCAGATTCTTGGCTTCCACACGGTTTTCCCATTCCTGGTTCGGATCGGACTGTTTGAGCCTGAACTGGATTGAGCTCTTGTGACGGATTGAGATGGATCAATGAGCAGGATGCCTGACTATTTGTCATCACTACACTTGACATATCTCCAGTTATTTTGCTGCATTTCTCTCTCTTCATCATCATTAAACTTCAGTTGCAAACTTAGGGCATCACCAGTTGGCTGTCTAATTTATCACTGAGCATAGTCTGTGGACATATCCAAATAGCTGGCACACCAGGTGTGCCTGCAATGCAAATTTGCCTGTTTTGTTTTATTCCTCATAACAGACATGGAGTTTGCCTATATGAGGAAGCACACATTCCCTAAATTGGTTTCGGGGTTTGTTTAGGGGGCCGTTGTTTGCTTTTCACACCTGTCGGCTATAACTGCCAGTGAGATCACTGTGCCCCAAATCTCTAAATCTCTGAACCACAGAGATCAATACACACCAGGGAGGACAAACAGAGAGCGGTAGCGATGAAAGAGAGATGAGATAGACGTGGAAGACAAGCAATAGAGAGGCAAAAGGGGAGCAAGAGACACGGAGAGGGAGTTTACTGGCGTGACAGCTGAGCTTCATATCAGTGGAGCTGGTTTGTTTTGCCTGATTTGTTGGAGCATGTAGGGAGAGAATCCAGACTGTCGGTGGCAGTCGTGATAACAACTATTTTAATGGAAGTGACATTTCGTGAAACCCTGAATTGCTGCGCGTGTAGAGACAGATTTGAATGATATGAGTTGCATTTTTGGTAAGGTTGGTATCCACTGCGGCGGTTGGGTTGTAGCCCCTCCGGCGTGAGTCGTTCCAGCCAACACATGTGGCCTTGTTGGCAGGTGGGAAGCCAGACACACGTTCCTAACCTTTCCTTTGCACTGGTTGGTTGTGGCTCTGATCAATGGGGAGTGGACCTGGGGCAATAGTGTGACACACCAACGTGTTCAGGTATTAGACATTACAAAATAGGAAGAAAGAAAAAACGAGGACATTTTAAAATACATGAATAATTTCCCTTATATTGTATTAACTTTGCAGGTGTGGTAATTGTTATGGTAATTGAAAACATTGAAATGCTTTAAACTGATTTATTGTTTGCCAGAAGCTGTGATCACACTGAATTTAAAGTTGATATGGAGAGCAAACTGTTGTTTATTTACTCGTCCAGCAGTAACGGAGCAACATTAGTCATTCATCTGATCCAAGCCCAATATTTACAGTCCTTTTAACTCTGTTTTTGGTCTCCACCAACTCCTCAGAGAAATATGTGGCTCTTTAGCTGCTAAATGCTACACTGTGTTCACCATCTAGTCAAAAACGTGTCTGTCTGTCGTGTGGCACTGAACAGGTAGGTTAGTAAAACCACTACAAGTCACCAGCCCTCTGCCTCAAATTAGACTACACCACTGATGTAGAGAAATTGAAAGAAAAATTGCTAGAAAATTGATCTAATTTTAAATAATTACTCAAACCATTAACAATAACCTAATTTGAGTCCATATCAGGTTCTAAAATCCATCGGTGAAAGTCTTGGTTAGCGTATAATATTGAAATTAAAATATATAGTAATAATCATATTGACTGTGGCCCAGTGGTTAGCAGGTCCGGCTCCGCTAGTCCATGTTGTTGTGTCCTTGAGCAAGACACTTAACCCTCATTGCTCACCGTTGCTGTGTCTACAATCTACTGTAGATTGAAATCTAATGTAGTCATATTCAAATATATTCTCAAAGTATGATTGTAACCAATAGAAATGATGGCCAGTCCTACTGTAATAAGACTGCTGTAATGTTAATTTGTATTAAAAAAGAGCGCAGATACACAGACTGTGATGAAAGAAAACGCTTTCGAAACGCAATAATTGAGCGGATGCGAGGACAAGGCAACAGGAAACCACAACCTCACTGTGTCCAGGCATCAGCCACATCCAAACACACCTCAAACGCTTTTAATCACTTTGTTGTTCTCCCTGGTCACAAAGAGACGGGGAGACTGTGTCTCCAAATGTTTCAGAAGTGCACAAGGGAAAACCACAAAACACGGAAGAGTAAAAAAAAAAAATCGACTTTCAAGGATTTTGTTTTTCTTTCTTTCTTTCAAGAGAAAAGTTGAACAGGTCAAAGAAAAGAAAACAACATCACAAACACACAAGCAAACACAGTAGATGCCTCATCTCTAGTTGAGTTTGTGTCTCTGATTGCTTCCCGTTGCTCCTGGCCGAGGCTTATCAAAGAGCTCCTTTCATAAGTGCCAGGATCAAGCCACTGCTGTGACTGCTTGGCACCGACTGAGGTGGTTTAGAGATGGAGAGTGGGGGGGGGAGACAAAGGAGACAAGGAAGTCAAAAATTGAGGACGGCGAGTGAAGGGGAGATGGAGCATTTGTACATTTAAAGGAAAATGGGAAAGGAAAAAGGCTAAGATCGGAGGGGAATTGCCCACGGCTTCTGCAAAGTATCTGTAAAATACGAGTGTGTGTGTGTGTGTGTGTGTGTGTGTGTGTGTGTGTGCGTGCGAGTTCACGTCAGAGAGAGAGAACGCAGAGGAGGGCAATGTGTGAGTCTGGGGAGGAGTTGTTTTATATATGTGCGGATAAAATTAATATGTATTTGCGTTAAGCCCTGCCTCAGCGATTTCTTGCTGACGCGCTCTATAATGCACAGAATATCCAGGTGAATGCAGAAACAGTGAAGGACATGACTCCAGAGGAAATGAGCAACACACACAGAATACCCTGAGGCCATGTGTTCCTCCTCACTACAGCAGCCCCGGTTCCATCAAGCCTGACGTCTGTTTACTAAAGCATGTGACAGCGTTGCATTTCTACACGACATAATAACTCTGACTTTGCCGACCGGGGCGCATTCACTTAAAGGCGAGTCGGCCTGGTGCTCCTTCACGCTCAGGGGGCCGTGTTTGCACGGTGGATCCTGATACCAAAGCGATTGCGACGTGTTGTAACCACTTGGCACGCTTCGTCACATGTGCCGTCACATCAGCCTTCTTGCGTGCACTTTTCAGTGCAACGAGTAACAGTTGCATGCTTCGCACGCGAGGCCATTACATGTCGTGTATTAGCTGATTACACTGACATGCTATCAGCATCCGCCAAGGGGAGGATACTGTACACACAATTTAGTGTAGATGTTCAGCTGCGCTTTGTCACCCTTGAACATGGTCTTTAGTCTCTGTTTACACGTTGTCTTTTTTTCCTTCACTGAGCAGCAGAGCTCCAGGGAAAATGTTGTTTAACTCTTTGTCCTCCAATTCTGCAGAATGAAGAGAAGTGAGAAATGGCAGACTTGCTCTTTGACTGACCTGCTGCAGGGCTGGCTAATATATCCAGGTATCATAGTGGACGTGCTGATGTGGTGTGTTATGTGTGTGTGATTCACGTGTGTGTTGCCTTAGCATGCCTTGTCATTAAAAACACTTCCCGGAGAACCGGAGGCAGGGCCTGTTTATTAAATGTCAGCCAGATCCATTGCACAATCATGATGTGACTTGGCAAGGAAGTTCAATGACCAGCCAATAATAATAACTTGACCTGGACAAGTACGCGAATATGTGAGAAAATAAAAGATGCCAGTAAACATCGGTCCAGATGTTTTCAGGTCGACATGCTAGAATCTGATGGGTGGAAAGTGGCGTGAAGGGAGGGGCTTAGGGATTCTGACTCTTTGGAGTAGTTTGAACTTGTTGTAAAATGTTATTCTCGAACAAAGCAACAAGCGGATCCCTGCCGCTTGCCCGAATCCGAATCCTGTCTCCATCTTCATTCGCCACAACAGTTGCGGCTTCAATCAGTCTGACTCCTCTCCCTCCAGGCTCCCAAATGATGGGAAGACCTTTCCACCTCGGGCCAGGACTGCAGCGTCACTCACAGCAGGAAACTGGAAACTCATCTGTTCGCTAAACACTTCAGAACAGTCTCCACTCTACCTTCCTCCTCCTCTTGCATCTGATTTGAAACCTGCTTTCTAAGAAAGGTATGCAAAGGTTGCAATATTTGTAGCCCCTTAAAAAACTATTACCATTTGTCATTTAGCAGTGTATATTAGATATTAAGTAATGACTTCACTTTTGATCACAGGATTATGCTCATCCTTTCAAATTGCTCCAAGGAGTTTTGAACTGGTTATGAAACAGTCTCAATGTATTACTGATGCTTTTATTTGACCTTCATAAACAAACCAGCCCATCAGTGAGAAGATCGGCTGTTGTGTCATTGGGGATGATTCACTGCAAAATTAGACAAAACAAATTATGGCTCCTTCAGCTCAGACTCCAGGCACCATCATGAACCCTTGACTTAAAATGTTTCATTAAAACATTGTGTTGCTTTGTAAAAAAGAGAAAACAAAGATTAGCTAAGTGTCAATAGCTTAACACAAGTAGTGACACGTTTTCTTTCCCTGCCCAGATCCACCATGTGGCTGCAAGGTCAGGAAACTCAAAGTGTGTGCATATCTTTGTGTCTGCTGTCTGTGGATGAGTGATGACTGTGGGCCCTATGTCAACCTCGGTGGTCCAGAATCTGTCAAGTGCACTAGTGCTTTTATTCTAGTGGAGAAGGTGAATTGAATAAATAAGCATGTGTGTAAAGTGATACAAAAATACATTGTTGAATTGATATTTTAATCCTAAGAGTATGAAAGCCATCTCTATGCAAGGCTTATCAGAGTTAATGCATCATGGTATGATTCCTCAACATTTGGTGGAATATTAAGTGATTTTTTAGTGTTACTCTCGTTTTGTGTGTTCGTCCTCCTTCTTCTCCGACCCAGGGGGAAGTCCCTGGGTGGTTTCCTTCATCCAGGCATTGAAGACAAGAGCCTGTCAAAACCTCAGCTGGAGTCCAGCGAAGGCGCTCCGTGGTGCTCTTGCTCCCAGCATGGCAGGGCGGCAGCAGAGAAACCACAGAAGAAGATGCTGTCCTCGGGGAAGTGGACCAATATTATATGGATTAGACAATTTACCCAGAAGTGAGATAGCAGGGGGGATGAAGAGCGTTAATAGTGAGGTGTAGAATCTCTGTGTATATGCAATTATCACATACGAAAAAGAGCTTAGATCTTCTGGTTAAGAAGGCATGAGTGAGACAAGATGTATTAGTGAGTGTGGTAATTATCACTTATCACTGAGTGTTAGTTTTCTTGATGACAGTTACATGAAAAGATCAATACCTGTTATAGTTTGTTTAATACGCAGAAAAGTCTGTGCAAATAATAATTCTCTATTTTACTGGGGAGTTAGCTATTTCTTGACCAGGACAAGTAACCTTGCAACCATAGACTGGACATAAAAAGTGGACGTATCATCATGATGTCTTCTCTTGTTTTGTGGACTGCCGTTTTGAAGCCTCGATTTTGGCGATTTGTTTCTGGCGACATAATGGCATAGATACGTCAAATACGGCTCTGGAAGCCGCAGACACCTGTCAATCACATGTTAGCCCCGCCCTAAAGCATACAGAGAAACGTTTTTACCTTTGGACAGGAAGTAGTTTTCACTTGTTTCCAGTCTTTATGCTAAGCTAAGTTAGCTTCACACTTACATACAGATGTGTGAGTAGTCTCATTCTTCTGATTAATCTTCTCAACTTTGCCTCTAAACTACATAGATGCATTTATTCATGCATTTTCCCATCATCGGTTGTGACCAATATACTACTTGTTATGGTCTTGTATATATATATTTTTTTTAATTTTGACTTTATTGTTTAATTTATATCATAAAATATACTTTACTTTATATAACCAAAAGGTTTTTTCTTCTGTTATGCTTTGTTTTGTCTTGCTGTGTTGTCCCCTCATTAATTACCGTCCGCATAAAAAAACCCACAATGAACATTTACAATAGGTAGAGATAGAATAAACTTTATCATCCCTGAGGGGAATTATGTTATGGGCACAATACAGTCGGTTGCTTTACATTCAAATTATTATTTTAAAATGCATTACTGTAACTTGGGCAGAATTACGAATATACTGCCTTGTGGTGATATTAATATTAAAATCACTAAGTTATAAGGTAATATTTGCATTCCTATTTAGCACTGCAGCAACAAAATTGCACAAATACACAAAAGGTCAAGGCTCCATATACGGGAACCCGATGCATAATGATACCCCCCCATATTTCACTGGGAGCCCAATGAGCCAGCAGGAGGAAATCAGGAAGTATGTGTGTTGGTGCAGGATGTGTGTGTGTGTGTGTGTGTGTGTGTGTGTGTGTGTGTGTGTGTGTGTGTGTGTGTGTGTGTGTGTATGTGTGTGTGTGTGTGTGTGTGTGTGTGTGTGTGTCTCTGTTTTGGGGTAATAAGCAATAAAGCTGCTGGTAAAGCATCTTCTCATCATCACAGAGGGATTAATACAGCACGAGTAAATGTTGACTCTACATATCTATATACAAAATCAACTAGAAATAAATTGGTCTCGTAAAACTCTGGATGGGCTTTACAGTGCAATGTCACGAGGAGTCATCCTCACTCCCCCCCCCACCCCACCCCATCACCCGCTCCCAGCATTGACCCTCTCGCTGTGAGGCACCCGTGGGCCCTGTGACCTCCGACCCCTGCCAGCTACCTATCCCACCCTGCAGGCACAGAACCATCACACATTAAGTCATATGCAATGAGTTGTTATGTGTATGAGGAATCTTGACGAATCAGAAACACACAGAGGGAATTTCTGATGAACTCTGAGAAAGTCCCGGTCCCTTAAGCTCTCATGTCACACTGCATGCTTCCCAGCCCGGTTATACATCATATAGCCATCAGGGAGGAGAGAGTACAGTAAAACACATCATAAATATGAAAATCATTAATATGGATCTGGGAGCAGAGAGAGCACTTCCGGAAATAATGATAAACCCATGATTAGTAATGCTGTATCTTGGGCCCACATTTAATATTAATCATTCAAAAAGAAGTAAACATTGTGTTTACCAAATTTACATTAAACAATGTACATATTTGAGTGTTTACTGAACTCTCTGGACAGCTATGAGGAGTATAATGCTCGTTCATAAGATGCAGCACCCTCCGCGGACTACACTGCTGACCTTGACCTTGTATGTGTCTTTTTATGATTCAGATTTCTGCTTCATTTTTTTTTCTCGAGGGAAAAAAATAAAAGGTTTTCATTTGGCCTGGCTGAGCATATTTTCCAGTGAAATCTTTCGAGATCCATGTGAGCTGACCACCTGACTACACACCTGGATGCAAAAGAGAGAGAGAGAGAGAGCTAAAGAGTGAAGGGAAGACAGAATGGGAGAGAGAGAGTGAGTGTGAGGTGAAGTGCAAAGGGGTGCAACCCAAAAAGCAGTGGTACCCTCCCTCCTCCCTCCTCCCTCCTCCCTCCTCCCTCCTCCCTCCTCCCTCCTCCCTCCTCCCTCCTCTCTCCTCCGTATACAGCATGGCAGTTAATTTAAATTCTGCAAGGAGACAACCCATAAATCACCTCCATTCTGACTAATGGCTTCTGCACTGAGGGAAAACTCTCGACTCTCTACCTGGAGACATTCTGCACTGGAAAAAATAAAGGCTACACTTGGTTTTTGTGTGTGTATATATATATATATATACACTCAGACAGACAGTTTTTTGAAGGAGTCAGCAGCACGACTAACCTCTCTACGTGAGAGCAGCTTTCACTCGAGGCTGAAATCCCCCCGTGTTGGCCCATAATTAGCCCCCAAAACTGCAACCATCTGACGTCAGAAGTGCGTGACACCGAACTAACCTTGGACTGGATTCCAAAAAAACACCCTGGGTTAGCGCACAAGCACTGCTCAGCCAGATTTGTGAGTCATGAAAGCTTCTGTATATTTGTTTTCTTACTCAAAGTGGTCGTACCTCAGGGACTTTACAAAGTTCTTTTATGGATTATTTCACAGCAAACGTTTTCTTTATGTGTTTTTGCAATAATATGCAAACATTCTTTTGTCAAAGAAAGTAAAAATTGGAATTATTTAAATTTGAGCCTAAGTGAAAAAAAAGTACAAGCACTTGCAGTATAAGTACATGTATTATTTATTTGGTTTTGAAAATGAGAAAATATTACAGCTAGTCTTATTTTCATCTATTTCACTTCCATCATTACTCATTCTGTTGAAGTCACTACTTGGTCATGGCAATAAACAAACTATAAACAACAGTATAAACATAACTTTCATATTTGGGTTGTAAAGGCAGAGGAAAACACATTTTATCTTGTAATGAGTCATGGATTGTTACATAGAAACACACCATTTTCTATCAAAGTTGAAACAGTGTTATTTCTCACGACAATTTTCAACTGTGCTCTTCTCTCTGGTTCCTAGTGGGTGGGACTTCACCTGAAAACGGTGATGTAAAATCACAATTTAGCACCCTTTGAATGGAATCTGATGGCTTGTTTGCTCACTGGCAATCAAATCTGAATGTTTTTTGAGTTTCTATATGTAAAAAAAACAAACAAACAACTGATTGCTGCTTATCAGCCATAATTTTAAATTATATTAGAGACATTATTTTAAGCGTTTTCATGGACTTTGAGTGCATGTTGGCTATTTAACGAGTGTGGAATACATATGATTGGCATTATCAACCAGCCCACCCCATTTTAAAAACAAATTCATACCTTAACATATATGTAGATGACAACTTATAGACCAGGAGTTTTCAAAGACTCCTTTTGAGCCTTTTTTACGATATTCGTTGACATTTTGGCAAATTGGCAGTTACAAACAGCGTCTTTTTTGTGTGATTGTGGAAAGATTTTCACGATGAAAAGAGATAATCACTACCTCGGAAAGCCAAAATGATGCTAAATCTAAAATTCTATGTTTCAAGTCTACGTGTTTGGATTCAACTGAGTTATGGCTCATTAGACCAAGCATGTGTGTGTGTGTGTGTGTGTGTGTGTGTGTGTGTGTGTGAGCAGGCTCAGTGATGTCCCCCAGTGATGTTGAGGGTATCCTGGTCAGGCTGCAGCAGACAGGGTGGATTGAGGACAGGATGTGGCCGAGAGCACCCTGTTTGCCTTTTTAGTTGGTTCACATTTCCCTGTCAGCAACGCCCTTTGCTCTGGGATGAGACATGTTACCTCAGGGCCCTGTTTGCTCCTTCATTGCCCCCTCATGACGTGTCACTACTCATTTGAGTACACTTGTGGGACAGACAAGCACCAAAGTCTTGCAAATAAATGTGTCCCATGATCTCTCTAGATATGTCATGGACACCAATGGAAAACAATTGCCTTTTGGAAATCAGCACTTCCTTTATTGGTCAGAGTGGAGTGATACCCTTCTAGTTGTAACAACACGCAGCTGTTCTGTTTGTAACAGACGCACCATAAACAGAAGAGAAAAACATGCGTCGTTTTGTCAGACCGAGATCCATTCAGAGACCAGAGAGGAATAAAGAGTCTGCTTTCCGCTCTGTAATCCGTCACACATTTAGTCTATACACTCCAGATGAAATGGGGCTATCGCTTGTGCGGTGACCTGGAGTAACCGGCTTCGCCTCCTATTTCCTCCCAGTAACACGGATGACCTCCAGCTGTGATTGGGACCTCTGATCCCCCACGGGGGTCATACATGTGTTTTAAAACTCAACGACACACTTTCCTTCCTCCACCTCTCCCTCCGGTCCTTCCACTCTCCTGCCTCACCCCCCACCCCACCCCACCCCCACTCCAGATTTAGAGGAGTTTCGAGGCTGTGGGGTGTGACACAGATCGCCCAGCTGAGGGAGTGTTCCAGTCCTCTGGACCACAAGAGTCACGGCTTCCCCTCCACGCTTCCATGTCCAGCTGTGGAGGACAGATATGAGCCTCTGACTGTAAGGCCCCGGCCACTGTCACCAACACCCAAACCCCCCTCACAGCCCCAGCATCACCAGCTCCCTCTAGCCTTAAACAGCTGGGCTATGTGGGACACCCAAATGACTGTAGCGGCTGCAGTGGCTCACTGCTATGATCCCTTGCACTGCCCCCCCTGTCCCACTGACTAATAATGACCATGATCAATCATGTGTGAGACTCTACTGTGTGAATATCTCACCAGATACCAGTGAGGTATGAACCCCCACCAGCCAAGCAGGTGTTGGGTCTTTCAGTCAGAAAAAAATGACAATCAGGGTCACTCGGACTGCACAGGGGGCGAGGTCATTCTTCCCATGCATGCGCCAAAATATTTCTCATCATAAAATCCTATCTTTTATCCCGTTGACATGAGTTTCCTCTTGTGAGTTTTCCCTCTCCCCTCTGAAGCCCCGGTCCTGTAATCCAATCTCATTAGCCCTATGAATGGAAGACTCTCTGTGTGAATCCATTAAGGAGGCTCCCCTCTCTGTAATCTCTCTAACTCTGTGGGATTAATCACCCACAGAGAACAGAAATCGATCCATTTAATCACTAAGAAATGTGACAAAAACGCTGTAACTGGGGGATATGGTGGAAAATTATCAGCCAATTGAAATTCATTGAGAGAGAGGGAAGAGAAAGCGAGAGGGAGGGGAGTAACAGAACTCTGTAGCACCTTAATGAGGCAATCATTCCAGTTATTTGTGCTATGTATTTGCGCAAAGAAAGGAGGCTTTTTATTTGCTAAGGAAACTGGAAAGTGTAGAAAGTAATACAGAAAACAAATCGATGATTAACCAAAAAAAGAAAAAAAGCCCAGACAATGAGTTTGACCAAGACAAGCCTGTCATGTATTACGGACAAACAAGGCTTTCTTGTGCGAGTACATCATGTTTAGTGCATCCTCACATTCAGCAGAGGTGTATGTTTGAGAAATGAAGCCGGGGTCGGCTGTGAAGTGTTGTAACGTTTACGGTTTGATGATGCCTCCATGAGCCCGTAATGAGAAGAAATGAGGGTCGCCGGCCGACGTTAACCCGCTAATAAAATCTGCCTCCCTTGAAAGGGTGTTAGAAAACCACAATTACCCCCATGACATTTTTTTTACTGCATGATTTATTAACTGAATATTGCATCTCCCTCTCTAACCCTTATTCCGGCTGCAGAGTAATAAAGGGAAGTTAAGGGGCAGTATTGATCGTCTTTGATTTGCCACAGACCTGCGGATGAGTGGAGTGGAGAGGAGAGAAGAGGAAAGGAGACGACAGGTGAACAGACTTGAGGAGAGGAGAGCGGAGCTCATCTATTGATGAGTTTTTCTCTCCCATGGCCCTCCACCGTGCAGCCCCTGGCCGTCTGGACACCCGCCACGTGTGAACAGGCTTTCAGCTCACATCATCTTCTCCACTTCCACCTATAATTGGCCATATGTGTCACCAGCACCCTGCTGCTGCTGGAGGAAAGGAAAGGGAGATCACAGCTTTGACAAGGTGATTGTTGGATGGCTCTTGCTTTGACATGTCAGGTAAGCCTTATCTCGACCAGCACTTCTACCACTTCAATTAGTAGTAACCAGTTATGTACCGGCAGTCGGCCTGATTATAACTGCAGCTGCTTTGGCAGTAAAGTTTTTGGTTCGAATGCAACACCTTAAACTTTTAGCACTTGTCCTTCACGCGTAGTCCGGACGTAATGAGATATTTATATCGTCTCGAGAGGGTATCTCTAGTCGCTCTGCCGTGCACAGAAAGTGTACTGTAGATCATCTGTAGGCCAACCACTGAATAAGTTGAATACATAATGCCCCAAAGCGGCCCGTGGCATGTGGCATTCAATGAGCATTCATTAACCTTTACTGCTGCTGCAGCAGTTACCTGCATTAAGTAAGGAAGTGTGGGTACAATGTTCAGACAGGTTATTAGGTAAATATCATTGGATAGAGAAACTCAGCTCAAACAAACCCCAACACACTGTTGAATTGCACACAACATATGCAATATAATTGTATTCTTAGCCTCTGAAATTCACTGGCGGGGAAATTGGCGGTGAACGTGTCAGTGAGGGAGAGAGGGGGAAAGGTCAGAGATTGGAGGAGGGTTCGTCCCTCTTCCCTCGTCTGAATGGCAAATGTCACAGCAGCCAGCAGAGGAGCGCAGAGTGCAGGAGGAGGGTGAGCGGAGGGGCGGGCGAGGTTAGCAGGGAGACCGGAGACGGGAGGAGCAGGTGGATAAGTGGGGAAGGCGTGAAATCTCTGCTGAGACGCTACTGGGCAGATGCTAAGCTAAGCTGAGAGCTTTACATGTGAAGCAACGGCATGCGCCGACAGCGGGCGAGGTGCGCTGGTGCCATTCATCCAAACTGAATACAGTTTAGAGTTGTTTGGAAAAAAATGGCCAGCGTCATACTTATTGATTTTCCATAACTGTCTTTGGTACTGCAAAGTACGGCAAAGTGATCATTATCTGAGGTATGGATTGTGAAGATGCAAATTTTGTTTTATCAGTAGATCTAGTGATATGATTGGAAAAGAGTCAGTGCAGATTCTTTAAAAATCCCGTTCTTCTTGTGCTTCTTCCCTGCTCTCACACATGTCAAAAATATGGAATTGTGACTGTGCACAACAATTTAGCAGAATACCCATTTCAAACACTTGGTTTCAAAAGCGGTGAGAAAATAACAGTACTTCCACAAATGTCTTGGATTCAGATCGCTTTAATTATCTGAAAATTAGCCAAACTAAAGTAGACAAACCACAGGGTCAAGATTACAGGTTCTTCATGACAAGCTAAAACACTCAGGCGGAGTGGGGTGAGATCGGATGGTTTGACACTGTTTATTTGTGCCGCCGATGGCCTCAAATCACAGAGTGCACAGAAAGTGCTGTCAGGATGACGAGGTGCTTTCTGTGCCATGGCAACACGTGTCTCTGCATGGGAAAGGCCTGCGTTGGGAGGGACGCGGTGATGCTGTGTTGGTTCTGTCCCTCGTCTCTTCTAATCTCCTGATTATCTAACAGTCTGGCTCCATGCGTCGTGCCTAGCACATAAGTTAACAATGTTAATGAGACATTTCGCTGATGGATATTAAGATTGTATCCTCACCTTCTGACACATGATTTCAAATGCACAGAGTGTGATGAGCTGGTGTGTACAGTGTATAATTGTGGATGCATGCTTGTTGATGGCTTGTCTATTTGAAGAACATGCCACCTTCTCATGTGACTGTGGGGCTTTGAATCCCAGCTTGCGCACTGACATCTTGTTTTTTCCTCTTTCGTTCGCTTTCACACACATTTTTGATTGGTCTGATCACAAGTCTTTGCGCCTCCAGCATCTTTAGATGGAGCGCTTACTGTTTGTTTACTGGATTGTTTCAGTTCGTCACCTCTCGTGAGGGGAGAAGACACTCAAATGTCTTCTTTTGATCAAATCTCTGAGCTTCATGTTGGTGATGAAGCACCTCCGGCCTCCAGAAATAAGCTATTCACATATTTATTCATGTGTTTGTTTATTCACATACAGCATAGTCTACCTGCCCCCTAGTAATCAATAGAAAGCAAGTAACCACTGAAGAGATCCGTATGAATGTTTCTGTCCTGTATTTGTTGGGAGTGGGTTTCTACTATATTGCATAAATGATGATGAGTCAGTGTCTGGCCTGCAGGGCCAGATTCACTGTGCAACCCTCGAATATGATGAATTATAGCCATTGTGTTTCTTTGTAATATGAAGATGGACGATTTCTGGGCGTTAAAGATTTAATTTGCGTTTTTTACTTTTTAAAAGTTGCATATTTACCTCTTTTCACCCCCTCTCAGTTCCTCTGCTAGCAAACAGCACCTACGAGTGTCCAGCAGCTTCAGGAGTGGAATCAGGCCGAGGCATCAGGGAGGCCGATTGACGTGGCTTCATCTCCTTCTGAAGGAATGGCAGAGGAGGGCACTGGCACCATGTCTGGCATCATGACTTAGTGAGACACATGTGACCCCTGGAGACAGGCCACCATCTGCTGTCCGTCATTGAACCAGCTTGACACCATGACAAGAAAGACGGAGGCTTTACAATGAATGTCTGCCTCTCTGTCTGTCCTTTTGCGTCACTGAGTTGGACTCACAAAGACTTGCAACTGCCACCACCCCTCCCTCCCTCCCTGTTCTCACTCCGCATCCCTCTCTATATATCTCAGTCTGGTCTGAAGATAGGCGAGAATCTGCTGTGGGATTATGTACTGTAAGCTGCTAATAATGTTGAAGAGCCTCCTGGGCTCCCAGTCTCGAAGCAACGGTGCAATAAAGCCAGGAGCTGGGAAATACATGGCTATTTAATGGAAAGCGAAGCTTCTGAGCTGCTGTGCTATATTTACAGGTAGCCTCTCTGCCTCGGCTTTGTGCATCCTGTGCTTGTCTGCCTGGTCCGTCCGCCACCTTGGAGGAGACCTGGCATCTGCTGTTCCCTGTGACTCACCTACAGCCTCCCACGCCACTGCCACACTCTGCTTGCACAGGCAATAACGCAAGGACTAGTGCGGGCGCAGTCATTCCGGCTGCTGTTAAAAGTGACACTTGGTTGTGCAGCAAAAAACAGGTGACAAAGAAGGAAAATCATGGTGTTGGAGAAAAGGGGAAGTACGGAATTCTCTCTTCATCCCAGTTTGTTGTTTGTTGTGCTTAGTGCTGCTGCCCAGTTTCCCAACTATTCAAATCTTGCCATTTAGTCTGTACCATCTGTCTCACACCGAAGTCAGAATGGATATGACACAACAGGGCCACTGTTTTGTTGTCTTGTTCTATTTATTCCTCGATAATGAGAAATCAGCAGAGGGACTGGCATGGTGCTTGCTGCCACCCATGAAACTCTTCCTCGGCCATATGGCTTGTCTACGGGGGGCTACTTGACTCTTCTGACTCGGTCGCACCAGAAGCACGGATCTTGGTCTCTCCCCTTCAGAGGGTTGTCATGAATCCACGCTATCATGCATCCGGGTTGAAACAGAATTACTTTGTTTGCAGTGTCCCTCCTGGATTCCCTGTCGTCTCCCAGCAAAGTGTTTTTTTTAACGGAAAATTGACAGACAGAGTGTTGCAAGCTGCAGCAGAATTGGTGAGGACACTTGGACAAGTGATGGCGGCCCTAGGGACATGCTGTGGGATTTAAGTTGTCATAATTGTCCTTCCTCTCTGTGGTACAATACGCGTTAATCCCGACTTTGGCCTCGTGTGCGCTCGGTGTGACGCGTCTCCAAAAAGAGGAGACAGCACTGTGTGACTAATTACGCACTCTTGGATTGTTTGAAGGGCCGCAGATTGAGGATGGCATGCATGCAATGTTTAATTCAGCATCCCGCCATGAAGACTTTTAAATCTAGAGCCGGGCCGGCTCTGCAGCAGCAGGCTCTGGCACAGACAAGATTTACTCGTAATCCCCAGTGTCCCAAACAATAGTGCGCGCTTTCTCTAACAGAGCAGTACTGTAGTTTGAAAGTGTTGAACATGGAGCAACGCACACTCCGGAAAACAGTCGTAAAACACATTTCATTTCATTAGAAATTCAGCAAACAAATGTCGATAGCACGGTTAGCGGCACACAGCAGGGACGTCGGCACGGTTCAAGGATCTCTCGCTTGATCTCGCACACTTGAGTATTTTTGTCCAGGGTGAAAACTTGTCCATGACACCCAAGGGTGGCAAGGGTTGGTAACCTTGTGTCATGCTTGCTGCATGCGTTCTCTCGCTCGCTGGCCTCCATCTCAGTCATCAGTATTGTCTCGAACAGAGTTGCCATTTCAATAAATCTGTCAACTCATTTTGTCTCTGTCTTCACAGCCTTGAGACATTTCACAATCCCACTAGGAATCACTTTTCTTAGTGAATAATTCACATAACTGTGATATTTGTAAAGAATTTGCAATGCTTATAATACTATAAAAAGCATCAGTGGGTAGGTATTTTTTTATTGTGTTCTCCACATGTTTCTATATTTTTATAAGTTAAGGATGTGTTTTTTACCCCTGGAAATATTGATTGTTTTGATTGATTTTGATTTTTGTTTTAGTTCTGAAACTCCTTTCTCTCATGTTTTTTTTTTCAAGATAGACCAATCATTGTTTTCCTAAATCTAAATCTAAAGAACAACATAATCACAAAGAAAACCTCTAACAATGCAAAGTAGACTTCAGCAGGCTACTACAATGGTAGCTGTCACACTATAACAAAAAGGTTTTCCAACCTCTAGCTAATAAAGGAAAGAGGAAAATTAAGATTATTGAACAAAATGTACAGTACTGTGCAAAAGTTTTAGGCAGGTGTGAAAAAATGCTGTAAACTAAGAATGCTTTCAAAAATAGAAGTGCTAACAGTTTAATTTCATCAATTGATTTTGATTTTTCTTTTGTTCGCTCACTTTGCATTTTGTTAATTGATGCTTTGTCCACTGGATTGTGATTAACATTGGAAATATGGCTTGTATCTCTGATCGAGTCCCATTCCCCTTCTGAACACTGAATTCAAAACACAGCCAAGTGCCCAGCCCAACCGTTCCATATGCATTAATCGGAAGATCTGAATTTGAATTCAACAGCATCACGCGATGCAGCTGCTGGACACATGCAAAAGAACAAAACAGTGCCGAGACAATCTCATCTTTCCGTGCTCAACCATCGGTGGAATATGAAGAGAAAAGGCGATTTGTTTTTCCCATGTTCCTCATTCATTTCACTCCCTCACATCTGGAGGAGTCCAAACCCCAGCGGGTAGCCACCTCAGGCCAGCGCAGACACACTGAGCAGCATGCCCCAGCAAGACCAATACCATCACAAACAAAGGCCGAGGCCCCGTGGAGCACATACGCGGAGAGAAGGTCACGACCATGCTGAACCATCCGAACACACACAGCATCACCCGCGCTGTCTGAGACCACGTCTTGTAGAGCTGCCCCTGGTTCAGATTCTGGTCGCTCCGTGGCTGTCCGGGTATATTACTGTCATCCTAGCACAGTTTGTCCGGAAGCTCACGCTAATGAAAATGTATGGAGACATTTAGTCACATGAAATCTATTAGCCTCGAGGCTTTGATGTCCATATCTCCTCCGTACGCATCGGCAGTGTTTTTCCCTGAATTTGGTATGTTAATCCTGATGTACTTCAGTGAGGCTGCTGGGACTGCAACCCTCCTCAGACACGTCGCTTGGATAAATGACTTCAAGGAGGACCAGGAAACCGCTGTGTGTGTCTAAAAGTAAATGTGGACATTTTGTCCCTTTTGTCATTATTCACATGAAGTTCTCATCACTCACGCTCTTTTCCTGAAACTAACTAAGTGTTTTGGTTTTTCTAAACCTAACTCTCTGTGAAGATGGAAGTTTATTTTGAAAAATCCTGATGCATGAAATGAGACTGACACCAAACTGTTGCTGCAGTAGAGTGTCAGAGTTTGAAGCTCAGGGTTTGATAAGATGGGAGTGAGAATGTGTTGCAGCATCAGGTATTTTTATACTGATCATTCAGATGAGAGTTTCAAACCCATGCAAATCTTGGAGGTCCATCTCCCAGCGTCCATTGCAGAAATCAGAATCAGAAATCGGAATCGGAAGTCAGATAATGAATGGTCCAGAAAACCTTTGACGCCCCGAAAATAACTCATCGCGCTGTGCAAAGTTATTACATACATTTCATTTCTGTGCCTCATTTCTGTGCTATTCATTCCTCACACTGCACGAGAAAGTGCCAGCATGTGAGCGAGCACAGTGTGTGTTTGCAGCACTGTACACATCTAAACAAGTGCTCAGGAAACATCAGAGGCGGTGTGGGCATGCTCAGCCCACATGCTCTCCTGAAGTTCTCAACAGCTTGTCTTGCAGGCAAAGCACTTAACCAGTTGCCAGTTTGTTTCAAATCAAAATAGTTAACTTTGAGGTCAGCTGTAATCTTTTTTTGTTATATGTAAATGTGAAAAAAGCCCATCTTGTTCTAAAGTGCTGGTGTCAGGACCCGGCAGTTTGACAGCAAAGGGATGACTATCCCACTCAAACACAAACCACGCTGATGTGTGAATGTTACACGCCCAATCAGCCGTCCCTCCTCTGCTGCCTTGTGCGGCAGCTGCTGCTGTGTGCGGCGTAGTGGGACTCTGTGGCATTTTAAACTGAACCCCCCATACCTGCATCTGCATTGTGTCTCCAGAGCAACTGCTTTCCCATTTAGCGGCTGACAATATCCAAGCTTTCTATTCATTTCCCGTCTTTCAGGCGGGAGGAAATTAATCACAGGGCTGTCAAGGAGAGGCACAGGAGCAATAACGGGAGTGTGAGAGAAAAGAAACTTTGATATGTGAGGTTTACTCACTCTTTATTTCTTACGGACCCTCGGGGTATGTTGTGGGACACCACGCTGCTAGACTCCGGCTGCTAAAGCTAACAGACCTGTAGGTGTAATTTCATCTGCCCATCTTTTTCCTCCCCGCCCCAGCCTGCCTCCAGCTTTTTCTCTCACTTTCTGTATTTGGCATCCTCCACCTCTCTTTTTCTTTCACACGGGCTGCCTGGCTGTCTGTCCTGTGTCACTTTCATTTCAATCACAAATTGCATGCTGCTGTCTCTCAGTAGAGGCTAAAATACCTCAATAATAAAAGCAGCATTACATTAGCAGACCCTATACAGCACACATAGAGCTTATGCAAACATCATGAGTAATAATGTGTTGATATATTCACCCTATCATATACGCACTATGTGTATTAAAAATAGCTTTCCCCTCCATATTATTGTTTCAAAAGAATTGCCAAAACTAGGTGTGATATCTAAGGTATCCTGTCCAGAAAATAATGTGTTGGACAAGTATACATTTTGACCTGTTAGTAGGAGTGAGAAATCCGGGGGTCACCACAATATAATATCATTCTTCCTTTGAGAACCACGAATGACTACACCAAATTTCATGGCAATCCAATAAATAATTCAAGATATTTAACTCTGTACCAAAGTGTTTTTTTTTTTTAAACAGAGCGGCTGACAGAGTGGCTGACAGAGCCCGATGGCGTCCCCATCGCTGCCTCACTTCTTTGGCTCAAAAGGCAACACATGGACAAAGGGGTGGAAGGTGGAAGAATTTAGAATTTAACAGCGCCGCACAATTGTGATTAATTAGCTGCCCGTCACAGGGCTGAAGATAGTGGGGACAGACATATTGCCTATTAGACCTGAATGGGAAAGATGGAGTGGGAGCCAAGTAAGGTGTCTGCCGCTGATGGCAGAGGACAATTCACAGCAATGTATCTCTGATGTCAAACACAGGCTAGAGTCCGCAGCTCCGCCCCTCTCACAATACCACCACACAGCGGAGGAAAGAGCAGAGAGGCTCACATGAAAAGATTTGGTCAATGTGATGAAGACTTTGTGGACTGTGCATGAACATGGTGATCTGATTACAGCCAATACTTTATTTGTAACTTTCATTCGAGTTAGTGCCGTTCACAGTGCTCAAAAGATGATCAATTTCATAATTATTAAGGTCGGGGATATCGGGCTGATCTATTAATCCAAATTTTCACACTAAATGGATACTACATCCTCGATACATTTGAGTTCCAGCTTCAGTTTCCCTTGAAGCTGATCTTTCTGTTATGATGCAGTCCTGTAACTCCCTTGGGTCTCTGTTATATAAATATTGCAACAGAATTGTGAATGTTTAATAATTGTTTGAATAATAAAGCATATACATACAGTAGATGCATGTATGATAGAAGCAATCAAATGTACGCAGTGAAATGTTGAATGGCAGAAAATATTTAGCATGCATTGGCAAGTATTCCCATGGCTAGAAAATACGTGGAAATCCATAATTTACTTTCAGTACATATTTAGTATGTGGATATCTTGCATGCATTTATATAATGGCTCTGTTAATATTTAGTCCACACAATCAAAGATCCTATATATGCCAGTGCCGAGGGTACCACATTGCAAATTTGTTCGCTCTCCTTAAACAATGTGTTGGTGTGAGTTTTATTATGGAGCCCGGTGCTTCACTCTCTCGAGCTCTCACCTCTGTGACGATACTGATATTTTAAGGTCTGCCATCTGCACAGGTGCCAAAGCAGCCTGGGAGACTGGATGTCCATGGATCAATCTGAAATTATTCCCCAGGTCCCTCTGGCTGAAAAGATGGTCCGTCCACTCATCCCCCTCTCCCTCCTCCCCAACACACACACACACACACACACACACACACACACACTTAATGATTTTTGTGAAGTGAACAAAACAATTAAGTAAAGCCTGCAGCATTAAAGTCCTTCAGTTAAAGCTCAGAAGCCTGTAGGGAGGTGTATTGGAGACTGAAGACAATCCAAAAAATCAAACGGCAAGTGAGTAAAAAAGGCACAGCGTATTTATACTCTAGCCTCAGGCATTTGTGTAGAGGTTACCTCTGAGGGATCTCTTCATGTTCTTTGATGGACACCTTTGTTCTCCAGCACAAGCTGTGAATAGAGGCTAATACCTGTGAAACTTCTCAATCTCAATCATCAGTGAGAATGCTGCACACAGTTTATCCATCATCAAAAACATTTAGGTTTCTGGATCTATTATTTGTTTTCTGAAAGGAGTCTTTATCCCTTTCAAGGTTTCCTGGAAAAATGTTAATATGTCATAGTTGTTGTAAAAAAGGATAATGGCATTTGATCATGCAAGGAACTAAGAGGTTATTGAACTGGTCCAGACTCAAATATCTTCTCTCACCATGCCTGCCTCAGCTTTATCCTGCAGTCTCGGGGGAGAAACGCACACAAACAGAAATGAGAGAAGGGTCATCACAGTCACATCATCAGGTTCAAACCACATACCATCCAATTAATACTGTATGTATGAATATTGCACGGCCATGATTTTTCAGGCCAAGCCAGCTGTCTACTTGTTAAATTTACTCTGAAGTCTATTGGCAAGCAAAGTTATTTTTATATGACTAGGTGATTACACTATTATGGAGATCCAACATTTAGGAATAATGCTTCAGTTTTAGTTCTATTACACAAGGTTTTGGTATTTGTATTGTTGGTGCAATAACAAGCAAGTTCCTATTTAAAATGATGACATGGCAGAAAGGAATCCCAAAGATAATACATTCTGCAGAAGTGTGAACATAGGTTGAATTTCACCACGGGAAATAAAGTTTAGATATTGATTATATGATTAGTATACTCCAACACTGGCCACAAAGCCAGCCTGAGTGCTGCACCCACGTCTGCACCACCAAATCCTACCACCAATATAGCAATAATAGCACTAAATGGCTGTTGCATTTGAGTTGAAATAAATTATAGTTTCATAATGAAAGTAATAAAAAAAAACGTATGACGTGGTAGTTCTTAATAAAGTTGAATGAATATAATACAGTTAGGCAATTCAACTGAAAGTAATTTAGTTTCACAGAATAAAAAATAGTGAATGGATAGATTATGATAGATCATGCATAAACGAGGTAGGGTATAAATGGTTGAATAAGTAGATAAAGTTTCTCTATCCAGAATTCAGAGGTTTTTATTTTCTTTTTTTTGCCTCCACTCAGCTCTCAACATGGACGCCGGTGCCGGCGGCTCGCAGCCGCAGTGCAAACATCAGCAACAGCGCAGACCGAGCAAACAGAGATTCCCTGAGGGGGGAACTGATGGGTGACAACACGGTTTGGCGGGACGACGTTATCAGCTTTAACCGCCGTATGTGAACACAGGGCAGAGGGCGGCCATGAGCTAGCCAGTGGGGCACGCTCACATGTACTGACATGCCCTGAAAGGCAATGAAGCTGGCTCTGAGGCACATCAAGCTGAAATTACACAGAGGGAGAGGGACTTCATTCTCTACCCCGGGAAATATTCATCCACTATTTTATTACACAGCAAATATTTTGCTGCTATACCAATGCTCTGAATATAGAGTTCACCCATCTTAAAATAAACGGTTCTAATCACTATTGAAGACAAACAGTTACTAAATAGAAACACACAGAATTTAGTTTCAGATGTTTTGATTGATTGTGGTTTGGATCTGTCAGTGTCAGCTGTGGTCGTTGATCAGAAAGATGGCGGGAGAAAGAAGAGCACATTGGGAAGATGGGAGAAATAACAGGAGGGAAAAAGAGAGCAAGTTCAAGTAAATTGAGGAAAGAAAATTTGGACATTAATTTCGGTCAATTACACCGACCATTAGTAATGGTGTGTGTGTCTGCACAAGCCGGAATATTGTGAGTAGCCTTAACTGAGATCGCAAAGCCGTTAGCATGCTAAGCTTGCAGGAGTAACAGTGCTAACCGCGCAGCAATAGGCTGCTAACCTAGGCTGCTGGTGGCATCGGCGTGCAACCGTTCTTTAAGTTAGCTTGTGTGACCAGCAGATGAGGTACATTTGAGTGTGAACTTGGACCCGGCGCTGGATCCAAGGTCAGACAGACCCTCTGACGAAGACTCCTCACCTGTTGGGCTGCTCAGATGGTACAAGGTCGGAAAACATCATAGCTGGGACCGTTGCTGTGCGTCTTGATGCCAACCTGAGAGTTAGACTTTCTGTACTTGTCTTGTTGGTTTGTGTGTGTGTGTGTGTGTGTGTGTGTGTGTGTGTGTGTGTGTGTGTGTGTGTGTGTAGGCTCACTGTGGGATTTAACAATATATGTTTATGCAATATAAGCTTTTTTGTTTGATAAAAATGTATTTATTTGTATTTTTATATAAAAATCTAATAATCGTTTCTTTTTTGTAAATCTAACTATGATGAAAGCATTGGTAGTAAGCTAGTACCAACCAATTTCAACCAATCATATCATGCCATCCATTCATTAATCAATCTGTAGTTTCTCAGGTGCTGTTTTGACAGCAGCCGCTAGATGGCGATGCCGTCATTTTGTACCGTGAACGACAATGAGTCTGTGCCCTCTTTTTTAGATAATTCAACTTTCCAGTACAAACACTCATATAATCCTTTATTAAAAGCAGTATCTCCTAAAAGATGTTAAATTCACGACTAGCAGAATCCAGAAAGAGAGTTATTTATTTCTGGTAGGGATGCAACGATACCATTTTTTACAAACCGATACGATACCGATATTTTTATTTGTGTACTTGCCGATACCGAGTACCGATACCGATACTTCTTAGATTTGGTCTCCATGAAAGTGCAATTAATTTGGAGGCAGATTTTATTTTATCCTCTGCAGATTATGTCAAGCCTATAGTACAAAATTAACAGAAGGCTATCCCAAGCTTTAAACTTCTTGTGGAAGTCCCTCTAATGTCGGACCATAAAACGCCCCCGTGTCCGGGTTCATAATGTAAGCGATAATATTAAGGATCGAGCAATTATATAGGAAGCTGTGTTCCAAGTTATGTTTCCGGTGCTTTTATTGTGGAGGGAGAAACGGAAAGGAAAAGAGGAGTGGAATTGTGGGATATACGTGTGTGAAGGAGATAAAAAAGTGTTCAAGTTACCCTGCAGCGTGTTTTCATTTTATTAGAATTACAAATATAGACACACAACAGACACTCGGCTACAATAATATCATCCGTAGCCGCACAACAGCGTCTGAATGAGGCCGCTGCCAGCGCTACTTCAGGTGGATCAGCAGCCGTTTGATTCAAACCGGCAGGACGGCGGTGATGACGCGCAGAGCTTCTCAATTATAGATGTATTAAATATGTAAAATTTCAACTCTCGCGTCTAACGTGCCGCCGGCGTAAATTTGCGTCTGTCGCAACCACACGCGTCTGTGCATAGACTTTACATGTAATCTGGTCGCGCGAAACATTTGCGTCGCGTTGGGACGGACTGATTACAAGTAACTCCGGGGCTGTCAGCCACTAACAAGAGCACTAATATGAGCACTAATATGTCATACACACGTATGCAACACCGGTTAATAAGCACAATATCGATAAAGTCTTGTATTGTACTCGCGTCTCACTTTTCTCCTTTCTATTGAAAGAAGTGAGCGCTGCGTAGCGAGGATCCAAGATGGCGGCTCCAGATTCTGCTGTTGAGACAAACTGGCCATCTGATTGGACGGCAAAACAACTTGGATAGCGTGATTGGCTGCTCAGAAGTTGAGACTGTTGAGACAGTTGAGACAGAGAAGAGTGTCTCCGGCTCCGTCACGGGGTTGCTTCTCCACAAAGCGCGACCAGTTTGTTGTAGTGAAATACTGTTGAGTGAGTATCGGTTCTTGGTATCGGCCATTGAAACCGATGCGAGTACGAGTATTTAACGCAGTATCGACCACCGATAACATCCCTAATTTCCGGCATACGGGATTGCGCCGCCCTGCACGCTCATATTCCATATGCGGCTGCCAGCTTGTGCCAGCAGTATTAATGGACACATCAGCTGTAATTCATCACTTCTTATTATTTAATAATACATCCATGCAGGCACGTGCACAGATAGACCCCTAGTGGTGCTCAAGCACCTGCCCTTTTGCCCTGAATGAGGAAAGTGCCCCTTCTACTGGAGCCCAATTTTTTCTTCATTCATCAGTATTTAAGAATAGAAATTACTCTCTCTGTCATCAATTCCCCCCAAATGTGTTTTGATATCTGACGGGGCATTTATTTGAGTTCTTGTGAGAATTTCGCCCCGACATGCTCCGCGGCGCTCACAAGCCCCCGCCGCAAACAAACAAAAAACTCACGAAATCCGTGATTTCAAAGCCTTGTCCAGCTGTTTACTGACGTTAGTCATGTTTAATGAAGAGAGAGAGATATACAGGCAGGCATCTTCTTTGTGTTGTTGTATAAATGCAGTTTAGACAATTTCGAAAGTATGTTGATCAGTATGTAGTATGTAGCCAATCATCTTTATTCATAAGGAAAATGTAAGCTAGCTGTCTAATCTAGCTAGCTGTCTAGTCAGAAAACAGTAAAAAATATATAAGTTGAAAATATCCTACTGTGTTTTTATTTATTTATTTATTATTATTATTTTTAATTTCATAAATAATTTTGGCGATGGGTGCCCTTTTTTTTGGTTTGAGCACCTGCCCCCCAAAATGTCTGTGCACGTGCCTGCATCCATGGGCTGTATGCAGTAAAGCTTCTATAGATGTGTTAACGTCTCTGTTCACAAAGAACCAGCTATCGGTCAGTAGCTAGTAGCGCAACATAAACGGACGTACGTAGACGTAGCTAACAGGCAAGGCCAACGCACAGTTCACAAACCCTCATGCAGCCTGAGGCCTGCTGACCATCTGTTTTGGAGATTCTTGACATTCAAACGTTTGAGATTGCTCTTGAATTCTCAGTGATGAATTTGTCTGGCTTCTATTTAAGGTCCATCCGCTGGTCAAACGAAAATAGTTATAATAGTATGCTCATTGTTTGACATTAAATATATGACAATTTAAGTTGTACTCTTGCACATTACTTTGTTGGCAGGCGTTTTACAGGTGTCCTTTAGAGGTATCAACCTGCTCGTGAGTGCTCATTTTGTTCAGTTGGAGGGTATAAGTTTTACTCAAATCAGGGCATTATATTGAGTGTTGAGGTTCTATAAAAGAAAAACACTGACAAAACATTGACAAATGAAGTGCAGGAATGTTAGTAAGAAATTGTAAAAAAAAATAAAAAAAATGCAAGAGACATTAATATATCACTTGTAATAGAAGAAAAACAATGTCATAGAAGACAGCACAATAAACAGCAATACAGGAAGGTTACAGGTGGCTCAACACCAATAATAATGAAATATCCAATCCAGCTCAGATTTGGGACATCTGTTTATTAAATTTCTTTTGGCTTCTGCTCTTATTTGAGATAATCGTTTCTGGACAACTTTCAAGATTAGCTAAACTCTAGTCATTTACAAAACAAACAAAACACATGTTTGATAAACCTCTCACATAAAATGATAATGTATTGTTCTTATTATGCCAGAATATAACTCGTTAACTTGTTTGATGAGTTACGTTTGTATTTTGCCAGCACTTCTTGGACTGATCTAATATATTTGCACCATAATTGTGAATCAAAAAAGCTTCTTTTTGCCCACTGTGTGTCAGGCTGTGGGTCAAACTGGAAACCACAGCCCTCGATGTGTGCACAGCATGCACCCTGAAGCACAGCTGAACCCATGTTAGAGCAGAATGAGACCCGCTGATCTCTGAGTATGTTTGGTGTATTTGTGACCTTTCAAGAAGTGGGGAGCCAAAAGTAGGACTAGTACACTGTTGATGTTGAAGGCATTGAAGCACAAATGTACACTGCATGCTTGCTCAGTCACTCTTTAAATACCAGTCCGGCTGATTATATTCTAGTCCAGCAGGTGTGCAGATATATGAGGGAACTGAGCTTCCCTGATGTAGCGTGTCTCCTCTCAGCTGCCTGAGTGGCATTGCCATGATGTTTTCAAGCAGCTCTTTGTAGCCTACTAGCACACACCTGTTTCACATAAGGCATTTGAGGTCTGATTGGTTTTGGATGAAAGAAGAGAAGAGGTGGAGAGTTTTCATGTGGGAACTTTTATAGGAACCTGTCGAGTTCAAGGTGTCAGTATTGGTACCATCTTTTAATTGTATAGTTTATTGTATGGCTCATTAGTAAGAATGTGCCTTTGTTCCCTCAAAACGGTGTCCGTGTCCACAAAGGTGAGAACAGATCAGTGCCTGCACCCTTTTTTCTAGCAGATTTGTGGGTGTCCGACATAGACTGTATATAAGAAGTAAATGTAGCCACCATGACGTCATCGTTGGTTTATGGACTGTCGTTTGGAAACCTTGATTGGCATTTTGGCCTTTGCCATCTTGGTGTCTATTTTACTTTAAATGGGACCATCATTTACAAAATTAATATCAAGCTGCATTGAAGAAGACTTGAAACTAGCAGTTGATAGTACAAACTCATGGACCAAGGTATTAAAATCAAGTGAGATTTAGGGTTATTTTCTCAACGACATAAAATTAGACTTCTTTTTGAAACCAGAAGAGTTGCCCCCTGTTGGCTGTTATTAAGAATAATTGTTGATCAGAATAGTATGTTTATAGTACTATTGTTAAACCATTACTGTATCTGTTACCATTGCTATACGTATGTATACAGAGGGGTGGGGGAAGAACATATTCTCTTCTCTTCTAAAAGATTATTTCTCGATGCAGAAAACTCAATAATCTGACATTTATAACTGAATTATTGATGTTGGGATTGTCTTTAATAATTCTGTGATAATTAGAAGTGCTGCTTTGAGCATTGTGTAGATCTGCTTATTGTTTGTTGCTCCTGATAAGTGCATAAGAGTCCAGTTGTAACATTATATATATCCAGTACAAAAGTGAACTGCAGTCAATTTAAAGGCACTGCTGTAGACGTCTGCAGAGCCCTGAAGCCCCGCCCCTGCTACACAGAGCGCTGGGCACTAGTTTATTGAAATTGTATTGACATTTCACAATGGCATGTGTCCAATTTGCACCAAATTCAACTCCCATCAATACATCTAGCAAGTTTAAAGTACATTGGATATATCGTTCTTGAGATATGGGAAGGACATCGAAACAAACAAAGAGGCTAGTTCAGTGTTGTCAATATTAACAAGTTTAAAGGACTTTGAAAAAATGCATTGTATTTTTTTCTATTTGGGAATTTGCATTCTAATAATGGACAACATATTTGTTTTAATTTGTTCATGAATTACATTTTAATGCACAATAAGAATGTAAATACTTGAGTTCTAGGAATGTTGATTTAAGCTGTAACTCACTGGGAAGTTCACCCTTATTCTCCAGCGTTTAATGATCCTTCCAGAATGTTTCTTCTTTTTTTTCTCGACAATTGCAGGAAACACTGAAGCATCCTCTAAACCCAGGGATGCTATAGATCAATAGCCTGACCACAAAAAGCCATTACTGCATAGGCACCCTCCACCTGTGGCTATTGATGGTCTGGGTTATCCCGAGATCAGTTTAGATGGAAGAGGTAGGATAAATCCTGTATTGGAGTATGGAAGGACTGACATGACATATTTGACTGTACTGAAAATGTAAACACTAAAAAACAATCCTAATGTGCACTTCTCCCACATGAGCCTGCAAAAAAAAACATTCCTTCTGGCTAGAAAGTCTGCGCCTCACTCTTTCATTGACAAATGACCTTGACCCACACAAGCAGCATAAGTACAGATACTCACTTCATCACGGGCACAAACGAGAAAGGGTTAAGAGAAAGAAAATAACCATGGAAACAGAGAAATCCATCGCGTTGTGCCCTTTGAAACTGTCGACTAATGATTTAGGATGAGGTGGGCTTTCAGCCAAGCCCCATCACCTCAAGAAGAGGCCAAATAAGACAGCAGGGAAGGTAGGAAGAGGGCGCAGAGGAAGGGTTGTGGGGGGAGTGTGGGAACATAAGGGGAAAAAATAAACAAATCCATATCCATGCCTGGATGCATCTGTCCGGCCCGTCACTCTGAGTTCATCGTCAGTCAAAAGCAAAATGTCACACCGTTCATCTGTTCACCCAGAGCTGCAGACTTTTAATTGCATGGGCAGAACATAGTTAAATCGAAGTGAGGCTGCGGCGGGGATGAGAGCGAGGTGCACCGGGAACAGGAGGGCCAGGTGAGGGGCGATGGCAGCCAGCAACAAGACAAGAAAGCAATAAAACTGATAAATGATGCCAAGACACACAGCTACTAAGACCCCACCACCACATCCCCCCCTCACACAGCCGCCCTTCTCACAAACACACCTCTCCAGAACCAGCTGCAGCTGGAACAACACCCACCCCAACACCCACCCATCCCTCCATCTCCTCTCCGGAGGACTGGACGCCTCTTATTGAGCACTCGTCTGTTTACAGATCAAGGCTTCCCATCGGATTTTGGATCAATGGGATTATATTTCTTATAAAGCAGGACGAGGCAGAGGAAGGTGAGGGCGGCAGGAAGGGCGGCACAGAGTTGTGGGTGTGTGAGTCAAAGGCAGAGGATCGAGCCGTCAGAGGATGTCGGAGGATGTGATGACAGAGCGACGATTTGGGGAGCGAGAGGGGTTGGGTGAGGGGAGAGTCGGGGGGTTTGGACAGAAGAAAAGCCAAAAGCCTACGATGGGATAGAGGGTGGGGAGCTTATTGATCTCCTGTCCGTCCTCACTTCAGAAGATCAGTGGCAAACCGAGGCCCTGGTGTTTATCATTTAGTCAATGCGAGGATGAGGACGCTCTGTCTGGGTACATGGAAATGGCAAACTCTGCGATACAGCATGTTTGCATGATGCAGATATTGTCCCAACAATGTCTTTGAGGGAAAACGTGGCCTGCACAAAGGGCAAAAGTCAAGATGTTCTCCAGAAAGCACTGTGGGCTGTTAAATGACAGAGAGAAACAATGCATATTCACATTTGTTGATTAGCAGTAGTGTGGCAGAATGAGCCCACAAATGGGGATACCCAGTGGAGTTTCCATTTGTTTGAAATCAGCATCTTTGTGTCGCCATGATGTTTTCTGTGCATGTGTGAACCGCTCACCAACAGCATCATGTGTTTACAGGCCTCTGTGCATAGTTGATGCACATAAAGTATGTTGTATTTAAATCAAGAAAAATACTCCATCTCCCAATTAAATAGATGTACTGATATAAGGGTTGAAAATGAGATGGAATGTGCTTACGCAAACCATAAGTTATGAATATGTTTGCATATTTTGAGTGATCAAATGCTGAAGCTTCAAACGTTAAAAATTTGCTATTTTAGAAAAATGTATTAAATTCGATTGAGAGAGGTACTGAGTCAAAGAGAGAGGGTCCTTAATTACTGGCGGCTCTCCAGAAAACCCTTGGAGCCAGTTTAGTTGCCGGCTGTGTTTTAGTCATTCGGATGTGTATTGTCTAACCTTCTGAGCTGTGTTTTCACTTCCTCGTCCCCATGAGGTGACACAAATGTATTCCTATTGCACATGGTGCTATTGATTTTTCTTCGGTGGGAGAATTAATCCGCGGTGAGCAAGAATCATCTTAGATGCAGGCGCATTTCCACTCTCACCTCCAGTGCAACGCCCCGGATGCGTTTTGTCGCGGGGTAATTTGAGCGGCTGGATGCGCTGGCATGCTCTGTCAACTTAAAGCCCCCATCTTCAGTCCTTGCCCTCTTGAAAACACACAGCGGTCCACATAAACATACACGCGCATGCATGCTCAGACACTCGCGGACACACAGATTAATGTCAAGGACTTTCCTATTTAGAATTCTAAAACATTATACATGCAGATTAAAACCACATTTCTCCGTGCACCTCCTCTGCTGTGGGATATTCTGCGGGCTTGTCCCTTTTATTTCCTCCCCTCTTCAAAGTGGCACCAAATGTAATCCTCCTTAATGGATGTGTAATATTTACACTTATACCATAATCGCTTCAACATTCATTTACGGAGCCATATTTGGTTGTTCGTGCCCCTGACAGCCTATTTATCAAAAAGTAAATGTGCAGAACCTCGTGCCCCCTGCAGCAATCAATCAATATGCTCCTCTTCCCGGCTACCATCAGTGGAGATACGTCTCAGGCCAAAATTAATCACTGTGAAGTTTGCATAATCCCCCCGCGCTTCCCCCCACCCATTACCCCACGTTTGAGAACCTTTACCTTTGAAGACCATTTTGATGACTGAAGGGATTAATCAGAATCTCCCATTCGCAAGGCTGATGAAATTGTAAGAGTTTATGTGGCGATATGCTGAAAAAAAAGAAAGGTATTTATATTCAGTGATTGGATCTAGCTTAACTGATTTACATTCATACTTTTGAGAAACTGTACATGGCTCTACATCATAACATCCGGAGCAATACTGCCTTGACATTTTGTAGAATCTCTCTCAGCATGGCAATCTGAGCTGATCATCTTGTGAATGTAGAGAATCCAATTGAATTAAATCAACTCTTCTTTTTCTGATTATTGATACATGTTCAAACTTGAAGGAACCTGCTGAAAGGAAATGTGCATATAAAATTTGTGCAGCTTTTAAATGTGCAATAATTGTAAATGTTTAGTTGTTTTGTTTTGTGTGCTTGTTTCTGTTACATTGTAATATGTAATTGCAGACACCATTTAGTTCAGGGGTAGGGAAATAATGGCATGTCGGCTAAATCCGGCAAACTTTTCTATTTCATGAAAACTTAATGCCTTTCTTGCAAATATACTATGGCAATATAAATGTAAGGATGTGGGAAATCAAAATAAATATGGTCTAATATGTTACTGCCCCCACATGAAGAGAGCAAAGCAAGCACAGGCTTTGAAGGCCTCGTTCTACCCAGGTTATGAAGGCCTTTGCACACAAAAGGAGAAATATTCACCTGTGAATGTTTGGCTTTGAAACTATTAATACCAGCACATATTCAAATTTAACTTTTAATTTTTCATATTATTTTGCGTTTTTCAAATTTAAATTTGAGTTCACTCTGATGAACAGCACAGTATAAATGTCCAGGGCTTTTTGTTATGAAATAACAATAACACACTGCCTTTAGTTGAAAGAAGGAATAAAGTTTGTATGGAGTATGGAGCCTGCGCTCTGCACAAGGTGATTGGTTCATACTTTTATTTGAGGTTTCTAAAAATTATATTATTGTTGCGCAACTTAGTCACACAGAAAAAAAAGCATCCCCAGTGTTTAAAGGCTTTAAACACTGAGCATTGGATTGAAATCAGGTCGAATGAAGTTACCAGATGATTAACATCAAAAAAAACATAATAAGATACATCATATTAATCATGAACTTCATTAAAATGAAACAAGTCCCATTTGAATGGGACTTGGGAACAGTTTAATTCCAGGGCTTTAGTCTGTTTGGCCAGAAGAAATCTCTATCTCACAAATGTAAAGACAGCAAATAGCAGATAACAGATCAAATCAGCAGTACTTTTATTAAATCATAAATTAAGTTTGCCACTGTATATTGTGCGTAGATGACCTATAAATTACATTTCCAGTCTTGAAGTGCTACACGGAACAGATATTCACATATATGAGTCATTTATTTACCAAATGATTAAAATGACTTAAACCCAGATACTTGAAATATGTGCTTATTCTACTTAATAATAGGAAAAGATTGCATATGGCCACAGCTAAATTACTTAAAAGAAATAAACTAATACAAATATATTGAAAACAGCTTCCATTTTCACCGCGCTTCTACAATACTGTCCACCTCAATAAACAACTTTAGCATTATTACACACTGTAATTGAGATGTAAGCAGAAACGCCCCCCGTGGACATCCATATGTGGAAGCTGGTATTAATGGATAATTAATGACAATATAGTAAAACAACAGTTAAAATATGTATTCATAGAATTAGTTATCATTGTTGACAAATACTGTAAATTAATAAACACTTAAAATGTAATTATAGCTGCATAAAACTATAGTGTGTTATGCCATTTATCAAATGTTTACACATGTTTACTTGTTCCGTATAAATGCTAAATATGAGGACTAAAAGTAAAGTACATCATCTTCTACCTATTAGATATTTCAGTCCAGATACATTTCTATCCGTCTTCTGAGACTTAATAAAGTAGCTATTTCTCAATTTCATACTGATTAAGTTGACAAGGTTATTATATTTATCAACAACATCACACAATATTACACATTCAAATAATGATATTATGTCTACCAAAGACCTTTGAAACTAAATATAATTCAATACGGCATTCTTGAAACAAACACAGCACTTGCCCTTTTCATCTGGTACTATACGGTATGCTATTTTCATACCATTATGCAAATGAATGAACATATTTTCAAATCAGAAAACCCTGAACAAGACCACGTGAAGTCGAAACAGATATGTGTTTGTGTGTCTTCTTCACGTGTTGGTATTTTGGGCAAAACTTTAAATGTTAATAATACAAATAAAAAATGTGGTCTGGGAAATGTACAGTAATGTGTGGAGTTTCTTCAAGAGGGACATTTTTTTTACACATTTTACATTATGAATTAAATATATATGAAGCTGGGGATGGGGACTGTTTTATGAAATGATTGGTCTAAAAAGTTGAAACTATGAAAGCTCTGCATCAAAAAAACAATCATGAGGAATAACAACAGAAATAAAGAGATGTAGACAGAACCGACGTGTGCTTTAAGGAGAGCGCCGTGTCATTCATTTCACACGTCATTAGAGCCTGACTTCATATGCAGGTTTGAATGGGATGGAAAATTAAACACAAGACATCATGTAAAACTAAAGCCAAACTCACTCTAAAATTGTCAGATTTCTCATGTGACAAAGGCTCGCTGTGTAAACAATGTAATTGTCTCCAGACAATCAAACGTACCGACCGATATCTGCTGTAGCACAAAGTCCCATCAATCTCACATCTGTGTGGCAGCACATCTGCCTAAGCTTGCGCCAGAGGAGCAATTTACCATCACGCTTGTTTTCATGCGTCCTAAGTGGCCAATTCTGCATCCCTGAGCTCCATTATGTCAATATCACATTTGGTAGTGAACAAGTATTCCTGGGTAATGGTTGAATAAAGAAATAAAAGGTTTGACTGTCCGTCTGATTCTGTGTGTCTTTTATTGTTTGATATGTAAAACATAATAGTCAATAGTAAATAGTAAAATAGTAATATGCATGTAAACTGAATATATATTTGAATTATCACCTTTATTAAAATACTGATGGGTGGAGGAGGCTCAGCCGGCACTCCGGTTTCTGTTGAGGCTTCTTCTTGGTCGTGAAAACCTCTGAGGATTGCATCTGTTCTGAGGACAAACATCATAAACCAGATTAGAAAGCCTGTGACAGTCTCATGTTTCTACACATATTGTTACATGCTACCAAAATGGTTTGTGAATGATTAACTGATGTTGTTCTGGCAACAGCTGCTCCATCCTCCTAATCCCTGCTCCTCGTCATCTGATTCATTTTGCTGTTTACTAACATCTCCTGCTATGGCAGACATGTTATTCCTCACCTGCCCACCAGGTCACCTGATACATCACCTGCCTGCACACATGCGTCTCATTGCCCATTAGTCTCATGAGATACCAGTTAGGTCTGAAGGGCTGGTCACACCGGGATTTAAAACAAAGATATTATTTTAATTGCACCATTGACAAATAGCAAGTTGAGTGCTGAACTTTGAGGGGATGGAGAGCTGAAGAGCCCTCTATCTGAGTCTTTTTTTTTTTTTTTTTACTTAGTTTCTCACTATAATATGTAACACTCGTGCCACTGACGGGCATATACCCACAGCACCATCATATTAATGTTCTTTATCACTTTGTGTTGTGTCTATTTCCCTTTACTGTTGAGAAGATAACTGAGACTTCTGTTAGCTTTTAGGCACTGCTTATAAATACTTTGTAAGGTATAAATAGTCTTCACTTTAGATTAGGTCACAGAACATGCTTAACTAATAGTTAACTGACGAGTAGTAACTACCTGAATTAATCATGAATTTCTGCTTTTTCTATAATGTATTAACACTTTACAAATTATTTTATTAATCATCTATAAGTCTTTAATACTTAATTTACAAATTGGGAATCCATCACTTATAAAGTATGAAACACCTAGCTTATTAAAAATGAAACATGTATAACTGTGTTTATGAATTGCATACTAATGAGTTACTTATGAGTGTTCATGTTGGAATAATGCTTTATAAATGATGAATTCAGTGTTTATTCATGCTTTACTAATGCTAAATAGTGTGTACTTATTATAAAGTGCTACCCCCTCTTCAATAACTTCATGCATATAATTGTGTGAATGGTGAACAGAATGCAGAAAAAAGGACTTGAGATGATCTCCTAGAGCTGTTGCTACTGACTAGCGATAGCCGCTAACTACAGTGAGTTGACGGTTTGTATGCCGGCTACAGCAGGTCACCACCTAGCTGACTAGTCACCACATGTCTCCAAGCTTTTAGCCACACCTATTCTGTGTGGATGAGAAAATGTCACCTTGTGGTAAGGCTGCCACTTTACTCCGATTGTGTGTTGGTGTCTCTCTTAGCGCTGATGACCTATCCGCTGCCATGTGTCCTCCTCACTTTGTATTGCTGACTGTTGAGCTTGTTATCGACAAAGTAAAGGCTGCTTGCACCCCGACAGCCCTTTCTACAAAGCATGCTCGTGGTTTCAAGCCTTGTCTTTGATCGTTACAGAGGTGCACTGTATTTATCAAACATATGGGCTATAAAGCCAACACAAATATTGTTATTCCTTCAAGATGTTGATTGCGATGTAATCGTTACTGTTGTGAAAATGAACAGTTCAAGGCTCAGCTATTTTCAGGGCAATAAAGCCTTTACTGGTGTTGACAACATGCTGACATAACATTTCACTTTAATTCAGTTTAATCAAGGCTGATTAAATATGGTATTTGTTCAGCTTTAACTCAGATTTGGGGTTAATAGTAACTCAATTTACAGGTTCGTGTTACTTATTTGTACCTGTAGGTCGATTTGCTTTTCAGGAACAGACGTCATCCTTCTTGACACACATCTTGCAAACAACACTGACAATAAGGCTTCAATAATCAGTAAAACCACTCAAATAAAGTAATAAATATAGATAAATATGAATACTTGTTGCATGTACAATGTTACCTACCATAGGATGTGTTTATCTGAGGAATGGCAGCAGGTATGTATTATACTGCTTGGTTCTACGCCTCGGGACTCGACATCCGTCCAGAAGGGAGAAGCTGTAATTCACAGCGCAAAGTTGGGGAGTCGTCATTTAAAATTGAGTCGGTTATATAGATTGGTTTCCAAAACATGACGCCAAAGAAAATTGGCGTGAAAGAAAAAAGAATAAGGTCATCATGCTATTGTCATTGTGGAAGCAGGACAGTATCGTCAAACAAAGCAAACACACTGGTGCCCTTTGTGCACACTGCCTCACAATTTGCTTCAGCGTTTAGTTTTGAGTCAATAAATGCCCCAAGATATTTGCAAGATGGCATACATCCCACTGTCTGACTCTTAATGAATAGGAATTCATATTTGTGGTCTACATGATTCTGTAGTGTGAGTTTCAACAAACCAATATCCGGGTTATTTTTACCATAAATAAAACGATGTGAAAGGAAGTGAAGCCGTCCATCGGACTAAAAAAGCGACTGGAGTGACAAGAGGTTGAGATACTGAGACCGCAGACTCTATAATTACCAGCCGCGACAGCGAGGCAGATATTGTTTTCGCCTTGTGAGTCTGTGTGTGAGTCTTTGTGTTCAGAATGTGTTTCCGGAGACACCGACTGGAGCGGGAACTATACCACAAAAGTGGGTTTGAGTTCTTTTCCAGGTGTTGATATTTCTGCGGACAGACTTTGTCACCGTAATGACGTCAAAAGCGGCAAGATGCGGTTGTGAAACTTTACGGCGGACGCATTGGGGGAGGAAGTGGGGATGTAGCCATTGAGCAATCCCCACACTTTACGGTCCGGGTGTCTGGTGTGAGCCAATCGTCAGATGGTCTCTATTAAATATGGTTTAATCTTTAGCCGGCATTTACTTTCGTCACCATAACACTTTAAATGCCTCCGTAACCTACAAATAGAGATTACTGACATTCCGTCCTTTTGTCTCCTTAATTCCTTAATTGCCTCGTATCAAGTGTTCTCAGAGCGTGCAAAGATAAATCTACAGCATGATGAACCCTAATTGACCTGCTTCATGTAAGGAGGACATTTGAATACATTCTGACGATAATCAATTATGTAAAGTTGCACGTGTGCTACTAAACAGATGACTGTATTACAGAATGGAGGATGCCCACTTAGTAGTAAATAGAATATAATTTTTGGTTGTTTGTTTTTTTGCATTGTCAATGTATTTGTGCAGTTCACAAGACCTGTAGTTCTGTGGCTTTAGGGGCCTGTGATGCTTACAAATATGTCTTTACTATTTCTTGATTTTGTTCTGCTAATGATCCAAAAATGTCAATTTGAATATAAAAAAAAAATTTTTGAGCAACTATTATAAGTCTGTTTCTATCAACGTATATCCATTCTTTTCCATTTGACTTCTATAGCTCTGGATAATTAGTGTTACACATACTATTTGAATGCAGCTGTGCCCTTTTTCCCAGGACATAATGAAGGGCATGCTGAATGTGTAATGTTTGACAGAGATTTCCTGCTATGGTCACTGGCTAACCATCAGAAAGCAAACATTAACTGGCAAAGTCTGTGTAGTGCAAATGTGTTTTTACAAATGCATGTTTGGTGCCATCTGGTGACTTCAAGCACTGCAGTTGAAGGATTTAAATCAAGTTCAAGGCGCCCGATGCACGATATAGAACAGCTGCCATACTATTTGGACTTGAATCGGTTGGTGGAATAATGAACACATCTCAAAACACACTAAGTTTGCAAAACAAACTTAATTGGGAAGACCGTCAGGCTCTATCATCCTATGGGCAAATCCAACTCTGCAGTGTACCATGCTGGGTTAGTGTGCTTGTGAGTTGCTCCGACATGGAAAAAGGGAGTGTCTCCTCTTCTTCCCCACTCTCCAGTGAGAGTCGACAGTAAAATAATTTGGGGATATAAGAGTCATAAGGTGCGTAGAAAGGTGTGGCTGAAATAGGAACGTTCCCTCAGGAATCTGTCACCATCCCCTGCAGTTGAGCAATGCCTGAATGAATGAAGTCACATTCTCAGCAAGTCAGAACATGAAATAACGATCTTGATGAAATACATAAACTGAACTGAACTGCAAAGGGTGTGTGAGTTAATTGCAAAATAATAGAATTATACCCGTTCATCTAATAAAGTAACAGAAGAACAGCAATAGTGACGGAGTAGACAATCTGAAAAGATATCACAACAATGCGCTGTATTAAGTTACACTTCAGGGAAGCACAATAGATTTTCTTGAAATTGTCTTAAATCCTTTGTCTTAAATCCTTAATCCTTCTACATCCATCCATCCATTATTCAAACCGCTTGTCCTATTTAGGGTCGCGGGGTACATCAACATAAAGAGGTTATATCAATAACATGTCTGACGTGAAGGCAAACATGCTGACACAAAGATGTTTTCTAATTCATAAATTAATTATTTTGAGGATTTTCCTAATTCGCACTATTGATGAAGTTATATATATATATATATATATTGTGCATATATGTGATATTAGGTGGTCCCTCTTTCTCTTTGTGAGAAATCATTTTCCGTGAGGGATGAGGTCTGCACACTGCACGGTGGACACGCCCGTGTTTGTGTTGGAACAAGTACTGTGGAGGTGTAATCACACAAGGGAGACTCCATTCACCTCTCTGCAGGATCTGAGAAAAAGGAAACCTGACGCTGCTGTCTAGCACAAGCTGTGTGTTTAACTCCAAAAGGTGAATATATCATTACTTCAAATTACAGCAAGATTATAACTTTACCTGTAATCAATGTCTTGGTTATCCTATTCTGTCAGATAACAGTTTCATATGAGCTACATACAGGAGAACATGTACCGATCTCAGGAGTTCTGTAATTGAGGGGAAGAAAATCTGCTTGGTTTGGCTATAACACAGTAATATGTCATTTCAGCAGTACAAGATTTGTATTTTTCTTTTGACCGAATATGACTTATGACTGAAATACTCGGTCTTATCTTCTCATCTTTTATACAAAAGTATAGTATACATTTCCTGCACAGCACCTGCTGAATGATGATCTGTATGCGGATATACTGCCCTAAGCTTTACGTTCCGTTCCTCTTGCAGCCAAGATGCCAGAAACCGCAGAGGCTGTGTCAGCCACTCTCACCACCAACAGAAACTGCACCATAGAAATATCCAATGTCAGCAGTGGCCACTGCCTCATCAACCCCAAGTAAGTCCATAATTGTATTTACCAAATGGAATACGTGCATCGGTAAATGTACGTCAGGACACACAAATGTACCACTGTAACAGAAGTACAAATTAACGAGTGACCTAATATAGTGCATGAATAGAAATAATTTATGAAAAAGAAAATCATTTGCTTTTTTGCTTTTTTAATGCATCTCCAACATTGTTTTCTGCATAGTATCATGGCTTGGGTGTGCACTCAACAAGCTTTACACACTAAATAGTAAGCAGTAGTATCCACAGCTTTTGTTCTCTTTAATAGCATATATAAAGCACAACTTTCCAGCACACGTCTGGTATTTCCATGTGAGTATACTGTCTATAAGTTAAATAAAGCTTAATCTATTTAACATCAATTATTTTATTTGGTTGCCGTCCATTCCTCAATATGGAAGTCTGTCGGTTTCTTCCACCTCTGCAGGGTTAGGGTTAGAAAAAGAGAAATGACTAAAACAAAACAGTAAAGTAGATAGAAATGACCCAAGTCTTTGGGAATTTCTACCACACATTTATCTAGCTGTGGCAGGACAGACCATATCTTGGATGGGTGGTTTTCATGTGTGACATCACTTTGCTGAGAACATCCACCTATCCATCATGCAGTGACACACACTGCCTCATTGCACATCGCATGCAGGTACACTCACTGTTGCTTAGAAGTCCACAGCAGTACTTGCACAGTCACACTCCATCCATCAGCATAAGATTGTTCAGGTACCCTGGGAAGCCCAACACTTGAAAAGTATTCTGACAATCTTTTACAAAACTTGCAAAACTCTTGTTTTTCCATCAAAAGTCTGGGAAGTGTGACATGAAAGTTATCAGCTGACCGATATTGATAGTAAGGATTTGACTCCCCGCTCTCTTGTACAGGGTCTACATGTCAAGTGGTTTCTGTCACCACCCGCCCCAGCCGACGATTCGACCCTCCGTGACTGAAGTGTGCTCCTTCACCAAGGACGACCACACTGCCACGGGCTCTGTCGGCCTGCTGACCTACGACCTGTTCCATATGAAGAGCCGGGTTTGCTCCGAGCGCCTGGCCATCATGTTCTCTGTGCCCTTTGACCACAACATGTACAAGAACCGGCTGGCCGTGGGCGTGGTTGAGCAATCCCGTGCCTGCGACAAACAGCTGTACAACCAGATGTATGATGGGAAAGACCTCAGCAACTTCACCCGCTCCGAGACACACGGCTGTGGGCTGATTTACCAAACTACATATGTGGATGTAAGGGCGACAATGTCTTCTATTGGCAAAGCCATTGTTAAAGTGGAGCTCTATGACAAAATGGGCCGTTAGTTTGTACTTTGTTGCTTTTGTACCCAACAGAATAAATAAACTTCATTTGATTTGACTGCTGTCGCATGTTGACATCTAGAGAAACATCCAGAAGGAGAGAAAGACTGATTTTGCTGTCAAATGTACTTTGTGTCCACTGAAAGATATCAATATCTGACAGCCAGCTCATTGATTCTCCATTAGCTAATTTCTTGGGCTTATGTGCATTGTACACTCCTTTTTTCTTTGATCTTGGTAATAAAACATTCAGACCCAATGTGTGTGTTGTGTGGGATATGTCTTTCATTATTACTGACAAACAGTAATCATTTCTTAATCTCTTAGCTGGATCCATCCAATTCTAATGAGTAGTAACAGATGGAATATCTGCATGGATGTTTTTTTAATCGGCACGATGACAGTATTGTTCTTCACTGGCTGTGACACTCTCCATCAGTGTGTGGTTATAGTGGTATTGGAATGCAAGAGAAAGAAAGCATAAGAGTAAAGTATCTCCAGCGAAGTCTGTCTCAACTTGTTAGTTTTCGTCTCTCTATTGCAAAATTCCTCTGGAATGCGATAACAAAACCACCTCAGTCTATGATCTGGATCCTAATGGAGAAAATGAGTGTGCTGGAAACTGTTCAACTCTGCCACAAACAAGGGTGTGGCGGTGTGGCGGTTTTATCCCTCAGGGGAAAATACAGGAATCTTGGTTCTCAGCCTTTTGTGTGAGGGATAGATATGTGTTGAAAGAGGGTGTGGCTGTCATGGGGTTGTGTTACAAGTGGGAGGGGTTTCTTGGATGATGCCATATTCTTATTTTTTTTTTAAAGAAGAAAAAAAAACTACCGGCACCTCCCTTCCAGGTAACTTCTCCCATTTTAGGACTTGGGAGCACCAACAGAGGTTCTCAGCAGGTAAGTCACCTAGAACATTTGGTAAAATAAACTTTAAATAAAGAGCTTGATAAAAGGCAGAAGAGACAATGGCTCATTAGCTGGAAATAAAAGGCTATTTGTAGAAGCATGCAGAAGCCTGATGGGGTATTTGTTTGATTTGTATCTTATTCTGTTGATAAAAGTGGTGATCATTTTCTCTTGTGTCCTCACTCTAACTTCATTATTGCATGCTACTTAGGGCTGTAATTGACGAAGTACAGTCTAATGAGGCAAAGAGAGTCTGCAGTTATTCTCTGATTGTTCACAACTGTTTTGAAATCTCATTAGCCTCTTTGAAATGCATCATTCATACCCAGTGCCGGTTCATGTGCACCTTTGAAGGTCAATGTAATGCCAATACAGCATGTCAGCTGAGCAGAGGTCAGGAAGATATTTCATATTGGAGTAGTGATGCTCATGATTCCCAGTGTGTGTAGAGGTGCTGTCACAGCTGTGATGTTGTTTGGTTCAGATGGTTAACAGCTAAATTACCTTTTGTTTTACAAGCGCATCTCAACACCCATTCCAACATGACAGAGTCAGCTGAAGCCATAGCAGCCGATGTGCAAAGCAAGAGAAGTGTTACCATTGAAATCGGGAATGCCACCAGCAACTACTGCCTCATCAACCCCAAGTAAGCCCTGACCGTTTTGTCTTTTATTTTAAGGCTTGAAACGTATTATACAGATACAAAAGAATAAGTGTAATATGTGTGTGTGTGTGTGTGTGTGTGTGTGTGTGTGTGTGTGTGTGTGTGTGTGTGTGTGTGTGTGTGTGTGTGTTTATGGTTAGGGTGTACCTTGAGAATGGGGAGACGTACAACCCACCTCAACCCACAGTGCGCCCCCTAAAGACAGAGCTGTGCACCTTCTCCAAGTCCAGCGGCAAAGCAACCGGCAGCATTGGTGTGCTGACCTACGACCTCTTCGAGAGGTCACAGAACGACTACATTGAGACTCTGGCCATCATGTTCTCAATCCCTTGGGACTACAACCTGTACAAGAACTGGTTTGCAGTGGGCATCTACAAGAAGGGCCGCAACTGCGACAAGGATTTGTTCAAAGAAATGTACTACGAGAAGAAACCGCAAGAGCACGGGTTTGCCAGGGAGGAGGCCGTTGGATCAGCAATCAATTATGTGGGCCAATACTTAGATATCAAGGCCACAATGAGTCCCCTGGGCAATGCCATCATGAAGGTGGAGGTGTGGGATAAGCTTTTCACACCTGCGACCCAATCGTCTAACTAGAGACTCCGAACCAGTATTCCTGCCATGCGTCCCAGCAGCAGAATATATCCCTCCACCTGAAGCAGACAACACACATGATTTAACAGATGTATTCCAGCTGACATGTGTCTGTATACCTGGGCATTACCCCTCGGTAAATCTGCTTAAGATCAGAGTTTAGTTTGTTTATAAATCCAGGAGGCAATAACCCCATTTTATAGCCAAAGCCTCTCTCTGTTTTTATAGCATCAGGTTTTAAAATGGCATCTTTAGAAATGAGAATCAAAGGATGACTCACCGGAGGACGAGGGCAGATAGCTTAATAAAACACACTGAGAGCTTGTCTGTATTTACCTTGACACTGTAGTATGTACAATAAAATAAAAAAGTTTTTTTTTTTGCTGAAGCTATTTGTCTCCGTGTTTGTGTGTTGAGCTCAGAAATTGTGAAAAAGTGCTTTAAAAGTTTGAGATTTGAAAAGATATGAAGATTGCAGTGTTTCCACATAGTATGAGAGCAGCATGCGGACACGCCCGGGCTCGTGTTGCCCAACACCAAAGCATATCCATCATTGCTAATATTGCGTTTATAGTACTCCAAACACAATTACATGTGAAAATGTGAGGCTCTAACCACATTTTAAAGAGGTCGGTACAACATGGATCACATTCAAATATTTGTTTTGTAATGCAAATAAGTTACATTGTTGGCATTTTCTTTCAAAATAAACACCTGTTTGATTTTCAGAGTATATGATTATGACATATATTTGCATCTTTGTTGTGGATTTCTATCAAGATATTCCGCTGCATTCTTTATTATTTTTTTTATGGAACTTTTTCACAATAGTAAGGCCGGACTGATCTCTTCTATACATTTATTATAATATATACCCTAACCAATGTCTCAATAAGCACCTACATGAAAATAAATATTACATTTTTGGCGATATAAACTCTGCTATTAAATCTGTTTTTAAGACATTCAGTAGAACAGTATTTGTAGGTTTTTGAGAGACAGATGGAAGAACCAGAGGGAACACTGAACCGTCTCCAGTTATGTGGTTATTGTTCAAAACTGTTTATGAAACAGTATCCCCATAGAGAAAATTAATAGATATGTTTGCTTTTTTTTTGTTGTTGTTGCAATTGTGAACCTGGCAGGTTCTATGATGTCGCCGTGAAAGAGACATGAATGGACTCAGGTGAAGACCCCATTATTTTTGAATGCTCAGCAACTCATTATGCTTCCTGAACGCTTTATAATTCTTTAATTGGTGAGAAATGACAATCTTGACGCGTTATCTCATCATCTAACAACTTGTTTTGCAGCGGTGGCACAGCCAATTTAGAGGAGAAACAGTCATTAACCTCAGGAGAATGTGGGCTTCCAAGGCAGGAGGCAGCGTCGGCTCATAATTTACATCACAGGCAGCGCTATCAGGTTCCCCTGATTCTATTCAGCATCTCAACACGGCGCTCCTGATCGTGTTTCCCCGTTAGATTCTTGATGCCTTTGCTGCATTAACTGTTCCAGCCACAAAGCAGCCCAGATCAAAGGTTTTTACCCACGTCACCGCTGGATTTGCATAAAATCCATACATAACATAGAGGCATAAACTGGGCCTGTTTGGGCTCAACGCCTGAAGCATTGTTGAGTATCAGAGAAATGAAAGACGGTCCCTATAAACAGATGAGGGACACTAAGCAGGATCGTTTGTTCGTCAGCTTTAAAATGATAAGTTCCCACACATCCCTTTCATATTTCCCTCTCAATCTCTCCTCTGTTTCCCATACCTGCGCATAAGTCCTCTTTTATGTTTTGTATCAAATTGTTCCCTGGGTGTATTTGCGAGGGAGTGCGTTTGTGTTTGCGTCTGCGTTTCTACGTACAGTAAATGTGTTTACTGTATGCTTTCTGATGAGCATCACTGCATGTAGGGAAACGTGCCCCTGTGCGTGCAGAGATGGATTTTTTTATTTTTATCGAATGCATTATTTTTTTCTTTGTGCAATTTCTTTTCAGCAAGCCTGAAAAAAAGTATTTCAAGAATAAATTGGGATTAGACTTTTTAAACAGGAAACAAACAAATAGGTGCAAAATGTATTTTCCCGTGTAGATAAACTTAAGAAGCTCAGCTTTGGTGGATTGAATCTGAAGCCTTTTTACCAGCGAACAGCGGTGACTCTAGTTGTTTGTCATGGCAAAAGCGTCTGTCAGAAGCCCTCCGGGATGAGAAGAGGAAAGGGAGGTGGATGAGTGAAGGTGCTCCAACACAGTCTCTCTTTTCATAAGACAACAATCAGCTGATCACACTAAAACAACAGTAAGGCCCTGGCTAAAGCCACTGCGAGGGGCTGAATACAAGAGAGAGAGAAAACTATATGGAAAACATAGAAAACAGGTTTCAACTCGTACAGCCTTTTCCAGGCCTTTCAGATTTTGCAAGCATTTTTATTTGCTGTTTCTATATTTTTACAACACACTGTTGAACTGATGCTGTAGTTATGAGTAGAAGAGTGAACAACAACATGCATCTCCTCTCTCTTTGTACTTGAAGTCTTTATTCATCATCACCACCAAGATTGCAAATGCGGCTGTCTCTCTTCAGACATTTACATTTCTCAGATTCTAAACAAAGCCGGGCTGATCATCACAAAGCTCAGAGTGCATTAAATGGGTCCGATCATAATCCATCTGCATTAAAGATGCAGCTTCCAAGCTAGTTTGAATTTCCGTCTTTCTATTTGCTTTGAAACGAAGCCGACAGTGTATGAGTACTCTATTGTATATCGACTCATTCTGGGTGTATCCAAACAGAAGCTTAAAACGATGGAATATGAATAACCTGGGGTTTGGGCGTGAGCTGCAGCCCTTTAACAGCCTAAACCACCACACGACAACCGGTACATCAGCAGTATAATCTAGATACTGCTCTTCTTCTGAATGGAAGTATACTCAAAAGGTGCCATTAGTGTGAGTGCCTTCAACTACTACATGTGCTTTCAAACACTGCCATCTAGAGGCCAAGATGTCTGCTATAAAGTGGAGAGTTTACAGCTTAAATGCTCAAAGCACTCATGGCATGCCGTGATAAAAGCGCTGGATACCAAAATAAAATATCTTCAAGCTGAACAGTTTGAAGAGCCCCCCCTCCTCTCCTGCTATCCCTGTCTCTCAACAGATCTTGACATCCAGCAGGGGACTGGCTCTGGAATAGTTCACTCTGTGTGTGTCAGGCCCCTGCAGCCGGGTCGTTGGAGCTCAATTACAGGCCCCGGTCTCAGTCAGGTTCCCCACCAGAGCGTCTGGGGTAAAACAATAAACAGATAAGCTAGAGTTGCGCTGTTTGTTTTGTTTGTCAAAAGGTTCAGCGGGTTCTTTATTCGCAGACTGTCCGTAATTAGCTTGGATGAGATGTGAGGGTCGAAGATCATGTTGTCACGAGCAGGCTTTGGAATGTTACTTTGTTGTTTTGTAAATTCTGATTGTGCAGATGTGTTCCATGTGACAATAGAGATCACCTGAAGGAGAACCGTTCTCTACAGATCTGCCACGAAGCTTCTTTCTCACTGCCTCTAAGGCTGGAATGAATATTGTTTTAACCTCTAATTCAATTCAAAGTATTAAACCATCAAAACAAATTGGCATTCATGTTATCACCCATATTAGCCCAAATGACTTTGAGACTGTACTTAATTTGACCCGGTCACAAAGTAAGTCAACGTTACTTCTTAGAGCAGGTATGATCTGGATGTCTATGCTAGTTATGAATCACAAGGTGATTGGAGGGATGAACCCACAGAGAAGACGTGACTCAGCTGTTCTCATCTGGCTGCAGCGCTTTACAACAAGCTTCAGCTCTTTGTCTCCAGATTCCAACTTTTCTGTTTGTTCGCTCTCATGGCAGCGCTTTCAGCTGTTCTCCCCGTCCCTTCAGGCCTCCCTCCAAAGCCAATCCCCCAAAATGATCATAATGAACACAATAATTATTCTGCTGTTAATATTATTTGTTGTTGTTACCAGTGGCATCTTTGTGGTAATCTCCCAGAGCAATGTTTTAACTTCCTGATTCAGATTTCCCCGGCTCCCTCTGGTTGTTTCTCAGGTAGCTCTTCCTTCAACTTGTCCAGCTGCAGCTCCTGGCCTTGTTTTTTTTTTTTTCCCGGGGATAAATCTCTCTCTGGATCTTCGTGTTGACCTTCACGGGCTGCCATGGGTCCTGCTCCTTTTCCATCCTCGTAAAAGAACTGAGGTAAGAACTGCCCCCTGTCACTCAAATGATCAGCTGGCAGGGGAACGCGGTTGTTCATGCTCTGTATTTCTTTCTGATCGAGCAGCTGATGTCAAACCTGCTTGGTGTCATCCAGCTGTAGGGTCAGCGGTGACACAGCAGTGCCAGCTGTTTGGATCTCGCACAACAAAGTAATTACTCGTGTCACAGCGAATGACTCGCATCGGTGGACGCAATATTTGCATTTTCGTCAAGTCTGGCAAAAGTCCAGTCTGGAAGTGCTTTAATAAACTAGTCAGTAAGAACAAAACATGTAAATAAAGATATTTTTGGGAATAAATACATCTGAAAAAACTGATGCGTAACAATAACCCATCAGTATTTGGCACAGACTCCAGGAAGCTGACTTTCTCTGGCCACCTGTGGAGGTTGACCAGCGGTCATCATTGATGCTGCTGATGAATGCGCCTCCATAAGAAGCAGTGAAGCTGACGCTGTCAGCCACTTCCTACTCCCTCAGCCAAAAGTCCCCAGCAACACCAGTAAGTCTGCCAAAGGGACCAGCAGTGGATGTACAGATGCCCTGACCTGCTGTCCTTCCATCCACTCTGGCAGATCTCTGGGCCATGCAGTCGTCGGCTCCCTCCATGAGGAGACCCAGAGGCCTCGGCAGAGGCTCCAGAGCCAAAAGCTGCTGGAGACGCAGCTGCGGCTCTCGTGGTGATCGCCACAGCAGAGAGAGAGAGGTCTCTGAAATGTACCGTATACACGCGTATACACGGGTGTGCCATGTATATTTTCTAAGATCTAAGCTACTTGTAGCGAACGTAATATTTCCATTGTGGCATTGGTGGTATGTTATTTTTTTTATTTGTATGAGGCACCACAACCACAAAGTAAACGGCCTCAGTTCTTCTTTTTCATTTCCATTATCATCAATGTTAAATCATTAATAAGCTAAAATGAAATTGATGTATGGTGCGTTTGATTTTAATTTTCTTTGTCTATGTTGTTGTGTCAATTGTTCTTTTTAACTTCATCAATTACACATATCTGATATTTAATTTGGTGTCAATAAAGGTTTAAAAGTATTCCTGGCTCCTTCTTACTCAACCTTCCTTATTTGTCAATCAAAACTATCTACAAACTATACTGTCCATTTTTACATAACACAATTGAGAACTCTAGATATCACATATTTCCCATGTCCATTTCGGAGAGCAGTTCCAGCCCCACGGCATCAACCCATCCCACTTCAGTGTCAGCACAGATTGTTGAAACTGAGGCCCATGGCAACGCGTTCAGATCCGCTGATTTATATACCATTTGATGCATCTCAAGATAATGTGTAATTGTGCTGTGGCATTGCTGAGGGACAGGATAATAACCTGTTGGCCTCATGTACTCCCTTACAGGATTCCTAGCTATAGTATACACAGTACTGTTGCTATGCGATGCCCAGATCTGCCCATTCAGGCTAAACATTTACACATATAGGCTTAAAGATGAGCTTTTTGTCTGTACACAAAGATTAACAACTTTTGATCAACCAAAGTGAAACCACTGTTGCTTAAGAAGAAAACGGAAACTTTGAAATAACCTTTAATTAACAGGCAACGTTTCTTTCTTTGAGATGACAGCGTTATTGCTACTGAGTCACAAAGCAGTCACTATATCACATTAAGCCACTAGAGGGCAGGGTTTCCCAACTGAACACAAACCCATTCACTGTACGTTGACTGTGGGTATTCGACTTGTTTACTGAACACCCAAACACATTGCTTGCTGGAACGTCTCAAGAAATATGATGGATATTGTTTTCCCACTCATATCTTGCATAATGGCATCAGAAATGGTTCCTGGCCTGCTGGAACAGTAAGGAGTAGCACAGAATTGGATGAGATCAGAAGGGGGTGGGGACGAGGATGACCCCACATCCAGAGAGGAAGAAGGTCACCGAACACACTTTCCCACCCTGCCCTGCCAGTCGCACACACACGCACACAAACGCACACAAACACAGGCCCACCCTGCAGTGCTGTCTTTGCCAGATGAGGGTGTGATACATGGCTGCTGTCACTGCTTCCTTCACTACACCAGCAATGGTGCAGCATAGCAACTGCAGCGCAATATACTGCTTACTGGAGATCCAGTGTAACACTACCTGAGGCCCAAAGCAATGCCATCTGCACTGCACTCAAGGGAAAGGAGTGTTTCATCAAATACTGACAAAGGTTAAAGGGTACTTTGGCCAGAATGAAGCTGCAACACTGTTTATGAGCTGAACTGAATACAATCTGCTTCTTTCATCTTATGGTTGCCTAAAACCAAATACAAAACAGCTTTGATGGCCTTCATTCCTTTGACAGTCTGGGTGAGTAAAAATAAGCAGCGGCCGACAGTCCAGCTATAGATTTAATTGTATAAAATATAAAAAAGTATATCAAAATACATACAGTAAATGGTGTGAGAACAGGCAGGGTGTGCTCTCTCAGATGGTACAGTAAGTCCATTACGTTCTGACAATGGCATAATTATAAGACATTATATAAATACACATTTTGGTCCAAAAGTAAAAGCACTTAACAATGGCTTTATCGTCATTCAAGACTGAACAGAACATAACCACATTTCCATGACTCAGGCGAAAGATGACACTTATATCTTTGTGTCGTTGCTCAGTGTTTATCGCTAGGCTGCGCAGACGTCTGTCTGTCTGTCTGTCTGTGGAGATGTTAGAAAAACTTAGTCTAGCTCATCATGGGATCATGAGGATTGTCGGTGTTTGGACAAGGGAAAGTGCTAAAGGATTTGTTGCGCTTGGAAAATACCAGGAAAATAAATCTCCCTTTCTGGGCATTCTGTCCCATCTGCAACCTCTGACCCCAAACGCTACGACTCACATAACCAGATCCATGCATCCCGCTACGCTCATGTTCCTGTTCTTTCTGTACACACAAACATGGACACATACCTGGATCAACTTCACACTGAAAAACAGTCTAGGATGCACATGTGCTTCGCGTACGAGCTGTACATTGTCGAGTTAGTGGCTCGAAGCAGGGTTATGTGTGAGTGGCTGAGGAGAGTTCAGGGGTTCAGTAATAAAGCAATACCTTGTCTTTGATCAACACAGCTTCTGTCCAACACAATGAGGAGCACAGACACATTTTGACTTTACTTTTGCAAGCTTCACAGCTTTTGTCGTCATACCCTGAATACTGGGTTCTCCAGTAAAAACCAAGCTCCGTTTTCTGAATAGTGTCTGCAAATTGGACGTGACCAGTAGACACATGTTCAGGTCTCGAGTGGAGTGGTTACAAAACAAGGCTTTTCTCACAGCACGTTACAGGAACTTATAATAACATATATTTTGTCACAGTATGTCTCCGTTTGCATCAGGGAGGTTGTTATTGACACAATCATCGCGATGCCACTGATTATGACATTCACTCTCGATCCTTGAAGGGGGTTCCTCTGCGGCTGACATCTCAGATGTCTCAGTGCTCTGCAAGGTCACTCGTGAGATAACAACGCAGCTGCGGCATGTGTGTGAACGGGCTGTGGCCCTCAGGTTGGGAAAGGGAAAACACGATATTCTTGACGATTTTGAGGAGAGCCGAGATTTGGGACTTTCAGGAGCTGCCGTCCCCGTTCTTGGTCTTGAGCACCACGAGGCCAACCATGAGAGGGATCAGGCAGATGGGAGTTATCACCAGGGCGAAGACGATGACTGGGGGTGGGTCGCTTAGCTCCTCTGTGGGACAATCCTTGAAAAAGGCGGAGTGAATGTTCACAAAGGTCTTTTCCACCAGCGGGTTGGGCCACGGGATCTCTAGACAGTCGGATATCTCCTCAGTGCAAAGGCTTAGGTTACTATACAAACTGCAGTGTGGAGACAGGGAGTGTGCAGAAGATGATTCAGACATCAGGGAATATTTAACACTATTTGTCATGCAAATATAAACACACACACACACACACACACATACACTACTTACCCGCTCACATTGCTCCAAGTGCACCAGTCAGTGCTGTTCAGTGACTCCATTGTGGTGTTAAAATTGTGGAGACATAGATAGTCAAGCAGATTGGAAAGGCAACTCATTGTTGGTGCGCCGAAGAGATCATTACAGATCTTGCAGTACTCCATACAATTGTGAGAATTATTCCCACAAGCTGCTTGAATTAAAGAGTTAAAGAGAGAAAGAGACATTGAGATTAGAAAATGACAATTGAAATTGTGCTGGACATTTTCAAAGATCCCCATTTAATTATGGGTCTACCGAATGACATAGGATTATACGACTATGTATTATGCTGTCAAGTTATGCCACCTACCAAATGACAAGGTAGAGTCTCCTTGAGTGGCATCTTAAACAGATAAGAATACAACGTTTAGATTGAAAACTTTACATCAAATAGTAAAGGCAGTTGACATAAACTTTCTTTAAATCTGTCATCTAAGGTCATTAATTCAGTTCAATAAATAAGTCCATCAAAGACATACATCCTAGCAACTTCCAATGCAAGAGCGTTTTAGTCTGTTGTAGCTCGTGAGTTCTTTCACATTTCTAATACTGAGGCAGGCATTTGCAGCTGTAGAAGGGAGACCACACACTCACCGCAGAGAAAGGAGAGGAATACCCCAAGGAAACCAAGTGCTCCCTTCATGTCAGGAAAAATGAATAAAGGTGCGTTTTCCCCAACCGGTGACCATGTATAATAAACCTAAACTTCTTAGACTGTGTACAGCGAGGCATAACAGGAAACCCGACAGGATGGAAGAGACGCAGTGTAACCTTCGGTTACCAGATGTCCAAACAGTGTTACCCGCAGTTACCAGATGTTCTCCGAAGATCTGTCTGACGGCCCTGCGCCTTGGCAGCCGCTCTTCCCCTCTTCAGCACACGTTTCCTGAGGATTTTCTTCCTTTTTTAACGGGGTGGAGGCAACAAAGATTGTCCTCTCCATTCTCCCAAATAAAAGGGAGCACACCCAAGCTGGGCTGGACTCACATCTGAAAACCCTTTACTCTTTAACTCTTGTTCTGCTTTTTAGTCTCAGTTTCTCACAGTCGAAGGCCTGGCCAGCTCAGCATGTGATTTATTTGCCTTTTGGGCTGCCTCTGCCAAATAGGAAACATAAGTAAACATTTAGGGCTTAGCTTTTTGGGGTGGATGTAATCATGACTCTGCACGGTGTGCTGCGCAGACAGCGATGATTTCATGTTTCGGTTGATTAATTAAGAAAGAAGAAGTTATTAGTCAGTGCTGACCAGCTGTTTAAGAGGCCAACTAACTGATATTTCCAAAACAAGTTGTAAACTTTAGTTTTTTTTTTATATCTGATGATTGTGCTACATCTGTGCGGTAGTTCCCTGTCATCACTCACCGCTTTAAAGAGCACTGTGAGAGAGGTGGTTTCATTGATTGAATGAAAAATGGAATGCGCGGTGGTTTTCTCACGACCAACTTGTTAATTTATTTCACTGAATCCACATGTTGGGCCTCTCACAACATCTGTTTGCAGAGCAGCATTTTGATTTAGTAATGACATCAGGAAATGTGTCTTTTCAGCAGAGGAGGAGCTCCGAGTTGGTGGGAGTTGGCAGGGGAAGGAGGGGGGACAGTCAGGGGAAAGAAAAAAAAAGGAAGGCACAAGAGGAACAGTGAAAGGGGCGCTGCTCCAAAGTTTCAGTTGTTTCACAACCCGGAGTTCATGCGTTGATCACAGACGTTGCATGGGGTGAATGACGAACAAATTCAGGAAGTTGAGCCAGGTGGGGTCTTTTCATAATGCGGTTTAAGTTAACCTTTGACCCAAACCCACTATGGGCCTCGTGTCTACTGCTGTTGACCCCACACTGGTGGAGACCTCCCCAGGAGTTTGTCTTGGATTCTCGTGACCGTTCACACAGGGAGATCTTGGCAGAAACCAGGATCTCTGTGTTCTGCTCTCTGTGTTTGTCGGTTCCAGGCCAAGTAAATGAGTTTAAGGAACTGATCCAAAACAATCCCAAAGTGCCCACAAATATATAATCACTGCTTGTAACTGTAAAATTTAGAACATGAAAATAACATATTTCTTCGCTACATTATTAAAGTAAGATTGAATCCAAACCGGATCATTAGCAGATTTAATGTTAGGGAGACGCAGACATGTAGTTTACTTACTGGCAACCGCCATCTCTGTTGAGTGATACCCTGTAGAGAAATGAGGTGATATTAGTCAAAGTATGCATGGTCATAAAGCCATAAAAAATGATCATCATATAATCATATAAAAAAAAATAATGTACCTTTTGTTGTGGCCGGTTGCATCGCCAACTTTTCATCAACCAGGCAAACCACTATTGTGCATCCTGCTATAAGAGAAATAAAATAATAGGAGAACTGAATATTGAATTAAAGATGTAATGTAAGAACACTGTTTCACCTATTAAATTGAATTATGATGATAATCATCTGTATCTAAATTCCAGAACTTGTGAAAGGAGGCAAACGAAATAACAAGGAATAAGCTGTGGGGAGAGAAGAGGTCAATGCATCCTCCCTTTGTCTCTCACTCTTATGAGGACATCTTAATATAATCATCTCAAGGACATATAAACTTACATTACATTTACCTCACACAAATAAAAGATCGTATTTAAGGAATAGGAGAAAATATTTGTGACAGCGTAAATCATAAAATGCACTGTCATGATATAACACAACATTCTCCACAGATACTGTAACACAAACTCTTCTTTAAGAACAAATGTGCTGAGGCAGCTTCGTCAAAATCACTCTATGGCCCTTAAACCAAACTGTTCAAGTATAAAACTCAATCATGAGACTTTCTAAGCTCTTTTCTAAAAGCTACTCAATCATTGAAAGCCCCTGAGCATTCCTCTTGAGAGGTGAGATAGAGGGCAAGTAAAGAAGTTATATCATAAGAGAGTAAAGAAATGGACAGTTTAAATTGTCTACTTACCCCAGATGAGAAGATTTAGAAAACACCCAGAAATCATAAGTGAGAAACTAGTGGCTGTCATTTTGCCTGACAACGCTCTGTTCGTCTTCCCTGGTGGGTAGGGATTACATATCTCAACCTTTTTGCAGGAAGTCTCTATAAAACAACAGGAAGCCATCATTTCCTAGGATGGGCGGATTCACACAATGGGACAGAGAGCCTCTGATAAGGTTAGAACTGCTGTGGTCCACTGGTGCACCACCATCACTCTCTCTCTTTATCTGTTTCTTTCTCTCATCCCACCCTCTGCTTTACAAATAGGAGAGATGTTGGGGGGAGCCCCACCCTCTCTTTTTCTCTCTCCTTCTCTCTGTCCACCTTTTCCTTTAATTTATGCTTTTATCAATACAAGGGATATTTGGCAATAATGGGTCCACACATGTGGTCAAATAGCATGTGAGCAGTCTTGGACTAAAAGGAGTCATGCTGCAACTACTTATCACTCCTACTGTAGACGTTTCAATAGAAAGGCATTGCTTGGTAATTTCTCGGGTCCAATTTGACTTCATGTCAGCTGATGTCATTCACAAACACTGAGACAGGAAATAACCTGAGATACATTTGGAATGTTTACGTTCACAACCACCACGGTTGCTTCTTGTAACCGTTTCCGATGAAGCCAACAGAACCACTTGGTCTGCAAAGAGCAGACGATGTGGCTCCGCTGGCTTCGGACCGTGAACTTCAGCACACACTGGGGGCGCTTTGCTGCAGAGTGTGACGTTGTTGAGATGAGTGTCAGCACCTCCAAGTCTGAGGCCATGGTTCTCTGAAGGAAAAATGGTGGATTGCTCCCTCTGGGTTGGGAGTGAGTCACTGCGCCAAGCGAGGAAGTTCTTGTCTCTGGACAAGTGGTTTGCTGGGGTGTCAACAGTGCTGCGGGTGTTGAACCGGACGTTACGGTAAAGAGGGACCTGAGCCGGTAGCAAAGCTCTCAATTTACCAGTCCAGCTACATGACGACCCTCATAGCCATGAGCTTTGGGTAGTGACCAAAAGAATGAGGTCTTGGATACAAACGGCCAAAATGAGCTTCCTCCGTGGGAGGGCTGGGCTCAGCCTCATAGATAGGGTGAGGATCTCAGACATCCGGAGGGAGCTCGGAGTGGAGCAGCTGCTCCTTTCCTCCGAAAGGGGCCAGCTGAGGTGGTTCAGTCACTGCATCAGGATGCCTCCTGGATGCCTCTCTTTAGAGGTTTTCTGGGCATGTCCAATGCGCAAACGGGCCCCAGAACACTGGTTAGACCCAGAACACGCTGGAGGGATTATATGTCTGACCTGGGAATACCTCAGGGTGGAGAGATGGACGTCGGGAATACCTTGCTAAGCCTGCTGCCCAGATAAGCATGAAGACAATGGATGGATGGACAGACGGATGGAAGAACGGATGAATGGGTGAATGTACGTTTAAAACTGTGGAATCAACTATATTGAGGTTTTCTTTCTTTCCCAAAAGTAGCAGTTAATTAAAGTATACAAACCAAAGGGTGTCTGGCAATTTAAAAGACTCAAAATCTAAATTTATGGAGCAGAACCAGAAAGATTGGCTTTTATTTTGTTCCACACATTTTCTTCATTGTGGCACCTACATTACCCACAATGCCACTCTACTGCAAAAGGTTCAGTTAGAGATTTGGGTGTTAGTGGGTAATGTAGCTGTGAGTCGCAGGCATCAAGCAGAGATGAAGAGGTGTGATACAGAAAAGGTAACTTCCTTCTAACATCACACAGCCAATTATAATAATTAGTATATGTAATATTACTCCCCAAGGCCCATAAACAGACTTTTATGGTTTTATGCTTTTACAGTGTAGAGCATGATATTTACTGTGACTGCTGGTGAGTGAGGAATGTGTGTTTTTGTGTCTGTTTTGTGTTACACCATCAGTGCTGATGACAAGCAACCCTTCCCCACCACGTCTGTATCTGACGTCACGCTGAGCCTCTGCGGTGGAGAGAGGCGTCAGGGATCTCCAGTATGAAACTGATTCACTCATCCACGTCACTGAAGGATGAGTGCTCTTTCTCAGCTGCTGGACTTGGAGGAGAGCCAGCTAGCGCTGGGTCAAAATTGTTTCCACATTTCATTTTAAGAAAAAGGAGGCCTCTCTTTTTTTCCGTATGTTACTGGAATTTAAAAATCCCTCAGACAGACAATTGAACTCATCTGCATCAAACTATCAACGTGAACTTAAATGGCTGAATAGATTTGCCGACAAGGAGGAGCTTGATATGTTTCAAACGTTCTGTGGGAGAAGGCAGAATATGTGAATGTTTCACTGGCACGTCACTCTTCTATGATAAATTAGTTTAATATATACTATTTTAAAAGACAGGAGTATTTCAAGCTGCTTTGTGACTCTTTTCATCTCCAAGCCTTTGTCAAAGTTCATAAAAGCTGCACCATATTGAGTCCCACAATGACAGGTGCCAACACTAACACACACTGTTTACATATTACATAATTGAAAACTTCCTGCTGATAGCAGCCATGCTCCCCAAACCTATCTTCCTGTGTATGTTTGCTTTTGTTTGACAGGTCGGCATCAACATGCCACGAGCTATACTTCAAATACAACTGTAGAAACAGCAAACATGACGTGTCATATGCTCACATGATGAATCTAGTAATTAGGAATGCATGGCGTACACAGTAGAACCAGAGAACAGGAAGGATCTAAAGCCTGATCATAGAGAAACACACCGAGGCAGTCGTGTTGGTAGAGCATGATAAGAGACCACTTTGGAACATGGTTCTTTTTCCAAATTAGACGTATGAGCACATGTTGTTTCATAAGATAAAAAGTAGGTGAACAGTGCCATCTTGGGTGCCACAGGAGTAGCATTTCTGTGGTCTCTTTTTATCCATTTAGGGCTTATTTTGAAAAAACTGTTTTAAATATTAACTGAATAATGTGAAATATATTATATGTTATATAATAACACAAAATATAGCCTACATGGGTCCCTGAGTTGATACTAAACCACTCGACAATCCAAAAAATAAAAAAATAAAAAAATAAAAAAAGAATGTTGCTTCCTTACCTGAAAAATAAGTATAAGTTTAGTTTTTCATACTCACACAAAAAGATGTAAGTTTGAATATATGTATATTGTTTAAGGAATGCTTCATATGTTATGGCTTTAAACGATGCAGCTCCTTCAACTAACCAGGTCGATCATACGTACTCAACACAAAACCAAAACGTGCGTGTTGGTATGTTATCAACTTAAGTAAGTTAGGGTTTTACGTGGAGTACGTGAAGGCATCAGTGGCCAGAGGACCGTCATCCAGCCCTCTCCTTAAAAACGGATGATAAAATGCGTCGGGCTCTCCCTGGAGGAGGAGTGCAGAACAACAACTGAACTGTTTTTCCTTCGGTAGAAGTCCACTGTAAGAGTTTTCAACTATTGATCATTTTTTACTCTTTATATTTTTGGACAGTTATTTTATCTACACAATCTGCACAATCCGGGTAACTAGAACAATTATCTGAATATGTTTCCGGTGTTGTGAGCACTGTATTTGTTATGCTATTTAAAAAAAAAAATCCAGTGAGATGTATTTTAACCATTGCATTAATATGCCGATCAAAACATATATGTTCGAAACCCACAGAGCGTCATGCCCGCGTGCATTTAGATGGCGATCTAGCACTCTGGACAGTTGCATCAGTTCCTGTGTGTGCGTGTAAATGGCTGTGCCGTGGCTGCTGCTCCACGCTACTTTTCATTCCCAGGACGCAGAATAGTCATAAATCCTTTGCGAGGAAAGGCTGTGATCATAATAAAGACGTCACCCTCCTTGCTCGGCTTGGCTCGACAGTGCGCAGCTATTTGTAAGCTACAACAACAACAACCTCCAGCACCATGCCCATGGATAACGCAGGGATTTCTCTGAGATCCCCTCGCCGTGTGGATACGATATCTGCGTCAGATCCATAGCAAAGACAGCTTTTAATTGGGACTCGGCTGTAAAAATCAAAAAAATAAATAAAACACAGACAGGGACTTGGTCGCGTTGTGATCTCCTCGCAGCAAATAGGACGCAAGCCGTGGATTTGAAGGTATTTAATAACTGCGACACTGGGTGTAGAGGGGGACGTGCACACGCGTGCGCGGGAATAACGTGCTGTCATTGCGGGGCTTGGTGCGCACGTCTGTGAAGTGTTGCACATTTAAATGGATACTGTGTGGTCCGTCTCAGCGGGGCTGCTGCAGCGACAGGACGTAGCGCACTTCATAGCTGTGGCTGAAACGTGTGCATGTCTCGCAGGCTCGAGATAGAACATATGCACTGTAGCAGCTTCCCGAGCGCAGTTTTATCTGTGCACTTGTTTTTTTTTTTTTCATTCTGTTTTAGCGCAGACGGGGAAGTTGACGTGCACTACGGTGCTTGTGGAACACAGAAAAACTGTACTACGCACTTTTCTGCTCCGCTTCATATTGCTTTTCTGAAGAGGCACGCCCACTCCTGAGCAGTGGATTATGCCCCGCGCTGTTATTCTTATTAGAGACTTTATGTATTTTCTTGCAGACAATGGGGCTGTTTGTTCGTTATCTGGTCAGTTGTAGTCTTGCCTAAAGCGATTTAAAGCACCAGTGTCGAACCCTTTAAAAAAATAATTAAATGTCAGTTTTGTTTTGCAAACAGAGGGGGGCACTCTTTCAAATAGACGTCACGTTCTAGTGAGGGTGAATGGGGAAGTTGTATGTCTGTGAGAGGCGGAGAGAGAGTATGTTTTACTCACTGTATTATAATGTAATAACGACTTAGTAATACAACTTCAAATTACAGAATGAGACTGCTACACCAAAATATAAATTATGACCATACCAGTATTTGCATTATTGAGAATCTTTGTGATAGAATAGGTGGTGAAAATGGATACATTCTGTAATAAAGACTTAGTAATATAACTTAAAATTACAGAATGAGACTGTTACACCAAAATATCGACTATGAGCATACCAGTATTTATTAGTTGTATTATTGAGAATTATTGTAATAGAAAAGGTGGTGAAAACCGATACATTGCTTGCTATTGAGTCCCACAGACACGTTGTAAATAAAGCCCTGTGGGAATAGTATTGCTAAAATAAATGTCCAAAATGCAATCACTCTTTTGATAGTGCCCCGTGCACCTTTCACACACCTATATGGGCTTTAAGGGTTTGAGTTGAGAACATTATCTATCCTCTTTAGGGGCTGATGCATCATGTGCCCCTGTGCCATTGGACTGGATCACTAAATAGCATCTCTGTTTTTTGTTTAAAGAGTCATGGAGGAAACAGCTGCTGCAGCTCCAGTGCCTGGCACTGGTGCTGCCCCATCAGCCTCAAAACCTCCGCCTTCCTCCTGTGTACCTTCCCGCAGCCTGCAGGAGTGGAGACGGAGGGTCAAGTCTGAGTATATGCGCCTTCGCCAGTTAAAACGCCTTAAAAAAGTAGAGGAGGTCAAGGTGGGTCAACACAATTATTAATATTGCTGCATTAAAAAACAAACAGGCATTTGTTCAATTTATACCTGTGTACTGTATGCATGGTGCCGGGGGCTTCTGTTATAAATGCAGCACTCACTTACTGTGTGTGTTTATGTGTCTTACAGGATGTGTGACATGCTCTTTGTTCTGTTTGATTCCAGACCCTGTTCATGTCCAACAGGCAAAAGATTGAGCAGCAGGCAAATCTCCTGAATGCGGAGTGGTCCAGGCTCAGGATTCAGTCCATCCCTCTGTCGACGTCTGGTGGAGCTCTGGCCAACTCCAAGGTGTGTGAGGATGTGAGTGTGTGCTAAAGAAAGTCAAATAATAGACATTGCACCACACAACTTCATACACCCAGAAAAATATTGTTAACAAACTAAAACAAAAAAAACACATCCTTTAGCCCTTGTGTTGTCTTAACTTTCTGTACACACCACTTAAGGGTACCCCTAAAAGAAAGCTGCTTGATTGCATTTTTAACCCCAAATCTATTTTGCATGAAGAAAAATGTATCACAAACTTTGAATATCTAGATTTTTTATCTAGGTTTTTCCTCTTCACAGTGCAGAACGACTGTGTTTAAAAAAAACCAAACTGAACCCATACTGCCTGCTTAAAATCTAATGAATGTCAATTTATTTCCATTTTAGTTTTTTTGCTAAAATATGTCTTGACCACAAAAAGGACACAGCAGGAATTCCCATCAACGACATTGAACCACATACATTGAACAGACCTGGCATTCCAGGAGATGGCACTATGCTGCAATCGCTTCACATTGGACACTAAAGTAGTGAAGATTACTGTAAACAATATACATTATGGCCATTCCTTTAGATCAAACCTGCGCAAAAAAACACAACTGAAACAACAAAAAGGTGCACTCTTAAAAATGAATTGAAACTATCATAACTTGGCACATCCCATCCTGCATGCACTGTACAGCTTTGTGTTCCTGCACAGGCTGCTCTGGCTTTACAAGTCACCCAATTTTATATTATTGAGTGAATGGCGTTCATGTTGCATCCTTCTTAGCAGCACCGGCGTTCCGCTCTGATTCCCACCTGGTTGTCAGGTGTTACCAAAATATCTCAGAACAAAGCCGTGTGCCAGAAATGGATGATAATGTGCAGCCTAAAAGTGGTTTCTAGCCCTGTGGGAGCTCATAATACAAACAGCCTGTGGGCATGACAGCATTGTTCTCTTCCCCCGTGCTGCCAGGGTCCCCTTTATTGTGTTTACTGGGTTTATTTCCCTGTTGCGGTGTCGAGCCGCACGTGTATTCGATTATATAGATATGAAATTGTCTGCTCTTGGACTGCTCTATTGTCCTGTCAACCCCAACTCAACTCTGGTTCCCTTACAGATGTGCACGGTGGAGTTTGGCTTCCCAGAATTCAAAGCTCAAGCCATTGCCATGAGACCACTGTCAACAGTGGCAGGAATCCCCTTCATGTATTCTTGGTCGCCTCTGCAGCACAACTTCATGGTATGACATTAAATCACAACGTTGCTTTGACATGTTTCGTATATATGTCCTCCGAAGCATCTCAGGTGGCGGTGTGACAAGCGCCACCAGCTGGTCGCATGCCTGTCTTGATGGGACTTTTTGTTTCTTAGGTGGAGGATGAGACTTTCCTTCACAACATTCCATACATGGGCGACGAGGTGCTGGAACAGGACGAGGCCTTCCTCGAGGAGCTCATCGACAACTACGATGGTGTCCACGGTGACAGAGGTGTGTGTGTGTGTGTTGAATGATTAATGTAGCACCTGTCATACTTTATATCACTGCAACATCACTTTTTGTTGGTTGTGTGCTGATGATGCAGCCTGGAAGCGTGTGGAAAGCATAAATACATACTGGAGGGAGTGGTCACTGGTTCTGACATGTTACCTGTGTCCCAGAGGGGGGGTTTATCAGCGACGAGGTCTTCAAAGAGCTGGTGGAGGCCTTGAGCCAGTACTCTGACCACGAGGAGGAGGAAGAGGAAGAAGCAGCGGTGGCGGCTCCAGAGGCTGCGCCGGAGGTGACGGTAAAGAAGGAGGACGAGAGAGCGATGAGGAGGAGCTCGGTGGAAGGTTCAGAAGATGCCAAACCTGGCGCTGTGGCATTCATCAGGAGGAAGAGGAGGAGCACCACTGAGGGTGAGCAAGTCTTCAGCGGCGTTCAGACGTTGTCCTGTGAGAGAACAAGAGGGCTGCTGCATAAACAAGGCCGCCACTGTCCCCCTCGCTGCACCGCACAGCTGCCGCAAGGTCGCCCTGCCACATCGGCACTAGCACGGACATTGTTTACTTTAACGCTGCATGGGCGCAGTGTGTGAGGGAACCTGTTGGTCCATGACACGGATATGGCCCGGCTCTTATTACAGAACCTATGACCTGTTGTACCGAGCTTTATGTGGAACTTAGTGATAGTGAACTGGATAAACAGTCACGGAGGCTCTGCTACACAAACACATCCATTAATGAGGGACCATGAATAAAATAGGTTGGGGGGTGAAAAAGAAAACTACACAGTTTGTATTACACCATGTTTTTGCCAACTGGCCTTGAGCATTGGGAAATCTTCTGTATCGTTGCAAAATGTTTCAAAGAACACATTGCATAAGATTTGTTTGTGCATCTGTATCAAAACTTTTTTGTTTGAATAACCGACACTCTTTCTTTCCTGTCTCCCAAAGTGAGGGACTTGTCCAGCACCAAGAAGGTCCCCAACGATAAGATATTTTCAGCCATCGCCTCAATGTTCCCTTACAAGGGCACCACGGAGGAGCTGAAGGAAAAGTACGAAAAGTGTAATGAAAGTGTGAATCTGTGTGCACACAATGCCGAACAGGCCGTTGCTTAGTGTTCACCATGGAGACGCAAGCTGTCAGGGAGCAAAGTAATAATGGCGGCTCCCTCTCAGGCACTCTGACTCAAAGGAGCGGTTGCATCACAATCTGAAAGAGCTTTAGAAAGGAACACATACGACTTCGCAGAGCACACATGCCTTCAATTCATAGCGGCGCTGTGGGAAAGGAATTTTACACGAGGTGATTTATTTCTACTAAAACCCTCCGCAGGTACAAGGACCTCTTGGAGCCCCCCCGCCCGGTGAAGCTGCCCCCACTCTGCACCCCCAACCTGGACGGACCCTTTGCTAAGTCTGTACAGCGGGAGCAGTCGTTACACTCCTTCCACACGCTCTTCTGCAGACGTTGCTTCAAATACGACTGTTTCCTCCACCGTAAAGGCTTGATTTATGTTGATTATTATTTCTCCTGCGGTGTGTTTCCCAGTGAGATTGTGACACATGCTTATTGACAACAGAGTCAAAATACGTTGTCTTTCTTTCCATGAAGCTTTCCACGCTACACCCAATGTTTACAAGAGGAAGAGCAAGGAGATCCGCATAGAGACCGAACCATGTGGTGAAGACTGCTTCCTGTTACAGGTATGCCAACCGTACGGTGACTGTGCACCTGTTCATGCATTCTGTATGCTTTCGGACACTTTATATCTTATTGTGTGTGTTCTGCTCTGAAGAAAGGGGCGAAAGAGTTTGTGGATCAGAATATGCTGCGGTCACAAAGGTCTCGGAGGCGCCGGAAGCCGCAGCGACCCACCAGCTCCAGCTGTCCTGGGCCGTCTGCGTCTGTTGAGGAAGGACCAGAGGCCGTTAGTGACCACGAAACCACCTCCTCCTCAGGTAGGGCGTCGATCTAACAGCAACCGGGGTCGGATCTGCTTCTGAAGCCACCGGGCACTTTGTCTATTCTAGGCATGAGGTTCAGTTCATCGATGAGTTTTTTATGATGTTGTTTTTATTTTTACCTTGCTTATTGCTATATTGCCTATTGTTTTGAGTTTAAAATGTTCTCAGGTAGTCTACAGTGCATCATTGAGGCCTCATTCAGTATACACACAGTTATTTGTTTGCGAGTCACTGGAGGCGTCATTTACCATAACCTCCCCCAAATCTCTCCCTTTCTGGAAGGTTGTCTGCCCTTCAGAAAAGTGAAATTTGGCTGAAGATGAGAGCTCGCAAGTCATAACCTGCTCCCTCCTCTGTCTCCCTCCCTCTCTCCAGCTACTCTCAATATCAGCTCTCTCTTGCCAAGCAAAATAAACCAGCTATTACTTTTGCATGCTACGACCCCAACATAAGCACATTGTTCCCTCACCCCCTCCTCCTTCTGTGGTGGTGCGTTTTTTCCCCCCTATTTCTGTTGCCATCTTCACGTGGAGAGCAGTGGGGGGGGGAATAAGAGCAATCTCCTCTGGCTGTGTATTGTCCCCCCTCCCCTGGACCTCTTGGGTTGTTGTTCAACGGCAACGCAGCTTCACTGGAAGTCTCTGTTAGTTCTGGAAACCACTCGTGCTCAGCCAGTGACTCAGCAGACTCTCTCGCACGTGTTGAGATAATGTGGGGGGAAAAAACAGATTGTTGAGCAGATTAATAAAAAATACTCAGCGCTGGAGCATGTGGCCGCGGCAATGCTGCATTCAGCCTGTTGCCAAGCAACATTCGGCTCGCTGCCTCGAGCTGTGGGTGTACAAGCATCAGTTTTGAATATCCAAAAAGCGAAATCACATGGGCCCCTGTGTGTGTGTGTGTGTGTGTGTGTGTGTGTGTGTGTGTGCGCGTGTATGTGTGCACATGGAGATAAACAAAAATGGCACCCAGAAAAAGCTGTAAGTGTTAGCGTGTGTGCAGGTAAGACAACCTTGAACCAAGACAAAGTAATAGAAAAGAGTTCTATGAACCAAAGAGTAGGGATACAAAACAAAAGGGTTTTCCTGTGTGTGTAACAGAGGGGAATTCACGATGCCAGACTCCCACCAAGCCGCGTCCACGGGAAGATGACGGGGAGCAGCAGGCATGCTGTGTGGTCCAGTGGAGCGGGGCGGAGGAGTCCCTGTTCAGAGTGCTCCACGGCACATACTTCAACAACTTCTGCTCCATTGCTCGCCTCATCGGCACAAAAAACTGCAAGGAGGTAAGATTGTTCACATACTTAAAGGAATACTTCACCCCCAAAATGGCCATCTGCATATCAACTACTCCGCCTGCGTTACCTTGAAGTCTTGAAGAAAACGTTGTTTTTTTCTTGCGTGCGTCCACATTAAACGGAGAACCACCAAATGGAGAAAGGTTTTGATGAAATGTAAATGGGGCTGTGTTTAAAAACAGCAAGAAGTGTTTTAAATATTAGGGTTGTCACGAAGATGCAGGTGTTGCTAACTATGACAGCCCATGAAAAATTAAAAATCTGAATTTTCTCCTACTGTACAACATTGTCAGACTCGCAGTAGATAGTTTAAAAGACAAACCAGAGATATCGTCTTTGTTATTCCCCCCATTCTTCTAACCACCTGCATGACCCACATAGCAACTAAACCACAGACTCTTGGCTAATGTATCAAGTAGAGATGAGGTGTGGTCAGCTCATTTCTCACCAAATGTAAATAACCCTCTGATTATTTTTATTTCAAACTTGTAATCTTCAGACCCAAACAATGTTGCCTCTGGAGGCACAACATGCTCCATACAACTGTTATTTCAGTAATACTCACAAAACCTGGAATCAGATTTTTATGTATATTATCGGCTTGAGTTCCCCTTTAAAATTCCAGATGCTGGAGTTGGGCTAAAAATAGATGTAACGACTCTCAACACTTTAGTGGAGCCAAAAAGACACGCACATAAAACAAACCCATGGAAAGGGAATGGTGACAAATAGGAAATAGAAGCTAGAGGAGTTCTGGAGAGCAATTGTGAGTTGTTAGTCTCATCTGGTTTACTAGCTACAAAAGCTATAAATTGTAGTTTTAAATGTTAAATAATGAACAAACAAATGCTTTCTGTAAATATTGCATAACATCCATTGCTGATTTCTGTTGTGTTTGGGCCGTTGTGAGTATAATAACAAATGCATCCTGTGCCTGCGGTTTTGTGGTGTGGATAATTAGGCTGACTACAAAGAGAATGGCATGTGGCACAATAAACACGGATGCTTACCAGATGTGACGTCTCGCAAATTCTCTCATGATGCAGGTGGTCAGCCTCAGACATTCCCAGACTTAAGTCAAAAGAGTGTCATGAGGGCTGTGCATAACAAGGCCTGCAGAGAACACACTACAACTTCCTTATGAGCAAAATGCACGCAGTAAAGAACAGGTAAAAAAAAGCCTCGTCTGTTTACATCCACCCTTCTAGCGCCTCTTGTCACACCAGTCCAGAATCTGTATTGGATTGTCTGTCCTGGCCCTGCTGGTATCCAGAGGGCCCCGCCCACTGCTTAGCAGAGTGGAAATGCTGAGGCCAGCTGCATCGTTATGTATGTTTGTGTCCTAGGGAAGAAGCCAAATCTGGGTTTTACCCGCCAGAAGTGGTTGAGTGTGTGTGCGTGTGTGCTGCAGTAGTGGAGTTTTCATAACAGAGGACCGAGGGGGGCGGATGTCGTAATCACGGCGATGTGCCTTTCTGCTTCACGGGCCCGAACACGACACAATGTACTTACAATGAAGAAAACAGAGTTTCTTCATGGTAGTGTACATTTGTAATTAATTAGCAGGACGTGTTGCTGTTGCCGTTTATGCCATTGTCATTTTCCACAGGTGTATGAGTTTGCAGTGAAGGAAGTCCTGATCCATCGTGTTCCGTTAGTTGATGGCGGCATCGCACCCCAAAAGAAGAAACGGAAACACAGGCATGATATCTCCTGTTGCTCTCCCTCTCACGCCCACTCTTTGTTGAATGATCGGAACGTGGAGATAACATGATCGCTTGCAAAAGGGAGCTTGGCCTCAGTGAAAGCTCTCTGAATAGATAATGGTTTAAATAAATAATTAAAGTCGTGCAGAATTAAATTGATTCTACACTGTTGTATTAGTATTCACACTGCATTTAGTCTTCAAATTTAAATTATTGTTACTTAATAAGCCATGAAAAGTGAGCTGAATAAGTGTGGCACAAGTTAGACGAGTTCTGACCCTGTCTTTGTGTTTGTTTAATGTGGCAGGTTATGGGCAAAGATTCAGCTCAAGAAAGGTATGTTCACCTGGGAAAAAGAAAGAAAAAAACAGAAACTATTACTACGCTATGCATTCTGAAATATGACGCAGCTCGCTGTGCCAGTCTGAGGGCTTTGTCCTCTGTTGCTCCAGATAACTCGTCCAATCAGGTGTTCAAATACCAGCCATGTGATCACCCCGACCATCCATGCGACAGCTCCTGCCCGTGTGTGATGACCCAGAATTTCTGTGAGAAGTTCTGCCAGTGCGAGCACGAGTGTGAGTGTGACCTTTTTTCCTATTCACCAGTGTGGCCCTTGTCCCGTGTACTCTTATACTTCTTCTTTCTGACACAAACAACAAGACATGAGTAGCTTGCCCTGCCTTGCAATGCTGAAGGGAAATTGTTTGTCAAAACCACATTTTTCCACTGAAAGCTATTTTTCCAGGCCGCAATAGAGCGTGACAGCAGAATGTAAAACGACCCTGCAGTATTCTGGCAGTGGTCAGAGGAGAAACTGTCGTCTGGCCGGGAAAGGTGGGCGTCTGTTTAATACAGAGCTAGACCTGGAACAGTGCTTTATGAAATGGCCACATGGTGGAGGAGTGCATTTAGTATGTTGCCCTCTGGAGAGTTTACAACAAACAACGGGGATAAGACGTACGAAGAAAATATTTTGCAATGGTTTGGAAAAGAGGACTTCGCCTCATTTGTTGTTCAACCATCTCTCCCCCCCCCACACACACCCACACACACACACCCCTCCTCCCTGCCCGACTGTTACCTCCCCTTTTCCCGTAGCAGAGGAGAACCAGGGCCAAACAGGAAGCAGCCCCCGGTTGCACATGTGTGCGCTCTAAAGACTTGGAGAGAAATCAAAGGGATTTGACAAGCTCAGTCCTTGATTTACAACATTGTATCCAACATCAGTATGAGTCAGGCAGCTCCAGCTAAACAATGCTCGATGATACAGTCACGTAAATCCTGCACTGGCTGGGGATTCGGAGGTTGAAACGGCAAATGCGTACCGACAGTTTTCCCCAAGCGGAGACTGCTGCAAAGACATTTCTGTTATTCTCGCCTGATCCTTCCACTCATCTGCCCGCAGGGTGTTGTGTTTCCTCTGCAAAATTGTATTACAGCATATCTGCCAGCAGAGGTCTCTGAGTGATGGGCTTCTCAGCTTTCCTCAGCCATCGAGTTTCTGTGCTGCGACTGCATTGTGACGTGGAATTATTTATCATAATCATACTGTGTCTTCTGCCAGGTGATATTGTGTATATTCTTTCTGAGCAGCTGTGTGTCCTAATGCTATCCAGGCCAGAACCGCTTCCCGGGCTGCAGGTGTAAGACGCAGTGCAACACTAAACAGTGTCCCTGCTACCTGGCCGTGAGGGAATGTGACCCAGATCTGTGCATGACCTGTGGCACTGCAGAGCACTGGGACAGCAAAGCCATCTCCTGCAAGAACTGCAGCATCCAGAGAGGCCTGAAAAAGGTACACAAGGACCGTTGAAGGTCTAAATGGTTGCGTGTTTCAAACCAGATGTTATGTCAGAAGCGAGCTCACTCATATATCACTTGTGGAGTCCTAACCTACATGTGACTTCTCTCAGCACCTGCTTTTGGCTCCATCCGATGTCGCCGGATGGGGCACCTTCATCAAAGAGCCGGTTCAGAAGAATGAGTTCATCTCTGAATACTGCGGAGAGGCAAGTCCATGCAGTTTAGTCAGATTCAAAGGAATATATATTTTCAGCTTCGATTGAAGTTTTGTTCTTGTGTAATATTCCTGTGTGTGTGTGTGTGTGTGTGTGTGTGTGTGTGTGTGTGCGTGAGTAGCTGATCTCCCAAGATGAGGCAGACCGACGCGGAAGGATCTATGACAAATACATGTCGAGCTTCCTCTTCAACTTGAACAATGGCAAGTATTCCCCATTCCTCCACCGCTCGTAACCCCATCGATGTTATTTTGCATATTCCTCAATGCACTTCATGTGTCTCGGTAGACTTTGTTGTGGATGCCACCCGTAAGGGGAACAAAATCCGCTTCGCAAATCATTCAGTTAATCCAAACTGCTACGCAAAAGGTAATACTGAATCAGTTTGTTTTGATACGGAGTCAAGCGTGAATTGAGGTTACTTTTGTGCGATGAAAGCAGTCCTTTGTTGGCTAATGCTGTGTTCTTTCCATTGCAGTGGTAATGGTAAATGGAGACCACCGCATTGGTATCTTTGCCAAACGAGCTATCCTGCAAGGAGAGGAGCTCTTCTTCGACTACAGGTAGAGTCACAGGCCTTTTAGTGACTCCAGCAGCTTCAAAGTAAAATGAAAAGCCAGGCCACGCGGTAAATTGTGACTAATTTACCAGGATCCGTAGTTCCTGTATACTTTCTCAGATTCTTTTCTTTCCTCCCACAGATACAGCCAAGCGGATGCCCTCAAATATGTGGGAATAGAAAGGGAGGTAGACGTGTCATAGCTACACCTGCTGCCTTCATCCATAACCTTCCTCTCACCCTTCAGCCACCCACTAATGCTTCTGTCCCTCTCTGTAGCGCCACATCTAGCTGATGAGTTTCAATAAACAGTCGCTGTCTCTGCCCTCTCTGCTGCACTTCTAAAAATAGAGAGTCCCTCTCCGCTGTTCGCTGGTGCTCCCGCGCCGCAGACACCATGCCACCTCCTTCAGTGACAGCAGTCAGCTCTCCCCCTCATCTTCCCCTTCCACCTGCAAGAGTGTATACGCCAAGCTTATGAAACTAAACTATTTAAAGTGGAAATACTATTAATATGTATCGCTTACAGATCCAAGAGGATCACATATTTTTGTTTGTTTGTTTTTTTTCATCTTGTTAAAGCAAAGAGGTTGTGATTACATCATACAGTGTGTTACTCTCTAAGCAGTTGTGTTACTGTACTTATAGACCGGCTTTTTGTTTGACCTCTCAATACGTAATGCAATGCTTCTACATCGTACCTAATGATGATCAGTGAAATGCATGTGCTGCCTCTAGGATGAGCAAACCAATAAACGATGTTAGTCACAGCATTAGCTTCAGTCAGATTCTGCTCCGTGCGGTCTCTCAGTATTTGTAGTGTGATGTAACAGACAGACTTCAAACGTCAAACCTGGTCAGGTTCTCTAGAAGAACCTGACCAGGTTTGACGGCTCTGTCGGTTCCTCTGTGAACCTTTTCAGCGGCAAGCATCACTGCCACATCTTTATGGTGAGATAAGCTATTGTGCATTTATATTATTGTTCTGCAAAAAAATAGGCAAACAGACAAGAAACCGACTGACTGAATGTAACGTGCGGTGATGATGGTGAAGAGATCTCATCCCTCTTTTCATTTACGCATTAACCCATTCTGTTGGTACTCTGAGCAACGTGTATGCACACCAAACGTTTAGCATCATGTTTACATGACTTCGAGGACTTCCCATTTTGTGAAGGAAATGATTAATACATTAACAAGTCGCTCAGTAAATGTCGTCCTTTAAAACAATAATTCAAGTGCCAAATGATTCCACACAGAAAACGGCTGAAATAGTGTGGATGTGTTGCATAATTAACAGAGTTATTAACCTTTGTGTGGTTATGACCATGAGAAAAGCAAAATGATCAGTGTTTGACCAAATATTCAAGTCCCCCACATGTGAATGTAAAATATCTTTTTATCATCTTCCTTATTTTTTTATATGTCCGGATTTGTTATCCACCCTGTTTTTCATTTAAAAAACATTAAAGCCCACTTTGAAATGAGATCTTTCTCAATAGGGATGAACAAAATGGAGTTTACTGCTATGTACAGTGTCTGCCTATAAAAATAAAAGTTTAACTTTATACATTAAAATATGCTGTCTCTGAGTTTGTCTGTGCAAAAAAAAAAACCATCTTGCCTTAAATTACACATTGACAATTTCCTTCAAGCTTTTTTATTGCGTTTGGCTTCGCCTTGATTTACACAGTAATGGTCATTTACAGTGGAAGTATTACAAAACAAAATCAAGCAGACTTAAGAACGGAAAGAAAACTCGGTGTGATCACAAACACAACAGTAATGATCATTTCTGAAGGATTTGGTTTGATGGTGCAGAGAAGCGGTCTGACCTGCCTCCTACTCACTCTGGTGCTTTATCCTCGGGTCATATATGATATCACAGGCTATCTGCAGATGCATATGTATGTAAAAGTATTAAGGCCTGTATACGTATTGTATTGGCTGTATACTTGACATAAATTTAGTCTCAAATCACAACTTTCTCATAGCCTTGATTTACCTTCATGCCCTTCATCAGCCCACAAAAAGGTACACGTTTGGTGAAATCAGCAGATAGCCCGTCTGGGCTAACGGCACCGTCCTGACCTACTCCCTCCACTGGCCATGTCATCGTAATCCCTTACATTCACACTTTCTATGGGATCCGATCAGCACAGATTTAATGTGCTGGAAATCTACAAGCAACTGAAGCCTGAACATGGAGGCGCCACTCTGAGCGGCATGCAGGCCTCCTTTCTGTCAGCGGTCGGTGCACGACAATAAGCGAGATGGCTAGTTGGCATCAGTGCACATGATTGTTTTTTTAAAGAGTCGTTTCAAATAAGCATCTCGGTGGGCAAACTATGAATACACATCCAGTCAGTCACACACGCTCCAGGGACCACGCAGGATTAACTCGTGAGTGACAATGAAGTGACACTATAGGCTGATTATTTATAGTCCGTTAACCAATGAGTAGTGTGAGGTGTATACATTTATTTGATACATAAGTGTAATCTTTTCGAAGAGGCAACAAAGCATATTTGGCCCAAGTTTGTTGGAATATGAACTTTGTGTGGTGATTGTCTATTTAACAAAAACACAAACTATTCTTGGTGTCAATCACAAACCAACAGTTTCACTCCGTTTGCTCACTTTTCATTATCATTCACCACTTTGCATCTTTCTTAAAAATATAGCCTGGACTCGCCAGTTTTGGGCAAATCTATACATTTTCATACACCGTTAGGAAGTAGTGCCTTTACGGTAAATGCAGGTTTGACATCCTTTCACTGTAACATTTTGCACAGTTCTGCCCATATATGTATATATTGGAAGAAACAAACAATGTTGGCTTTTGGAGGTGTATTAGTGCTACAGAGAACATGTTCTGTACTTTCTTTATCCTGAGCGCTCTTAAAAGCTACCATAAATAAGTTTACTTTCAGTGCTAAGCAGCCGACAGTGAAAACACTTGAGCAAGGTCTTCACTGACTACATTACACAGTCAGAGCATTTACATTCAAAGCACTCCAGCTCACTGTTTTCAACTTGTTTTGTATAAACCACAGGAATAAAAAAAATCGCTTAACACATTATTCGTATATTCACGTATACACTCATTACATCCTACTTGCTATTGTGCATCTGCAAATTAAACGTTAACATCATTGGTGGCTGAAAAAAGCTCATATTATTGCATGTTACTGCAAAGTGCGGTCATGCTCTAAATGCATAGCTGATATGGTACAAATGTTTCACTATTTCTCCACATGGGCCTACACAATAGTGCTTTAGCATCAAGGAGCGCTGCGGTGAGTGATGACAGCCTGAAGCTTTGGTTGCACCACACATCAAACAAAATTGAGAAGACAATTTCATTGGACAATACAGGTAGAATTTTAGACTTTCCACTGAAAGCATCTAAAAAAGCAGCAGCAGCGGTGGTGATGGTGAGGGCGTGGTCGGTTAACTGTCCCAATAGCAACAATATTGGCGCAATATGAGCTGGAAGTAAAAGATTAGCATTTACACTCACGTGGTCCGCTGTACATATGTTACTTTGTGTGTGTGTGTGTGTGTGTGTGTGTGTGTGTGTTTGTGTGTGTGTGTGTGTGTGTGGGTGTGTTTTTATATGTGTGCTCCTCCACATGGCCACCGGGAGCAGCTGTTTCCTGAAAGATGCTCATTATCAAGGATGATAAAACTGTGAGAAGACAGATCCTTTTGTTATACTGTTGTGAGACACGTGAACTCTCTTTAGCACCGAGCTATTGGCAGCTTGACCTTCATTATAAGCAACTAGAAATAAGACGGAAGGAATGAGAACTTGGATATGTAGGCCGCCCTGTCCCTGCCGAGCTTCATCGCCTCGTTGTTTGGATGTCTGCAGCACACCAGCTCTCGCACCAAGAGGAGTATCTAAATATCATCACTCTCATTTCTGAAGCGCTATAGCTGAGAATGTGTTTATGAAGTTAATATCTACTGAGACTATGGCAATTCTGAACCACTTACATGTGCCATTCTGTATAGGTAATGCACTGTTATAGGCTGCAATACAACAAATATAAGCGTGTATACCTTTTACAATCTCTATATGTATCATCTCAAAGCTCCATGCTTGTCAGTGCGCTCTCCCTTCGGTTGGATGTTTTTATTCAGGAACACCAGTTTTTGTTTCTGCCATTAGTTTGAGTTTTTTTTTTTTTTTTTGCACTGGTTTAGTTCACATATGTGCTTTCTGCTCAAATCCCAAAAAATAGAGATGTCTATCAAAAGGTAATGATCTATACAGTAAGATATTTTTAGCTTTTAATGATCTTGAAAGTGGCTCAGGAAAAAATGAATCAATCAATAAAAGGGTGAGATTATATTAAACTGATGTTCTAAATGTAACTAAACATCCCTTAAATTCTGATCCAACTAGTGTCTAATCTTTACCCTTTCTGAATAAGCTATATTGTTACTTCAGATCAAGCTCGCTCAGATGAGGCACTTCAGTATTTCACCCTGCAACACAGTGTGAGACTTGTTGGCTACTCACGCAACATGGGGCTTGATGTGAACTTTTAAGCCTTACCAAAATACATACTATGTAGAGCACCAGGCATCTGATCCCACTCAACCCTGGGAAACAAACCAAGATGTAAAAAAAAAAAAGAGAATGAAAGAGTTACAAAACTTAATACCGGTATCTGTGGTTGTCTCAAGTGCTATCTCCCTCTCCCCAACCACCGGTCAAACCCCGCCCACTGTCCCAAAGGTCCTGTGACGCTAGTCGCTCCTGAACTCCTCCTCAATTTGCGGGAGGTTCTTCTTTTCTCTCCTCAGGGTCTCCGTCAGCGGCCTGGAGCTGCTGGGGGACTCCAGGTTCTTGGGTTCGTTGGTGCGGTAGCTGCCCTTCTGCTGATACGCATAGACGTAGATGCTGTACAGGCCTCCAAACAGCAGCAGCAGCGCCAGGATCACAATGACTAAAGGATCAAAATAGCACAGTTAGAGTTCATCTCTAATACAATGAGGAAAGAGGGGCTTCTGGAGATACTGATGAGGAACAGGCACTGACTGTTTGACTGAATTTGTATGTTATTGAATTATATCAGCCACATCTGGTTTCTAACAGGAAGTGAGTCCAACCATCAGACAGAGCAGTGTCTACTGAATCCATCCATTTGTGTTTACTTTGTTTATTGCACTTTACACATTTATAAATGCATCATTCATCAGTCGTCGACGCAGACTGGCCAGTAGGCCCAAAAGAAAGCTATCTAACAACAATAATGACATTCAGGGAATATTTCACCCTCAACATGATAATTTGTTTACTCAACTTAACAATTATTGAAGGAAACTGTGTTTTTTGTCACGTGCCTCCCAACACTCCCAACACTGCCGCCTCAAAACGCGTTTGTAAAGTACGACTGGATGAATTAGACTTGGATTATACTGCATGAGGTGTGTTTCAGTTTGTAAAGCGATGGTTTTATATAATTTTGCTGTTGTTAATAAGGGCCTCCTTTTAGGGTTTAAGGACTTTTTTCGGATTCTCCGTTCTTCGTGGAGGCATGCGAGATATTAAACCATTTTCTTCAGGAATTAATTTTAAGGGTTATCAACGACCAGTCTGCAGTGTGTGTAGAGGTCTGTATGGTTATGAAGTGAACACAGTGGACGGACTACTACCCTGGTAGTCAGCCGTTTGGTCGACAGCCGACTGAGGTTGTTGCCAGTTATACATAACTTACTGAGGGCAATCTCACTAGGTTCAGAGTAAATAAGCTCTTGGGACATGAGGAAGATTGGTGGCTTTGTGACCTGAGACGTCTGCTGGGTTTGTAAATTCAGAGCATCATCTGATATACGAGCCAGACAGGCCATATACACCAGGATGAGGATCTTAGGTAGTCATGAGGTTTGTGAAGACTTAGATATGCTCTGATCTTTTTGTCTTGGCAAGCATCCCACTGAGACTGAACTTAAAAATAGTTTTCCTAATTTGATTGAGGTCATGTCAGCTTCCAAAATGAATCCTAGATTTGCAACGTGGTCACTTGTTTTATAAGACTGTGACCTTGAGTATTCATTGAGCCCGTGAGCCATAATTAATGTTCAGTAGTTCAGGCTGAAAACAGGCCTCAGCCTTTGTCCTCTCTGTGTAGTTTTAATGCCCTCCCTTTCTTTTGCTTGGGTTTCCTGTCACAGTCATGCAGGTCAGATCTGCAGACGTTAAATTGCCTGTAATTGTGTTTCTTTGTATGTCAGTCAGTGTGTTCACTGTGTAATGGCCTGGCAAAATGTCCACAGTGTCTTCCTCTCAATGAACGGATATGGAGAATAGATCGATGCTACTGAAAAGACCTGCAGCGGCCAACACCGCAAACACACAAACATTGTATTTGAAGTGATATTGTCACAGGACAGATGAAGAAAACTAAATGTCTTCAATATCACTATGACAGAATTTGTTCACTAGTAATTTTGTTTGATCAACTATATGTTTCAGTCCTAACCTTTTTATCCTGCGCCATGGTCTGATAACCAAGGAGGACCATTGTTGGGAGGTTTGAAAAGCGCACATATTATTAATGGCATGCTGATGTGCGCATTAGCATAATACCTCTGAATCTGGAATGATCTATTAAACTGAAGCATCTATCAATGATGAACAGTAAGCTGGGCCCATGCAGACTAAATATAGCTGATCCCGTAAAGGTCTCAGACAGGGATGGAGCAAACTGTCTCTGTGCCACAGTTTAATCCTGAGACTCCAGCCTCTCCTGCTCGTCAGACCTGCTCTAATTTTTTTCATCATCTGTAATACTGTGCTGCAAACCGTTCATCTGGTCCCAACACTCCTCTTGTAATATGGTGCAGAGTTATCATGGGGATTAAATTGTGGAATAAGTATATTAAATATTGTTTTTTTTTCCACCGAGAAATCCGTAGATATGCCCATGGTTAGTGTTTTCTCTTGCAAAGACATAGGTCTTTTTTTTTTTATTATCTTCCTTCATATAGATTAAAAAGATAATCTGACCTCAACCAAATGTAATTAAAGAAAATCTCCAGTATGATGATAATTTCAGTTTTGTCCCACATGTGATACATTTGAGACATCAGTCAGACACTTGAATAAACATTTAAAAATCCACATTGAAATTTGACAACCCTGCTCTAATTTAGGATTAGGTAGTTAGATAGGTCTTTTTTTTTTTATTATCTTCCTTCATATAGATTAAAAAGATAATCTGACCTCAACCAAATCTCCAGTATGATGATAATGCATTGGAAATCTAGACACTTGAATAAACATTAAAAAATCCACATTGGAATTTGACAACCCTGCTCTAATTTAGGATTATAGGATTTTAGGAAAAAAAGGAAAGAGGAATTCAAATGGCTTATTTGTGTCATCTGGGAAAGGAGGGAAATAATGAGCAAAACAGAAACGAGGGAAAGAAGCAGTACTTCAAAATGAATAAACTGCTAAAGTCCAATTTTCTTTTTTTATGCAACAATTCAATGAAGCAGATCTTACCTGTTATCCAAAACAGGCCTAGGTCATCGTGGATATAAACATACTCTGAAAGAGAGAGGTACACATATAAGTGGATGAACAGAATAATATTCTCTTTTTGGACGGATGCATTACGGGACATCAATACCCACCTATGGTGGTAAACCAGGGGTCTACCTCCCAGGGTACATAACCCAGGACAGGAGGGAAGGCACCACAGTTGGACTCCGATACATAACCTTGTGTCGTTACCAGAGGGTCGGTTTCATTTGGACGGAAGAAGGCCTTTAACGGGGCGTAGACGTCGTATCTCACCCCAGATATGCAGCCGATGAAGCCGGGAGCATTATGCCTCTGGATCTCATAGTCAATGTCACCAACCTCTGAAAGAGTGGAAACGTAAAAAAAATAAATCATCAACAGAGTTCCAACTCAAGATAATGATGATAATAATACTTGCAGCAAGATGGAAACATTAGTCCACATGTTCTAATCAATAATTGGTAAATTGGATATTTACCCATCACTCTGCCCATGAACATGGACTTTGGAGAGTCAAACCTGGCGTCCTCCACTAAGGTTATCTTTTCCACTATGGGCTCCATGTAATCCACCTGTGGGCAGGGCAAAATAAAACAAGCCAGGTTAGCTGTTTCCAGTCTTTATGCTGTACTAATGTGGGTGGACAACAGTGTATTACTTTAATGAAAATAACAAACTACAGATCAGCATAAACCTGTGTTTTGATGGTTCTGTTGTGTCTGGTTATGTTGACGTAGTGGGGGTATCCATCTGCCAGGTTTCGGTGAGTCAGCTGGAATGTGTGTGTTACGAGCCCCAGCTTATACCTCAGATCTACACTACCTATAGAGAGTGAGGAAACAAAATACATCAATGTTTTTTGTCATGTGTAACTGCTTTACATCAACCTATGCAGTAGTTTTGAGAGATTATGACTCTAATTTATGAATGAAATTAATCTGCTACCTTTTCAAAACATTCCAGATTTCACATTCTCAGACAGATTGCTCCTGAGCTTCCCCTACCGTCAGTCTTGAGGATGATGGCAATGTAATCTTGGACGAAGGAGCTTATATAGAGCAACACGGCTGGTGTGTGAACCGTGCTGAAACTGAACTCGATGTCATCTGCTGTGTCATTGTAGCCAAGGCTGAAGTTGTCGTAATGCGGGTCAATCCAGTTGGCCCATGCTGCTTCGTCTGATATAGGCTTCTTCCGTATGTTGTATCTCAGCCACGAGCCAATCTCAAAGAAGGCTCCGATGTCTTAACGAAAGAGAATGGTGGAATTAGATATCAGTCGCAAAGTATTCCTGCCGATGATTACAGTTACTATGTGACGTTTTTTGTCAAGCATGAACTCACCTTTATGGCAGTAGAAACCATCAAAAGCTGTGTTGTTACAGTCGCAAGTGTAGGCCGCATAGCCCTCTATACACTGTCCGCTGTTTCGGCATGGTATGGTAGCATTGAGACACTGGCCGGTACAGTTCCTCCTTATACCCTGTTCTTCGTTTACTTTCCCCTCAAGATCAATAGGAACACCGTTCATCCGCAATCCTCGAAGACACCCCAAGAAAGGTCTCAGGGTGCGGTTAGCTGCACCTAATACAAAGAATACTTTTATCAGTGGTTATTTATCTTTATTCAAAGTTTAGAGAGGATAAGTCCACGGTATGTCATGCCAAATTTCCAAGTTCACCTCAGGAAACCTACCTACTAGGATAGGATGCGTAAACTTCATGGTGACGAAAGTCTGACCTGGAAAACGTGTGACAGCCCAAGGCTGATAGTCAACCTTGATGCGGGCCAGCTTCACGTTAATCTCGGCTTGAACAAAGTGCCACTCGTTGTCATTGAGTGGCACAGGGGAGCGTAGTGTCACATTAACGATGCCATCACCGACCATAAATATAAACAAAAGGTTATGGGTCGCTGGAAGAGAAAGGATGACATGGAAAGGATTTAGTAATTGTTAGATACATCAGTATGGGGAGAATAGCTCCCTGGTAGCAGATGAGTCAACTCACTATTCATCTCTATCCGAATGAAGTTTCGCAGTTGGTCATCAGAATTCTCCAAGAAAACGCCGTGGTCACGATAGGTTTTGAAGTGGAAGGAGATGTCAGCGCTGGAGCCGGGCCTGAAGGTCGGGAAGGTGATGTAGGTGGGCTTGGTGAAGGCTATTGTGTTCCAGATGTTTCCTTTGGAAAACATTGAGATATGTGTACCGTGTATGTATATATAACAACAACACAAATCTTCACCCCTCAACAAAGCAGAACATCACAGTGTGAACACAACCCAAAATAGTTAAGCTTACTGTCGCCATGGCAGCGGAGGGGCCCGACGGTGAATTGTGCCTCCGAACCGGTCCTGTTGGTGTCCCCGACCACCACCTTCCTGACAGGCAGATGGTCTCTGAAGTCCAAGTATCCCTTATCTGAGTACCTGGAAAGCCACAGTGTGGTTTTAAGACTTCCTCATCAGTGCCACAGATGCAAGCTAAAGCTGCTCAATGCATCCCCTCTCTTACCATTGTCTATAGTCTGCATCACAGTTGCATTGAAACTTGGGATCGGTGCAGGTTTGGTTGATAGCGCAGCCACACTTCTGGACCTCTCGGAATGTTCCACCCCAGTAATAGTGACTCTCATTGTTACGACCAATCCAGTAACCAAAAGGCCTCCCATCTATTTAAAAAAAATGCATGATGTGTTAGTTTACTATATTTCTTGTTTTCCATAAGCACACTACCAAATGAATAAGCTGACTTACTTGGGGTGTTGAGGAGACGGGACTTGTAGCAGGAGTAGTCGATCCACTGCTCGCAGTACAAAGAGGTGTTGGCGAGAGCAGTGACCTCATCCCAGGAGGCGTTCCAGTAATTGACATTTCCTATATATGGTCGGTCTATTGAACTCCCAGACACCTTTGTACCATCCACACGGTCATTCAGAATAACTGTCCAAGCTTTATATGCTGTGAAGAGGCACAACAGATATACGACATGGTAATTAAATGTTAGAAGAGAAATATGGAGGGAATATTAATGTTGAAAAAGGAATAGAATGAAAAGCTATTGTATGTGAAGAGAAAGGTAAGAAATAGAAAATGCACACTTTTCCAACACAGAAAGAGAGAGAGAGAGAGATAGAGAGAGAACTATGCTATCTCATTTATAACGTCTTTTAATTTCCCATTAAATTTCAGCAGACATTTCTCATTACCGAAACACATACAATAACCTGACTCTCAAGCTTTTCAATAACAACCCGTTGAGGATCCAGCAAACACTGAACCCACAGTGCTGATGAAGCTGTATTTTATTATTGACAGAGATTACTTACACTTCATTTTGCAGTACACTTCAAACGGTTTCAGCGGCCCACTGAGATCAGGATCAATGGTGTAGTTTCCAGACCAATACTTGCCACTGAGTCTGTAGGCCTCGCATGACTCTTTATAAACCGCTGTTCGACAAGTGAGATGATCAATTTGTTATTATTATGACGGTATGGGCCAAGTGTAATCAACTGCAAAGAAATAGTTATTAAACTAAAAAGATGGCCAGCCAGCACTTACACATGTGACACACCTCTCCTTTATAGCCTGTGTTCTCACACAGACAGATAAAGTCATCCCAGGACTGGATGCATCTGCCTTCATGTTCACATGGATTTGGACTACATCTGTGAACAAATTACATGAGAAAATGCTGCGTCTGTTTCCTGATGCAATTTTCCAGCAATTAATTAAACTATCAGTCATATCAGTGGTGTATGCTTTATGGTGCATATTGTACATTTGGTGATATTTCTTACCTGTCAGTGATCCCACAAGTGCCCAACAACAACTCAGCATAGCGCCCCCACTGTCGTTGCAGAATAATGTCAATATCAAGCTGTTCGTTGTCTATGAAGATATGCTGCATGCAACCATGGAAGCGGTTCAGCTTGGTCTCACACTTTCGTATTGTGTTATTGGTTTTTGGACAACCTTAGTGAAGGAAAGCACATGTATGTATTGGACCATGCAGATTTGTACGTTGATTTTAGAAAGTTTCAACAATTGTCATCCCCTCACCTCCAAAAAAGTAGCGGTCTCCTGTCCGAATGGTGAATGGATTGGTGATCTTAAGTGGAGAACCCTCCTCCTCATCAATTGTGAGGGTCATCAGGTTGTCTCTGGCTGCCAAATCCACGGTGTGCCAGTAACCATCATTTAGCCGGTAGCCTAAACATTGGAGGAATGTCGGTCATGCTTTGTTTCTACGATCAGATTCAGAACAGAGATCTCATGCAGCATTTATCATTGGCTGCACCTTGTAGCGCTATATATATAAATATATATATAAATTCATAACTCTCAGTTAAACCCCGCCCCCAAATAGGGATTGTCCAATCTTACAACCAGACCTTAGCAAGGCAGGTCTATGTTGAGTATCTAATGAGTTTGTAGGTGAGTCTTTTAACTTATGTAAAACCAAAGACAAAAATGTACTGCATGTTTATCTTCCATAACATAAGATGCAGTCCGGCTGACAAGTTTAATCTCAGTTTTTTTAGCACACTATTATGTAGTGTTACATGTTACAAAACCCTTATTAGAGGGGCTTTCAATCAGCTGGAACCTTAAAATGTCATCTGGAAACAGTTTCAGACATCTTGCTGAGTTTTAGAGTTACCATTAGCTTAGCTAGCTACACAGCTGATAAGATGTGTTAGCGACAGTTGTCATTTCAACAGACAAAATCCTAGAAATGAGAAGTGAGCTTTTATCTACCTGATATTAACAGTAACTAATTGGCAGGGCTTAAAGACCTGTCAATAAAATGAGGCATTAAAAATTGGATGCTCAAAATGTTTAAATGTTTTCTTTTCTGTTAAACCTGTCAAGTCCAAAAACAGGGAAGCCCACCTGCAGCAAACTGGAGTTTCTTCTTCCCAGGCTGGAATATAGTGACGTTGATCTGTCCCTCGCTTAGTCCCAGCTCAAGGGCGCCCAGGTCATCAGCAAATCGTGTGAACATTAGCAGCCCTGTGTAGTCCCATGAGCGGAACTTAAACTTGACAAACATGCGTGGCCTCCGGAAGAAGCCCGGCACCTGCAGGTAGTTGTTGGGCCCAGCAAAAGTCATCGGTTTGAGCAGAATGTCCCTGCAGGCATAATGCATCTTTTTCTGAGGGTAAAAAAAGAGAAATACGATATATAGTGATAATTATTTCTCTGATAGTGGTATTGGTGTATGAACATGGAACAGATAATGTAACTCTGTCCAGTTTTAATTCATGGAGATACTCAGAACCAGTAATATTACTGGGATGCTAGATGATGGTTTGTATAAAGCCCTACCTTTCGTGGAATGCGGATTTCAGGTTCTTCCCTCTTTGCCTTGTCGATGATGTTGACATCATTGATGAAGACGTTCTCCAGGCAGCCCCGGAAATTTGGTGTAGTGGGCAGGTGAGGCACATTTTGCTCTATGACACCTCCTACATATAACTAGGATAAAGGCATCATCACCATCATCATTGCCAAGAAAATGTATGCACAGTATAAATAAATGCAAAAATGAATATATTAATACAACAATTTGCCTTCAAGGAAAATGCATTTGGAAGTATCCTCCAAAGAGGCTTACGTAAATGTATTCAGCATACAGCTCATTGATAATGTCCTTTACTTGTCATAGCCTTCAGTTTACATTCTATACTGTAACTACACATAGATGTGTTTATGAGGTACCTGCGTGTCCAGATCCAGGTGTGTAAACTCTCCTTTACAGATGGCTGTGACTGTGTGACTGTCCACTGTGAAGTTCACCTGTCGACCGTAGCGCTTGATGGTGACATAGTGCCAGTGCAGATTATCAAGAAGGCTGCCAGCAGTCAGTGTAGTCCGACCGTCAACTTTGTGTATTACACTACTTCCTGGAAAAAAAGAAGCCAAGAATAGGTGGAAGTAAAAATGTTAACAGTGAGTGTAAATCAGCTCAAATTAATGTCAAACAATCTAATAACCAGCAACATATTAAGATCTCTCCTTAAGACAACTTGGCTCTATTTCATTAAGATAAACTCATTTTTTTCTGAGATGGATATCATTGTCCCACATGCCAATTTTTTCTTCACCCATAACCTAAAAGATTTATAACGTAAATGTTCACTTTATGGGGTGCCCCTGTGGGCAAGTCGCTAATAATAAAAAAAAGACTTTATGTATCCATCAAACAACTCAGGCTCTACCTAGGCTGATGTGCAGGTAAAGACGTCCTCTCTTCAGCTCCAAGGTGAAGAGGTCTCCTTGAATCCCCTCACTGTGTAACAGCAGACCGTCCTGCTCCAGAGTCTTGAAGTTTATGGCAATGAGGTCGTGTTGTGTACGGGACCTTTTTTCTGGGTACATGTAGACCACTGAGTCGTCCCCGTTGTACTGTAGTACATAGGAATCTGCAGACAACATTTTAAAATGGATTCAACTGTTCAAAATACACAACAGAGGATATGACGTACATATAAGTCTCATGTAGCATTGGGGTTTATTTTAGGTTTTAAGGATTATTGGAGTTAATGCTTCCATCCCATGTGTTTGCATCCAGCTAGTGTATAATGTTTCTGAGTATGAATCAGGTGATACTGAGCTTAGTCATTTATTAACTAGGAACATATTGTAGCATATTTGGCACTCAGATTTAGTGGCATATTATCAAATATGATTAAACACTGGGATTGCAGAATGTCCCTGGAATTGAATCAGAGACTGTAAATCTCTGGGTAGAGTCCATCAGTCATTTTTACCATAAGAGCAGCCAAACAGCTCCAGCCTGACACCGATCTTCCCCCCATTCTCTGTGTTCCACGCCAGAGGAAGCAGACGGATGTGTTTAGCAGTAAAGGCGTAATGGAAGACATTCCTCTTCACCTGATAATAATTCCAGTTCGCAGGCAGCGTCTGCAAACAGATGAGAGCGAGAAACGGGAGAGAGTTATTGAGTCGCTGCAATGGTGTTAGCGCCTTATCTAGGGACTGGAGATGAACTGATGATGAGATTAGCTTCGTCAGCGTTGAGAGAGATAATATGCTGCGCTGTCTTCGTTTCAGTGCCAGTGACAATGAATTTAATAGAACGGCCACTAAATAGTCTGTAAAGATTACATTTGACTAGCTAATCCTCGCCTCATCCCCGCTATGGCCCTGCCCCCGCCCCGGCCACCCTGGCTCAGTGACACCTACAGAGTTGCCTCCATCCATGATGTACGGCGTCCAGGAGTCCGGTCTGTCTCCATAGAGCAGGGTGTACTTGGTGATCCAGTCATATGAGTTGAAGGTCCCCTGGGTGGCGATGGCCACCAGTCGATACTTCCTGCCCAGGTCGACCTGCAGCCATGGCTGTCTGTCCCTCTGGGATGGGGACCAGCCACTGCTGCCTGAGGGTGAGAAAAAGGAGAGTTTGACTGGAGGGGTGATGGATTCATGACGAGCAAAGAAATTGCGCATTCAACCATGTAACTTGTAACTTGTAGCAGGCATTTTAATGTGTACTAATGTGTGTATGTGTGGGGGCTCTAATGAGCTAGTAAAGTTAATCTACTGTACTTTTTCATTAGGGATTGGACAGGCCTTCAATACAACACTAATGTGTTTAACTAAATGTAGCCAATTATACTTTAGGCCTCTATCCGAAAGCTCACTAACAAGGAGACACCCCAAATATATTCACAATAAGTGTTCCTTCAGTTGATAGATTATGTCATCTGAGCTCCTCTTTTCTGTGCTAAAGTGAAAGTAGGTTACATTTTAGGAGTTAAAGATTCCCACTGAGTTTCAAGAGTCCCAATCGCATATTGCAGTATCTATAAAAAAAAAAGAATGTTATCATTGTGAAAATCCTCACGATGTGCATTTTGACTTGTAAAACAAAAGTGTAACTTATAACATTACTGTGCATGCACACCTAACTGGACCAGAGCTGTTATTATACAGTCACTGTACATCTGGGCATTTCCTGCAGTGATAAGATAAACCACCTGCCATTAGAATTGTCTGTCATGTGAATGGTGTGAAAGACACTACAATCAGGAACTTACCATACAATTTGGCAAAATTGGCTGAGTAAAGAAAGTTATATCTGGAGGAGGCCAGAAAGGAGGAGGCGTAGAGGCTGGAGACCAGCGGATCAACACATTCTCCTGCAGTAACAACAAGGAAGACACCAAGATCAGGAGGAAATAAATAAAGGACCTCGCATAAGGGTTCACATCCCTTTCTAAATTATATAATTCAACAAAGACTTCCACAGCTGCACAGCTTGATAAGAACCAACCATTTGCAGTTTAATTAGAGGCTAGTTCACGCTCCATTAGACATACAATGCTAATTTGGCCCCATCAATCAAATTAAATTCAGAGCATTGAAAAACACATTTAGTCTTTCTGCTGGTAAAGGTACACAGATAGTGAGGTCACAGATTCACATTCCACAGTAAAGCACAGTCCCTAAATTGTTTCCTTTGAAGACGTAATGTCCTGGCATCTACACTTGAGCATGTATCATCTTTCATTTCTTTACCGGATGGGTGGAACGAAATATGAGACTGACAGCTATTAGTTATGCATGCTATCTTTGAGATAAACTATTCATTCAAGTCATGCGGTGACATCCGCTCCCTTTCAAAAGAGGTCTGGTCCTGTGTGGTAGGCAGAATAGAAATGTTGCTGCGTCACATGAATTCCGTTGTGGGAGTGTGTGCGTGCCTGTCAGTGCCTGTGTGTCTGACAATATATTTCTTTTTTTTTTTTTTTTGGAAGTGCATGCATTTTCATGAGCAGGAAAGTCAAAGGCAAACACCAAATGTGGCTTTGTCATGTTGAGACGCTGTTCTGCACATGGCCATGGACAGTTAGGAGCAATACCCATCTGCTACGACTCGCTCCCCAGCCTAAGGCTATTAAAACTGACAATAATTCCACCTAATCTTGCTTGTGTCTCTGCTGCGGATGAATGCACGATGCCCTCACCTCGAGCTGCAAGAGAAACACTGTCTCATTTTAAGTGCCAAAACATACTCTTTGACACTCCCAAAAGGTATAGGCTACGGGTCTTACTTGAAAATGAAGTTATGGCAAATACAAAGTTTGGATCTGTGTGCAAAGAACCAAAATAAGGTGAATGGAGCCGCTCCAAACTGTTCTTGCTCTCCTTTCTCCCTAATTAAAAACATCCCCTTCAAACTTTTGGAGTTGTTAACTAGTAAACAGGAGTCCTGCCATTGTAATTCCTGATCTCACGATCTTAGAGGTCATGGGCAGTAGACAGTAGCTGGAAACAGGAGACGTTAAGCAGATTTAGTATGCAGGCTGCAGATGGAGCAGGATGAGGTGCTGCATAGATTCACATTTGAAATAACTATGTGAGGGCAGCAGAAAAAGAGTGATCACAGCAAACCCTGCAGAAATGAGGAAGTGGAGAGCTTCCATCCTCTGCCTTACACTGCCTTAAATAACAGATGAAACATTTGTGAGCCATTATGCAGCGCGAATACACCGTTTTCTTTTCTTTCTTTGTCACATGAGCATGAGTGCTGTCACCTCTCATGCAAGGACACGCTGCTCATTCAGGTGGAGGAAATGTGCTGAGCAAGTGAAATGTGACCTTGACTTTCTGCCTCTGCGTCTGCCTTGTGGAGAGGATTTCTCTCCATCTTTATCATACAGAATCCCCTGCTATGCTGCAGATGATGCATTACTACGCTGTAGGGCCATTTCTCATGAGTCACTGTTCAAATGGCTTTTCAAACGTAAATAATCAGTCACCACTGCTGCAGCTCCACAGGCTAAACGTATCTGCAGATAATGCCTGAAGGTGTAGTGATTTTGCTTTGATCTCTCAATGTTTAGTAGAGGATGGGAATTGGACTGTAAACATGAAGCAGACTACAGCAGGTTAATGCAGGCCATGCAGCTCCTCAGCTCCTCCTTCTGACAAAACGGTCACGCAGACACCCCCACCGTTTCAATGCATTGCTTCCTTTCCCTCACTCTGAGTCCTCTCTCTTTTAAATCCTACCGTCTCTCGTTAAAACTGTCCCTCATTACCTCATACTACTTTGCACGTCATATTTTTTTTTTTTTTTACTTCTCTCTGCCTCTCTCAACCCAAGTGGGCGTTGTCATGATGCAGCAGCAAAAGTCTACCTGAAGCCAGTGGAGAGCATCCAGTCACCATGTTTTCACCCCTCTTCCTGTGATCCCCCCCCCCCCCTTCTCTGCACCACATAGAGCGGTCTCTTTCTCCATTTATCATTAAGGGGCTGTGGGGAGCAGCGTGGCTGTGTAGAACACCTCTCTTGCTGAATCATCAGTCTGCTGTAAGTGTAGGCTGGTCTGTCCGGGCTGACACATCATTACTGCTGCAATATGCAGAGAGGTACCTCTTTTGCCTGCCGCTAGCCTGTGATGCGTGACAGCTGAGGATTCAGACAGCAAACCCCTGCATGTGTGCAGATGTCAACTGAATGCCGATGTCCACCAACAATATATCAAACCACTGCTGCAAATACTGCAGCAGAAAAGCCCATCGGGGTAGTCAAACTATATCATGCTCTGTTAAAGGGGTTTTAATAAATCATTCATACCCGTGCAGGCATCACAGTGGGTGGTGTCTGCCATGCAGCACATCAGAATCACATTCACTTCAATGCAGACCTCGAACAAGCCTTATTTTCTGTCTAAAATAACAAAACAGACAACTTTCCACGTGAAGCAACATTCTCTTCCTTCTAGATATCAATTCCTGTCACATGGAGCAAACAGTGTCCTGCTGCTTGTGTTGCTAACCATGACAGAATGCACAAAGCATAGACTTGAGATGAATGCATCACGTCCTCCTGATTCAAATGCACAGTCTACGTACTGAGTGAGTCTCAGCCCCACCCCGGGCTGGGTCACTGTACTCCGGGACCTGGGCCTCCATTTCAATCTGGCAGGCTTCCACAGAGCAGATATATAGCCTGGCCAATAAAATACCAAGCGGATCCGCATCAAGCCAAACCCACAGGCCCACACTTAAAGAAAAGCAGTCTGTGATCCCATAATGTTTACAAACTTCCACTCTGTGGCAGCCTTTTCTGTTCATCAGCCTGCCATGTGCCAGAGCTTATGATTCCCTGGAATAACTTCAAAGAAAGAGCTCAGAAAGGTACACAATGTGTTAAGTGGATCCCCGTTAACAACCAGAACTAAAACTGTATGGTTCCGCTTGAAAATACATGTGTTTAGGAAGTCACATGACAAAGCATCCCTCCCCCCTGATCTCCCACTGATATCAAAAAAGGAATGAGTCACGCAAAGCATATGGGGTTAATTAACAGCCAGAGCCCTGTGAAGTCATCCTGACACTGACATCACGCATGCAGCTTATTAATATGCATAAATGCTCTGTGATAGAAGGGTACATGGCACCTTTACCCGAGCCCAATTTTAACCCCAAACACATCAGCCCCACCTCATCAACACCTGTTCAAAATAAACCCGCCACATGACCGCTTCACTTAACGAACAGCGAGTAATAGTTTCCCCTGCCAGGTGAATCCACGTTGTTTGCACGCAGGATGCAGTAATTCATGGAGAGGTGGTGCGAACACGGGCACCCCCCAAAAAAAAAGTACTGCAGTGGGCTGGTCCCGGTCAGGACGCTGTGCCCGGCCATCTCCACTTTGGTAATGTGTTCAGCGGATGTTCACCTTATAACCGCAACACACACGGCCTTAACGATTTGAAGATGATTATGTCAGAAACGAGAATAGACTCTCGATCAGAAACGTGCTTTTTGCGAAGAAGTCGAGAGTTGAAGGCTCGCGGTGCAGAAACTTGCGTGCTGGCTGAGCGAAAGCACCGCAATGCAGACAGTGCGACGGGGATAACCATGCGCACCTTCCGCAGGACCGACGCGGCGTGCCGCTACACTTCTTTTTTTTTGTGAGATCCCCCAAAACAATGCTTTTCTGAAATTACAGCAGTCGAGACAAGCAGTGCAATGTAACGACCTGTGCTTTAAAAGGCTGTCTGTTTTCACTGCAACGTGTGTTGCCCTTCAACGATCTCAACACCATTTTGCCCTCCAGTGGTATTTTTCACATTTTATCTTGCAACTTTTTCTCACGCAAACGATTAGACAATAAACAATATGCAGATAAGGCATGTATATACACTTTGACATATTTTAATAATATTCTAGCATTCGATAATAGAGGAACAATTGCTGTTTTACAGGACTTACGTGATGTGCAATGTTGAAAACCCAAAAATAAGAGGCATATGCTCAGTATTTTGCAAGTCATCCTTCACTTAGTGCACGTTTCTCCAAATAGGCTATGTTAATAAGATCGTAGATTGTTCTGCAGCATTCTCTCACCCCCCTTTAGCCCAACTTTAACTCGCGCAGCTGCAACTCCTCTTCCCGGAATCTCGGGCAGCCTCTACCGGGGCGGGGACGCGCATTGGCTGCTGGTGCTGCTGCTGCGCTTCGCCGAGAGCGCGCACTTCTTCTTTTACCGGAATTTTAATAGTTTAATTCACATGACCGTAATGTAATGGTGTGGCTCCTGCATTATATTATTTGTTAACCACAGAGTGCTTGTAGGCCAGGAGGAAGTGGGATTCTGTTGTTCCCCTCCTGCAGAGACTGGAAGGTGGGATGGGGAAAAAACGTTTTACGTCCGGTGCAGTGACAGTATTTTTCCAAAACAATTAAGAAGGTCGTCTTCAATCTCCAAATAAGTCTTGTGGAACTGGTCAAAAACAGCAATGTTTCACCTCATGTGGATCATATCACCAATGTACAAAAGAGTCCTCTTCTCTTTATCCCTGGCATCTCAAATCGTCCTATGGTTCACTTCCCGTGGCTGCTAGGAGGGCACTGCACAAGGAGGTGGTTAAGAAGTCTTTCTCTCCAGGAAATCGAAACCCCAAAATAGGATGGACGTTTAATATCCTGTATCAGCAGCAGAACCATGTAGAATGACAACCACGGCAGACCAGCAGGCTGCAAAGCTCTGCGGGTCGTCTGTCTGACCTTGTCCAGGTACTCTGTTCATGCCAGTGCATTCACAAACATGCCCAGAGAAGAACAGGTTACAGGATGATGATGCCAGCTGTGCCTGAACTCAGACTCATCCCTCCTCTTCCCCCATACACACACACACACACAGAGGGGGTTGGGGGCGGGGTGAGACTGAGGCAGTGGGGGATTTGTGGCAATGGTTGGCACATTGACCACAAAATAAAAAAGGCTTTGGGATTAAGAAGTGGGTTTATGGGACTGCAGTGTGTCAGTGATGATGCGAGATTGAATGCCTGGGCCAGTGTGGGATTTACCGTGTTTTCAATCAAATCAGATTGATGGTTTGTAAGCTCCCTGCCACTGGCTTTCCCCCATAAGAGTATAGAGTTGTATCTGCAACGAGACAACAATGACAACAATGGGCAAACAGAAGAAAATGAGAGTGGAGTGTAAAGTCTGACATCAAACCTCCATCTATTTACCTGACAAGAGACGGACACAAACATGATTTGTCTCAATTGCAGTGGAAATCAATAGATTCTTCAAGTGTTCTGGATATAAAGGAGAGGTTTTTGTATTGTTATTGTGCAGTGAGCCATATTATTGAATAGAAATATTTGAAAAAAACAAGGTGCAAGGACATTTTCAAGTGTGTAATTATTTCACAAAACTGCCATGTACTTTATCTCAGACTAATTTCCCTTTTAAAAGTAAACCAACATACCAAAAGCATTGTTTTATTTATTTAGTAAATTGTCTCTATTAGACTATTAGACAACACACAAACACATGCACGCCCTCTCTCCCACACATCTGCACCTAGCTTATGTGAGTGTTGTGGTTAGGCTGGATTGCCATCTGTCTCCCCATTGACCTTTTGTATTTGACCTGATAGTAACCATAGAGACCGGTTGAGAGGAGTCCTAAAAAGGTCTGTTTGGGGTTAAACCACGCATCTGGGGAACAAAACAACACGACATTTAAGCTCAAGTGATAAACTGATTAACAAGAGCAACCAGGGGCAGAATTCCTGGCAAATGTAATACAGGCTTTCCAACACAAAAGCTCCCACACAAAGTAAAAAACCTACCCAAAATGTAAAGAATCAGTCCTAGAATCCTCTTCTTTTCATTAGATGAATAGTTCTGCCAATGGGGTGAAATATATATATTCACACAAATATTCACAATGAAGGTTGGTTTGTTTTAAGGAAAGAAGAAAAAAAGTCCTTAAAATATCTTAAAACAAGGCAGAACATGAAATAAGTTCACCTCATAGTCAGTTGTCACTTTAGCATACGAAGTGACACACAATTAAATAGGTTGTTTGGACCAATAAGTTAAGTTTAGTTCAGTGAATTAGTAGTAATTAAATTAAAATCATTCATATTGTATTTGTGCAGTTTGCTGCAGTAGTCTCAGAGTTAATCCACAGCTGACCACTAGATGTCAGACTAAGCTCATACATGGATCTCTGTTTCTCACACGCTGCTGAAGTCCAACTCATCGCTTAACTATATTCTGCTAGTTAAATTATATGTCCTGCTACCAAAATGCATTAAACCTGCACATTTAATGATCTTCATTTAAAATCCAGAGCATTAAAATAGCAGCGAACCACTATTTGCTATGTCAAAATATATTGGAGAAAAGTGTTTCCTGTGGAGAGAATGACGTCACTCTCCCTCTGTGTGTGTAGTGAGCTGAGCTTCTCTGTGCTTTTGTGAACATGGCCGGGCTGGCTGCGTGTGCTTTTAGTGCATGTTCGTGCACGTGAGCATCTCGGTTAGCGTACTGGTTAGCAGACAGCCGCAGCTGGCCACTGCTCTACTAATGAGAGTTACAGCTGATAGAGCTGTGTCGACTGAGACCTTCTTCCCCAGAAGCGTAGCCACCTTCTGGCCCCCCTACTTGTTTCTTTTAGAAACACACACACACACACACACACACACACACACAAACTCACAGGTGGAGACCAGTGAGGGCCTTGTTTCTCACAGGTATTTTTTTTTTGTAGTATCAGATTGTACTTTGGTTTGCCCCCATTAGCATTGTGTGTATTTTTCCATGGGGGTGCCACTGCCGGCTACATTGCATAGGACATGTGCTGAGGGTACGAGGACGAAAACACACATTAACAATGAGCAGTTTCACACCGCCATGCCCACAACCACCAGTACACACTCACCAACAGGGGTCAAGTTCTGACTCATGTCCAGATGTTTCCAAGAGATAGTGTTGCTGATGCGTTATCATGAAGATGTATGATGGAATCTCTCAAGTTGTGTGTGGTGGGCACTGGCCGTATTTACGTGTATCTGACGTGTCAAACCCAAAACATAGTGAGTAACGCTGACGGTGGCTGGTTTGAAAAGGTGTGTTAGAAAATGGGTAATTCAGCAGGATTGTATTCTAGTTGGACTTGAAGGCAGGTGTTTATTTTTAGCCACCACCTATGGGAACCTGACGTCCCTAGCTGTATACTGGCAGGTGATCTGTTGTAAACAGGGCTATTGAAGCAGCTGGCTCTCAGGTGTCCACACAATGGTATGGCCTCCTGCTGTCGAGGGCCAATATGAAAATAAGCCCAGCTGGGGCAGCCCAGACTGGGATCCCACCTCTGAAGATCTCCTGCCAATGTTGGCTCAACTGGTGTGTCCAAGACAGCTGCTACAACCTGTTCGACCACTCACTCTTCAGGGATGACAAACAAACAAACTTAGTTTAGGACGCAGGAAACCAAGAAACAGTTGCTTTTTTATTGTATTTGTTTATCCAGGATAGTCCCATTGAGATTTTAAATCTATTTTAAGGGATTCCTGGCCAAGAAAGCACAAAACACATTAATAGGCACAAATAACAGACTTAAAAATAAATAATGCAAAAAAGAAACAGACTTAACACAAACTTCTGCTGACTATCTTTTTTTAAAGGAACAGATCGAGACTTTGGGAAATATGTCCATTTGCTTTCTTGATCAGAGGTATATGAACAAAATTATTCCCACTCAAAACAACATTTCATTTTTGTTGTTTTTTTCAGAGTTTCTAGATTCATATTTACCCATCTTGTAATCATATTATTTATCATTATTGTTTTCGGTGTTCTTTTCTAAACACAAGAGATGTAGCAGTAAGAGATCTACGTCCTCCATCCAGTTTGAAAGCCTATTCCTTTGTGTGTGCCTGGTCCATACATCTAAGCTCTCATCATATTTAACTTTGCCATGTTAACCAAGTGATGTGTGTTGAAGTACAAGTTATGACACCTTTTGCTGTGACTGACGTTGATTTATCCACACAGAAGATATACAGTATACACAGTGACGGCTCCACAAAGACTACGGCACGGGCACCTGCATTAAGTTTAAATAGCAAAAACAGCTGCGACGTAGTGGAGATGCGTGGAGCTGAGACACTTTTGTTTCTCATGTTTGCTGCCAACACAAGCACACTCACACACACACACACACACAGAAAAGCTCACACACACAGAGATGCAGAGCCACAGCCAGTGACACACACACACACACACACACCACTGGTTTCTGTTTCCCTCACGCAGCAGACAAGCCGCAGATATTTAGTCTGCCTTCCAGCTTGTTTGCCCACTGTCTTCTCTCTTTTGTTGCTCTGCCTTGGGCTTTGTTTGATGTGAACTGCTGACTTTAGCAAATGACAGTTGCAGCTGGGAGGATAATGAGTGAGGATGAAAAAGGTCACGCAAAGTGACAGAGCATAAAGGTGTCCATGTTGGATAGATAGCAATGTTTCTGCTTTTGGGTTCAAAGAGCTGACTGGTTCTCTCATTCAGTTACAAGTGGACACTGGGAAGTCATACAAATTAACTTGGACGAGAGTTTACTCAAGTCTGCCAGCGGGCCTAGAAGTTCTGTTGGCTCATTTCTACAGTGTGCTGCATGCACACACACACACACACACACACACACACACACACACACATACGGAAATATCTGGCCAGACATGCAAACTGTGTCTTTCCCCTCCCCAGCTCGGTTCCTTGGAGTAAAGTACCTTTGGCAGCAAGGCAACAGAACGGCTTGTCCTCTCCATGTTGGACCCAGTCCACTCACAGCTTGCAGGTGGGGCTGGGGATGAGGCATCAGGAGGGCAGTGATCCATCCAGCTCCTGGAGGGGAGACCTACTGCTTCCAACAGTTGTAGTGTAGGAACTAAGTGTTTAAGACCAGTTTGCAATGATGTCATGCAAAAACCTTTCTCCAAAAAGACTGAAATATCCTACCTTGTAAAATCAGAAACTCCTCTGCTTCCTGTGGTCAAAAAGAGAAAGACAGATCATTAGTTTGTGGTTGGAGTGGATATTGTGCCTGATGATGAACCATTGGTGAACAGCCCAAGCCCAAGGGGAGTTTGTGGTGTACAGTGTGTGAGTCAGGATGTGTGTTAGGGTTGGGGGGAGGGTGCGACAATAAAATACAGCCCCACTATTTGCAGGGTTCACCCTCTGCATCCATGCATGTTGCTCTTGGAGGTCACGGCACCTAGCAACAGCCTGGATCAAGTCCTAAAAGAAACATGAGACAACACACAGGCAAACGCACACTCACATACACAGTGCATATAGTAGCGTGCATTTTCCTCAACACATCCAGATTAAACTAACTTTGTTGACATGTTTATGATTTTGATCTGGAAGAGTAAACGGGACACAAATTTCATTTGTTTGTGTGCGCGTGTCTCCAGGATTGTTTGTCTGAGATCAAATCGCTGCTTATCTAGAAGGCACAACACTATTTATGTTTTGTCTTATTACCTTTCAGCCAGTAAGCATAGTTGGGACTGTGGGGTCTAATTTGAGAAAACAGCAGTTCAATATAGGAATTTTTACCTCACCAGTAGAGCATTCATTTATAAAGGCTATGAACTGGAATATCTACCAATGCAAGAGTGTTGTAGGTGCATGAGATTCACTAAACGTCCTGCTTAAATCCTTTGTCTAGCCTGTTATTGTCTCTTATAGCGAACCTATTAACTATGAACGGCAGAGTTTCAGAGTATCACATTATGTTTTATGGCATCCATACAGGCAGGAGCCACTATAGATGCCGGAACCTTTTTGAACTTTTGAACCAAACTAATTGAAGTGCAATCAAATCAAACAAGATAGTTAATTATGCAGAAGATTAACCTCCCGTTCATTGTCACTGACGCCTTGGTTTTCCGCCTTTGATTCTTGCCGTGAGAGTTCCTGTATACAACAATGTTTTAAGTGTGGAAGATCACAGGCGTGCGCAGTTATGTTTTTGGCTGGGTTTCCCTGTGAAGACACCCAGATACATACTCGCAAATTGGACCAAAAGAATAGCAGTTTACTCAGTTTGCTCTGTGAAGGGATGCTGCCCAGACTGAGGTAAAGCAGTGGCCACTTTTTCCATATTCAGTAATTATACTGCTTGTACTGCTAAGAACCACTCTCAAGGCTGATATCTAAACACAGGAAACAAGAGCGAGACCGAGCACAGACACACAGGGCTAGACTCCCTCACAAATAGCAGACCATGTCCAATGATTGTACAAATCCTTTTTTACATGTCCATCTTTCAGTAGTTCTCCATGGGGAAATCCAGCACACAACCTTGCGATCATTTGCACACAAAGATACACGCACACAGTTTTGCATTCTGAGCTCTGGGTGCATGCATGTGCTTCAGGAGCACGTGTGCACATTTCTAAATGCAAGTGCACACAGACACCTCTAATCCAGCACAGGTTCAGATGTTGGCAATGTTACATCAAAACTGTCTTCAACGTACTTTCACACAGTCAGCATCCTAAAAATAGCTGAAGGACTTTGGCTCTCTGCCCAGCCTCCCTAACTGTCAATACATTATCTCCCTCGCACTAGCGCTCAACGTTAGAACCTACAGTACCACAACCCTTAACCTTCTCAAACAACACAAGTTAATTGTAAACTGCCTAAAGAATGTGATGATACTTCGAGTTTCCCTAAAATCAAAGGGAATGAAGAGGAATATGGACGGGCTAACTTGATTGTTCACTGTCTTTTAGAAATCCTTAACTGGAAATAAGAGGACTCATTGTGCTGTTTGGGGGAAGCATATCTGTTTTTGTTCTGTTCCTTCTTTGATGTGAAAAGGCCAGACAAAATGAGGGCATATCTCTGCCGTTTGTTTGAGTTGTAAGTTGTTGTGTCTCCTCTGCACGTTTTAGTCTCAGCTCTCCTGTTTTTTTATCTGCTTTGGTTGACTATCCATCGCCATCAATCCCCTTCATCTTTCTCTCTGCCTTTCTAATTCCAGTACAACTCCTCCTTACTTGGCGTTTGATGACGGTTACAGATAACGAGGCTCCTCTTATTTTCATTTTCCCCCATGCTGAGGAATGTCTGCTTTTCAAATAAATTGTGGTGCAGAGCTATGCAAATCTGAATTATGTAACAACATTAGTTTAATGGGCGGTGCTGGCATGTGCAAATACTTGCAGGCTTAAATATTTTTAAAGAGTGATGATATGATGTGTTTCTTTGACATTTGCAAGTTGCTGCCCACTAACAGCTGCTCTAAACAAACACCAGGACTTTTAAAGAATAGCTTCCAAGTACTTTGTCACTGCTTTTGTTTTTTTCACAGTGTAGTAGAAAAATAGCTTGGTGCTGTAATATGCAGTCAATAATGGATCCATAGTCTAATGGTAACCAAGACAGATGCCTCAGGTATAGAATATCCCTAAGTCTCTTCAAACCTGAGATGCCTCCTTCCAACACAATTATTCATCCATAGCACAAATTCTGCAGGCAGTTTATGTGTTGACAGACTGAGCCAGTGTGCAAGAGTCTGGAGCATTAAGGGTACTGTAATTAAGCCAGGCGGGGAGGGGAAGGGCGAATGCGAGGGGTTAACTGGGGCGAGAGGGTCAGAAGTTGAAGCTGGGAATGTTTTCTCCAGCCTGGCCTTTCCTTGACACAAGCCTGTGTGCCACACTGTCCCCAGGAACAGATGTGCCCACAGGGTTAGACACACCTCCCCGTTGTCCCTGATATGGTAAACACTGCTTCTGAGGCACAGGAAGACAGGAAGAACGAAGGTGCTAGACGAGGTAGCCATGGGACTCAGCTGCATGCTTCACAATCTTGTTATTAATCGTGTAACAAGAGTCTGAGTCTGTAGCAGTGCGTGTGTGAGTGCTGTTGAAAGCAGATCTTTCCAATTTATTTATAATTCATTCAACTAGATGAATCTTCCATCATCATTTTTTCCTATTTTGAGCGTATAAAGCCTGTCTGTCACAAACGATCCACAACCACAGCTGGATGTTTCACAGTGGGAACTTCAGGTCAAGTGGTGCAGGAGTTAAAGGGCTCCACAGTAGCCCTATCCCATTACATGGGCCAACAGCCGTCAAACAGCAGTCCTCTGTTCACTAACCCAAAGCCTAAATCTCTGCTGGACCTAAACACACTGGGCTGCTGATAAAGGGGTGGTGGCACGGCAGGATGAGGGTTAAGTCCAACGCTGAACACAGTGGGGAGGAAGTCCTGTCTGGGTCTTGGATGAGGGGTCGCTGGAGGTCAGTTCCTATCCTAAATCCTTAGATTGGGTTTGTCAGATGAACTCTGACCTTGGACCGGTCTTCTGAAAATAAATTTGTGTAGATCACTAAACAGAGCAGCTGTCTTGAACAGACACAGAACGTGTTTTTGATTTGTATAGTATGTGCCAGCAGACCACAATGGAGGCCCAGTTTCAAATAGAACCTCAAATGCAAAAATGCCGCAGAACTCCTCAAACATCTCAAAAGATATGATCAATCATCCCCTAGAGAACAAATGAAAGAAAAGCACAACACACCCAAACGTGAAGCATGCAGGGAGCTCCTCGGCGGACTATATTTCTCATCCTTTCTGTTGACAATCAATCTGGTTCACCAACATAAGAGTGTGGCTGCTATGTGGGCTGCAGTGAAACATGATCCTGCAGTAAGAAACTCAAAGGGGAAAGACACAGAGAGAGTCCGACAGAGAGAGAAAGGAGGGAGCGGTGCACTGCTCGGCTCTGTCTCCGATCAAGTTGACATGTGCAACTTGTGTCTACTCTACGTCGCCGTTGGAAACCCCACACGCCAATTTTAACAAGCGGTGTCGTGAGGAGTGGCAGGCAGGATGTGGTAGGACCAGCCAGAGATTTTTAAAAAAAAGGAAAGATAAAGGACAAAGTTGCATTAAAACCACAGTTAAGATATCAAAAGCAAAAGAGTAATGTCAACTTATTTAATCTGCAAGAAATATAACCTTATTCACATTGGCATTTTCATTGGCACTTCACCACATCAAGCATCCACATCCCATCATGTATAAGCCTTCAATAACTATTCTTGTATTCCAGATTCACACTTCCTCTTATGTGACTTGAGTCTATCCAGCCTGGCTTGTGTTCTGGGAGCCCAACCAAATAATTTGCCCTTCTCCTGATCTGGTGCCTCCACCTGACACACTGTATCAGGTTATCTTGTGTGTATCCAAATGTGTGTGTGTGTTAATGGAGAGTCATGTGTCATCTCCTGGAAAGAAGGGATGAGAATGACCGAGAAGGGGGAAGAGGAAGACAGTGCCCGTGACTGAAAGACGAGAGTTTATAAGAGAAACCTTTCTCTTGTTTCTTTTCTCACTAAATGATAAAAAGGCAATCACAGGCGATATTTGGGTGACGGTTTCTACTGCTTTTTTAGGATTGGGCTTTTTATTTGACCTGACTTAAGCTCTTTCAGAAACCGTGTGGAGGGAGGGCTTTTCTCTTTTTCACTTTACTAGCGTCGGCTGAGGGAGTGAGCTCTAAAAATAAAACATATGTTCCTCCAGGTCTGTGGAAGCAGGGGCCCCCAGCATATTGTTTTGGGATATGGGGGAGGACAGGGAGTATCTGGCCTAGAGAGAGACACTGCAGAGTGGATACAGGCAGAGGGGGCAGGGCTGCTGTACTTTTAAGAGAAGAGTTGAAAGATTATTATCTATTGCATATGAATATGTGCAAGCTCTTTTGTAAAAATGACATGTCAAAAGAAAAGGAAACTAAAATAAAGTGAATTCAATTCAGTGGTGCAGATCGCCTTCTCTCCTCTCATGTACCCGTTGGAGGTTTAAATGTGGGGCAGTATTTGTTACTTGGCAGTGTCTGAGTGTGAGTGCTCTGGTGGGGTGAGGGGCGGTCAGGATTACTGTCCATAATGCTCAGTACACCCCAGCTGAAAAGGTGCAGCCATGAGGCTTTTTATTGATTTACAAAAGCCCTCAGGGAACAAGTAGGGATAAGGGTTAAAAGTATCTGAAAGGGCACTGGGCTTATGCATGTGTGCGCAAGCTTGTGTGTGTGTGTAAGGATGACTGAATCAGAGGAGCGTATCCATCAAGCTAAAGTGGGAGGACCAGCAGCTAAGAGCTCTTTTGGTGAGGAACGAGTTAAAGCCAGTTGACTGAGATGTGTGTGGGGGAGTTAGCAATGAGCAGAGAAGGGGAAATGAAGGGATATTAACGGAGAAATAAGCACAAGCGCCGAGGGGGCTGCACATACAAGGGTTCGGATTTATCACGTGTTTAGATTTAGCACCAGTCCTTCTACCTCCTACTGCTGTATCTTTGTAGACTGTTCAGCAAAGTGAAAGAGGAATGAGAGGGGGAGGAGAGTGTGTGTGTGTGTGTGTGTGTGTGTGTGTGTGTGTGTGTGTGTGTGTGTGTGTGTGTGTCTATTTGAAAGAAAAAGTAAAGTACGAGAAATAATGAGATATGCAGAAAAAATAAGAGAGGGAACATGAAAGGGCTGTAACAAAATGCACGAGGTGATTTGTGATATGGTGACATGGTCATATCTGATCTACTCTTTAAATAAAGTTTGATTTAAAGTCACTCACTATTGATGAAGAATGGTTTAAAGTAGGAGCAACGTCACACTTTAAAAATCTACAATGCAAAAATATCTATAGTTATATAATGGTGGAAAGTAACTAAATGTAATACACAATTATATGTGATCATTGTATATATTTAACAACCTAACAAGTAATAATAATTAAATAACACTGACAGGGGACATTCTGCATAATAACACTACTTCATACAAACTTATGTAGTGAATGAAACTGAATTCTGAATGCAGATTTTACTTGTAATGAGGTGTAGTGTTGCTACTTTTACTTAAATAAATTATCTGAATAGGTCTCCATAATGTTAATATTTTTTTAGTTTTCTAGTCTTCCTTCCTAATGTATAAAAATAAATAAAAATAAAAACTCCCTGCATGTGTGAATACTAAAGCAGTGATTTAAAAAAAAATCCTTAATAATGAGCACTATAGAGATGTTCTGCATGATATGATTACTAACATCTTCTGTAATAAAGGGCATGTGACGCTTTGTCTGTGGATTGGGCGTGTGTCATGGGCGTATCATCCCGAGGAGTGTCCGTTCTCCGCCAATCATAATCTAAACCTGAGGTCGGGGGCGTGGCCGCTCCGCCCACACTATCCTGTCCCAGCTGCAGCACGCTTTTGTTCAAGCTCAGAAGTCAGACAGTCGATCCTTCACAGAGGTGCGCGCTTTACGTTTCTCACCAAATGTATTTCTAAAACGCTGACATCAGCACCGTCGCCTTTGTCAGGCGCATTCAGCTTGGTGCCTTTTTTAACCCACAGTGCCCGTTTTGGAAACTAAATTTGTTTTTGGTGTACTTTGGTCGTGTGAAGTTGTTCAAACAGGGACAGCAAAAGTGTCCTGGGTGGATTTTCCTTGAACCAGTTCTCTGTTGGTTTTGCTGGAGTATGACTGACATGTCCAGTTACTAGACTTCCTCTGACAGAAAGGAGAGAGTACGCTTATGCTGCCCTTCATCCTCCTCGCTGGATCTCTATGGAGAGGGTGCCCTGTATGCTCTCACGCAGCTCTTGGAGTGACTTGCGGCCGAGACAGCACGGTGAATGTTGAATTCACCGACCTGGATAGCAGAAGACGACACACTTAACCTCATTTGAATGCCTTTGCAAGGGGTTTGCTGGTTTCTGTGCTGCAGGCAGGGCTTCAGTTTGCTCGGACGAGACTATGGGGAGAAAGAGGAGGAAGAGTCTTTGGAATTGCGCAACAAGGAGGACTTGACTCCCAATGGACGGGTAAAGAAATCTCCACCTGCACTAGACTACAACGCCTGTGCATGAATAATTTACTGACACAGTTCATCACATATTGTATATATTTGAAATGAGTAATGAATAATGGCTGTACAACTGCCCTGTACAACTTGCACATTATACGTTTATCAAGCGGGCTCAACTTTAGGAACATAATTTAACTTATGTACAAACGGATGTGGTTTCAGTTCTTTATTTGAATGATCACTTTTGAAAAGTAAATACTTATTTGAACTTAAAGGTATTATAAGAAATGCAAAATTATGTTTTTTTTTCCCGCCGATATTTTGAAGTTGCAAGCTACAGTGTTCACATGTTAGCTGTTTGTTTGTGGGAGATATACACTTGTTAAATACTAGCCTGTATTACTGATGCAGGGTAGAGACTGTGCTGCTGCTGCTGCTGGCGAGCTTGACGTTTAGGTTTGCACAGTCTTGGAGGCTTGGGCAACATTGAGCAATCACACACACACACGCACGCACACACACACACACACACGCGCACACACACACACACACACTGATGCAAGCTGTAAAAAACCCAGTGTGTTGAAGTGATCCTGTCTGTTTGGCCTCCGTCCGCTCAATTGCAAATAAGACTGCGGCCTTGTCTTCTATGTAATGTTAGTCATCTGATCAGGCACAGAGAGTTCAGCATTGTCCACCCACTTGTGAGGGGGCATTGTTGCCTTGAATTGAGGTAGGCTCTATCTGTATGACCCAACGTACAGATCGTTATGTACAGTCTCTTAGAAAAATCCACCCTTTAAATATGTATTGGAGCCGTGTGCTTTTCCTCACATAATACTCACTCTTTATTATGTAGAATGTTGGCCTTTTAATTTGCATTATGTGTTGCATGGTGTCATAGGCCTAGGTATTCTACACTAAAATCATGGCCTTGTAGATGAAAGTAATATCACCTGGAGCAATTACTTGCATAGCTCGCTTATCTATTAACTGGCCCTTTTTTCTGCTTGCAACCAAAGCAGTACGACACCTCCAGAGATTTGCATGAAAACGTTGGGAACAAATAGATTTTACACAGTTATTGCCTCAACAGAAAACGTATCGTACCAGTAGCCGCCAGATAAGAGAAACATCTGTTGCTCAGGGGTATCCAGTGAGGTGATAGTGTGGAGCACTCTTCTTCTTGGCAAACATCCCTGCCTTGGTCGTAATGTACCATCTGCTTGGCAATTGTCAGTCAAAGGCACCAAACTGCGCTCCAGATTCCTGATCAATATGAGATCATAGTGACCTGTCTCAATGGAGACGCCTAATGGCTTGTAACTTTCCTGGATACCTGATCCAGGATTCAAATTCCACTTTTGCTCCTCTAGGTGGTTTGGGTTTATCATTAGTTTGCTGACTTGTTGATTGGAGTGTGGCTCTAAGAGATTATGACTTTGATTGAGAGATGGCATTCTGGCCTGCCTTTCGCATCTCGAGAAGATGAGTCCCATATGATACTGCTGCATTTCAATTATTATTTGTGAGGCTATTTCAAATTTCTGAACTGGTTTAATATCGACACAAGAATATGTCCTAAAACCGAGCTTTCGCTATCATTGTTGGCATTGCTTATGTATGGCAGTGCACAGCTGACTCATGTGAAGCTCATAAGGCTTCTCTGTCTTTGGAGCTGCTCTGCCCCGCAGTGGTGTTGAATCACTAATTAGAGTGTTGCTTCTATAGATGTATTGCTCGAAAATATTCATAATTATGAAATTGACTTAAAAATCCATAAAATATTAGTATGCCTGTATTAATGTTATATATTGCCCTTTTGCGAAACAGTGTTTTATTAATATATCACAAGGTTAGGCCTGTTCCGTGTATCTAGTAACCACACTTTTGGACCACCAAGTCTTTTCAGGTGTTCTGAAGTTATTGATTTATTGATTCCTTGTTGCTTGCAGGTAATCAATCCACTTCCTCAAATCCTGTTCTGTGTCACTGGCTCATGCTGGGTGTTGTAATTATATGTCAATAGTTCACGCTTAGCCAATAGTTAAAACCACAGCTGAATCATTCTAAGCAAAGTCATTATCATCAGCTGACCACTCTTAAACAACTCAATATATGACACACCTCACAGCCCCTCCCCTCAAAATGTACGTAACCAACTGAAACTGTTTGGCTTTCCATGGTGGCAACGGAGGAGGTGGGGCATAGGGTTGAAGATGGTCTACAATGAGTCCCAGGGAAAACCCCTCAAGGCTACGTTCCATCGTTTAACCATAGAGCTTCGAGAGCAGGTCAGACCGCCCTGGGGGTGTGTGTGTGTGTGTGTGTGTGTGTGTGTGTGTGTGTGTGTGTGTGTGTGTGTGTGTGTGTGTGTGTGTGTGTGTGTGTGTGTGTGTGTGTGTGTGTGTGTGTGTGTGTGTGTGTGTGTGTGTGTGTGTGTGTGTGTGTGTGTGTGTGTGTGTGTGTGTGTGTGTGTGTGTGTGTGTGTGTGTGTGTGTGTGTGTGTGTGTGTGTGTGTGTGTGTGTGTGTGTGTGTGTGTGTGTGTGTGTGTGTGTGTGTGTGTGTGTGTGTGTGTGTGTGTGTGTGTGTGTGTGTCTTGGGCTTCATAACATTAAAATACTCCATTTAGTAGGCCTCTCTCCAGCTCCTGCCAGGATTGACCACAGTAACCCACAGGCCTGGTGGAGTCTCCCTCATTCAAGACATCCAAAACCTTCACCACCATCTCCTGCGTCGTTTTCCTACACGCTGCCAGAGGATGCCACGATGCGTAGCATCCGCAGCACCAAAGCCATAGAAGACACCCTGTTCTTTGCCAGGACTGTCTCACCGAGGCTGGAATCATGAGTCAGTGCTGACGTTCGAGCACAGGGCCATGTCAGAACCATTCCGCTGCATGTTTACAGTCCTCATTCAAAGAAACGGCTCTCCAACAGCTGCCCAAACAGTCAAACTGAGCTGAATGCTTCCAGTGTTGGGACAGCAAGGAACTAATTTTAGGACAGGCCATCCGTCATTCTCTCTTCTTTCCATGTTTCCACTGAAACTTTATTCAGTTCTTATCCAACATTAAGTCACGTTAACCATAAACTACCACCACCTGAGTGTGGAGGGCTGCGCAGCTGTAAGTGTGGGCATGAGCACTGCACTGCATCCTGCTTCTTGGAACAAGTGGGCACAGTCCGGCCTTTTTGGAACGGGTCCTATTAAACGTCGCTACTGCCCTCTGTCTTCAGAGGTGTCACGGTACGCTGGTTTATATTTGGTTTCCGTTGCGTCTCTGCCTCACCACCTCCAGGCCACACATCTGGTCTTCAGGCCGACACTGGCTAAGCCCAAGCATTTCCTCCTGGTTACTCAGCCTCCCAGGAGAGCTGAAGGGGGAGAGCGAGCGAGAGAGTGAGAGAGAGTAGATGAGGGTGGGGGCAAGCGAGAGCGGAAGTCGGCCACAGAACGAACACATCACATCTTTCCCTCCATGCTCTGCTCTAGTCTGGAGTGATTCATCCCCTTCCCGTCCAAAGGGAAAGCTTTTGCCAGGGCTCTGCATCGCACGCTATCCTTGTTTCTCATCCCACAGCCCATTAACTCTATTGGAAAGCTATTTTTCTTTAAATCGGCAAGTTTTGTGGAGACTTATTTAAAATATTCTAACTTGATCTCCCTGACCCATTAGTTTATTAATTATCTGATTAGTTTTTTTATCATGGAATTACAACTTTGCAGTTGTTGATGTGATTAGTATTGATTTGTTGTTTTCAGTCACGGCCGCCTGTCTGAATGGTCTTCTCTGGGGCTGTAGGCTTAGTTAAATCATTTATGGTTAAGGGAGAGTTCCCATGAACAATCTATTCCATTCACAAGGCACTCTTTGACACTTCAGTTATTCTTGCTGGTCTGGTTTGAGTTAAACATTAGTGAAATCTCATCCCTTGCCTTTTATAAATATAACACAGACTCCATACTCATCTTTAAATTTGCAGTTCATGTTTTCTTTGATATTTTTTGAGCAATCCGGAAAGGAGTATACTTTGTTTGCAGGGCAATGGCTATACTTAGGCTGGTTTGCCCAGTAGTAAAGTGTGGTGTGTGAACTGTAAGGGGCCCACAGCTGACCTGGATAGAGTTTCAGGTAGGCCAACACCCCTGAGCTGGGCCGGGGAAGACACGGGAGCTGGCTCAAGGCTGCGGCTCACAGAGACAACAAGTCAGGACACACAGTGGTGCCCTGCACACCAGGGATTCTGTTCAAATTGCACACAAGCAAGCTCTGATGTCTGATGGGGTTTTCCAAGGTCAGGTCAGGAATCCAGGGGCCTGAGCGCCGTGAAAGGAAACATCCTTTCCTATCCTCTGCTTAACAGGGGAACTCGTGAATGAAAAGTTAATTGTTCCACCCATTCCAGTGGCAGACCCGTTTGTAGTCAGTAGAAGCACTAAACCCAGTTTCCGTACAAAATTGACGCCTGAGAAAGAGGGAATGCGATTTAATATGAGCAGCTGGCGTACTGTCGAGATAATTTCTCTAACACGTAGCTCGTAATAGGTTTAGGACTTGTGGCTGTGTTCATCAGATAATCAGCATTAGTACACCATCATTTTACCTCACAAAGTGCTGTTTATATACAATCACAGGGCTCTTTTTCTTTCCAGCTTGTTTTCATCGAGCTAAAGCCAACTTGTGACATTATTATTATTATGTGGATAGATAAGATGAAGGCTACAGCTCCTGTTATGAGTGCAATGGTAAAGACTGAGGTTATTTTTAACTTTCTCAGAGAAATTACTTAACTGAATAAAAGCCTTTTGGGGTTTGCTGGTCGGGGTGCATGCAGCTATTACACAAATGATTCCTCTGTTCCCCACTCCTATATTAAATGACCCTGTTTTGAATGCCATAATTCTCCCCACCAGCTCACCCGTTGCAAGTGAAAGCCAAGCATTGCAGGAACAGAGCAGCTATGTGCTGAGACTGCCAAGAACGGCTGCACGCTCTACTGTAACATGGCTACTGAAGGCAAACTATTGAGGGATCCCTCCAACCTGTTGACTAGTTCTAAGGACAGACTGCTGTTTGTGTTGCATTCTCATCTATTTACCCTATTCTCTCTCTTCTGTTGACAGAGTCCAGCTGAAGTGACTGTTTCTCAACCAACTCGCACAGCCAACGGAACAAATGGGTAAGGAGAAATAGAAACAGATTTTTTTTAACCTGAATTTTAGGAAGTAATAGTTCCTTATTTTGCTCGTATACTTCCTCTGGGTGCTGGGGAGTTCCGTATCATCCGACAGGCACATGTGTAAGGCCAATCACTTGATTTTCACTTCATCTGCAGTGTAGTTTTTCTCTCACGGCGCTCTCCTCATGTGTCTAGTCATGCCACATGTGCCTCACCACAAGTCCACCCCTATGCTCACATGTGTGCAGCATTGCAGACTTGCATGTGTATTGACAGTCATTTGAGCTCGCTCAGATGACATGTCTAGGCTGCCGCAGTACTTTGATTGCTTATGGATTATGCCGCTGTCAGTTTTCCCTCATTAACCTCTTGACTGTTTGCTTTGCCATTCAAAGGTTGGCTCCGTTGTTTGGGGCCGCGTTGGCCAATCTTCAAACTAGAATAGTGTGATCAACTATAGGTTAACGCTGTCCAGCTTCCAGGTTGACAAATCCAATCGCTTGGTCAGTTAAAATACTGTATGCTCAAACTGCTCGTTACAAGGAACCACTGTGCGTCTCATGAATAATGAAATTCAAATAGTCACGTGGTTGACAAGTGAATGCTAGTGCCAATGAAAAGGAGTGATTCATGGAGGGCTAGATCCAGACTATTAGTGCAGGGCTGTGATCTCAGACAGTGATGTAGCTAGGCTCTGCTCCACTGTGTTGCTGGCATCATGCCCTTATCGTCCCCCCTTCCCTCCTCTGCAATCTCTCCTGTACATCTGCCGATTCACAGGCAATGAGTCACAAAGCTCGACTTGTGGGACTATCACACACCACATATGAATAGCCTGCATGGTATGGTCTGCAACAATACTCAGCAGAAGGGCTGCATCAGGACGTGGGTACGGGAGCTGAAGATGTGACATTGTGTTGCAGTCTAGCTGTCTCTCAATCTTGAGGAATAGAAGAAAGAAGGAAGGCAGACTTACTGGGCAGGGTGACTCAGTCCTACCTTAGCACCACTCCTAGAAGAGGTGTGGCTCAGATGTGTGTCACTTCTACATTATAGTGGAGGTGGCCCTGGGCCACATAGCCTAATTAACTACTGGTTTTGAAGGGAGTGTGTTAAAAACCTGGCTGTAATTATTACACTGCGTGCTGAGATTAAAGAGTGTAATGCGTGGTCATGACCTGGCCAATGACTGGACACGCCCACAAGTTCAACTGTATGGAGGGATAAGCCGAGCCAGGCTCTGAAAGGTCGGCATTGTGACGTAGCAAATGGTTCCATATCCTTTCATTGTCATTCTCATGGCACATACGGGGCAGCTCTGGTTTATTGTATTAAGCTATTGAATTGAACTGTGACATTAATCTCAACTATTAGTTTGAATAATGGCCCAGACGTGATGGGGATGAATTGGAGGGATTTATGTTTGTCCGACTAGAGTGAGGTTAATATGGTAATGCTTGGATAATTCACCGTGCTGCCAGCATGATGTGGTTAGGGAGTGTGCTAGGCCGGCCTCTGTTAATACTGAGTGGTTGGCACAGACAGATGTGAGTGTGAGCCTTTACAGGGTTTACCCAGAATACCTATAGGGAGTATCACCAATGTATTTTGTAGACAGTATGCTCACATTGTGTCACGTTCTATTTTGAACAGACATATTTTGTCTGTGTTATGCCTTTTGAGGCTTGGAGCAGGATTTATAGTACACAAACACAGCTTCAGGGCACATGCACAGTCAACTCTATTGACTATCTATGTGACACATAGATCTAGTGTACATTTTCAGTAACAAGAGGGAAAGTTACATATTTATTGAGAGATTTAAGAGATGTACTTTTATCATTGTGTTAACTGACATTGGCCTTTATTAGCTTGAAGAGATTGGACGTGGCTTTAATAAGTGACACGACCGGGTTGTGTCTGGTGAGTCCAGGAACTGGAAGTTTGAAATGATTGGATGAGATTTACCGGATTATTTTTTAAATTTATTTTTTGTTGGGCATTTTGATTTATTGATTGTTGACGGGTTGTAAAAGAGAATTGCAACAAACATAAGAAAAATGTTTTTGAAAACGATGACCAACCCCGACTGCAGAGACAAATCTGGAGAGCCGGGAAACCCAGTTTTCAAATGATAATATGAGTTTGGCCTATGTCAGGAGTCCTGTAATAGATATGTTGTGTGTTTGCTCTGACCTCTCGCAGTCGCAGGCAGCTTACCGAGGGTGTGGATGATGGACATGTCTCTTCAGGCACGTGGTCTCTCCTGTCGGTTTCTCAGTCAGCACAAAGTGCCAAGCAGCGTGCTCCCTCCTGCTGTGCTCACACTCAGTTGTCTTACTTCATCACAATTTGTTAATCTCTGCTTCTCATAGCTGGGGCAAAGAACAGAGCACAAACTGTACCAAAAGGAATGTAGACACTTGAGAACTTCTCCATCTCCCTTTCTCACCATTTGAGCTGTCCTCTTTCACATTAGCCCCACTTCTGCTTTGACAGCAGTGTTTTTTTTTTATTTTTTTTTTGGTGTGGCTGCAATGGCTAAAAGAGACCAATGTTTCAGAATAAATTACATGTGTGTGAATTGATATGTGTGTGCGAGAGAAAGTGTGAGCATGCATGAACCATGTGGATGTTTGAGTTTAAAAAGCTTAGAAGTGGGCCCCTAGTAATTGCCTGTCTGTCTGTCAACCATCCAACCATCACAAACTGGCCGTGTTTACAACGTTAGCAAATTTAAAAAGTTTGAATTCACTAAGTCACACCATCGGAGTGACTTCAAACTAAGAAGTCACTTACTCTCCATCATGAAATGTCTTGCTGATCAACGCTCACTCTCCTTCGGTCACAAACTCAGACTTCCTGTCACAGACACCCCCTCCTTTTTCAAAACATGACTTTTTTTTCCCTCTCCCCTTCTAGTCCAGAGTTTCTTGGCAGTGGTCTTGAGTAAACAGCGTATTTTTAGCAGCGAGGTCATATAGGCCCAGTCTTAATCACCACATTCCCATTTTCCCACCAGCCCAGCTTCAGCCAGAGGCCCATTGAATGTGGAGGAGGGGATCAAGACTTTAGAGAAATGGATTTCTGCAAAGAGGAACTGGTTATTTAGTGTTACGGTGTGACCCAATGTATTTTAATGAAAGTCGTCTCAGATAGTGTTATTTATCCTTTGTGCTTTTTTTCCGGATGTCTAATAAACTGTATAATTTGGTATATGAGCCTGGACAACAGGGTTTGCTGTCCAGGCCCATCATTCCCTGGTGAGGTTTGAGGTAATTAGTTTGAATGCCTTCTGGACCAGACATTTCATCCATCACATCCATTTCAAAGCAGTTCAGTGACACATCAAGGGTCACTTTTGCAACTGTGCATGTTCTTGTGGTCACAAGGACCCGCTTTGTGTGCCGCAACATGTCTCCACTGCGGTCACCCAGGCCCGAGAGCAAGGACACAACTTTTCTGACTTTAATTAGCGTCTCGGCATTTTGATTAGACCCCGAGCTGAAATCAATTACTCATCGCTCCAGCAGCCACCACCAGACAGGCACTCGCAAACTAATCAACTCATTGTGCTGCTCACACTTGGTGGATTTAAGTGTGTCACCATCATTGTCACCACAACGGGCTGCAGACAATATGCTCATCAGCTGTGACCTTATTACAATCTTCAGCTTCATTAATGCTGCATAAATCATAAAATGGGAAGAACAGGAAAACCTCCCGTTATTCAGACTTGTGTACATATTGTTACCCCATTGTGAGCATTAGCTGCCTTTGTGCCGTTGCACATTCCTAAACAAGTAAAACCAGATACAAATATACTTTTTTTTAATTAGGTGAAGATTTGCAACGATTCATTGATTAATCGTACAATAGGAAATAAATCTGCAACTATTTTGATAAACCAATTTAGTCTTTCTTTTTTTTTACAAAAATGCCAAGCATTTGCTGCTTCCACCTTCTTACATGTGAAGTTTCTGTGCTTTAAACTAAATATCTTTGGGCGTTGGACTACAAAACAAAGCTAAGGGAAATCCAAGCTGGCATTTTTGACAATTTTCTGACATTTGAAAGAGTTGCAAGAGAGTTGCAGCCCTAGGTGAGTTGTATTGGTGTTATTGGAACTGCCTGCTATGAAGGCTGAGCAGCTATTTTGTTTTTCAGTAGTATAGTTATTTTCACCAAGGGGAAAGATATTATTGATGTCAGATACTCCCAATATCTCAGATTTGTGATTACGTACTTAGGGTTAGTGTGAACAGTTTTGCAATTATAGTTTAACAGACATAGCATAAGCGAGCATAGCCACTAATTCCTGAGATATTTTTGATAATTGAAGATTCTGCTTTCAACAACAACTGCAGTTATTACTCATCACCTATTTGCGGTGGAACACATGACGGGGTCAAGGCCGGCATGATGAACAAGAAGTAGCACAAATGCTAACAGCATTAATAAAAAGCTTCAGACTGTGTGGGCGTGTACAGACTGTACCTGACTGACATCTCCCCTATTCTACTGTTGATTTTGTCGCACCTGTTAGGGCGGGACAACGTACACCTAATCACTCTTTCAAGTTCACATCGGATTTGGTGACTTCATGTAATTCTCAGTAAATCTCCTGAGTAGTCAGTTTTCTTTGGCAGATCAATATTAATTGACAATGTGTACATACTCTCACCATGCAGCATGCGTGACAATAAGTAATTAGGGTTTGAAAAAGGGAACTTCTGTTTCTAAATTGATGAGCGTGAGAGTCCAGCAATAGCTAAAGCTATTGTATACAACAGTGGGCCTCAATGTGTCCTTTTTAAATAGTTTTCTTCCACTTTCTTTTGCTATGTTGCTCTCGCTTCCTTTTTTCTAACAAGCTGTTACTGTGTTTCTCTTTTTGTCCCAACCATATTGTTTTTGTGTTTAGATATAAAAGCGATGCAATATTGTGTGAAATTGAGAAAGTAAGGCCAAAACAAACTAGTAGTGATTACAATTAGTTATGATTGATGATGACTCTTCAGCCACATACCACACAATTTGCTTTACAGCATTCAGTCTCTCACTTCTGTACAGCAACTCTGGGATGTTTACACTCACACACAACAGCACATCTGCAGTAAATGTATGCTTCAGATGTGTTACAGAGTCGGTTTTGTGTGGTTGTACTTGTGGGAAATATTCCTTTTCTTCTTTTCTGACTCTTCTTTTTCTGGCCTCTCTCTGTCTCTCTCTGAGAGAGCTCTATTCTCCGTGCAGTTTAATCCCCATGTCAAATTGTTTCCTGCACTCCACAGGAAGTTGCCCACTAAAGGCCCCACCGTCACAGCCTTTGCTGGGGCTTCTGGGAATGTGGGGGCGGTAGCATGGGGGCTGAGTGGAGTTGGAGGGCTGCTGGACAGCTGTGGAGATCTAAAGCCCCCACATCAACAGTAGGCTGGTTTTGAGAACAATGATCAAACTGGCTCTGCTAAGGCAGCAATATATTGAAGGTCAGGCTAGTTTGCGTTGCTAAAGGTCAAAACCTTTATTCTAATCCCTCCTACTCTACGTGGCCTAAAAGAAGCAGTGAAGTAGTATACAAGTTTTTTAGGTTGAAGATGGGGGCAGGCTAGTTAAAGGCCCCATCAGTACCAAATTTGGGACATTGTGTTTTAGCCTCTGGGACTGAACATATCAAAGTATAAGAAAAAATCAAATAAAAAAATCAAATCCTGGCCTCACAAGTCAATATAAGTTAATTGTGTCATGTTTATAACACTATTACACAATACATATAAACCATAGGAATGACTCAAATTGACTCAAAATGCATCCTTAGTTTTGAAAAAATGCTGATTTTAAAAAGTAAGGAACTAGCTAGAAGGCTAAACTCAATGGTTTTGATTTTATTTATTTATGTTTTCATAAACCAATATACCACTAACGCATATATGGTCTTATCTATCTTCACGAGGGTTTTCTGTATATTATAGCTTTTTACATTTTTCAAATAACCTTGTGAATGAGGAGATAATCAGGATTTAATATGAGATAAAAGCATCCGCAATTTTGGCTGGAAAATGGTTGGGCTCCAAAGGGGTTAAGGTCCTGTTCAGCGGAATGTCAAAATGTCTGTAACTCGTAGAAATCTGCACACATGAGAGCCAAATTTTATTTTGAACTCTTCAATAAACTGTACATTTAAAAGGTCACCTCTTTATTGGCTGTAAGTTTACATGTTTCCAAATCAAGAAAGCCTAATTTGGGATACTGGTGTATGCTTAATTGCTAAAAGGATTTGATTTATTTTGTATAGCTCTTGACATTTTGGATGCAAGCCCATCCCAGACAATAGCAATAATCCACGGAACATAAACACCTGCACAGCAGGCTATGTTCTCCAGTCGAGGCATAGTTTTTCTTCAGATCTAATTCCTCTTTCATATGCGCTAAACTTAGATTTTCTCTGCCTGTGTGTCTCCGTTATGTAGCAGGGTTTTTTAATAACCTCAAATATGAGACGCAGTCACATATCTGTTTATTTTAATGCCTATTAGTGGGTTCTGTTGATGCAGGGACTGTCAGAGGCCCCCATAGGCTGCTGCTCCAGGCGAGCAGGCTTAGTTAAACAGCCTGACTGAGTATAATGTGACGCCGTGAACCAGTTCACTTTCACATATAGAAAAACTGGCCCACAATATAGAGTTTCACCGTGTCTGAACATTAGCCTAAATTAGAAGCTGATGCCAATCGGTTAGTATCTTCAACAGCAAATACATTTAATAAATTGCATGCATTCAAGCATAATAGACACTGTGTCGTGTCAAAGAGGTCAACGTGATTAACCATAGTATGGACCAAATCAGGTCAGCGCACACAAAGTGAAAGGAAATGGCCTCTGCAGTCATGTAAGCTGAGCCAAAAAAGATAAGGCTATATTTGGACTCATTGATTATTGTTGGCTTCCATGAGGAGGAACCTTCTGAAATGATCAGATCAATAGGGACGTAAATCAGCTGGCGAAGCAGTAGGTAACAGCAGGACAAATATCCCTGCGAAGGAGGGCTTGATTCATTTCCTAAGCAATGATCACAGCAGGAGGACAGGAAGGAAAGAAGGAGGGGTTGTCACTTTGTCACATGCTAATTAGACCCAGGAAATGGAGAAAATAAACGAGCAATTGGATAAATAAATGAGTAGAGATAAAACCTACGTGGTTCTTGGCCTGAGATAACAAAGACTGAATTGGTCTACAACCTTGCCTGAAGCATCATGTTTATGGAGGTAGCTGCAGATGTGTTCGTGAGGCACTAAACGGAGAAAGAAAGGACAGCGGTTCAACAGATTTACAGATGTTTTTAGATGTTTCTGGTTTTAACTATCCAAGGCTGTGACCTCTTGAACCTCCTGCCTTCCTCTGACCGCTGAGAGCTGGCTGGCCGGGAATCAGGCCGGCGTCGCTCTGTCACATTTATTTTCAGTCGCTCGCTCTGCGTGGCGGCCAAAGTGATAAAAGAGAGACGAGCTGTGTATCGGTGTGTGTTTGTGTGCCTGCGTGCTGCATGCGAGAAAGGGAAACTGGGAGAACGCTGGAGGACAGATATTCATGGCACTTCTTCCAGTCCCCCCCATGTGACCCCCAGCTAAGCATATCTGAGGGGTTTGTAGTTGGCACAGTGTCACATTAGCCATCCAATAGGAGGGCGTAGTCAGGGGAAGACTTGAGTTGAGAGGGAAGCAGAGTTATTTACATTCTCTTATTGCTCCTCTACGCAGGCACACGGTCTCAGAAGTGACTGAAGAGATGAAGAGTCTGATCATCGAGAAGAATAAGATGGGCCTGGAGGAAGAGCCTGAACTGCTAGTCAAAGGTGAGTCACATGACACCCTCGTTACGCCAGTCTTCCATCGCCTGAACGCATCTATCTACCTGCCATGTTCAGTTGTGGGGAGCATCGTCATGCAGCTGAAAACATGGATTAATCATTCAATCGACATAATTCTTTTCTGTGCAATTCATTATTTTAGCAAAAATGCTAAACATTCAGTGGTTCCAGCTTCTTAAATGCAAGATGTATGTATTTGATATATAAGTTAATGCAAAATATGCAAATATCTTTGCATTTTGTACTCTTGTTGAGACAGCTTGAGCTCCTGAACACATTTTTTTACACCTTCCATTACATCATTCCATTTTTCTTTTTACACTTTACAGACTAAACATTTAATACTACTACTTTGTCTCTGAGTTAATAAATGAGGTCCTTGCATGGCCTAGTTGTATACACTAATTAAAGTATACATTTCATTACCCTAATAATCTCTGAATGAGTACTGTTATTGCTACATGCTGGGCTGTCGCCTTGAAGTCGGCTCCTATCTGACCACATGTGGCACAGCTGCTCCCGCTCTCCCCTCGTCCCACTTCTGGGTCTTCACGAAATAATTGCTACTGGCATCAGGAGCGCCATCTTGGGTGTCTGGTGCTTTTGAGGAATGATCTCATAGGATATTTCTGTGGGAATTTATTATTATAATTTTTTTCTTGGCCTGCTTCTGAAAGGCAGCAGTAAAATGCCAGCACTTGGATAAGTTACGTCCTGCTTGGAATGGCGTTAGTCAGATTGCTTAATTCTGACAGCAGTTACCATGCGCCCCTGGCTAGTGCCCGTCCCTGACTGCTGGCCCCTCTCTGTCCCCCTCTTGCTGTTTGAAGGGAAGAGTTTCCCTCCAAAACAGTGGACAGATACTTTCCTTGGGCCATTGATTACACTGTCACTTGGGATTCATCCTTCAGCTGACCACACTATCAGAGCCACCGCAACATCTCAGGGTGTTTTGATAATCCCTCGCTTTTCTGTTTTCAGCAGTTCCTCCATTTGTAATTTTTCAGGTTGTAATTGTTTTTCAGCAGGACATCCTGAGGCTACATGGGGGTTAACGTGACCCTGGTATCAAATATAGGCCGTAAACATTGCAAATATAGACCAATGATGGGAGGATGAATTGTAAAAGCCATGGAGTGCTTACAGAAAAAGATGTTAAGAAGACAGGGTTTATTTCCATATCCTTGATGATTGACAGTTATAATGAGCTGCTTGTTATATGATGCAGAGATTCTCTGGCTCTGTTCGATACAAAAGGGGAAGCAAGTTTAGTCAAGAGTTTCTTGTACAACAAATTAAAGTTCAGGTCCAATTTATAATTCATAATATGTAAAAGGAAAATGTTGAATTCCAAGTTATAATTTATAAAGATAGCAAAATGTGGCAGACCTTATAATCTTTGATTGTCACCACTATTAATGTGAAATAAGTGTAGACTTTTACAAGGCAAATTAAATAAATATACATACTATCTGATTTTAAACAGAATTTTCAAAACTTGAAACAAGCTAATTTTACAGCCTTTGGTTCAGGGGCTGACCTGAATAGTGTTTAAAGAGGAAAATGTTTCCCTTAAGTGAAATAGTGCTTTAATTTGATGTTCATAAATAAGTTATCCGTAAAAGTGAGGTAACTTTTTATTTGCAATGCTTACATTTCATTAAGATATCATATAAAAAATGATGTAACAAACATTCAGTGCTGAATACTGAAGAGATTGACAGGAGGTTTGCTGTAAAGAGATGGAAATGCACAGAGAGAGAGATTGTTTGCACAATCTGTGTTTGAGGGGGCTGGGCATTTGGGGTCAGGGGTCACAAATGAAACAAATTAAATGTGAGCCGTGGCCCCCAGGGGAGACATTAGCAGGCCACAGAGATGGGATCCAGATGGGGGACCATGGGAGAGGTGTACAGGGGACTGTGCTCTTCTCTCTCTCTCTCTCTCTTTCTGTCTCTTTCCTTTTTTGCCTTTCCTTATCGCACTTGTTTAAAGTTCCCAAAAAGAGCAGCATCTGTTGGACGTCCCATGTCTGAGACAGAGGCGTCAAGGTAGCAGACATGCCCTTGTATCCATGTCTCTCACCCACTCAGCTTGTCTGCCTCCCCCGTCGCACATTCAGTCTGTCAGCAAGCTCAGCCCAACTTACCTCAGGGTTTTTATTTATCCGTTTCACGGTGGGTTTTGATGCTTTGCCCCTCTGATGTGGTGTTAACTACCCCCAGGGGTTTTGCTTTAGGCTATATTGGGTGGGTTCAAACTTTCCACTTGCATCATATAGAAACATTCTTAAACAGGAGACATAGCCTGAGAGGCTGAGCCTTCGCCCCCCTCCTCTCTCTTTATTTTTTATTTCGGAGTAGCAGTGAGGCGGTGGAGGATTTGCACTGCCTGGGAAAACCTATTTGAGGCAAGGACGAAAACAGGGAGAGAAGAGAAAAGGGTTATATGAAAGTACAGAAGAAGTAAGTGAGAGCGGAGGGAAGAAAGAAGCAGAGCGCTGTCTGACAGGTGGCGCACAGCTTGCCAACCACAGAGGAATCTGCGATGCTGGCGTGGCGTCATGGTCGTTTTCACAGGGTAGGAAGCTGAAGGTACATTGCCTAATTGTTTCTTAAAACCATTTTCAAATATGCATCCACAAGCTTTATGAACACACATGCAGTAAGTGTATCGCAGTGCCCTGCCCCTGCAGACGGTCCCACCCTGCCTAGAATTGATCCAGGTGGCCTGTGGGTGCCCTCTGCCAGCCGCTCCCTTAGCCCTCTGGATGAACTATGACCCCTACCAGGACTCTTCAATATACTCTGTCTTGTTTATCTCTGGACGCCATCCGGACAGAGCTCTTTCAAACTAGTTTATTAATCTGTTCTGAGATTAAATATTTATTATGAACTAGGCATGTCTGCTTTTCTCTCTCTCTCTCTCTCTCTCTCTCTCTCTCTCTCTCTCTCTCTCTCTCTCTCTCTCTCTCTCTCTCTCTCTCTCTCTCTCTCTCTCTCTCTCTCTCTCTCTCTCTCTCTCTCTCTCTCTCTTGCTCGCTCACTCTCTTTCTCCTTTTCTCACTCTGTCAACCTCTAAAGTGGTAATTATGTTGGCTGCATGCAGGCTTTAATGCCTATGCCATTAGCTGGCTGTATTTTTATCCCCTAGTATTTACCCCAACAAGGCACTCTCATACAGACTGCTGCAAACTTTATGGACAATTACATGCCTTGAGGATTATTCTTACATGGTGTGGCAGCACTGGTTTAGTAGCTCCATGACTAGCCCACCTACCACCCAGAGCTTTCAAGGGAAATGCTTGTCCTGGTGTGTAGTTAATGTGTACATGAGTCTTTGTCTGAAGGCAGAGGGCGTGCCAGAAGTATGGGTTAAAGGTGCTATATTTGAAATTCACAGTATTTCTATCGAAGAAAACAGCTTTGCTCTGTAAATATATAGTAGAGTAATGTCTACCTGAGCAGAGACCCCTGTGTGTGTTGTAATCCAAGTTTTTCTGTGCTTTGTCTGTATGTAGCTGGTCCAGCTGTGTGCGTGCGCGTGTGCTTGTGTGTGTGCGCGTGTGTGTGCGTGCGCGTGTGTGCGTGCGCGTGTGTGTGTGTGCATGCCCCGCTGGGTAGCTAACAGCCACCACCGCTCTACACTGCACTCTTTTTGCGGTTACAGCTGATAACGCCGTCCCGACCCACAGACTTGTTGCGGAAGTGTAACGCCCACTATTTACCCCTCAGGTCGACCCTGGTAGCTCTGTCAGCATTGTTGCTTTTCGTTGTGTTGAGAGCCTTGTGACGGTAACCCCACAATCATAGATATGCTCTGTATTTCCAATTTAGCATCTTTTTAAGTTGAATTAAAATGTATTTTTTTACAACTTACTTGATGCTAGCAAAATTGCCCCAAGACTCAAAGCAGGTGGAAATAAATGCAATCATTTGGCTAATTTGGCTTTATTTTGTTAAATATACTAAGGGTATAAAGTATTTGTCATTAATACCACAACTAAGGTTTCTGCATGAGTATTGATCCATTTCAGTCTATGCCTAGCCCCAGTGGTGTATATGCTGCCAGTTAGTTGATTAATCTGTCAGTTATTTTCTCTACAAAAGATCATAAAACAGTGAAAACCACCCATCCCAATATCCGATGTCTAGAGCCCACCGTTAAAATATCTTGTTTTTAACGTTCCAGGACATAAATATATTTGATTCACTATGTTTGACATTTTGGTTTTGAAATGTACGTAAACCATGATCTAATTTTCAAAAAAATGTGCTGATTAATTTTCTGTTATTCAACAAATGGATTAATGAAATAATCAAGGAAGAGCCACTGTGTTATTTAATGTTTGAAGTTGACTTGTCACATGATACATGTGTGTATCTTATTTAAAGGGTGGCTGTTGCGGGAGGTGCCAGGAAACTGGATCAAGCAGCGGCGGTACTGGTTCGCACTGAGCCAGGACTCCCTCGACTACTACAGCGGGCCAGAGAAAGGAGCCCGAAGACTGGGAACGCTGGTCCTCACCAGCCTCTGTTCTGTCATCTGGCCAGACAAGCAGACGTACAAGGAAACAGGTGAGGAGCTCTCAGACGGGCTGATGCATCGCTGATTCACCCTCATGCATACTTGCTGGCAGTCTCTGTAGATTCCAGTAGGCCCTGTGGTAATTCCCTATTCATATAGGATCATAGAATTCTTTTTAAATTGTCCAGTTTTTTTATTATTATATGTAAGGGACTTTATGTGGTTTCCTTTCCCTTGAGTGCTGTAATTCTGAGTAAGTTTGGGAAGCCCCAGCTGTGTCTGGTCCAAGATGCGGCCCAAGGTTGGTCTAGAGACCTCACATCTACGTAATCAACAGGGGCTTCCCCCTTTGCGTGTATGTAGAGAATTTAGAGGAGAAGTATATCCTGTTCGGGAAGAGACACAGGGATGACTCAAACGTGATGTCCTCTGTCTATGTTTGTCTGCCTGCCCATCAATGGAGGGTATTATGTCCTGCGGATTTCATCAAACCGCTTAAAATGTCCAAACCATTGTATAAACCGAAACCCAAACATAGTTTTTACTAACTGAATATGCCAGGGGATTTTTCTGGACAGAAGTGCACATTGTCACGAGCACTATTCGGTGTTTCACTACGGAATCATTTTGTGTTCCTCCTAAATTACTGAGAAAGTTGCATGAAGCATTTACTTCCTCTTTGTATTTTCAGGTTCTTACCATAAAATATTAGTTCCCCTTAAGGGTTACATCTCTAGCACCATTGAAACTTTACAGCAGACTTAATGTCAGGGCGGCTTCAAAGTTGTCAGTGGCAACATCACCATGTCATAATCTGAGTTGTAAAACCTCTTAATTTTGGGTTTGTACTTCACCAAGAACCTAAACAAAGACGTACAGTGCCAAGTCACGTAGCAGGGAAGGCTGATAACAGCCATGAGCCTTCAGACCCAGCCATGCTGCCAAGGATGCATCCAACACTTCCTGTGCACAAGGAGGAAGTGCGCCTTTTTCCCCTGAGGGGTTTGACACCTGCGTTCTAGCTCATCGATGGCATAGCTGATATTGTTTGGTGATGTCATGGTCTGAGGTTTCTCTCAGGCTGACCTTTGAGTCTCAATGAAACCGAAAAAGGAAGTTATGAAGAGGGATTCACACCAGACGTGCGGGGTGCATGTTGAATGTCAACTGGCAATCATATCAAATGCTCTGTTTTTGTGTGCGTTTCTCCCAGGCCACTGGAGCATCACAGTTTATGGGCGGAAGCACTGCTACAGGCTGTACACCAAGCACTTCAACGAGGCAGTGCACTGGGCGTGTGCCATCCAGAAAATCATTGATACCAAAGCACCAGTGGAAACACCAACACAGCTCCTGATTCGAGACATCGAGGTGGGCCACGCAACACACACACACACAAACAGACATACACACTTACACACACAGTTGCTGTCGCTCCCCCCTCTGACATGTTACCATGGAAACCACACGGCCTCATTAGCCCTGCAGTCCAAAGTTTCCCCTGCTTGCCTTTCACTTTTTGAATGATCTCATCTTATATTCACCACGACAGGACATAATAACAGACCTGAAGCAGAGAGGTCATTTCAAGATAAAGTTAGTTCCAGTTATTGGGTGCTCCGAAAATGTTGATTAGTGGGATTTGAAAAGGATGCTTTTTGCTTTACCTTCTCACATGCAAGGAGAGTGAAGTGTATTTATAACGGACAGCCGTATTTTTAGACCAGCGGTTGCTAGAGGACACGGCATGCTGGAATCTCATTGAGCAGACAGATGACTCGACTTGCAGCCCCTGAGGAGAAGAGAGGGGCATTTTAGGCAGAGGACGTGGAGGAGGGCTTGGCGTGAAGCAGAAGGGCCAGATAAGCAGTCCTTCGCCTGGCCTCCTGTCTCAGTAATCTCCCAACGAGAGTCTCTAATCTCAAAGAAAGTGGTTAATCTGCTCGCCTCCGTCTGCCCCTGTCTACTTTGCCAAAAGGGGCCAAGTTTGTAATTTGGATGATGCTTTTAAAGTGCATCTCATTCATTGTTTTGCTTTTCCCACCTGAAGTCTCTTCATCGGTCTTTCTCTCTCACGCTGTCTCTCAGTCCGTGGCTTTATTACTCCCTCACCTTTACACAAAGGTGCACTTTCCGTTGCTTTATTACTCACTCACCTTTACACAAAGGCACACTTTCTCAAATAGGCGGAGTATTTCCCCTCTTCAGTAGCGAGATTAGAACTGTTGCTGCAAACATCAAAGAGAGAATGAACAGGAGAGGCTTTGTGTGAACAGAACGGCTCTCTTATCTGTTAAAATGTAGATTCATGAGACACAAAGAAAGCAAGGATCACAGTGTTAACCTTGGACCTCCAGCCAGAGACCATGTGTGAAAGAGAGAAAAATGGAGAAGATCTGAAGGACAGATTAGATGAGTTGACTGCTCTATCATAAATCTCACATCACATTTAAAAGACAAACGCAGTGTGACATTATAAACCTACTTAGACAAATAAATATATATATATATATATATATATATATATATATATATATATATATATATATATATATATATATTTCGGGAAATTTGCTTTTTCACTCTCATGTCGAAAGTTGTATGAGAAGGCTGATATGACTCGCATATCTACATGCTATAGTATATGAAGCTTCATATCTAACATGTAGCTAACTGTAGCTTCATATCTAACATGTGGCTAACTCTAGCTATATATCTAACATGTAGCTTCAAATCTAACATGTAGCTAACTGTAGCTTCATATCTAACATGTGGCTAACTCTAGCTATATATTTAACATGTAGCTTCAAATCTAACATGTAGCTAACTGTAGCTTCATATCTAACATGTAGCTTCATATCTAACATGTAGCTAACTGTATATCTAACATGTAGCATTACATTTCATTTAGCTGACACTTTTATCCAAAGCGACTTACAATAGACCGTAGACACAGCAACGGTGAGCAATTAGGGTTAAGTGTCTTGCTCAAGGACACAACGACATGGACTAGCGGAGCCGGGAATCGAACCACCGATCCTCTGATTGAAAGACAGACTTGCCAACCACTGAGCCACAGTCGCTCATAACATGTAGCTAACAGTAGCTTCATATCTAACGTGTAGCTAACAGTAGCTTCATATCTACCGTGCAGACTTGAGAGTGGCATCAACCCCCTCAGCTTTGTCATGAAAGAGAATTAGCATATTTGCAAAAATACAGAAGACCAAAGGGAACAAGAGAGTCTATGGGCCTAACCATGTACGTACAGTGTATGAATTTCATCTGTTGTGCTGTATCCTGCTACACACGTTCCACAGGGCAGCGTCTCATTCCCACATTGCAAACAGACAAGTCTGTCACTATTGTGCACCAAACACTTCAGAAGAATGTGTCAACTTTACCCCACTAAGGAGGAGGTGGGGGGTGGGGGTGGCTGGTTTAAGGGTGTGCAGAGACAGAAGAGAGCCAGAGCAGTGGCGACGTTACTAATGAGCAACAGGTGCTAGAGGGCAGTAGCATGGAAGCCATCTGTACCGCTGAAAGGCATCTCTCCACATAGGCAGCGAAAGACACACACAGACACACACACACACACACACACGCACACGCACACACATTAAACTCATTGACACCAGCAGATAAAATATAACGTGTCAGTCGTGCGAGTGTGGTCTGCCGGGTCATCACTTGACCCTCGTGCTGCTTTGAAAGTTGCCAGAGCTGAATTGTGACCCTGGTCGAAACGACCCCAGTCACCCCAGACAACCAAACACACATACTCAATCACCCGCTCACTGACTTGTTTCCAGGTTGGCTGCAAGCATATTGAGTGCAGGTGAGGTTTGTTCTTTACTGTGTCTATTGATGTCATCGTCACATTTTTTTTTGCTTGTGTGCTCCTAGGAGAATAAGTTCAACCCCGAGGTAGTGGAGCACATCTACCAGCACAACCCCATCTTGAAGTACACCCAGGACCCCCTGTACGCTCCTCTGCTGCCCTTCCCTTACGGCAGCCTGGAGCACACATGTAAGTAGTTAACATAACATGGGCAGACATGACGTTGCACTGGTGTTGTCAAAAATATCAAAGTTTTGATAGTACTCTTTCGCTATCTCTCCAACAGGAAGTTGACACACACACACACACACACACACACACACACACACACACACACACACACACACACACACACACAGTTATTCAACTTCTCGTAGAAATCTCAAATTGAATGGCTTCAATGTTGCGTCCATTTTTCCCCATGGTATCAAACACAGTAACAAATATCAATAATTCTTAAGGTATTGTATCGATGTTAGAAATTCCAGTATCATGACCACGCTAAGTTGCAAGTAAAAATGCTAATAATGGGAAACATAGTTTTACTTGAAGCTGTTGTCAGACTAAATTAACAGTTTTTAATATGATTATATCATACAGATACCCTGAAGAAGTCAATGACAATGTTGCACCGCTCCTCTTCCTCTTCTCTCCAGACCACAGTGAGAAAGGCTATGGCTCGGTGCGTGAAGAGGCCGTGAAGCTCTTCAACTGCCTGCAGCAGCTGGAGTCGGCACGGGAGCCGGTTCCCATCATCCAGGGTGTGCTGCAGACCTGCCTGGACCTGCGGCCTCTCCGGGATGAGGTCTACTGCCAGCTCGTGAAGCAGACCAGCTACACCCCGGCCCCGCACACTGCCGCACACCTCCGCTACTGGCAGCTTCTCACCTGCATGAGCTGCACCTTCCTGCCTGGGCCAACCGTGCTCAAGTACCTGCGATTTCACCTCAAGAGGTGAGATACTAAAGGGATCCTCGAATGTTGAGGGGGTAATACAGTTGACATTCATGTTTCTAAGTATTATGATCAATAACTGACCACAGCTTATGCCTTGTGTTTTTTAAGATAAAGTTTTAGGTTAGGATCTTTAGGTTTACATCACCTCTTACTTGTAATTAAAAATGGAAAATGTTCTTGTTTTTTCTGGCTCAGATTTATCCAAATGGGATACATGACTTGTTGAAGACAGGTGGAAAAACATGACAGTGAATCCAGTTTAAAGTAATAGAAACCACAGTTGTAATGTTGCAGTGATTATTTTTTTATATTAATGAAAATGATTTTGCATGATCGTGATCCAAGTCAAGTTGTAGCAACAAGATGCAATCCCACTCCCATAAGAATAGAGCATCAGCCCGGGAGTCAGTTGTTGGTTATGAGGAGGAACAGGTTGAATGCTGGGGGCACCAGTAGTGTATAGTAGTAGCAGGGAAAACACGGGGTCTAGACAGTGGACAAGAAGCAGGCGCCAGCACCACAGACTACCAGTTTAGATATAGTAGTGTGATATGCCTTCACATTGTTAGCGTGTTCCCCAGACAGATCCAGTGTTTTAGGGCTGGATTTACAGGTCTGAATTAGCCCCTCTGTCAAGCATGCTAATCTAAGTTATCAACAGTGCTAATCTCCTGCTCCAAACCTTCTGTCTAACGCCATACCATCAAACCACTACAATGTTCTATCTATATGTCTGTAATGGGTATCCCCCTCTAGCTAATATAACAGTTGCATGCAATGGCGATTCATAATGACGCTGTGGAACTCGCTGCCTGTGTTTGGATGCGTATTGCCATCGTTCTCACGCACTCTCTCACTCTGTGGATCTGCGCTGAGGCTGCAGCTGGGCAGAACTAAGACTGGAGCTGGGAAGTGAGCCCAGAAACCCTCCTCCACTGCCCTAGACCCTTGAGAAAACCCCCCAGGGAATGTCTGCTGTCAGAGAGAACAGGCCAGCAGAAAGAAAGCAGAGGGGGCAAGAAAGGAAGAGGGGCGAAGACATGAGAGTATAGGAAGGATCACGCAGACCCAGTGGAACATTCCTAATTATGTTTCAGCAGGGTAAATCCCACCCTGTGGCCATATAGTTATGAGCGAGCGAGATGTTGGAGGGAATGAGAGGGCCTCTCTATGTCTGGCAGAATGTTTGGGGCCCTCTTCTCCTGTCTCTGTCCTCCGGTTTGTGTTTTTTTTAGACGATCGTCGTGTGATTGTTTCCTTCCTATTTCCACTTTGTTTACACAGAGCTGAGCTCATAACTCCACTATGTAGTGTTTCATACCTTTCACGCTGTGCAAAGTGTGTGACACTTCAGGCTCCAGTCGGAGTGTGTTGTGTCGGCTCCCTTCTTGTCCCCTCTTTTTAAAACAACAGCGCACACACACTCACCTACCACTCCTGGACACTACCGGGAGGAAGTGGCAGGTCACTCCGGTTCACAGGAGCGGAAACACCTTTTCCCGTTTTGTGCGCTGCCCAAAGTCAAACATGTTTTCTTTGTCGTTTTACTTTTCTTTGAAGGATTGACGGATGTCGAGCCTTTTATGTCCCTAAGAGCTGAAGTGAGAACATTTGTCATTCCTCGCCTCATTGACTTCCGAGCACTGCCAGCTCAAAGAAAATAAAGAAGTCGGTTGAATTAAAAGGATGACGCAAAGTCCATAATCATAGCGTAACACTTCACTGACTTTGAATCACTGTTAACATTTCGAGCATTAACAAGTTCTCCCTTTTAAGTATTCAATTTCATTTTTGCTGGCAAATATCTAGGACGTCTAAATGCGCTCACACACAACATGTAACCACCAGTCTCTCTCCCACACTTTCTTGCAGGATCCAGAGCCAGAGTCCCGAGTCTGAAATGGATAACTATGCGTCTTTCATCAGCGAGGCTCTGGAGAAGACCAAGTGTCGGGAGTGTGTGCCATCCTGGGAGGAGATCCAGATGCTGATGAGCCGACAGGAGATGCTGTGCACCGTGCACTATCCTGGCCCGTTGTCCTGCCAGCTCAACATCAGCTCGCACACTACCGCCAATGAGGTCTTGGCACATTTCACTGCATTCTACTTTCTAGCACAACTTTCTCAATCTTTCAGCTTCCCACACGTTCCCGTATAAAACTTTCTAGCATGGTCTGTCATTTACTCACATTACAGAAATTGCCTTTCTGCTTCTTAAAATGAAAGCGTTTGTGTGTCCATCCGTCTTTTCAACACCCTTCCTGTCGCCCTTCCCTCACCAGGTGGTTCGAATGATGCAGGTGAAGCTCGGCCTGCAAGAGAGCAAAAACACGTTCGCCTTGTACGAGCAGAGTGCATTGTGGGAGCAGCCGGTTGCTGGCAGAGCTTTGATCGCAGACACCCTGACCAGGTTTGAAAAGTGATTGTCAGTCTTTAGCCTGTAAAACAGAACAGACACACACCAAGGGGACGTCAGACACAATAAAACCTAGCAGACAGACACGCTATCAAAACACCTTGTCTCCGTCTGGCAGGAATCTCTAATCTATGTGTCACCCGTTGGATGAATGCCAACAGAGCGCTGGATTGTATATTTGTCTTTGCTAGTCCAACTCACATGCTGAGTGTTATCCAGTATCCTTGATAACTGGTGACCTTGTCTGGTCTTGTTGGTCAAACATGACACCTTACTGGGAAACTGGACTTGGGTCACTGTTTCTGTCAGCAAAGCCAGCCAGTAGCTAGATCACAAAGGTGAAGTCTAAAATTAAACGATAATAAAGGAGCTGGAATAAAAGGGACCTTTGTTTTTGGTGGACATCTGTGTACTTAGAGTGCTGGGTGGCAGAGAAAACATGCAAACAAGTGAATTGCAAAGTTACTACACAACAATATTAGGGACTGCAGCGGGACTGCAGCGGGTGGTGAAAACTGCCCAACGCATCACAGGAACTCCACTTCCGGCCATTGAGGAAATCCAGAGGAAACGCTGTCTGCGTCGAGCTCGCAGCATTCTCAAGGACGCCTCCCACCCTGCACACAGACTGTTTTCCCTCCTGCCCTCAGGCAGACGGTTCAGATGCTTCCGGACAAGGACCAGCAGACTGAGGAACAGTTTCTTCCCCAGAGCTGTTTCCTTATTGAACTCTGCCCCATGCTGACACCCCCCCTACTCCCCAACCACCTCCACCCACAAACCCATCTCCTCGTCATCTCCCCCCACTGACCAAAGACTCTACACCTGCACTCAAACACTTTTGAACTGTCTGCACTAAAAACTGAGCATTGCACTAGTCTAGTAACGTTAGGCAGCTACTGTTTATTATTATTATGCACTATTTAACGTTCACTCAATCTGTATTACTTAACTTATCATATGCCCATTTGCCTTTTGTAAATTATGTTTATAGTTCCTGCTTATAGTCTACCTACATTTAATGCACAAATCAACCTGTATAACATGTACATATTACCGCAATCAATCTGTATATCCCGTACCTATATCACTAACTTATTATCTGTAAAATACTTATTATTATCTGTATATTGGTATTTACTGCTATTGCACTTCTGGTTGGATGCTAAACTGCATTTCGTTGCTCTGTACTTGTACATGTGTAATGACAATAAAGTTGAATCTAATCTAATCTAATCTATTACACATTGTGGAGGCAGTATCTTATATTAACATCTGTTCTGTCTCTTCTGTGCAGCCTCTCCACTAAAGAGTCAGAGTCTAAATCCCAATGGAAACTGTGTTTCAAGCTCTACTGCCTAATGGATGCTGACAGCATATCAGTGGACAGCATTGAGTACCTCTTCCTCTTCGAGCAGGTAATGTAGCAGAACACCAGTCCTCAAAGGCCAGAGTCCTCCTTGGAGAGTGTCTTTGGTACGAGAGGCCAGTTCAGTGCTGATAATGAGATGTAATTCATTGTTCTGCAGTGACTCATTCCTCGCATTTCATTGGGTTATTACGTTTTTACAATCATTAATGTCTTATGGGCTGTGATTGCAATAAAGCACGGTGCATAAAAAGCATGACTAAGAACACTGGCTGTAGTGCAGAGGGGGCAAAAGGCAGCCAGCACAGACTTCATTAGAACATTTTTCCCGAGGACTCCCATAAAAGAGTTATGGGACAAAATAAAACAAGGTGGGGTAGAAAGGGTTGATGGCAGGACTGAGGCGATAACTGACAAATTGTGCCTTCTTCACGGCTCGTTGGGTTTGTCCTCATGTTGGCCTTTGCTCTGCAGTGCCATGAGATGGTGGTGCGTGGCCAGCTGCCAGCCTGCGATGAGGACCTGCAGTCCTTAGCTTCCCTGAGGCTTCAGTGTCTGATGGGTGACTTCAGCACACACGCCCCCTGCCCTCCTCTGGACGAGCTTTTCCCAGGTCACATGCTAGAAGCTCGCGTGGTCATGTCCCTTTCGGCACCCCAAGCGTTGCCGCCCTGTCAGGTGGCGGCTCAGGACTGCCCCACGGCACAGCGCTTCCCCACGGGCCTCCTGGCGGGGACGCTGTGGAGCCACACGGCGATAGCAGCGCACAAGCAGAAGGTGGAGCAGGACATGCGTCTGCGGAGCCGGCTGAAGGAGGAGGCGGCAGCTGTCATGGGATCCATCTTGGAGCGTTGGAAAGGTCTGGCCGGCTACAGCCGCAGGGACAGTATGGCTGCCTACCTCACAATTGCACGCCAGTGGTCGGGCTTTGGATGCACTCTTTATGAAGTGGACTTTTACATTGTGAGTATTGTTGAAGAGTCGCCTGAGATGAATCAAAGCATAACTATGTGAGCTGTTCTGATGTCTCCTTACCTGTTCCTCCACTCAGAGTTCGACGGGGAGTTTTTCCCAGAAGTTGTGGCTGGGTGTAGCCGCCACATCCGTGTCTCTGTATCGGCAGGGAGAGGCAGAGGCCCTGGAGTCCTTCCCTTATGGCCAGATCTGTTCTTACGGCGTATCTGATAGCAACACCTTCAAGATCACAGCTGGGGATCGGGATCTGCTGTTTGAAACTACCAAGGTATAGTGGCTCACACCCCAGGCTATTATATACTGTCTCACGGTTAAAGAAAGTCATTGCTGGAACTGAGCCGAGACACAATCTATCTCCACTGTAGTCAGGATTCAGTTTGTGTCCAGTGCAGGGCCAAGTGGCCTTATCACCGTGAAATGTTCTGCAGAGTAAGTGAAAGAAGCACGCTGTCTGCTCATGATAGCCCCCCACCCCTCCTCCCTCCAGCTCTCTGACCCACTTTAAAAACACTCATTAATTTGGTCTAAATAGAGAGCACACAACCTGTCCCTGCTCTCCAACCACCAAAAGTCTAACTTCCTGGCATTAAATGGCAACTGGGGGGTGAGTTTTATTGCAGTGGTTAGATTAAAATATTAGACAACATTTCTCAGAAACATGGATTTTCTTTTTTTTTTTTTTTAGCAGAGAACAAATCTTGCCTTTCACGGGGCAGATCTGCTTGCATCTTCCCACGCGGAACAGAAAATCCCTCTGTGATCTCTCATGGGGCACAAAAGTGGCTTTTATTTATTTATTGGACGCACAGGCGAATTGAAGCAGAGCCCAGTAAGGCTCCTACTTTTATGAACTTAAGGTCTCATATTGCCCTGACATGAATGTGCAGGCGTTTTGAGCTACTGGGCAGGAAAAATAGAGAGAGAACGGAAAGGCAGGGGGTGATTACGGTCGGGCCTGGAGTTAAGGGTGAGGGCGAGATTGGCTGCTCATTCAAGGGTGACAGTTAAAGTTGAAGAGTAGGTGCAGGTTTAAACTTTGAGACTGTTTCACTCTATGTTCTCACACACCATGTTTAGGCAAGCATTAGCCGGACTAAAGTACGGGTAATGGTCACGGTGGTTTGGTGGTCATGTCCACCAAGGTCAGGGTAACGGAGACCGATGAACTCCTCGGCAGTGCCCTTTTTCTGCAACAGCTGCTGGATAAAATATGTCAAAGTGATGAAATATCCATGTGTAATTTTATTCTGATCAAGGGGTGTGCGTGTCCTCCAAAATTTGCTAAACAACATCATCCTTGGCTTCTGGAGGATCCAGCTGGATGACATCATCCGTCTCCACCCTTGTGTGACAGTGCCAGACAGACACTGAGACTGCCACCAATCTGACCTCTCTCTCTCTCTCTCTCTCTCTCTCTCTCTCTCTCTCTCTCTCTCTCTCTCTCTCTCTCTGTCTCTCTGTCACAGCTGACTGAGATCATGCAGCTGATGAATGCGTATTTCAGTGCCATCCGTCGCCAGCGAGGGAAAGGGGAAGATGCGGACATCACCATGACAGAAAGCACAGAGGTGGGATTCCATCACCTAGCCTTGGCACAAAAACACACCCTCATGGAGCTGCCCTCGCACCCAGTTTGAAAGAGACCCATACCCTAACCTCCCCCCTCCTCCTCCACGAGGCCCCTATGAGGCCCAGCCCGAGTGCTCAAGACACCACGCCTCCTCCACTGGGAACGGCACGGCAGCCAAAACAAAGAGAGGGCTGTTTTCGCTCCCCATCCGTGAAAATAAACCCTTGCTGAGCTTTCCAGCTGAAGGGGCTGGCCGATGGCGGAGGGAAGGGGGAAGGGGGTGGGGGGTGGGGACGGGACGGGACGGGGAGGCAAGGGGGTTCTGTTTTGCAAGTGAGGTCAGAAACCCACAGAAACCAATGTGGTTGCTGATGAGCTGTCACACACCCTCCACCCCATCCTGTCACGCAACCACCTCTGTTGCCCCACACGGCAACGCCCCCCCCCCCACCTCCCCCTCGACAATGTGAGACGTTGGCATGAGCCTTGCTGCATCAGGGAGAGATGGCATCACGAGAGTGAGGCCTTATGGTGGCAATCAGCTGTGGCACTCTCCTCCTGAAGGTATGGCTCAGAGTGAAAACCCTACTCTCTCTCTCTCTCTCTCTTCTGTCTCAAAGTGTGCCATATTTGTATTACCGTTCCTAGAAGGTCCCTCATGCACTGCTGGAATAGTGTTGAGAACATGCAGTGACTGACACACACACACACCCCTGTCTTTAGCTCTCTTTCTTTTTCGTACACACGCACACTCTCTCTCTCTCTCTCTCTCTCTCTCTCTCTCTCTCTCTCTCTCTCTCTCTCTCTCTCTCTCTCTCTCTCTCTCTCTCTCTCTCTCTCTCTCTCTCTCTCTCTCTCTCTCTCTCTCTCTCTCTCTCTCTCTCTCTCTCTCTCGTGCCCTTATGCTGACATGTTCATCAGAGACGGGTCAGTTTTCATAAGGTCTCAGCCCGGTTTGCATTACCTGGAACTGTTGATGCAGTCAGCCATGTGAACTTGGAACTGGAACCAGATGTTGGACTAGCTAAGTCACTTTGGCTGCCATTGCCATCGAGACTCTTGCCTATGGGATTATCGGTGTGCGTGTGTGTGTGTGTCTTTTTGATCAAGAAGACCGTTTCCTGGATTACACATTCAGGATCTGATTTGATTTTGTCTCACAGAAACCAAAGGATTGTGGAGTCGTTTCTACGTTGTTTCCATGACATTCTCTCTCGTGTCCTTTGTTGTGCTGCTTGTCTTGGCTGTAATCCTCGACACCAAACTTGGTTAACACTTGACTGATTGGAACATTTTGCTTATGTCAGTTACTATCCTCCTAATACAGCTCTACTCTGCTGAAAATAACAGGTGCTTCTCTGTTTATTATTGTTATTTTCACAAAATATATACAATGAAAGAAATTAAACATAAAACCCTTAGTCAGAGATCTGGATCTTTTGAGAAGCGACGCCATATTTACCATGCAGTTCCACATCAGTCCCCTGCTATTTAAACAGAAACCTTTTTAATCAAGCCATGGGAGCTTTTGTAGTATTATTTATGCAAAATTTGCTATTTCTTTGTAATGTTTATGTCTTAAATGCAGACCCAGATGTGTTTTGATATAAGGTTAACCAAGAGCCATACGTGCTTTTGTTTCTGCTCCTTAAAAGCAGTTCAGATGTGTAAACCCTGTGTAGCTCCATCTTTGTGTTCACTGTTTAAATATTCTTGTGAAGCCAAAGTTTTGCCAGTCATGGGATTTGTGCATGGACCAAAGATGTTTTTTTTTTTTTTTTAATAAGCTGTTATAACAAGAAATGATCCACAAACAGTAAAATCACCCCAATCTATATTCATTTTTCTTTAAACTTGAATGTCAGACAAATATGAAGACATCCTGTTGTATACATTGTACGCCTTATTTTAATGTAGATTACCTTTTTAAGAATTTGATACCACAGATAGGCTTTGTAAATATAATTTGAGTACTGTCTGCTACACAACCCCATGCGATAACCAGCCTCACCATGAAAGGCCTTGCACAGCCCTGTCTCCTGCTCAGAAGCAGGCCTTAGCTTTTTCTACTGCAGCTGCAGGCAGCTCCGAGCTACAAGTTTGAAAAGCAAATAAATCAAACTGCCGATGTTGTTGCTTTGTATTAAGCTTGTTTGTACGCTGCATGGTACCTTTTTAATGTAATGCGTGTGTGTGTATAGTTAATTGCACTATTGTTTGTTTTAACTAACTTGAAAGTGCAATACAAACTATAAATACTGTATGTAATTAATAAAAAAAAGCACCATTTTACCATATCCAGTGTTTGGTATTGTTTGGCCTCGGCCCTTATTTCCTTTTGTTCCATTTTCAGAGAATGTGCTTTCTTGTGCCTCGACTGGTGAAGCAGTGCAAGACCATTGTTTTCAACCAGACGCTTTCTAAAAGGCTGAAGTTTGGCGCCAGCAGCAGAGCCGAGAGCCGCCTCCCCCGAAGCTTTTCTGCTTAAAAACAATACCGGTCGAGCAAACGTTGCTAAGTGCCGTTACGTTCCCCCGTGGTAATGAGCCTGAACTGAGTTGGATGAACAGCCACCAGAACACTGCAGCCCAAGGTGAAGGGCAAGTGGTGTTTTATCCTTCTGTAGATGGGTTTGACTAATGGAAACAAAAATGTTTTTAAAAAGTGTTTATTCATCAATCAATTTAAACAGGTCCAAAAGGCAAAGCAACGTGAAACGGTACATTAATTTAATACAGAGAAAGCCAGTGAACCAGCTACTTCTTTAAAGTATATTTACAGGCATAGAGATGAAGTGTTGAGAGGAAATCCATCCTTGTACATGTTGAGCTGTGCAAACTGTTACGTTCTCTGTTGTACCTGACAAACGCCGTTGAAATGTCAACATCGTTTTTGGCTAACGCCCAAGTTCAGACCTGACATTCTTGTTGGTCATGTACAGCGGTAACAAATGAGCAATGTGTATCCACAGCAGGCAGAGACAGCACAAAGCACCAAGACAGAAAGGCCTGAGGTGCCCGCATTACCCATCATGCAACAGTCCGTCAAGCTCACTCCCATTATTCAAGGCAAGCATGTTGTAGGCTGTGGACGTTTCACTGTAAATCTACTGCACACAAACTTACTGTACAAGAAGAGACCAAAACAAGGCAGCAGGTTGTCTGACTGCTGAAAAACAATAAGCTACAAGGCAGGAAAGCTGAATATAGGAAAAATAAAACTATTAACAGAAGTTTATAGATTGTTTTGTACAAGATATACTGATGCTTTCTGCACAGATTTCCATGAAAGAGGAACTATTTTACTTCCCTGGACTATTGTTTTATTTTAATTGGGTTTCAGAATCTCATGGATGTGATACAGTTCAGTCCATTTTACTTTTTGGTTAATATAATAGTGGCTGTTAACACTCATCCTTCAGTCCCTTCAAATGTACTATTCAATGCTATAACAAGCCAAAACATTATTTCCCAGAGAGGCAGCAATAGCCAACTCTGTCTTTTTGTGACCCCTATATGTAGGAGAAAATATTTTAGAAAAGCGAAAGAAATTGAGTGGGAATAAACCACCTACGCGTGTACGCCGCCTCAATAGTAGTTGAGATACATGACGACAAGTCCGTTCACTGCTCCTGCGCGCCCCAGGAAATGTAGTCGGGCCGCGTGGCGGCGCTGTACTCGTCGATCAGCTGCTGGACCACTTCGCGGGAGTTGTCCAGCTCGTCAAAGTTGTCCTTGAATATGTCTTCCTTGCGGAACTGCTCCAGGAAGGCTTCGCGCTTACGCAGTTTGTCGTACTGCTTGCACGTCCGCTCAAACAGCTGCAAACGGCAACAGAGGCGACGTCAGAGTGATACGTTTCAGTTTCTTTTTCTGACTTATTTGAAACTTGAACCCTTTTTGTTTTTGTTTTTAACTTCTATGTTACCAGAAAGGAAAATGACATGTATGACTTCACTGAACTACTGTGGATGGCTGCAGTTCCCCTTACTTATACATACTTCAATTTGGGCATTATAATTTGTCTGTCACTAAAGAGAGTAAGTTATTTAATGACAGCACGAGGCTGCCTTTTCCCTCAACCTCACAGCTCATGTTTTTAAACCACTAAAAAGGTGGAAACGGAGGAATTTGACAGAACAATCCAAAACATAATTATAATTTTTTTGGAATTCCCCTCCAACTGCTATCCTCAAATATTGGCTCAGAGCAAACACAGGTCTCAACTGTATGAATACCCACTGGAGGGGAATGTAACTGAACAGATCGAGGTGCAACTCTCAAGACTTACTGAGGAGATGCTCGTGTGGTTGGCCATCATCAGGCCGCTGACTCGGTGGGCCGAAGGCAGGTACGGCGACTTCCTGGACAAAGCCACCTGGATGCTGGCGGGACCCCAGGGAATGAAGCTAGCAAGCTTACGCTCCCGGATCCTTTGAAGGCTTTTGTGCACCTACAGTAGTACAAAAAAATGATTTAAGCTGTTTGGAATTCATACAAAACGTAGATTGAAACGTATGCGCAGGCACTCGTACCTGCGTGGGGTCGACCTCCCCCTGGATGATGTTCAGGATGGCGATGTAGCAGTGGTTGGACTGCCTCTCCCGCCCCGTGGACACCATCACGTTCTTGGGCTGCAGAAGCCTCCTCATCACGTCCAGTACCGTGGTTTTTCTCACGCTCGCGACCTGAAACACGTTTACCGATTACAACATCTCAGGGACTTTCTTTCTAAATATGGCCTGCGAATCGCAAGATTGCTTTCCATTACAATCCACCGGCGCTCTCATTTCACTCACCGACTGGTCAGTAGTAAGCGGTGTGTAGCCGGTCATCAGGAAGTGGAGGCGGGGTGTGGGGATGAGGGACGCAATCAGGCCAATGAGGTCGTTGTTCATGTAGCCTGGGTAGCGCAGCGTGGTTGTGCTGGCAGACATGATGGTGGAAACCTGCGCGTATGAAGGTTCAGCTCAGACACGGAGGTTTAAATGTACGACAATCTGGTAAGAGCTTCCAAGTTATGAGCAGAGCTGGGCAGTGAATTCACTTATTTCGAAATCTCCATGTGTGGCTCCTGTCAAGCAAGCTGACGCACCGGCTCAGCACAGCTTCGTGCACCCGATTTCCAAGAAAGCAGAAATCCAGTCTGACGTGCAACCGACTCGCCAAACCAGTTTATGAATTCGTCAATTTTGAAGTGAGCGACGTGCAGCGCGTCTCGCCTTTGTTTGAATAGTGTGGTAGTCAGCCCATCTAGACGTACAACTACAACCTGCTGACTTGACTGACGAGTTGTGAAAACAAGTGGCGGAGGAGGAGGCGGCTTGTAACACTCACCAGCTGATTGATCTGGGAGAACGAGGGGTTCTGGATATGCAGCCTGTCGGTGGCGATGCGATTTAGAGCCGTGTTATCCAACACCACCTGATGTGCAACACACACACAGACGGAGGGCAATTATTAGACGCATGGAGAGAGAACAGAAAAAGAGAGGGAAGAGATTCCCTCCAGCAAAACAACGTAGGTCAAATAGACTGACGGATGTTAAAAAAAAGAAAAATGTAAAGAATGTATCAAAGGAAGGACTCTTAAAGAGCAACACAGTGAGCTGTTAGCAGAGCTGAATGTAAAACACACATCGTACAGTCGCAACAGGGGGGGCAGCAATTCTTAGGCAGATTCTATTAGCTCTCTGGATAACTTAATCAACATGAGGGCCGTAGGCAAGACCCTGGAGGAAGTAGGTATTAGAGAGAAAACATCATTAGACTGCTAGAGCATCTCGAACTAACACAATCAGCAATGCAAGACGGAGTCTGATTAAGTTTGATTGCTTGCACTGCGGTCTGCTTCTTTATTAGTCAGCTACACAATCAGCGTAGTGTACGATCAGATCACACCTAAAAAGTGTGATCGTCTCCTAAAGCGTGAAGGAGTTCCTTATTAGGGGAGCGGTACTGAAGATGGACCTATTATTGTGTTGACATTTGTTATTCTTACTCGTATTTTTGAAACATTTGGATGGTCACAGATGCAATGTCATAAAGAGTTATTGTGTATTTATCTGTGTGTATTATCTTTTTTCTTGATATTTTACAAGATAGGCGACTGTGGTTCAGTGGTTAGCAGGTCCGACTTTCAGTCAGAGGATCGGTCCCCGGCTCCGCTAGTCCATGTCGCTTAATGTCTAATTGTGAACCTTGTCTACATGCAGCGTATTGTCTCCTCCCTAAAATCATTTTTGTGTCCCGTTTCAGCTCATTGGTAGTGGAACAGTGTTTTAGTTTTTTGTGTCACAAGCACAAGCTAACCACGGCTTGTATAAACGTGTGTTTTAAGCCTTCCTGTGAGCTCATTTAGAGCCGTGGCTGCGTTGTGAAGCAAAAGGCTGCTCTGGGATTAATCAGCATCCGTTCATGGGCGCTGCGGCTCACCACGCAGTCGGCGTTCTGGGTGAGCCTCTTCAGTGTGAGCAGCGAGTTGTACGGCTGAACGACCACGTCGCTCATCTCGTCCTGGTTCGGGAAAACAGAGTAAGTCTGCACCAGCTTCTTCGGGTACCTGCAGATCAGAAAGTATATTAGTCACACACACGGAAATTATTTGGCCTTCCAAAAAAAAAAAAATAAAAAAAAAAAAAAGTTTTCCAACATGTTGCATTTGTTGACCTGTCGTTGAGTTTCTCCAGCAGATAGGAACCGAGCCCCGAGCCGGTCCCCCCAGCGATGGAATGACACAGGACGAATCCCTACAAAGACAAACGGTTCACATTTACCGCTGCAGCGTGTGTATGAAGCTTACTGTAAACTCCACTGATGCAGAAAGCCAAATGTGTGTGGGTGAGCAAATGCCTCTCGCCCTTGGCAGTTATATAAATGGGAGTGCAGCCCCACCTCACAAATGGGCTCCCTCTCCCCCCAACGCAGCCCTGTAATACCTGCCTTCCACACTCGCCCCGGCTATTATCACCAGACACTCTGCACGCCACACCCTGCCAACATACACACGCTCACGGCAGCTCGGCCCACCTTCTTATCCGATGCACACGGGAGTGCGCACACTAAATAATAATGTGGGGTCATAATGTGAATGAGTTACAGAAATTGCAGACCTTGAGAGGAAACGCAAGTGGTTTTTCTTCTTCTTTTTTTTAAAATGGGAGGCTGGCAGCTGAATTAAGTTCACCCAAAAAAAAAAAAAAAAGAGGCTAAGAATAATAGTGAGGCGGGGCTGGGTTCTTTGCTGGTTTTAAGATGTCAGGCACTGGCACCATTTTAACAGAGTTTAGATCAAGTCATTCATTTCTATTTTACCGCAATAACAACGCAAGTCATGTTCGAGTACCATCAAGTGTTCCCTGATGTTACTCACTACCATGGATGACTTACTGAACCCTGATGTTACTCACTACCATGGATGACTTACTGAACCCTGATGTTACTCACTACCATGGATGACTTACTGAACCCTGATGTTACTCACTACCATGGATGACTTACTGAACCCTGATGTTACTCACTACCATGGATGACTTACTGAACCCTGATGTTACTCACTACCATGGATCACTTAATGAACGGCAGAGGCCTCGGAGCCGAAGAGCTACACCTGCAAAATGTCACTGAAAGACGCGAAACAACCACAAAAGAGTTGTTTCCTGTTTGTCTGAGCCGCTTTCAGTCTGGGCATCGTGCTCCTATGTCGGAGAGGTGGGTTTGTTACATGTTTGTGTCCATTATTCTGACAAAACTCCTGCTGTTTCCACAGGTTCAATCTGAAATGTTTGGGGTAAGTTGAGTATACTATGTAATATGTCTGTCTACACGCAACACCATCACATGACTTTTGAATCAGTTTTAAGTGCCACACAGCCCCGATCCTTCCGCCCCGGGGACAGTCGGTATGTGACGAACGGCAGACTTGCCTCCAGACTGTCGCTGCCATCTGCCTCCCGGTCAATGATGTCAAAGATGTCTTCTTGGATTTTTTTACCCTTGGAGGGAAAAGGAAAAAAAAAAAAACAGAGCGGAATGTTAGAGGAGTTACATTTTTGGTTGTCAGGGGTTACAAAAGGAAACATGTCATTCCGAGTGATCACCTGTGAATATCCACTAGCCCAGTTGTTCCCGGCACCTCCTCCGTGCTCGGAGAGGTAGATGTTCTCTGGGTTGTAAAGGTTTGCGTAGGGAGAGTTGAGGATGGAGTGGATCACCCTCGGCTCCAGATCCAGGAGAACCGCCCGTGGGATGTAGTGCTCATCGTCAGCCTGTGGAGATTTAGGAGGAACCAGGAGTCAGCTGGTGAAACTGCACAGTCTCTGAGGTGTGTGTGTGTGTGTGTGTGTGTGTGTGTGTGTGTGTGTGTGTGTGTGTGTGTGCTCCACAGTCTGAGTGACTTCAGTTTACACTGCAACAACTCCATCTAGTGGCACAACATGTTAGTGCACAAAGACTGAACTTCTACTATCTTTCTGGTGAGCAGAACAAGATGCTGCTTTTGTAACGCATGATGGCGAGTCACCGTGTGCACGAGCTCACCTGGTAGAAGAACACGTCCTTCCTGTCGGTCCCCTCAGTTGCAAAGTCCTCAACAATCCCCTCTGGACTGATGCCATGCTCCGCACACAGCTGCTTCCAAAACTCAAAGCCAACTAGAGAGAGAGAGAGAGAAGCAGGTGAGGTCACGTTAGGTTTCTCATATCCTGCATTGTTGCCTGAATGGCACCACTAAGGTGACGATAGTTGTCTTGGTCTCGCTATGTGGAGATCCCATTATCCACAAGTTGCTGTCGCTGTTTACGTTAGCGCCGTGTTTATCTGAGCTAGACTAGATACGAGCACTTGGCTAGCTAACGCCTTTAACGTTACGTTACGGACCATCCTCCTCGCTAGCTAACTTAGACGTTTTAAGGTTCACGTACTTTGATTTCCACACTGCCCGAGCTGGAGCGTGATGATTTCTCGCGGCATGTTCAGTTATCCCGTTGCTCCTTATTTAGCTAGCCTGGTCACCTGCTCGCTAGCTAAATCATACAAGAAAAACAAAATACTGCTCAAACTGCTCCGCCACCAGCCCGCTCCTTCCCGCTTGGTGCTGATGTGACGCTCCGAGCCGACTTCTTCTGCTGTGTCTTGGCGGGTTGTTACACGATGATAAAGGTGACTACCGCCGCCTACTGTATCGGAAATTGTCGAGTCACGAAGCAGACTTTTCTACACATTACAAAACATATTACAGGAGGGAAATTCAAGCAAGATGTACAGATTCTTTGCTTTTCCAAGCCAGCTTCACATAAAAGCTATGGAGAAAGTGCCCATTATCTTGTTTAAATGTGTTTCCTATGAACCTTTTATTTTGAAAGCCTTTGAAGGAAGTATTAATGTTTCTACTTTGATGGAGTGATGGGGTGTTCATTCATTGCCCTCCAGTGGCCATTTTGTGTAACTACATATCTGTATGTATTTTTTAAAAGAGAGTAAGACATGTAACAAAACAAGTGGTCACAGTTTACAATGTAATATAATTATTACATTACACATAATATAATAATATTAGGTGTGCAATTTGAATATGTCTGTTTAAAATGGATTTGGAGGGAGCGTAGTTGTTTTAGAACTGTCACAAATGCGGTTGCTTCTTAAATAAGATACATTTTTTATACATAATTAAACTACTTAGTGAATTAGTATTTTGATCTAATCACAATAGTCCGCACTCACTCAATGTATTGTATATTTTCTGCCTAAGAAAAACTGAGAAAAACTCTATAGTCATGAGTTGTTCATCTATAGTCATGAGTTGTTCATCTATAGTCATGAGTTGTTCTGCCCCCTTGTGGTCACAAAGCGTAACTATAGCTGAAAACCGCTAATCAAGTTAGACACAATAACATAGTATTATTTCCGTTTAAATCATTCGAAATAAAGCCATTACAGCATGATGTAGTTACACATTGTGGCCACTACATGGCACTGTAGACCAATTATACATACAGTCAACGCTTTTAATAAGCCATCAACTGCAGTGCCATGCTTCATATACACAGTTTATGGTGCCAGAGCCAGAGGCACACACAGTAGCGTGCAACATTTTCCGATATTCTATCTAAAATAGATAAATAAAATATTTTAAATAACACAATAACAGACTTTTACATTGAAGATTACATTTACTGGCTTACTGAAAACGTTTGTCAAAGTCAAAAACAACTGATTCCCATTCCACCTGAACGCAGCATGACGCGGGGCGTGGTGGGACTCTGATTGGGCCGTTGAGGACTCAGAAAAACAGGTTAGGCCATATTGTCAACTTCCGAAGAGACCGCTCCATTTCTTCAAAAATGCCCAAATAGTACGTGTCATCTTACTTTGAGACATTTAATCGCTGTCTTTTGATAATGAAATGCGTGTATTATAATGAGGTGTTCAGTGTTAAACGATGTCATGAGGACACAACTAGCCACGCTAAGCATCTGTTAGCCGATGCTGTTGTGAGTGGCGCTGTGGTGCACCTCATGTAGCTAACCTACCTGCTTCCACTGACCGCTAATGGCTTTATTTGACAGGCGGACTCTATCGACTGTAGACGCAAAGATGGCGCACATTGGCGCAATGCAAGACGGAGTCGTGGAGGACTGCTCTGTTCCGCAAGGGTCCGATATCTGCCTGCGGAGTCGACCGTGCTCCAGCGAGAGAGACGGCCAGGTGCGGGCTGTCAAAGCGGCTCTTCAGTCCAGCTTGGGGCCCTACGAGCCCGTCCTGACCTACCTACAGTCCGTCCTGGTGTGGGAAAGACCTCTACAGTGTGTGCTTCTCTACACGGTGGTCAACGTGGTGTTCTGGTGAGTCTCATCTGTAACTTGGTACATTTAGAGGTCGCAATGGTGGCGTTTTCCTCAGTGTTTACTCTCTATTGTCTGAATGCAGGTTGCCATGTTTGGTCCTTAGCCGCAAGCAGCTGGTGCTTTCCGCAACGCAAACGCTTTACCTGTCAGTTGAAGACGAGGCAGATGGCCGACTAGCGGCACTATTTATAGACTTCACAGACACTTCAACCGTAACGTGGCTCCTCGGCGAGCTGTCCCCCTGATCCTGACAACATGGGGCCGCTTTACCAACGTTATTGCGGCCGCGTGAGCGTGCGAGGCTCTGCATTTACATCTGCATTTTACATGTCAGGGTGTTGTTACTGCAGAAGTTGGAGGAATTACATGTGAGAGGTACAACACACCTATGCCGCATTAAGCACAATGTCTGTTCCTAGTCAGGTATGTTTTACCACGTGTGATCAGCCCTGAAACCAGAATTGAACTCAGACAACAAACTCACTAGACAAGACAAGGTGAGGCCAAGGTTTGGCTAAATTAGGTCACGTTGTTATTGTTGACTTGGAAATTAAGAGAGAAGAAGCTGGGTTGGCCAGCCTGCTTCTGGAGTTCAGACATTCGTCCTTCATTTATTATGTTAAGATACACGCTTATGATCTAATACACAAAGTGGTGCTCATTTTATATAATATTCATGCATGCACCTATTATTTTTCTTCCAAATACCTCTGTACATAGGCATGTCTACTCTTTGCCTTTATTCGTCCAGCTTTGTTCTCCTTGCTATGTCCCCGTTATGTCAGTGCATAATGGGAGCATGCAAGAAAACAGGAGTCACAGTCCTTGTATGTGTAGACAGACTTGGCCAATAAAGGTGGCTCTGTTTCTGACAGCAAGTCACATGGCGATGGGGAGGCATTTCTCACGGTGGTTGTCTTGTTTATCCTTTTTAAGGCACCAAGTGGAAAACAGATATAGCTCACAAAATGAATACATCCAATACCAACACACAATGAAATTCATCTCCAAAAAGTGCTGTTTAAGAGAGTTTTGTCAACGGGTCTATTTTATTATTTTGCATCAATTTGTAGTACAAGTACACATTGTTGTGTTTGTATAGGGCTAGTTTTACTGTTTATGTTTTTAACTAACTGTACTAATGGCACTGCTGCCCCTAATACCAACACAGCTCACTCTGCCAACAAACTCTTTGTTTTGTTAATCTCTGCTGATTGGCAGAATCCTGTAACATTGTTGTTGTCAACACATTCTGAGGTCTTGTGATCTGAAAGTGGAGCAACACATTGGGACTTTATTTGTTGAGGAGAAAATGGACCACATTCCTTCAAAGATATAACCATAATTAACAATAACTGCGATATCTAGATGCAGCTTGTGGCTTCTCCATTGTAGATGGATGGGGAATTTAATCGTCAACACTATCTTTACTGGTTCCGCTTTAATGTTATTAATATCTTCCCCTTTTCTTAATTCTGAATAAAGGAAACAGAAGGTCACCACTTGCAGGTGTTGTGGTTTCATGATTTCTGTCGAGCTGTTGAATTGTATAACTTTGTATATCACTACCACTGTCTGTCTTGTGCTGTCTGGTCATGTGTTCGCTCTGGTTTTACCCTCCAGGTTCTTCGCCCTGACCTCACTGCACCTGCTGTTCCTGCTGGCTTCTGGTCTGGCTGTGGTTGTCTGTGTTGATACCTGGAGGAATAAGATCTGGCCAGAGATTGGAGGTGATATATGTTGCTTTTTATGGGGGCTATTTATATCTCTCTCTAGCAGACTCTTTCATGTTGTGTACTTTTCTTTCCTTCCTTCTTGCATTAAATGTACCTTAGTTTATTCCCCAAGTTCGATGTGACTTGTCAGAATAGATCTGTAATCAGCAGTCCTGCCCTCTGGACTTTGCAAGAGACTTTCTGTTCCACCGGGAACAGTTAATGTCCTGATTTTGAACTTGTGTTACACACCAAGTGTATAAGAGCTCAAAGAGTAGAGAAAAGTTAAAGAAGTATATGCAACACAATTTGGACAACTTTGTATATGTTGCACACTCGGTATGTTTCCTAAAGTGAAGAATGTTCTCTCTTTCCACAGTCAGAAACCTGGACGAATCAGAAAATGAGAGGTTTGTTACTGTAACCAACCACCGTAAAAGATAATGCCAACAATAATACTTGAATAATAAGTAGAATGCAGATAAAAGTATTATTCATTTCCCCTTTTTTTTTTTTTCTAGCTGGGGTCTGGTGCAGCCTGGCATCCTCAGTGTGCCAGAGCTGTGCCACCACATCGCTGAGGCCTGGGTCAGTGGAGTAGTTCTCGCATCCAGTGTGGTGCAGTTCAAAAAACATAACCCTGGCAAGGTGAGGACCACACACAATAGGAAAGAATATATATATATATATATATATTGCACATCTTTTAATCATGCAAAATCTCAAGTATTTTGGATTTTATAGTTTTTGTAACTATGATAATAGTGAAGGAATGAGTCGATGTCAACATGTTATCCAGCCCTATTCTGATTGTAATCATCAGATGTGACTTGGACCATGATTGACATGCATCCTAGTTGCTGATTGACTCCCTGTGTGTCGTTGCTCTGTCAGTTCTGCATCCTGACCTGTGGAGTGTTCACCTGCTTGGCTGTGGTTGGAAGCTACATTCCTGGATTGGCGCTCTCCTACTCTGCTGGTGAGTCCAGCAGTTTATTCAGTTCTAACTACAGATCCAGGCTCCTTCACAGGGCCACGTTGGCAGCTTGACTTGTCCTATTAAAAATACATGGGCGGTGAAACCAGATCTGTGGTGCACCAGAGCCTCGCCTGTGAGGTGATTAAAGCCGGGATGAGGCACACAGGGAAGGAGTGAGGGAGGGAGGGAATGGAGCCAGGCAGAAAGCTAAGGAGGGCAGACTGAGATCGGGTTAATCTCCGAAGCTCTAGCCAGTGTAGACTGGCGAGCCGGGGAGGCAAGAGCTGCCAAGGCCTTCTACTCTGACGTCTGAAACTATCCACAGCTGCTCTACATGTAAACTCCCTGCTGCTCTCTTTACCCCACCATGTCTGCATCTCTACTGAAGCTCACACAGGCTTGTGTCTTAAATGATGACATTAATCTAGGAACTGAATCTGTACCGAACATTAACAAACACAACGTTTATCATACCATTTTGTACTAAACAACCCCAAAAGAAGTCCCACCTATGACATGTATTCTTTTCCTCTCCTCTAGTGTGGGCGACTCTCCTGGCTCCTCTGGGAGCCTATCACAGGGTTTTCCAGCATGTGTGCATGAAGCTGGATCCGGTCCTGCAGCGACTGGACTTTAGTGTTTATGGGTACATGATGTCAAAGCCTATTGATAATCAGTGTAAGTATTGCATCACTTTTTCTTTTCTTTTTTCTTTCGATATTTAGAACTTTCTGTGTGCTGATCTCTGATTCTTCTGAGCATCAATGTTTGGTCGAGTAACAGTTCAACATGGTACGGATTTTCAATGACTGTCATTTCTCTCTGCAGTCCTGCGGAGGCCTCTCCGTGGTTTAGCCTCGGGTGAAGACAGTGATAGTGAGGAGGAGGAGTTGGCTGCTTTCTGCCCAACAGTAAGTCTGTTTATCTCCCAAAGTCTCTTGATATTTTAATTAATCCGCTACTAATTTTGTAGATCTTAATGTTATCTTAATGTTATTATCCCTCATAATAATATATTATTGCCTCAGGCATATATATAAATATATATCCTCATAACAATTTGTAAAACATGTAACATTTTCAACCTTCTGTCTCTCCTAGTTTGATGATGCTATCGTTGCTAAAGAACTCGCTCTGACTGACTCTGAGCACTCGGATGCTGAGGTGTCCTACACTGAAAATGGAACATTTAACCTATCGCGTGGCCAGACCCCGCTCACGGAGGGCTCTGAGGGTGGTAAGTATGCAGGGATTCCAGATGTTCTCTTCCTTTATTTCCTCGTTAGTTCTTGTCCCTCACCGTGTCCCTGTCTGTGTTTTTGGTCAGATTTTGACAGACACAGTGACGCTGAAGAATCATTTGCTCGAGACCTCCAAGGCTTCCCCTCCATAAACCCCGATGCCACTCTGATGGATGACGACGACGACGATGACACGAGCATCGGCCTACCGAGTCTGGGTCTGTCTGGGCTAGCTAGTCACCGGGCCTCAGTGCTGGATATGGATGCTCATCTGGACTCGGATCAGGAGGATCTGGATGCAGAACTTTCTCTCAGCGGCCTGCCACCTGCCTCTGATTTCGCTGGAGACTTGGCCGGAGTCATCGCCAGCAACATGATCCAGGCAGCGCTGGCTGGGGCGCTGCAACCTCGGCCTCCTGCGAGCCACCGGAGAGAAGGCCCCCCCAGGGCTGGAGCCCACCGCAGCTACCGCAAGCAGTCCAGCTCCGAGCTGGACACAGACTTGGACGTAGAGGACTTTGAAATGCTGGATCAGTCTGAACTGAACCAGATGGATCCCCTTGGAGGAGGAGGGAGTACTAGACGGGGGGAGAGCCAGGGGCCTAACTTCTTGTCTAGCCTGCTTGGTAAACCACAGTAATGCGTGTGCGTGTGCGTGTGCGTGTGCGTGTGTGTGTGCGTGTGCGTGTGTGTGCGTGCAACTTCATGGGCCGTGTTCATGTGATGAGCTGTGATTGTGTGAGAGGATTTTAGGTTCCAGCAGCTCTGCTTTTAATTGGCATCAGATTATCACTGTGAAGAATTTATTTAGTTCTACCTTTCATACTATTGCCTCCCTTCCTTTTAAACCCTGATCATCCAGACTTTAACTTTGTAGGCTGAGCAATAGGAAATGCAACAACAAACATGACATTATTATTAACCAGCATCATTGAGCCATGTTGCAGTCTTGTAATGATGTGGACCCGTAAGTTATGAGGGTAAAAATACAGAACGGTGCCCATAAAATCTTTTTTACTATACAGGGCTATTTAACATGGGACCAAATATGACATTCCTGTGGGTTGAGCTGAGCCACATGACTTTGATAAGAACGCTATAGAACAGCATTACGTGGTAAAGTCACTAGAATAGTAGCTAAATGCACCCCTCATTTGTTTGTCAAATTATTTTCAAAGAACCAGCAGTTTTTATTGCTGTTGATATTTTTGCCACGGTGTAATCTGACAGATTCATTTTGTTCCAGGTTTACAGATTTTAATTAACGTTATTTACCAGCATTTTTGTCATCAGTTGTGAATTTGGACAGTGACTCTCTTCCATAATTAATATGAATAATATATGATAACTGTTTCAGTTCTCTGTAATATTTTCTTTACTTATTTCTTTTCTCTGCTGTGGAACATACAGTGACATCCTTTTTAAAGAATGTCCCATCATAGTCTTATGCTGTCTGACCTGGAGGAACACTTGATCTCATGTGTGTTCATTGTGTTCATGAACTTGTGCCCCAGGAGGAGGTCGGTTTTTATTTTTATTTCCCTGCCTTTGTAATACAGCTCAATAGCATATTATGTCATGTTTAATACCTTAAATGAGCCCTCAGCTTTGTGTGTTTCTTTTTCAAAAGAAAAGTTAAAGAAACTTGTTTAAATATTAAAGTTTTTAGTTCATGTAGTTGACAGTTATGCTGAACTTCTTAAGAGAAAAATCTGATGTTCTTCAATCCATAGATATTTTACTATTTTAATGGGGGAACATGTTTACATCAAAATTGGGTATATAAAGTTATCCTTTTTCAACAAGTGTTAGTATGTAGAGGTTTGATGTGGCTTTTATGTGCTGGTCAGCCGGATTTCCTTTTGATGGACAAACCATGTCAGTATGACAAGACTTTACTGTGGAAATGGCACTTCAAACTTAAATAAGCCACAGCAAAGATTTATTAAAATGAAACGATGCTTTTTAATAAGCGCATTGCTCACTTTAATCGTGATATTTTGAGAGTAAAATTATAGAAGCAAATATTTAACACAATAGAAAAAACACACTGCTGGATCCACATTCAGGAGGTGAAGTAGATATAAATGTGCACTTTTTATGACTGCTGGGATATTTAGGCTGAAAAAGGGTGCTCGGTCCTTTGACTCACCAGAATGTTGCTCAGTCGCTTCCTCAGTGTGAGTGATCTGTAGTCAGTTTGATAATGTAATGTGCATAGCTGTGTATCTTCTCTGTAACTGGTTTTGATATGTTTTGATGTGCAAATATTATTGAATAAAATGTTTGCAATTAAATCTGTCTTGAGTATTATTTCAGTTTTGACTGATTATGAAACGGCCTCAAGTTAATACTAATGCCCTCCGTGACCAACATGAGTCAGTGAGAACATGTCTAGCAAAGTACTAATTCTTGGGTCAGTGACCCAAGACTTCCTGTGGGTTGATACTTTTATTGCATTAGGCATCACTTTAAATAATTAAGCCCTTAAATTTCATTAATCAATTTTCATTTTGAAAACCAAATTCAAGACGAGCAGTGCTGCTCCCACGTGTTTGATCAGTTTGGTCTCTGCATCGTTTGCATCATAGCACTACCTGAAATACCCGTGTGCAGTCTTGAATTAAAAGGGACAATGAGAAGGAAAGACAACAAAATATGTGATGTGAGATATCTTTTTAATATAAAATACATAAATAAAGCATCTGCAGGTGGCATCAGGAGCATGTGCACATATTCATAAACACACATACTATATGTGTCGGACTCAAACACACCATCAGGCATACAATTCACCCCACAAAATAAAGTATAAAGAAAGCAAATGATGGGCGCCGCAGCCATTTGAGAATACAGTACATAAACAGATGTTGCTCGGACCAATGCCTGCACACCACAAAGGTCACATGATAACAAGAAGCACTGCAGCAGTTCTGTACTTAAAAAACTGATCCAGAATCATCAGTTACACAGACCAGAGCCCATCTGTTAACCATGCAAACAAACGGCTGATTTCAGATCAGTGGAACCAGAAGTCACTACATTTACCAAGATATATCCCTCATACAAACTCCCATTAAATCTGTGGAAAAAAACAACTTAGTAAACTTAGTTTTGTTCCAAAACATGCAACATGTTTGAAAAAAGTAAAAACTTTATTAAACACAATTTCTGAGTAAAATGTCTTCTGTCGAAATTTAAACATGATTCCTTTACTTCTTCAAAAAGTGATTACATTTTGTAAATAGTCTTGAGCGGTTTTTGCCCTCTCCTTTCCCGAAGATAAAAAAAAAAGGAACCCTTTTGAGAAGTTGAAAACAGTATTATTTAGTTCCCGTATCTCCTGGACTGTGCATCAGTCCTTAAAGCTCCGTCTCACGCTATAACTTGGACCAGCACCTCAGCTCAAGACTTCTTTGACCAGATAAATGTAACTGTTGGCCGTCCAAAGCATCTGGACATGAAAGTTATATTTCTCTGGGTTGAAAAGCACAGAAAGGTTTCTGTAGACGAGGGGAGAACAGTGACCAATCAGACTGTTGGGGTGAGCCCGCTCCTATTTCACTGAAGGCGCACTGGGTAAAGACACAAACATACCATGTGCTGTATAGTCCGCTAAACAGGAAAATATATGCATTAACTAACATTCTTCAGAAAAAATATTATAGTGCTGTTTTCTGATTAGTCCCTAAATGCTGAAAAAAAAATACAAACCGTAAAATCAACTTTTATCTGCTTCTAACAAGCAGCACAAGATGGAGCCAAGCGTGGAGGAGGGACTCCCACAACACTTAACGGGTAAATTTGGTATTTCTTTCAACCTGGACCCTATTTTCCCATGTTTTGGGTCTAAGTGACGAACGGGGACACCCATTTTTTTAAATTGATCCGGTATTACTGCTGTAACAGATCAGATCTCAGAACGACACTCGTTCTGAGTAGGAATCTTTCCAAAATGCCTGACACTTAAAATCACATTGCGGCCTGTGAGCGGCTGCCGTCTACTGCACTTTCCCCTCAATACTCAGAAACTGATGTCCCGATAAGTCTGTCAGGGAAACTATGTAAACACCAAAGTTACCGTCTAACCCTCCTCCACTGAAAACTATTGACGTGGAAGCAGCAGAGCGGATTGATATGTTAGGGCATTCAACTCCCTTGAGTTTATATAAAGCCTCTGTACACCGTAGACATATTCTTTATCTCAAAACATAATTATCTTCTTTCATTTAACAACGATATTCAGACTTGCTGCTAAAAAAGCTTGTAGAAAAAGAGTGATATTTTGCAGTTTGTTCCAAAGACAGGAAACAGCAAACAGCTTCTTGACCAGAAGAATTTTCTCTGATTGGGATGTTGTGCTAAACTTGAATAATTCTTTGTAAGCAGACTCGATTGTAACCGTCTAACAGCTGGTAGACAGCAGCGCTGAGCAGGAAGGGGAGGGCGGAGGAATCAGAGCTCAGGCAAAGCTGCGTTAGGCATAGACATCATCATCATGCTCATCATCCTATTGGCAGAAAATGACATGGCAGCGAATACATCTGATACATGTTATGAGCGTTTCTGTGCGTGTGTTCGTCTAGGAAAGGGGGGTTTTGAACGCTCCCCAGGCGTGGAAGCAGCGGCTGAAGCAGTGGGGCTCGTTCCCCTTTCGCACCAGTCGCAGCTTCCTGGGGTGTTCAGTGTCCTTAGCGCGCATGTGCTGGATGTAAACCTAGAGAGGAAAAGGATTAATTAGTAAGACGTGGATATGGATACATAACATTAAAACATGTTTGAACACAAATATAAAAAGAAAGACAAAAATGTGCACAAACTGCAGTTTGTCACTAACCTGACAGGCTTTGAGACTAAGTTTGATCTCCACCTGGCTGGTCTGAGTGCCGACCCACATGTACACCTGAAGGAAAACAAGGAAGTTAAGAGAAATTACAAAAAAACACTATGACCCAGTAATACATGAAATGATGACATCATACTGATTTCACTGTGGACATTCAGATAAATCAAGATCAATCATTACCTCTTTGCCGTTGTCCAGCAACATGATATCATCATCGGCCAGGTCGTCCTGACAGAAGTCTGAGCACTTCTCCGACACAGAAAAGTAGCCCTTCTCATTTGAACACCTGAGGCAGGAAGCGGTAGAAGAGATGGAAATAATAGTGGGAGTTAACGGTCCAAGGAAAGGAGAATGATATGAGAGAGAGAGAGAGAGGGGGGATGGATAAGTTAGTATAAGTATTACATAATCATTTATCATTCTTCTTTTAACTATAATACCTACATATTACTTACAGATAATGTTCACCCACCTGAAGAGCCGAGCATGTTTCATATAATCTGCATCTTCATCGTACTGCTTCTGAGAGCCAATGCCCACCCAGAAGAAGTTCTCTGGCTCCTCCCCCTCATTAATTACCTAGGAGACACACTTGAAGTTTGACGAAATATGCTTTCATGCAGAATCTATTATTGAGAGACTTTTTTTTTTTTTTTTAACGGAAAGACACTTCACAGAAGCTAAAGTATTTCTCTTAACTCTGGGTGAGCAGTTCTACTCACTTTACAGGGAGGGAAGAGGTCCGAGCATTTTAACCGTGCAAATACTACCTTTTATGAGAATAAATACGTGAAAGTATTTTTTGAAGTAAATACAAGAATTTTGGAGAAAATCCAAGTAGTACTAAAATAAATTAAGAAAGTATATATATATTCAGATTCAGATTTGCTGTTAAAACCTTTCAAATGGTTGACTGTTAACAACAACAAACATAAGGGATGAAAGCAGTGAAGCTGCCAGTTGATATTAAAGTGCAGAACGCAGTGTCTTTGTATGCAGAAAGGTAAGAGGGAGCAGTTGAAGAGCAAGAGACTTAATATATATATATATATATATATATATATATATAAATATAAATATATATATATATATATATATATATATATTCATATTCATATTCAGCTTAAGTTATAGTGCAGCAACGAAAGGAGTTGAAATTCACTTTTGAGGTGGGAGTGACAGGGTTTGGTATTTATACTAGTATCTGTTTAGTATTTCAAGTTACACACACAAACACACCTGTTTGCTGTATGTTTCATCAAACATGCAGTTCATGATGTCCTCGGCCAGTTTGGCCTCGTCAGGGTCGGCAGCTCTGCCCACCCAGGTGTAGACGATGCCCTGATTGTCTGTGCTCTCAAACGGTACCTAGAAAACACAAACTGTCCATCAGCGACCCGACACACCTTTTAGTCTTTATGCAAGTACAAAAGTACCGCTAGGATGGAGACATCTCTGGTGGAACTTGATACAAATTATTGTTATATTTCCATTATTGTAAGATAAATACAAATCACAACCTTGAGAATGAAGCAAAACTCGGAGTTGAGATTGCTGGAATCTGTTCCAATCTGGATGGTCCTGAGAGATGAAAGGGAAAGAAAAAAAAAACTAAAATTAAAGAGGGGAACAAACTCGTAAATCAACTTCTCTGGAGGAAGCTTGAGTGAAAATAAATGCTGAAACTATAACTCTGTATACCTGCTGCAAAGTGCGCTGCCATTGGTGCGTATGTGGTAGAGGGAGGGCTGAGCAGAGTCGGTCTTCTGTTTCCTCTTCCCTTTGTGGATGATAAACTTCCTCTTGAAATGGGACAGGAACTTGAGGTTCTCCTGCTGCTGGGTCATACGCACCACCTAAAAACAGCAAGAAAGGCACAAAATGGTATATTAAAAAAATAAAAAAATAAAAAGGTTTACGCTTACAGTGCAAACATGAATGAATCTATCCAGATACCTTCAGTTTTCCAGGGAAAAGACTTTCAAACTTCTTCTGCAGCGAGAAGGTGAAAGTGAGCCAGCCCATGTTGGAGGCCTGCCTGCCCTGCCAGAAGTACACGACACACTGGAAGTCCTCCTCGGGCTGTTTGTCCTCTTCCTCCTCTGCCGATGCTGCTTTTCCTCGTTCACCGCCTTCACCCTCCTTCTTCTCCTCCTCTTCGTACTCCACAGGCACCCAGTATCTACAAAAGTAGAAAGAGATTAGTGCAAGACAGAGACTCACTTTGACAGTACAGTTTCAGGTTTTGTTTAAAAGAAAACAATAATAACAACAACAAAAAACTTTTAATTATTTAATTTCAAATACAGAATATAAACTAAACTAACATCCCCACCTGCAGAGGAACACGTAGCAGTCCTGGGTGTGAAAGTGCCCAAACTCCTCCTCGGGCAGGCGAGCAAACTTCTTTCCCTCCAACACAAATCCCTCCATGCCGTCAAGATCCTCGTTCCATTCCTCCATCAATGGTTCAGCCTAGACAGGAAAGATGAATATGTAGGAAGTGGAGGTTTGCTTAATTCACATATCAGAGAGTATACATTAAAATAACCGTGTGTGTGGTTACCTCAGTAAGGGGCATGGCCGGCTGCCTGGGAAGGAAGAGGGCTGTGAGGTCAGCTTTCATCTGGTCTTTCTTCTCTGCATCCTTCTTCACCTGAGAGACAGATAAACACTTACTGTGCTGACCACACACAAGCAACTCCATCTGGAGGCCACACACACCTTTCTGGTTCTTGGTCGGTGTATATTTTAAATTACTATTTTATGTGACACTGGTAACCGTTGACTGGTAGCATCAACATTAAGATATCTTTTTTTAAAACACACACATATGTATCACTGACCTTTCCCTGTAGGTTGTCTTTATTATGTACAGTCTCAGCTGCTCTGGTGTAGTCCACCTTCAACACATCATCCCAGTTCTTAAACTTGGACTTAAACACCTGAGGAAGAGGAAGAAGAGCAACCAACATTAAATTATACCATATACAGAATATAAGGTAAACTAAATAAAAGCATTTAACCAAAGTGTTTACAATTGTACTGGATTGCATATGCACAATAATAATATGCAGGTAGAACTTTACATTCTATTTCCTGTTCAGTCGAAACATCAAATACCTTCTACTTCTGAAATTGAAACCCTAACGCACGTAGCCGACACTGTTAGATATCTTTACATGGCAGAACCAAAGCAGATCTTGTGGCTCAGATCACAACATCATGGCTTAAAGAGTTCTGCCTCAAACTAGATGTCTACAACTACTGCAAAACAAATAGACTATTGCCCTGAAATTGCACTGAAATCACTCGAGCCACTTTACAAACAAGCACTCAAAACACTCACAAAGCACTTCCATCTCCGCCCAGATTCAAATTTGGATGACCTAATTAAAAATGCAAACTTGTGCCTAGAATACAAAGGCATAACTCCACAGCCACTTGTAGTCTACATCTACACAAGAATAATGCTAATTGTGTCACTAGCAGGTCTATGTGAGGAGATTGCACAATTCTGTTACGAAAAAGTGTCGTTATGCCCGTCAGCCAGATCCAAGAGAGTGGAATATAATTCCAATTTACATCATACAGCTAAACACTAATGATCTGTCCGTAACAAATCAATTAATCATTAATACATACTCCGCACTAAACTTTCTTTTTGCAGCTGCTACCTATATGTTCGATATGTATACAGCAGCAGTACTGGAAGTGGTGCGGTGTTACCTGGCACTCAGTGCCCTCCAGGTTGCGGGTGACGCAGGCATGTTTGGGCCGATGCAGCATGGAGCAGATCTCCTGACCCAGTTTTAAGGCAGCGGCTCGGACGAGACGTGGAGATTTCCTCCCGATCCAGATGAACACATCGGACCAGCAGTCCAGGATGTACACGGACTTTGTGTCCAGCAGAGATTGCACCTGAGGAGAGCGATGGAAATATGGTGCAAGATGTAAAGAAAGTGGAGGGAAAATACATCGTGAACATTATTTTCGTCGTATACTCATGCCTTCTAGTGAATATGCGGCAGATGAACATACCAGTCTCATCTCTGGCAACGTGTCCAGTTTTATCTTGTGGTCTTTGTGCTCGACTGACAGCTTGTAGTTAATCTGTGGCAGCTCCAAGTAGCCCAGACCCAAGCCTACCTACAGGACAATGATAAAGAAAACATCAGATCATTGTTTTTAGAATTCACTCTCTCCCAGTTCCACAATTGGTTCAATTAACTCGCAAATAAGAAGAAAGAAAAATATATTTAAGCCTATAATTCACAGATTTTTACCAGAGTTTACTTTACATTTTTTACATTTCATTTTGTGTTCAGTCTGTGTTTTCACGGTCAGTCAGGGTTACTTTACAGCTGCTATAGCTTGAAACTCAAAAGGAACATACGATCTTAGTCTGAAGAAGGTTTCAGCAAAGGAACAACACAGATTTGTATAACACGGATTCAAAATAAGAAAAGTAAAAACTTTGGTATTTGGCCTATCCCACATACTGCACATTGTGGGCCAGAAACACAAACTCCGTTACACGTGACTTCAACCTGTGATAAAGCAGAAAGCTCAACAGTGAATCCTAAACGCCTCCTACAACACGGGACAATTTGCCTTACACCTACACTACTGCAACACTGCATGTATACTTCTACTGTAGACCACATCCACAGGATACAGTTAGTATTAAAAAGACTTACCTTGTATAGTTTAGGTCTAACGGGAGAAAACTCATCTGGTACGTGCTTCTTGATCTCCTCTGGTTGTCCTCCCAGTGTCTCCCAGAACCCCGGAGGCTCCTGGTTCTGCATGAGCGTTGTGATCTCTGCCTTCCCCTTACGCTCATTCTTATTGATCTTTTCTGAAAATAACCTGAAGGACGAACACAATGCGCACACACACTTAGCATCACTTTTTTTCATGTTAAATTGTGACCTTAACATGGAAACCGACATGAGATCTTTATTACAAGTGGCAATATGTTTGTTATTTATTTATTGTGTCCTACCTCGCCTTTGTGGTGCTGCTGAGAGTAGCGTTAGCTCCTCTCCAGATAAAGATGTCTGGGCCTGTGTCCAACAGGAAGACATACCTGGCAAAAAAGAAAAAGACGGGACGTCATGACACAATAAAGCAGCAGGAAAAAAAGGACAACTAGTTCACTGCAGGTCAACAGTAAATGCGGTGATTATATCAGAGAGAAGAGAGATGCAAAGTATTAGAAAGCAGGGAGTTTGCGGAAAACTATACAAATGTACATTGTGAGGTGTAGAAGAGAAGAGTTACCGTGGGTCGAGGGAGGAGGCCTTCACAGGTACAGACTCCAGTCTGATGTTCTTCTTACCGTAAACTCTGTACAACCTGATAGACACATAATGGGATTAAAACCTAAATTTAAACACATTTCCAGACAAAGAGCATCTCATTTGAATCCATTACAGCTGAATGTGAACATATAAGACGACAACATTTATCAGACTCCAAATAAACTTGAGTTTGATCAGTTTTTGACAAGATTACAATAAATTAAACCAAAGATAAATATTATACATTATACAAAATAAAGAAGACGACGACTAATAGAAAAGGTGCAAGATGAGTTTTCTGAAAGAAGTCATTCTCTTTAGCTTACCTGACAGAATAGTGGTTGTCCTCCACAGTGTAGAATCCGCTGGCTGTTCCTCCCTCAATGTAGGAGATCTCATTGTTAAACACCTGCACATGAGTCAGAAAGCAATTTACAACTGCACATAGTGGTTGGTTATTCATACTCATATAGATAATATAGAGAAAGTTACTGTACTGTATCCAAGAAAAGTCAGATTTAATGTTCAATTGTGAAGCACAGTGATTTCACCTTAAACTAAGCTTTGATTGATGGGAAGTTTCTTGCTAGTTAGTTTGCATATATCTATGTGTGCACCTTGATATATTAGCCTAATTATATTTATACATACAGCACTGAACTCCTCGCTCTCGTCGCCCATCTCTTCCCGTATAGTCCTGCACTCTGCTCCAAGGAAATTTCTGAGGTTGACAGCATGGATGGCAGAGCCGGCCTTCTTGTCGAGTGTGGCTTCCTGCCCGATCCAGTAGTAGATATGCCAGTTCAATGCGCCGTTGTCATCCAGGAAAGTCTACAATTGCAAAAGAAATATGTATTGGGACACCCAGTCCAGGACAACTTATAGATGTTCTAGTTGTTGCTAAGAATGATCCATGTTTGATTATTCAAATTTGTAATCAAAGTAATTTCCGTTCGTACGATCTACTGACAGGTACATTGTGTAAATTATGGAAGATTTGATGTGTTACCTTGAGGATGATGTAGCAATCAGCCTCATAGAACTTGCCATGGAAAGTTTCATCCACCAGCATCGGAACAAAGTTCTCTATCTGCCACACGGATACACATGGAACCTGTAGGACGGGGAAACGGAGGAGATGTGTACACGGAAAAATCTAATTTGGCACATTCTGAGGCACTTTGGTTGGTTGTAGCGTAGAAATGAGAGAGCACACATGCACGCACAAAGACAGAGAGAGAAAGAGAGATTACCTGCCCCACATCCTCCAAATAGAACTCAGAGTAGTCCAGCTGTGGTTTCTCTAGACTCTTGTCCCAGCGCCGGACCTTTAATTCAGCATATTTCAAATCCCCGTTCTCCTGCAAAATTTGTGGATTTCGTGGTAAATAAAATGTAAATGAATCCTATTGTTTTTATTGTTCTTCCTGTGGGCTGCATTAACATCCTTCTTCAGCTTTTCCCTTACCTCCATGTTCTTCTTATCTTGTGCAACATCACTCATGCCCTTCAGCACCTGCTTTGCCTGATCGTCCTGAGAACAGTCCTTCCTCCTCCTTAGCCTCATCTTCCTCGCTAGGGGATCTCGGGGGCTGGCTCCTGGACACATGTACACACAGATAGCGATTTAAGCATTTAGAAAATACTCTAAACTATATAGATATACTATACTATACTATACTATACTATACACGTACCTCCTCCAGCAGCTGCTACAGTAGCAGGTGAGGCCCCGGCCAGCCGCAGCTGGTTTGGCAGGGAGAAGTCAATGTTGTACCACTCTGCTGCTCGGTCGACTGGCTTAGGAGGCATCACCAGGTTAGGGTTCTCACGTACATCCAGAATCTACAGAGAGAGATATGAATAGATTCATATTTGTGTTCATCTTTTCTGTAAACATTACAAATTAAGTAATATATGTATTAGATGACAACATTTCGAAGTGACAGATTAGAGAACTACATGTTATTGCTATATCACTTCAGGTCATGTATATCATTTATTTATATATTCCTTAAGAAACTTGAAATGTACTGTATTATGTTTGTTTTTAATATTATTTTCTAATTTACAACATCACAATACGCTATTCATTTTTTTTTTTTTTTAAAGTGCATCGTGTTACTATTGTATGTCACATCATATTACATGTACTTTACCCAACTGTACCCTGTTTCTTTTTTACATATATTGTGATACACTTGTTTTAGTCTAAAGTATGAAAACATGTCCAACGTTTTCTCTTCAATAATGAGGGAGGTTAGAGCCACGCTACTTCTCTTTTTGTAATCAAGTAATCAAACCTGTATTAATCCACCATTTAACCAACATAAATGCTGTTCAAGTACAGAATTATTTGATTACTTTACAAGTGGCTTTAGTATTGTACCTCTAAATCAGTCAAGAAGTGGATGGCCTCAGGCAGTGTTACTAGGCGGTTTTTATTCAGCACCAGCTTCTTCAGCTTGCCACACCTGGAAAACAACCCAAAACCACATATTCAAACAATCGGTCATTCTTGTACAGATTACCAATATATTTAAAAAAATGAAATTGACTTGATTCAGTATATAAAAATAATGTTAGTCGAGCAATGCAGAAAGAAAATCGCATGATTTCCACTGTGATGGTGACTCATCAATTTCAGCCCCCTCAAACGTTTTGTTAAACTCACCTGCAGAGGCCCTCTGGGATGAGTTCCAGGTTGTTGTTAGCGGCCATGAACTCGGTGAGGCTGGACAGTTTGCCCACGCCTGGCGGAACCCCGTCAAAGTCCAGTTTGTTAGAGTTTACATACAGCTTCTTCAGATTGGCCAGCTTACAGATTGCAGACTGGATGAAGATGCACAAGCAAACATTTTACACAAATTGTAAAAAAGGAAATGCATATAAATAACTACTACTCAAACAAAATTAGAGATTGCTCTTTAAAGAGTCGGTTCACCCACATTCACATATTTCTCTGTATTCAGCCAAATAGATAGTTTAGATTTTGAGATATTTATCTCTCATATTTCTGCCACCACCCAAACAAAATAAAAATGTAATTTGTAGTTTAATATTGAAACAACTCCACCTACACAGCTTTCTAAACACTGGGAGTAAAACAGTGTGGCTTCTAAAGAAAAATGCATAATTATTATTGTCCTTACGGGCAGTGAGGTGAGCTGGTTGCGGCTCAGGTTAAGCGTCTCCAGCTGAGTCCACTGGTCAATGCAGAGGGACAGTTCTGAGATCTGGTTAGTGCTCAGGTTGAGTCTCTTCAAACTGCTCAGTGAATAGAGGCACTCTGGCAACCGAGTCAGGTCGTTACATGACAGGTCAACATCTGGGAGAGACAGAGGGAGCACGTGTTCGTAAAAAGTATGATGATATACACAAAGCGACACATTTGTGAAAAATGTACCACATTGTGTGTGTGTGTGTGTGTGTGTGTGTGTGTGAGAGAGAGTGAGAGTGAGAGTATGTGAGAGAGAGAGTGTGAGTGAGTGATACCTGCTAAATGTGTCAGACCCTCCAGGCTGGTCGGCATGTTGCTCTGGGTCCTCTGGGTGTTCCTCAGGTGGAGAGTCTGTAATGCCACCATGGCTGGGAGTTGGCTGCTCAGACAAACAGAGATAATAATAATAATAATAATAATAATAATAATAATAATAGAGCAGTACTTCTGTTTTCTAAATAAATGTACCACAAAGTTTTCGGCCTATAATGAGCCTATGAATTTAAAATTAGGGACAGAGGAAACACAAAATACACAAAATAATTTCGTCTTACCGCAACTGTGCGTGCATCAAGGGGTTGTTGTTCAGTGTGAGTGTCTGCAGGTGAACCAGGCGTCTCATCTGCGGTGGCAGGCTGTCCAGCTTGTTGTCACTCAGGTCCAGATACAGCAGGTCTGTCAGGTTGATAAACAGCTGGTTGGGGATTGAGTCAATGCTGTTGTGGCTCAGATTCAGCACCAGCATATTCCTGCTGTTCTCCAGGTCCCTGGGGATCTCTGATAGCTGGTTGTAACTCAGGTCCTAGGGGAAATGCATTGTTTTGTCATCAATTGAAAAAGAGGGAAGGTAATAGCTGTAAAGATATGCCAGTGGACAAGAAAACAAGGAAAGGAAAAATGTTTTTGAAAAAATTGAAATGTGAGAGATGATTATGTACCAGCACAGAGAGGTCATCTAGCTGAAAGATGTCATCAGGGACACCAGAGTTTTTCAGGTTGTTGGCTCTGGCTACCACTGCCTGCACACACAGGGAAACACATTTAGGGCCCCATCATAACTACACATTTGTACAAGTAGAAAAAGGTCATAGTCAACACTTTAGATTGGCAGTGCTTATTTGTATTCATAGTGGAAGAATGTGCTCAATGTGTATTTTCTTATGCATGTGTGGGCGTCACTTACCCGAAGGTTTGGCAAGCTGGACAGTTCTCCATGCAAAGTGGTCAAGCTGTTGTGACTCACTGAAAGATGCTCCTAAAAAAAAAAGGAAAAACAGAGGTTTTGTTTCCAGTCACGAAGTGCATGACAAACAAAGCATGATCTAAAACCCAATAAAAACGCACAACAAGGTGCCCTGGTCACTCATGTGCACCGTGTAATATACTTACTGTACTAATGCCGTTTGTCTCCAAATAAAATGATTTAACTGCAAACAGGATACAATCAAGGCAGATCAACAAAACCCCAGACACTGCGACTCCTAGCCACGATAACAGACTAATCTTATAGTCCTACACCTGGTAAGATCAAGAATGTTAGCATGGATCAGCTTTTAAACGTGGCCTGCTGATTGTAGCTTTAGATAAGATAATCCTATCAAAGATATTGGGAATTCTAGTATGGCTGCATGTGTTCTTAATCAGGTGAGGTTTTGCTGTTGAAATGCACCAATCTGCTGATATGATGTCCTTTGTTATCCAAACATCAAGTAAAAAAAGTATGTTATCAACAATGCAGTAATAAATGGCGGTAGTGGTAAAAACAAAACCATATAAAAAAAATTAAAAAAAGGAATTTAAGTGTCCATTAATTATAATAACACTGATTCAAGAACAGAAGCACCAATGATATGAGTCAAGGCCTTTATATTTAAAGATGTGAGGATAAGCCAATATGAATAGCAAACATCCCTAAATGTCTCACCAGCTTCTGCAGAGAGGCCAGCTCCTCTGGGAGGTAGCACAGCCCTGTCCTGTTCAGTTTCAGCCATCGCAGACTGCTCATACACTTGACATGCTCTGGAAAGTAGCCACCCTGTAAAGCCAGACAGGTGAGAGAGGTAGGAGACGGACATGAAGAGAGAGAATGACTGCTGACATCACTAATAATGGTGTTGACTTTATTTATGGATGTTATGTCTTTGAAATGTCCAGTTGTGTTGGAGTTGGTGAAGAGAGTTGAACATAATAAGGCATTCCAAATGTATCAAACATAGCATATCAACCTTGTGAATACAGACGAATGAGAACAGTAAATGGAACATGTGTCTCCATACAAAATTAGAAGTTGACATCACCCTTATTAGGTTCACTGTCATTATGGGTGGGTGCGACAGTAGACAGTTAAAACAACAAAAAAACTACATGAGTAAGTGCAGCAGATATTTGGCAACTGTGACGTTAAGTATATGTTCTTTTACAGTCAGGATAAGAAAGCTGAAGTGTTCCAGTCGATATGATCTTGGGCACAACTTGTCCGAGGAAATGATGTCATTCAACACTACCTCAAATTAGAACACCAGCCATTCACCAACGGATTGATACACAAGTTATTTCCACAGCTGTACCAACGTTACTGGCATACTAACATGGAAGGTAGCGTTAAGCAACATTACGCAAATGTTTCAATATATGAGCTCAGTCGTCACTAGTGCTGCTTTTACAGTCTACAAAACAGGGTTTCCCGAAGTGTGTCAAAAACTACAAGTGTGACGACATTGAGTCAACAAACCCTAAAACGTGAGTTATCGCTACTGTTTTAAGGGCCTTATTATCGTCAAATTTAAACGCTGAATAAAGATGACATCTTCTGACACGGAGGTTGTGCTTTTCGTTAATCCAGACAGACAGAGTTAGCCAACAGTGGAGCTAAATTAGCTAGCTATCTATCGTGACGTTGGAAACAAGAGCAACGTTTTCTTAAACTACCCACAAGTATCTAACCGCGTACAAAGTAAAGAATTAGCGCTGTGCTATATTAGGTTAGCATACACATTTCCCAACACAGAAATCTGCAAAAACCACAGAAAGTTTATGGCCGTCACCAGACTGCTATTTTGTCCATGTCAAAAAATCTGACAACTGGCTGACGCCCAATGCTAGTATTTTAGCGTTAGCCGTTTGTTGTGAGCTAACGTGAGCTAGCTAGGTAAACGTGCCAGTTACTCAACACCGATGGCTTTAGAAATCAACGAATATTGCTTAATATCCTTACTTTGAAGTCGTTTCCACTGAGGTCTACCCCCCGAATGAAGGGAAGAACTCCGGTGGAAGCCATTTCTGGTTTATGTCAGCTGCTCAGCCCTGTACTGTCTATTTTGGTCCTCTGGCAGTGAGGCGTTGTGGCGAACTACTCTTCTTCTTTGGGTTTTTAGCTGTGGTTGACAGCCATAGTTTTGGGTGCATCATCGCCCCCATTTGCTTCGGAAAGTATACCGCAAATTAAAATCATGTGTGTTTAGCGCCATCCAGTGGTCACCGGGGATTACAACATGTCCAGGGTCGTGTGGGCGTCCCGATATCTATGAGGACTTGCTCGTTGTTCAATACGCCAGCAGTCTTTGTTTGAAAGAAATACGTGTGTATAATATGGAACTTTAGTCAACAAAAAAGTCCTCATTGCATTCGTCCTCTTCTTCTTTTTCTACTGGACTGAAAGTGTTGGGCACTATATCGAAATTAAAGTCTCAGGGCTTTGTCTGTGTTATTGGACGGGCAGGGATACTGAGTTGCTCATTTCTTCGTTACAAGCTTTTTAATCGTGGCACATAATGCAACAAACACCCCCGAGAGCTACAATTAAAATATAAAGTAATTTATAGGGAGCGAGGGTAGAACCGGAAAAGATACTATTTGATTTCAAAATAAAACAACTTCCGCTCAAGCTTACGACGTGTTGTCTAGGACGCTTCCTCATACATGTTTTATTCTGAAAGCAGTGGAACAGGAAAAGGTCCATGTATTCTGAAACATGATGACATAATTCGGAGAACCTCACAGTCAGCTGTGTCGTTCCATGTCCGTCGCTTGGCAAGCGGAGATACCAAATTAAAAAAAGCTATTTTGGGGTTTACATTATGGACAAAAATGCAACGCAATACAATGTTCAACTATATATTTATGATCTATCGAGAGGGATGGCTCGCAGCCTTAGCCCAATCATGTTAGGTGAGTATACAGATCAAAAAATCCGTTGCATCCGGGCCTTGGGGACTAATAAGTGATAATAACACATACCGGGTAGAAATGCTTTCTGTTGCTTGAATAGTTACGTCGCATTTATGCAGTTGTTGCCGTGCAGTGTGCCAATCTTAACTCACCAAGGTCTAGTATTTTTAATACATTTATTTTGAAAATATACTGTAAAGCGTGAGTGATTTATTACCTCCTAAGGAATGGTTCGATAAAGGGTGTTGACAAGAAACTATACACTTGTAATCTACAGCTCCACGGAGCTGCTCGCAGAGAAGATCATCTACCTCACTACCTTTTCCCTTTTTGTTACAGGAAAGCAACTGGATGGTATATGGTACGGATTTTATTTCTGTTACTTTGACAACTGGCTTGCATGGGTTCTAAAAGATTGCCCTTATAAAGCATGACATCATACCTTTTCATGTATGGTGTGGATCCATCAGTTGTAGACCAGTAATCCAATTATGATCTCAGAGCATATAGGCATTACGATCCCTGAACAATCTTGTGACCCTGCTAAAAAAAGCTAACAATGTGTCTAAAGATGTTCTCATTTTGATATTAAGTGATGCTTTTATTGGTTTTGGTTTGCATTCTGCATAAAGTATTTTCAGAAAATGTGGGAAATCATAAAGGAAGTATAACTAGACCCACAATAACTAAACCCACATTAATCAAGCATTGGTATATCTAAGGCATTATTACTGTGTAACACGTGAGTTGTTAGGTTGTCTCACTAGTTTGTGGCTTGTTATTTGATAAAAAAAGCATTGACTTTCAATTTCTAAATAAATGCAGGTAATGTTGTTCTGTGTTCATTTTGTGATTTCCTACCAGGCACACAGCCATAGTGGCATACGGTGATGAGTTTTTCTTCGGAGGGGAGGGGATCTCCAGCTGTTCGCCGGTAAGTCTGTAACAAGGGGACTGACTCCGTTTACACGTTCCATTTAACAAGCTCATGAAGGGAATGCTTGCAAACCAAGAGTTACAGTCGCAGGCTGATTCTCGACTGCCTTGAATGGATGAGGACCAAGGAGTGTTAATATGAGTGTTCTTTTGAATAAATGCATGGTTGGTTTTGTTTTTCTCAAGAAAAATGTAGAGTATAAAAAGTAAATAAAAATGCAAGCCTTATTTCTACCGTTGATTTAATCCATCTTTTAGCAGTAATCCATGCAAATCAGAGAAATGCCTCCAACCCAATGGGCCTAGAGTATATGTTCTCTTAACTCTTGAACCACTTTTCAACAGCTCTCATAAAATGTGTGAACGTTTTCCCTGCTGTGTGTTGGTCAGGGTGGGACGATGCTGGGCCCTCCAGACACAGTGGTAGAGCTGGGCGAGACAGAAGTATCTGAAGAGATCTTCATGGATTACCTCTCTTCCCTGGGAGAAAGCACATACAGGTCGAGTAGCTATTATCCAACCGAAAAATTCCCAATAATAAATGGGACTCCTAAAAATGTGTGGCTAAATTCTCGGGTCTGACCGTACTTGTTCCTGACTAGTCACAGAGCATGAAAGATGAAAGCTGTTACCTGATGCAATAACTATCATCCGTTCTCTCTATGTTCAGAGGGGACAGGTATCGCCTGTTTGAGCACAACTGCAACACCTTCACCAATGAGGTGGCTCAGTTCATGACGGGCAGGTCCATCCCATCCTACATCACCGACCTTCCATCGGAAGTCCTCTCCACGTGAGTCGGTCGGCTGCCCAGGACTTTAACCAAATCTGTAGCCTTTGCCTGTTTAAACATTTGTAATGCTGTCTTTCTACTTAAAAGTAACAGCTAAAATGCTCATTATATGCTTTTCTACCCTCAGGTGCACTGAGAACATATTGCTTATATGTGAACTATCTATTCTGGGTTTCTGTGTCAATCTGCTGTTGTGCAATCTTGAATGAAGTTGCACAAATGTTAAACTTGATCACAGTGCAAAATACATATCGTACTTTGTTGACCCAAGTGGAAACAATAGTGGAAACAGTCTGTTCAAATGCAGATACATATGAGTTGGGTTTACATAAAAGTGCAATTATGTTGTTTTTCAGTCTAAAAGAATTCTTCCTTTCATCTCCAGACCGTTTGGCCAGATACTGCGGCCCATTCTGGACTCCATCCACATCGCCCCTCCAGGAGGTAACGTCATCAACGGCGGAAGAAACATGTAATCTGAGGGAGCAGCAGAGTTACCGCGGTGCTCACCAGGTCACTTTTATTGTAGTCAGACAGTCAAAGAAATCGTCTTTCTTTCTTTCTTTCTTTCTTTCTGTAAACAAGCTACACCCTAGCATCAAAGCTTAAGGCCATTTTGTGAGCTAGAACTGATAACTGACGAATACATCCTTAAAAATCATCATCTACATATAATTCCTTCCTTAAAACCTAGTTGGTTCATGAATACTAGTGAGGGGGAACTCAGAGCCCTCTTCAGGAAGTCTGACGGTGCATCGGGCATTCAAATTCAATGCACTGCAAAGTACTTACAAAACACACATGTTTGGGTTTAGCAGCATAGCCGTTTATCAAAATAGTGATTTTCCAACATTGAAAGCTGATTTGGATCAATGTTTCCTTCTTAAAATTAAATCTAAGGAAAGTTCAATTTCCAATTAAACTTTTTCATAAGTGAAATATAACTTATTTAGATTTGAGGCATTGCAGCATGATTTACATTGGGCTGCCAGGATTTCAGATTTTCACTACATGTTATTGAGGCCAAAATAATTCACAGTAACAATAAAATACTACTAATAATGCTAGCGGTCAAATTCAACTTTAAATTTGTTTATTGTGTGTTTTGTTTTGTTTTTTGGAAAATGATTTATACTCAAATAAGGGTGTAAGGGGGCCGGAAGAGAATCTGTAATCATAACTGTATATAAATGATTCAAGAGGTGCTGGATTATTAACACAATATCATATTTGTATTATTAACATAACATCAATATTTCAAGTTTAATTATCACCGTTATCTTCAAGCTAATTTAGATTTTGCAAGAATTTATACTTTTACTTCTCAACATAGGCCTATTGCACTTTTTACTCCACTGCTGTATCTGATGGCTGTAATTTAACCACCTACAACATTAAAATACCTCTTGCACATTAGTGCGTTCAGCTTATTTAGTGCTTTAGCTTTTGCACAAGGTACAAATCCTGTATTTAAATCCTTGTGTTTCTAATATAGATTTATTTCTTCAGTGTAGTTATTTAAGAAAGAAATCTGTTTTTTTATGTTATTACCAATATATTAGGTTTCCCACATGGTTTATGCAGTAAATCATCTGCTGTTGACTACAATGGAATTAATTTGTGTGCACTTTTAGATATATATAGATATGTTTAATATATTAAAATTCTATGAATGCCGGTTGATGGAAAATAAGAGTAAGATGTTTGGAAAATCTTTTAATTTCAATCGTATTTTTATTTTGCAATATTTTTATTTTTGTTATTTGCTAGCCCGTAGTTAAATTCCCATCAGTGATCCTTTTATGCCTGTAACATTTGTCTTAACTGTTTCTGTTGAATTCAACTCTACCTGACATTATCATTTCAACTGTCACATCATTTGTGATATGACAGAGCAGGTGATTCATGCCTAACTTACACTGAGGTTATATGATTAGAGGTGATAAAAAAACATGTGTGTATGTCTCTATAGCAGTACTGGGATCAGTTCATTGTAAATTCAGTTATTCCTATGTGTATGAAAGTAAACCCCGGTTGACATTGTTAATGGCTGACTACAAAAGTCTACTTTTCCCAGACAATCCTAGTTTAAAGGTTTTAACAGTTTTCTGTGTCAGAAAAAACAGGAATGTAAATTACATATTCTCTTTGATCTAACTGAAAGTGAACTGTACCTCAGCCCTGTTATATGACAAACAGCTTGCCTCTCACCAGTGTTTTTTTTATGTAAATGTGACCATAATCAGGGCAATGTCCTGTACTTTAATCTTAATAACAATCTGCTTGAGTCCTTTAAAGCCACCAGAGTGTGTTGGATATACAATACACCTCTGTGCCTTCATTTCCCTGCTTGGCTAGTCACACTGTTGGGAGTTGGCATGATTATTGTATAGTACATATGGTCCATATGCAGTCCGCATTCAAATATACCACTTGGTTTATTGTATGAAGGTCCAAATTATATACAGGTGAAGTCAAACGGGTAAGAAGTTGTAAGGAACCTTCAACTAAACTCTGTAGGAAACTGTAGGTAACATAAGCAGTTGAAAGTATTCCAGATTAAACATCTGGATGCAGTAACACTCACAGCCTATAATCTCAGTGCATTATACACTGCCATCAGAAAGAACTCATGCTTTGTCTAGTTTCAAGATAAGGCATAGATGACATGTTTTCAGGTTTATTCTGATTATGACAGTGTTACACAAATGAACCATATTGAACCTCACAGGCCGAAACTGAACAGAGGATCAAAGAAGCACAGGAAAAACAAGAAATCTTAAAAAATGACTAAACCAGCATTAACTTTCATTGTGTTCTCCTGCAATAAATACACCTCACATACCTTCCAAGCAGTCACCGTCACATGTATCTTGTGCGCCTTCTCATTAATATTGGATGTGCAGTCTCTTTCAAACTTAATTTTAAAATCCAATATTTGTAAGTATTTGGCTATTTTAGGTTGATTTCCCTTAAGAGGCTACAAAGTGAATCTGGGTTCTGTTATTTTTGCCTTCTGTTAACCAATTAAGTGACATGCTAAACCAGACCAGTGAAATGTATTACTGCACAAGTTACCCTTTGTTGCTCTGATAGTATGTGTTGATGCTGGCTGCTACATGTAGATAGTAATGGATAGTATTATCTATTTAAGGAATATAACTATAATGATATGTTTATCCATATTATTTGTATTGTTTATGTAATAGTTTGTTTTTGTAAATCAACCTACATATAAAGCCATTGACAACAAAGTTGACAATATCTGGTGTTATTTTTGACCGTTTAACAAACGTTAAATGGATAGTTTACTTACAACACTTTTGCATGAACATTTTCCTTCCAATTGTGTCAAAATTCATTGCTGTTGCACCAGCCATTGTTGGAGAGTAAACAGATCATACTACCTTTTGCAGAGTACAGCATTGATTCAGACAGCAGGAATGCATTCTGACATGCATTCAGTCCAAGTGTTTCACCTCTAATTATAGTACTCAATTGCAGAAGCTTCTTTATTCACTGTGCAACTATGTTTTGTGATACATTCTACAGCTTAAGGACACTTCCCAGAGTCTGTTCTCACATTTCAAAAGTTATTTGCTATATTGTGGCTGAGCTTGCTGCCCCATGGAATTGTGGGTAATGGTCATGACCAATCACGTTAGGGCTATGTAAATATGGGTGGTGTATGAATAATTATGATAGCATATTCATAAACAATCAACTTGAATCAGTAATGTACAGATACAGTCAGGTCCTTAAATATTTGGACATTGACACATTTTTCATTATTTTGGCTCTGTACACTACAACAATGGAGTTGAAATGAAAAAATCAAGATGTGCTTTAAGTGCAGACTTTCAGCTTTAATTTGAGGGTATTTACATCCAAATCAGGTGAACGGTGTAGGAATTACAACAAATTCAAATGTGGCCACCCTCTTTTTAAGGGATCAAAAGTAATTGGACAATTGGCTGCTCAGCTGTTTCAAGGTCAGGTGTGTGTAATTCCCTCGTTATTTCATTTATAAGGAGTAGATAAAAGGTCTAGAGTTCATTTCAGGTGTGGTATTTGTGTTTGGAATCTGTTGCGGTCAACTTTCAATATGAAGTCCAAAGAGCTGTCACTATCAGTGAAGCAAGCCATCATTAGGCTGAAAAATCAAAACAAAACCATCAGAGAGATAGCAGACACATTAGGTGTGGCCAAATCAACTGTTTGGTACATTCTTAAGAAGAAAGAACGCACTGGTGAGCTCAGCTACACCAAAAGACTTGGAAGACCACAGAAGACAACTGTGGTGGATGACAGAAGAATCATTTCCCTGGTGAAGAAAAACCCCTTCACAACAGTTGGCCAGATCAAGAACACTCTCCAGGAGGTAGGTGTATCTGTGTCAAAGTCGAAAATCAAGAGAAGACTTCACCAGAGTAAATACAGAGGGTTCACCACAAGATGTAAACCATTGGTGAGCCTCAAAAACAGGAAGACCAGATTAAAGTTTGCCAAAAAACATCTAAAAGAGCCTGTACAGTTCTGGAAGAACATCCTATGGACAGATGAGACGAAGATAAACTTGTACCAGAATGATGGGAAGAGAAGAGTATGGAGAAGGAAAGGAACTGCTCATGATCCAAAGCATACCACCTCATCAGTGAAGCATGGTGGAGGTAGTGTTATGGCGTGGGCATGTATGGCTGCCAATGGAACTGGTTCCCTCGTATTTATTGATGATGTGACTGCTGACAAAAGTAGCAGGATGAATTCGGAAGTGTTTCGGGCAATATTATCTGCTCATATTCAGCCAAATGCTTCAGAACTCATTGGACGGCGCTTCACAGTGCAGATGGACAATGACCCGAAGCATACTGCGAAAGCAACCAAGGAGTTTTTTAAGGCAAAGAAGTGGAATGTTCTGCAATGGCCAAGTCAATCACCTGACCTGAATCCAATTGAGCATGCATTTCACTTGCTGAAGACAAAACTGAAGGGAAAATGCCCCAAGAACCAGCAGGAACTGAAGACGGTTGCAGTAGAGGCCTGGCAGAGCATCACCAGGGACGAAACCCAGCGTCTGGTGATGTCTATGGAATCCAGACTTCAGGCTGTCATTGACTGCAAAGGATTTTCAACAAAGTATTAAAAGTGACAATTAGATTTATGATTATATTCATTTGTCCAATTACTTTTGGTCCCTTAAAAAGAGGGTGGCCACATTTGAATTTGTTGTAATTCCTACACCGTTCACCTGATTGGATGTAAATACCCTCAAATTAAAGCTGAAAGTCTGAGCTTAAAGCACATCTTGATTATTTCATTTCAACTCCATTGTTGTGGTGTACAGAGCCAAAATAATGGAAATTGTGTCAATGTCCAAATATTTATGGACCTGACTGTATGTATGAGATGAGCCACATTGAGAGAAAGAAGAGAAAGAAGAGCGAAGAGACATTAGATGCAGTACCTTTTTCAGCCACAACTCATGGTTGAATGCACTTATTGTAAGTCGCTTTGGATAAAAGCATCAGCTAAAAGAAATGTAATGTAATGTAACAACGCCATGTCTTTGGGCTGGTGGCCCTGTTTCAACATTTTGAAGCACTGAATGTCAGCTGTGACAACGGCAGTGATTGCAACAGGCACTTTGCCATTATGAGGAGTCCATACAGATCTGTGTGTAAAAGGCGGTGGTTCTGAGTCCTGATTCTGTGGGAATTTGCGTTGCACTGACAATGGTCTGATTCCTCATCTGTCCTAAAGGGGTACAAATGTGCATTATATATTTGTGGGGCAGGGGCGCGGTTTAGCGCGGCTGCAGAGGGGGAGACGGGAGGACGGCTCTGGGAACAGGTGTGGGGAATTAGCGTGAATGCGCCACACCTGTGGCTGGGCGTATGTGTGTGGGTGTGTGCGTGTGTGGATGAGAGTTAAAAAGCCCGCAGTAGCGGCAGGACGGGGGAGTGAGCAGAGCTAGCAAGTGCCGTGAGGCTGCATGACAATAAAGATCCGACAAACCAAAGCCAACTCTCCGTGTGTGATCTGTGAATCGCGGTCAGAGACTGCCCGGAAGAACGAACCTTACCACAATATTCCAAGACATTGTTGCTTTTTGATAGTTGCTCTGCCTTTTTTAATGAAACAATGTTACTTAATTCACTCTAATTCATTACAATGCATTATTTGTTTCAATCATGTTATTTATCATCGAAATCATGCTTATTTCAATTTACAAATTATTTGGATTGCAATCATGCTGTTTCCGGGCACCGTCAAACATTTTTAAATTCAATCATGTGTCATCTACAGGTTTAATTCTACAGTGTTCTATGTAGCTGGATGCCTGTTGATGCTTGTACAAAGCATGCTACATTATTAACTGGCTGTGTGTGGTACGAGTACAGCCGACTGTTATGGAAAATTAACTGAGGTCAAAGGTCACACACGGTTAGGGTTAAGCATGAGTTTCAGATGGTGAAGACAGTGAGGGCCTGGGATGGTTGGGGTTAGGAGAGGAGAAGGTTGAGGTTAGGATACAAGGACAGGGACAGCTGTCCCTGTTCTTGTATCCTAACCTGTCAGGGGAAACATGGATAATAAGCAGGAGGCACGGGCCAGTGCATGATAGCAGAGAAGGTAGGTAACTTCTCCAGATGGCGGATACCTCGCTGTGCCGTAAAACTGTTGTGCAGACAGATATGAAGCATACTTGGTCCGTGGCCTTTAGATCAGCACCCTTCCTTAGAGATAGTGGATAATACATGCAGACAGACTTAGCATGTCCTTGATCCCTGCAGCTGAGTAGCTGAATCAGCTCAGTTAGTAGCACAATTATGAGTGTGCATGTGACATTTGACAAACGTTAACCTTCTCTCCTACTACAAGGGTACTGTCATATATATATATATAGTTTTTATGTTTATATATTCCAATTAGGGATGCAACGATACCATTTTTTACAAACCGATACGAGTACGAGTATTTTTGTTTGTGTACTTGCCGATACCGAGTACCGATACCGATACTTCTTAGATTTGGTCTCCATGAAAGTGCAATTAATTTGGAGGCAGATTTTATTTTATCCTCTGCAGATTATGTCAAGCCTATAGTACAAAATTAACAGAAGGCTATCCCAAGCTTTAAACGTCTTGTGGAAGTCCCTCTAATGTCAGACCATAAAACGCCCCCGTGTCCGGGTTCATAATGTAAGCGATAATATTAGGGATCGAGCAATTATATAGGAAGCTGTGTTCCAAGTTATGTTTCCGGTGCTTTTATTGTGGAGGGAGAAACGGAAAGGAAAAGAGGAGTGGAATTGTGGGATATACGTGTGTGAAGGAGATAAAAAAGTGGTTCAAGTTACCCTGGAGCGTGTTTTCATTTTATTATAATTACAAATATAGACACACAACAGACACTCGGCTACAATAATATCATCCGTAGCCGCACAACAGCGTCTGAATGAGGCCGCTGCCAGCGCTACTTCTGGCGGACCAGCAACAGTTTGATTCAAACCGGCGGGACGGCAGTAATTTTCCGTCGCGTTGGATGTGAACGCACCATTACTATACACACCTTGCTGCAAGAGCTGCAAGAGAGCGACGAAAGAGCCGTATGCGGCTCTGGATCACGGGTTGCCGACCCCTGCCCTAGACGTTGAAGTCAGGTAGGACAACAAATCTTTTTCTCCACAAAGCGCGACCAGTTTGTTGTAGCGAAATACTGTTGAGTGGTATCGGTTCTTGGTATCGACAATTGAAATCGATACGAGTACGAGTATTTTAACGCAGTATCGACCCCCGATACCGATACCGATACCGGTATTGATTTGGGGCAGGACTCTGTATGTTATCTACGATCACCGTAGACACCATACAGAGTCCTGCTCCACATTGAGGCGGGTCAGGACTCTGTATGGTGTCTACGATCACCGTAGACACCATACAGAGTCACAAATGCTCAAGCCTCCGAGCTGTTAGGTCACACTGTTGACCTCTGAGGTTCCCTAAGACCTGAATCTTGCCACACATTGATTTGGGGCAGGACTCTGTATGTTATCTACGATCACCGTAGACACCATACAGAGTCCTGCTCCACATTGAGGCGGGTCAGGACTCTGTATGGTGTCTACGATCACCGTAGACACCATACAGAGTCACAAATGCTCAAGCCTCCGAGCTGTTAGGTCACACTGTTGACCTCTGAGGTTCCCTAAGACCTGAATCTTGCCACACATTGATTTGGGGCAGGACTCTGTATGTTATCTACGATCACCGTAGACACCATACAGAGTCCTGCTCCACATTGAGGCGGGTCAGGACTCTGTATGGTGTCTACGATAACCGTAGACACCATACAGAGTCACAAATGCTCAAGCCTCCGAGCTGTTAGGTCACACTGTTGACCTCTGAGGTTCCCTAAGACCTGAATCTTGCCACACATTGATGTCTTAGGGCACCTCAGAGGTCAACAATTTGATCTAACATCTCGAAGGCTTGAGCCTTTGACTCTGTATGTTGTCTACGATCACCGTAGACAACATACTTTTACTGAATGTGGGAAAAAACGGATCACCCGGAAAAAACCCTCCATTCACCTACTTAACACCAATGCGGTTTTTACTCCTGCAGATGTTGGTGATGCCTCTACCCACAGATGAGAAGAACCGGCAGATGCTGTTGCGCTTTCTCTGTGGTGTCTTCAGATTATCTTTGATAGAGGAGGCAATGCTTCTCATAATTGGTGGTTCCAATAACTGGAGGGACTCCAGCACCATTTCTGCATCGCCCCACTTCTTACAAAGGTCGTTGAAAATCAGTTTATCAAATGTATGTGCCATTGGATTAAAATGAACATCCATGACTTCGATCCACGTTTTTTGAAACAGAGCCGTAGTGATGTCCTCAAAGTTTACATTGCCCCTGTACACTTTAGCTTTTCGCAAAATTCTCAAAACCAGCTCTTCCAGGAACTTCTGTATGTATGCTTGCTTCTTTTCGTGATGAAGTTGTGAAACCGACATCTGAGTTGATGTTTTAGGCTCAGGGTCTATTACATCAAGTACTGCGCCAGGAATTGCTGAAGCATCGACCTTCTCAAAGGTACAGCCCACAGATGAGAAGAATTGAAGGATGCTGTTGCGCTTTCTGGATAGTGCGATCAGGTGACGTTTCACCGAACAGGCAATGCACCTCCCAATTGCTGGTTCAAATGACTGGATGGACTCCAGCACCATTTCGGAATCACCCCACTTCTTACAAAGGTCATGGAAAATTACCTTGTCCAGTTTATCAAACGTTTGTGGCGTTGGATTAAAATTGATATCCAGGACTTCGATCCACGTTCTTTGAAACAGACTCATAGTGATGTCCTCAAAGTTTACATTTGCCCTGTACACTTTCTCCTCACGAAGAATTCTCGACACCAATGCTTCAATCATTAACTGGATTGATGCTTTCTTCTGTTCATCATTGTTCTCCAAAATAGAGACCAGTGACGGAGTTGATGATTGAGACTCGGAGTCTATTCCATCAGATACTGTGTCAGGACTTGGTGAAGCTACGACATTCTCGAAGGAACAGCCCACAGATGAGAAGAACCGGCAGATGCTATTGCGCTTTCTGGCTGTTCTGATTAGATGATATTTCACATGCCTGGCAATGGTGCTCGCAATTGGTGGTTCCAATAATTCAATGGACTCCAGCACCAATTTTGCACTGTCCCACTTCTTGCAAAGCTCATGAAATATGGCATTTTCAAGTTTTGCAAATGTTTTGGAGTTGGGAGTAAACTCCATATCCTGGACTTCGATCCACGTTCTTTCAAACAGATACAGAGCAATGGCCTCATAATTTACATCAGCCTCGTACACCTTCGCTTCTCGAAGAATCTTCGAAACAATTGCTTCAATAACGATCCAAACTGATGCTTTCTTCTTTTTCTGTAAAATATAAATCTTCTTCTGAGGTGTTATAAAACGCTCAGGGTCTATTCCTACTGCACCAGGAATTGCTGAAGCATCGACGTTCTCAAAGGTACAGCCCATAGATGAGAAGAATTGAAGGATGCTGTTGCGCTTTCTGGGTAGTGCGATCAGGTGACGTTTCACCGAACAGGCAATGCACCTCCCAATTGCTGGTTCAAATGACTGGATGGACTCCAGCACCATTTTGGAATCACCCCACTTCTTACAAAGGTCGTGGAAAATGACCTTGTCCAGTTTATCAAACGTTTGTGGCGTTGGATTAAAATTGATATCCAGGACTTCGATCCACGTTCTTTGAAGCAGATCCATAGTGATGGCCTTAAAGTTTACATTGGCCCTGTACACTTGTGCTTTCTGCAATATTCTTAAAACCAGCGCGTTTATGAATAGCTTTAATGACACCATCTTATTTTTCTCGATTTCGTCGATTTTGTCGATGTAGGAGACCGGCGCCTGGGTTATATCATGCTCAGGTTCTATTTCATCAAATACTGTGTCAGGAATTGCTGGATCTACGAAGCTGTTGTCCGGCAACTCTGCAGGTGTATCGGGCTCCATTCTCTCACTTATTGGTGAAAGTCGGCCACTGACATGAAAGACCGGTGTCTCATCACATGAAGAAGATTCGAAGACTCTATCTTCTGTTACACCAGAGGTCGAAACCCATTGAAATATAAAGCTGTGGAGAAGAGTTCCATCTTTAAGGTAGCCTTTACAAGTCATCTTCTGCCTTGCCATCTCTTCCAGGGAGAAACTCACCAGTTCTCCTCGATCTAAATTCATTCCAGGATCGATTACAACTTTCTGGGTCATGGTGTTTTCTTTGTTGAACTATGTCACCTTCGAAAATTGCTATATCTTAAAAATCCTTGGTAATGATTTTACAAGTACAACTTAGCTTCTTCAACGTTCCAGATCAAAGCTTTTCAAATCAAAGCCTAACTGGGCTGACCGCTGACGTCACGAAAGGTGCGCAGCAGTACGCATGCGCAGCTCCCGGCCCGTGAGCTGCGCATGCACTGAAGCATGCTGGGTAAATAAATAAATTCCGGAAGTTGACCTATATATAGTGTTTATAAAATGGGTAGGTCAAAGGAAGCAATCTGATTGGTTCATAGCTATTACAATACCTACATACAAATGCTATGACGTCAAAGTCCTTCACACTTTCATTATCACTGCAATTATAATGCATTTTGCTTACTGTAAATTCAGCTACTTTGTGTTAAACTCTTGACTGTTTTGCCTTTGTTTTACTAATAATAATAATACACACGAGTTTGTTGTTGTCCCGTGACCGTTGCCCCGGAAGTGTAAGCGGAGTTCAAAAAGACGAGACAAATGTCGGGTGTAACGGCGACTTTAATGCTCCCGTCTGTTGTTCTGCGGCTGCTCTACCAGGCGAGCACGGTACAATGGGAGCATCCCAAGTCTCTTAATTACATCCCCGTTTCCCTCACTTGCGTCTTTTCCTTGCGTCTTAGTCCCGTCCACCAGGGATGCATGGAGAGACGCAAGGAAACCAAGCGAGGAGAGAGGACACGAGGAAATATGTTTTAAGAGACACGAGACGTCCTTTCCTCTGAAGCGCCACGTGAAGCGACGTCGGTTTCTGATGACTGCAGCGCGATCACTCTGATCAGCTGATCAGCTGTCAGTCGGCTTCAACAGCTGGAGAGACTTTTGACGGAGTTTTTTTTGTAGTTATTTTCTGGTGCCGACAGTTTATAGCGAACATGCCAATACAAATCCATTTAAAAAATACTGATGATCATATAATGTTGTCACATGATTTAATGGTGGTTAACTACTACTTATATTAATAAATACACAGTTATCATCCCTGTCAGAGGGGAGATGTTTTCTCTGTTATCTGTTAAACTGCAATGATTTACAGTGTGTGGTATTTATTGTGTGTCCTGCTTATATGCACAGTTTTTTTTTACCGGCAGGATGCATCTTATTTATTTAGTGGCACTTAAGTAAGTCAATTTTAATTTATTTTGCTGGACATAAATTGCAATGTTGTGCGTATATTGGCGAGGCATGTTTGCTTTGTGGATTTGGGGGTGGTATTGATGGATTCAGTAGGTTTTAAGGATTCCAAAACTGTATAGTACTCCTATGTAGCTTCATGCTATCAATATGAAATGGCATATTTTCAAAACTCTGGGTGCTTTCTTGAGTCACCTTTGAGTCACTTTGAGTCATACTTATGGTTTAAGTTCATATTTATTGTGTAATATTGTTATAAACATGACAAATTAATTTATATTGACTTGTGAGGCCAGGATGTTCCATTATGTTTTGCTATATCACAACAGTGGCTCTGCTGAGGGATGGTATTTATTAATAGGCTCTGAACCCCCATTTTTGGTCTGGGGTGCAAAAGGTTCTGGTTTTTGGTCTCCACCAACCCCTGAGGGAAATGTCTGGCTCCTTAGCAGCTAAATGTTCCGTCTGCTGTTTTGTGCAGTTCAGGTTAAGGTTAATGTATTGGGTATATTGGAGCTTTTTTGTTGAAAATGTTCTTCAATCCTAACTAGAGTATGCTAACAACAACAAATACTGTTTGACAGGTAATGTGTTTGGGTTAAACATCTTACTTTGGTGTGTTAGAATAAGAGCATTTTCAAATAAGCACGAAACACAAAGGATAGTTGAATTACATTAAACGTATGCGCTAATCGGTCCAATATATTTTGCGATTGCAATCCTCTCAAAATTGAAATATCGTTCTGGACCACAGTGATGAACACACTGACCACAACAACCTGCAATAGAGCTTTACCGCTTGCATGGCTACGAATGTTGGTTAAAGAGGTAAAATTGTGAATGCACACCTTTACAGTGGCAGTGAAAATACTAAGAGTGAGTTGGTCAGAAATCAACTATATATGGATTGTGGTATTGCAAATTAATGAAAATGTAGATTTAATGGCAGTTCCACCAAAATATTATGATTTGTTGATTCCTCAATCGGAAACACAATTAGCAGCAAGAATCTCTGCCTGTCTGACTGAAATCTCTCAGTGGATGTCTGCATACCACCCGAAAATGAACCCTGACAAGACGAACTGATCTGGTCCAGTCTACATCCAGGACATGGTAAAACCTTACACCCCAACTCGTGCGCTCCGCTCGGCTTCTGCCAATCGGCTTGTAGCTCCGTCGCTGCGAGCTAAACACTCAACAAAGTCTCGACTGTTCTCTGTCCTGGCTCCTCGATGGTGGAATGAGCTCCCCATTGACATCAGGACAGCAGAAAGTCTCTACATCTTCCGTCGCAAACTAAAAACACATCTTTTCCGACTATACCTTGAATAAGGAAAATAACACCATAGTAGCACTTTAGTGGCACTTTAGTAGCACTTACTGATAGCACCTTGTAGTTTAACTTTATTGAAGAAATTGTACTTTCTGGATTCTGTTTGTACTCATGGTTGAATGCACTTATTGTAAGCCGCTTTGGATAAAAGCGTCAGCTAAATGAAATGTAATGTACAAATTTGTGCTTCTCAAAGTGTGTGTTGATGTATGTGGGTGTGAGAGAAGGTGAGCACAAACGTTTTTGACCGTGGTCGAGCCACCTGCTTGTCCTTTTTGGCTAAGATCAAGTGTTGTATCCTGTCTCGTGGTATCTTGTGCTGTGACCAACATGAGTATGTTATGCTATGGTGTCACGGATTAGTCAAGGAATAAATGTATCAAAAAAGACAGTGCTGGAATAGACTGTGGATTTTTTTGTGGCGGAACACACGTCCAAACATGTTCACCAGTTTGCCCCCTAGTGGCTCTAAGACTTAAATTGGTTAAGATTAGAGCCTCTACACAGAGAAAAGATGAAGCTTTTAACAGGTAAGTGTTGGATTTTGTGTCAGCTCTCCTGAAGGTTTTGCTGGAAGAACTGCATTCCCACTGTTTAATGTTTCATTCAGCACTGATATGCATAATTAAGGGATTCATGTACCATTTTTGAAGTACCCTGCCACTTGGAGCTCGGAATAATTAAAGTTTTCATTGCACAGTAACAGAGTGTCAGGTTCTTATTTCTGGGAACAGAAAATCTGAAATTGAAAATTGAAAGATATATATATACTTTTTTTTTGGCAACACACTTCTTGTCAGATGACATATATATATATATATATATATATATATATATATATGTGTGTGTGTGTGTATGTGTTGCCAAGCAACATACATTACATTAGTCATTAGTTTGTTTTTCAGACGCGTGATAATGAAAGTGTGAAGGACTTTGACGTCATAGCATTTGTATGTAGGTATTGTAATAGCTATGAACCAATCAGATTGCTTCCTTTGACCTACCCATTTTATAAACACTATATAAACTTTGCTGATGCTATAATAATGTGTTGAAATATGTATTGCTGGCAATTGCGTTGCCTCGGCGATTGTCTCCACATTTAATTAAGTTCAGTCTCATAGGGCTCTGGATAAATGTTGTAAGCCACATCAGTAAATGTGATAATTATTCTTGTCCAATCATGCCTGCAATCATGGTTTCAACTCTGCTGTAGATGTCAGTTTAAATGACTGTCAATTTGTCCCAGCAGTCTCTTTTAGTATCTAGGAAAAAAAAGCGGATATCCTCCTTTGCACCCTTTAACTCTCTCCCTCTTTTCCATGCTCCTCCATCTCCCTCTTCGACTTCAGCTCATCTGTCATTTGTTCATTCCTTGTATCTTTGTCCGCATGCTACTTCTTTCGCGCCACACTTTCATCAGTACCAAATGGGCCCACCATCTCCTTTTCTGTTGATTTATCACCTGTTTCACCTCAGATCTCTTTTCTCTGCTGGTCTTTTCTCCTCTCACATCCCTAAATCCCTCTTTTGCAGAACCTCTTTCTCAAAATCCTTAATTACCCTTGGAGTTTTTGCTTGGCTGCACTCCCTCCGTTTTCCAGGCCTCCTCTCATTTCTATCCTTGCCTCCTCTTCTGACTTTCTTGACCTTGTTCCCTAACCCCTATCATTTTCAATCATCCTTTTTTTCTTTCTAGTTGTAATGGGCTTAGACTGTGCAGCTATTACAAAGTACTCCATTGACTTTTTCATACGATAACTAAAAGAAAATGCACTCATGCAAAGTTAAAGCGTATAAACAACGCATGTCACGTTGCAAACACACTCCCAAACAGTGAATTCATTTCTGAGTTATGTATGACTAGCTTTTACTCTGTTTTCATCTCATGCAGAAACCAATTACTTTAGGGTGTTAGATTAAGACTTTAATGAAAGAATAGAATTTGACGCTAAATTGCAGAGGGAAGCAAGGGTGTGAAATACTTACTTTGTCCTTTTTCCCACTTTGATACTGTCTATCTGTTCCTTAAGATCAACTCTATCCCCTTCCTTTGTTTCCTTCACCAACTTGTCAGCTTCCCCACAGGCGACCAACTGGGGACGGCCAACCAGCTGGACAGGTCAACGCTTTGAAATGACTTGGGTCAACAGCTGTTGTGTGTTCCCTGTTCCCTGTCTGTGTCAAGCCAAGGCCAGGATAACTGCCATGCCTTTGCATAATTACATAGATGCATAAATCTATGGAGACATTTTAACTGTCTTCAAGACCGTCTGTCGCCTCAGTCACCTTTGGCAGCCGTTTCCTGCAATGCCCTTGGGTTGTCCCACCTAAACACGGTGTGTGTGTCTGTGAGTTCATATGTATCTGCCTACATGTGTGTGTGAAAGTGACAACATATCTGGGCCTGTGTGCCAATACTATTTTAATATTTGAGTGGCCTTCATTTTTGATCATCGTGGGATAGGATTTGGGAAATATGCGTATACATGAAGACACTGGTAACACTCTCAGTACGGAAACGTAACTTTATTGGGTTGTGAGTGCCTTTTTGCCTGACTATGCACAATGACTGATAATATACACTAATTGCATGCGCACCAAAAGCATAAACCATTAGTCTCACTTTTATTTGAAAGATAAAAAAACAAAAGCAAAGTATTGTAACCCTGTACAGGAAATTGCCTTTGTGTACCCACACACACACACACACACACACACACACACACACACACACACACACACACACACACACACACACACACACACACACACACACACACACACACACACACACACACACACACACACTTCAATCGATGTTCTGTGGTAACCACTATAAAGCCAATGTTACAGTTGAATCTGGGCGGCAAACTCATTTTGTCCCTCATTAGGAGAAGTGTGTTGCAGAGCTGTGGTGTCTGATTCCAAAGGGACCTGATCTGGTGCCTGCGGACCTGCAGGCAGAGAGAGGGGAATGGGGGAAAGAGAAGAAGAGTGATGAAGGATGGAGAGGAGAAAAAAAGAGATTAAGAAAGAGTGAAAAGAGCAGGCGGTAAGAGAGACTAATTACATGAGAACTAAGGATTGAAGGGTCTTTAATTGACAAATTGGCTGTTTTTTCAAATAAGACCTGTTTTTATATTGATCGCATAAAAAGCTTATCTCCACACAGGGCCTCGCTCTTAAAAATACAAACTGGGCATTTTCAAAACGGAACTCCTCAACGTCATATCGAGGTTGTCTCAGTCATGTTGGCATAGTAGATATTCAGGCTTTTATATAGCTCACTAAAATTAGAACAAACCTGGAAGCTTAAAATTCCTCAGTTGTAAACAGAGCTGGTTTGTAATTTTGCAATACTCACATTTTCCACTTGATGGCACCAGCTCTGAACACATCCGACAGAAGTAATATGCAGCTGTTATGGTGGTCATTTCAGCTGAACATGCTTGTTTGTCTGGAAGGTATGATAAGACCCAAGGATTTTTTTTAATGTTGTATAGGGTTTTCTTAACATGAAGCCCAATGTAAGCCTTCACAGTCTTGCATAAGAGACAAGACTGCAACACAGAAGGTTTGTTTTGTTTTTATATTGCTGGAGACCAAAAAACGAATACCAATAAAGTGTATTTAAAATAGTTTGGGATTTTAGATACATACATCTTTATGACTATAATTTAGACCATTCGTTTGTAAAAACTGAGAGGAAAACTGTAAAAGCAGACTCATCTACAGCATGCACACCATGTGCTCACTGGTGTGGAGGGTGTGAGAGAAATCTCTTTGCACTCATGAAACCTGTAACTAGGAGGTGTCACTATGAGTTTTAGACCATGTGAAAAGATGTGGCACTAGAGCGTCCACTTCAATGCTTCAGATAAGTGCACACTGGAGTGTTAGCTGTGAAGCCGCTCTATTTGTTGGGAGTAGAGGCGCACCAAGGGTAACAATGTCAGACCGAAGTCCAGTGAAAGAGAAGAAACGGAGGAGAAACACTCAGTTCAACGATGTACAGTTTGCACAATCTAATACAACAGTACTTGCTATTAATCCTTCATCTATGAAATGCGGGCACACAAGCGCATTAGGACACAACAACTGAAGACTGAAGGCACTCATACACATATATACGCGTCTGTTTCAATGCCGATGCATTTTTAAGGCTTCAACTCTGACTGCTGCAGTGGGATGTTTTAAAAAAAGTCAAATTAGTTTTGTAGAGGATGTTTCCTGAGCGGAGGCTTGATGCAGACGGACTAGGAAAGCCACTGGGAGACTATCAGATATCTGACAGGAAGGAGCTACCAGAGAGTGGACAGAATCTGCAGGGACGTTTTAGAGAAAGACACGATTCTCAAGCCAGCTGGCAGTCCTTATGAAGGCGATTCTCCGTGTCCCACAAATGTCTCCTCAGAGAAAACCTTTTGGATAGTTAAAAAAAAAGAGAAAAGCCCCACGAAATAGAATCAGTATCCACAACGGCACCCTCTTTTGTCCTGCGAGATCAACGAGAAACACTGGCGACCAAAACGCTCCAATTCAGAGAGCTGCCAAGTCTGCTAGCTGTAATTACAACAGTTTGTTTGGTGAGAGGCACCAACAACAGCACATATGCCCATATGAGAAACGGCACGTAACCTTTCCTAAGGAATACAATTGGTTTGTATTCTGATGGCTAATGCTAATTCTTCCATTTTGGTATCAGCTGTAAAACATACAGTGTGGGACCATTATAAATACATTTGTAGTGGCAATATAGCTCGACTTCAAAATTAGGTCACATAATTTAAGGGTTCCCCAAATACACCGTAACACAGATAATAATAATAAGAACTATTTTAAAACAGATCCACACAGCACCTCTGTTAGAGCACATTTGCTTTCAGATCTGTCTTTTTTACAAGGTGCACATGCACTGCAACGTCACGTAACAGCTTTGTGTGACGGGAACTGTCTTCGTCGTGAACAGAAAAAAGTAGCAGAAAATAACATTTCACACTGACTCTCGATCACATCTGTAAGTTAACACCTCGTCGGTAGTTTGAGCAATACATATTTCATTATGTCATACCAAACTGTCAACAATTACAGAAATAAACCAGCTTTATTAAACTTTTACAAATGCAGTCTTCTAATTTTTTTTAAATGTACTCCCTTGTGCTAAAACTAACTACAACTTCAATATGACCTTGAAGGCACTCGGACACCCGGATAGCTGCATTAATTACATAAACCCTACACCCTAATGTGCTGATCCAAAGGTATTGGCACTAATGCCAACATTGGCAGCCTGGATTGGTCCCTAAACCCTATTACCCAACTACTTATTTATGACGTTACTACTAAGGTTCTTCTAACTATCTTCATTCTAAAGATGCATGCATCCATAAAGAGAGCTACATATATATGTATATTTTAAAGGTTTTAAATCTACCAATTACATTAAACTGTGTACAGGAATCATAATCCCTTGTGTCCATGCACACACACACACGTTTGTTTGCCCATATTTGTAAGGACTCATTTATCTAATGCAATCCATTTCCTCTAACCCTGAATCACTATTAAATGTCTGACCCTAAACTGAATCTCAACTAAATTCTAACCTTATCCCTAAAACAAGTCCCAAAGCAACTGTTCCGGAAAATAATTACTGATCCTGACTAAGAAATAACTGTCAACTGGTATACCACAACTTGTTTTTACCCTTCCGTTTTTGTATGAATTAACTATAACTATAACATTGGAATTAGTGAACTTTAGAAGGGTTGGTCAGCAGATGTGTTCTACCTTAAAAAAACACACACACACACACACACACACACACACACACACACACACACACACACACACACACACACACACACACACACACACACACACACACACACACACACACACACACACACACACCGAGTTACCATAGGGAAAGACTTGCATGGGCAGGTGGGCAGGGGAGCATTTTGGAGTCTGCCCATCGGCGAGACGAGGGCAGGACTCACAACAGCATCCTGATAGACTTGGTTTCACCAGGTCGGCAAAGAACTAAACTAAACTATCCGGCTAAGCCTGAAGTCAAGGTGAGATGCTGATAAGTTGCTAATATGTTGTGCATTGTAGAGACAAACTATGAGGAAGACCACATGGAGACAATGGCAGACAACTAGTCAGATGAAGAACATAAATAAAAAACAGTTTTTTTTAGCAGTTGAAGGGCACAGGAAGTGGCAAGTTACAATGTTAAACAACGTTTGTGAACATCTGTCTGTTTTGCTGAATTCTTTTAATGTGAACTAAGCACATGTCCCCTCCAAAAGTGTGGTTACATTGCATTAGTTAGAGTCTTTACTGTTGCCTAAAATATTGTCTTTTTTTAAGCAAGCCACAATCCTCCTTCCACGGTAAACCACACGATCATTTATCCAAAGGATATAATTTTAAAGAGTCTCAAAAAGACATGAATGAGTGATAATCTGTCACGACCTGGCTCTAAAGCCATGAAAAAAGAGAGGGACACCCAGATTTAAGGCAAACAACTAGGAACAATGGGATGTGATGATCAGTAAAATCAGTGGTGTAGGTGGGAGTCTGCTGAGTGCGGTGTGAGAAAGATATGTTGCATGGATGGAGACAAAAAGACAAGGCACAGGAGCAAAGAGAGAAAGCTCTGACTGTCAGAAAGGTGGAGCTTTGAGCACCGGGCCCAGGTGCTTCCAAGTAGGGCAAACAACACCTCCAGGTACCTGTTTTATTAAATACACAGACAGACAGAGAGAGAGAGAAATCACTGACATTTTCCTTCCCTTTTAATATTTCCATGTTCCCAAAGTTATAACACCTTTTTTAAACCAAAAAAAACAAACATTTTATTGTGAAACCAAATCATATTTGTTATGTGCAAGTCAGATAATTGACCCTTCACTAAACCCATGCAGTTTACAGTTATAACACTGGTATTCTGTTTGATTCTGTCACAATAATCGCAATGCCGCACTATTGACAAATCAATCGCAGGGGGTGGCAAGCAACCGCCACCACTGCTATGTTTTTTTCTTTTCTTTTTGGCAATCTTTACAATGGGAGTGCAGTGTATGCTACTCAAGCCAGAAGCGTGAAAAGGCACGTCTTTTTTAGTGTCCGGTATTGAGAAATGTATAACTTTGGGTAGAACGTGTCCCTGTCACTCTTTTACCCTGTTGTCCAATCACAATGGAGTATGTGCGGGCCAAATACCACGAAGACCAACGTGCACATATGTATGCTACAAGTGCTGAACAACAACAATGGAATAAATATGAATACACATAGACAAGTAGGTCCGTCCTCTCCTCTCAGATTTCCCTTAATCCAAAGCAAATACTTTGACGCAACCAAAAAACGCCAGAAAAACGCTGCGCCTCATTGTCTTCTGTGTTCTGCAATTACCAATAAAGCAATACATATTTAATTAGTTTAATCATTAGTTTAATAAACTTAATTTTCTTTAAAAAAGCAACAATATACTGAATAATAAGAATAAATACATCTTATTTATATACCACTACAATCAGGATAATGAAATAACATGCAAAAATAATAATGGCAATAATACTGCATATCATGCTGTTGTGCCAATCATTATTAACACATACTTTTTCTCAGGGGTCGCCTATATGATTGGACAATCACTGTTCAGAGGAGAGATTTGGAAAATGGTCAATTCAAATAGCTAGATTAAAAAAAAAGAATATTGTGCATAACCTAATTCCAACTGTGGTGCAGTTGCTCAAGGTGGATACAATTAGGAGGTGGGTCTATATAAAGTTTTGATGTTTTCTCAGATGTGAGTAAAGAGCCCGAGAGCTGCAGGGAGCGGGGCCCTGCACTGTGTAGTTGACTTTCCTGATGAGCTGGAACAAGTAGCCCTGAGCAACTAAGTGACAGGGCAGCGAACAAAAGATATGAAGCCACACAGAAAAAAACAACAACAGAGGGCTGAGTCAAGAGAATGAGAGGAAGGGGACACAAACAGAATTAGATAGAGGAGACCCACAAAGAAACAGACCTGAGGGGAGGGACATACATAAATAAACACAGCCATGCAGAGATTCAAATCGTTATGCTAACTATCTCTATCTGTCTCCATTCATGATATGCTTTCCACACAATTTGGGGTGTGTTTTTCATTACTTCACATTTTCACATTTCCTTTTGCTATTTGTCACACCTTCATGAGGCCTTGCCTGGCCACCTTTTTCATATTTCACTAACAAGGACCACGCTAGATAGTTGGTTTCCAAAATGGTTTATTATCGAACCTGTTAGGTTCTCGAAGCGGAGAAAGAGTGAGGGATGAGGGATGAGGGGAGAGGGAAGAGGGGTAAGGGATGAGGGATGAGGGATGCGGGATGAGGGATGAGGGATGAGGGGTAGGGGGTGAGGGATGTGGGATGGGGGATTAGGGATGAGGGAAGAGGGGGAGGGATGGGGGGAGGGGGTGCGGGATGAGGGGAGAGGGTTTGTGGTGCGATAGTCGAAGGCGGGCGATGGGAGACCGCCGTGGCTTCGGGGGTGTTAGAGACTGAGTGGGGGCCGTCTCTTCGGTGGCTCTGGATGTCAGAGTCCCCCCGACGTTCCTGCTGGAGAGAGAGAGAGAGAGAGAGAGAGAGAGAGAGAGAGAGAGAGAGAGAGAGAGAGAGAGAGAGAGAGAGAGACTAGTATCTTTATTACTAAAACAGTGTCATTTACAGCTTTACTGTTTTTCAGAAACTTACAAAACTAAAAAATAAATAGTAAAGAAAAAAAAACACAAATCACACGTTCAGAACCAGAGCATTGTCTCTGACTGAACACAGAATGTCCCTCACAGCCCAAATGTTTACAAAGAGTTCTGTGTTTTTTGTCAGCTTGTAAAACCCAAACTCCACCCTGAGGCGAGCCGTCAGCAGCCCCGTCAACATCCAACTCACGTCCTCTGACCCTTGACCCCTCACACGATTTTTCCTTGTTTTCCAAATTGCTAGTTTGGCCAGACCTGAAAGGAAATTTATTAGTGTGTGTACCTGTTTTTTTTTAGCAGAGTATTTTGGACCGTGGATAAATAAACGGAAAGAAAAATGTTCTCCTAAGCCCTGAAACCATGCCTGCAGGCGGCTGAAGAGTCTCACCAGCCTAGAGCACTCAGCAAACAGATGATGGACGGTCTCTGTCTCAGAACAGAAAGGACAGCCGTCTCCTGAGCCAGGATCGAGGTGCACCAGATACCTGTTTGTAGCTATGGCCCCATGTACAATCCTCCACTGGAGGTCTCCTGTCCGTTTGTCTACAGGGGGTTTGTACAGGGACCGCCAACAGCCTCCCGGGGAGGATCCCCTGCCAAAAAACTCGGTCCACCTCGACACCCTCACCCCTGCCAAGGAACGCAAGTTAGAGACCTTCACCACGACCTGGTACACTGCTTTCCTCCCCAGAGTCTCAAAGTCCCCCAACTGGGGTGTCTTTAGAGACAGCAGGATGTCCTCCTCATCCTTCCACTGTCCCACAGCAGGACAAACAACCAGGGGTGGGAAGACATACTCACACTCATTGTCCCATTGGTCCGACAATGTGGGGTCTCCAACAAACGCCCTGAGGACTTCTGGCAGAGAAGTACAGACCTCCTCCACCAGCCTGCGCAGCAGCCTGCTGGACCGGATGTTGGTCAGCTCCGCTAGATGAGGGATAGCAGTCTTCATTAGATGACCCAGCTTCACACAGCCGGCCTCTCTCAGTCTGGATCTCAGGCTGACCGACGTCAGGACCTGGGATGTAATGTAGCCGCTCCCAAACAGTGGCTCCTCAAAGAGCCACATCCCTGGTGTGGTCACAGCTCTCCGGTGGACTGTAAAAACCTGCCACGCCTGTAAAACTGACTGGTAGAACGGTGTCAGACCCGTTAAATCCACTGACTGGGGCTGAAGCAGGAACAGGTGTTTGTCGTAGCCTAAGTGTCCAGCCCTCCTCAGCAGCACACAGGCAGCATCAGTCCATGGCAGGCCGAAACTGTACAGCAGCCTCTGCGCCGACTGCAGTCTGAAAGCTTTGATGCGTGATGCGATGTCCACCAGGCCCTGCCCTCCCTCCTGGACCGGCAGGTACAGCACCGCAGCTCTCAGCCAGTGAAGTCCAGACCAGAAGAAATCCACAACTGCCCTCTGGATCTCTTCAATCAGGCCCTGTGGTGGAGGTAGGACTACCAGTCTGTGCCAAAGGGCCGAGGCAACCAAGTTATTGACAATTAGGACCCTTCCCCTGTAAGAGAGCTGAGGTAGCAGCCATTTCCATTTAGATAGTCTGGCACACACTCTCTCCATAGCACCCTCCCAGTTCTGTTTTTGAAACTCCTCTGTTCCCAAAAAAACACCCAAAATCTTCAAGCCCTGCCTTCCCCATCTGAGGTTTCCTGGCAGCTTTGGTGTTTCTTTGTTAGACCACTGCCCAACCTGCAAAGCTTCACTTTTCCCCCAGTTTACTTTTGCTGACGATGCCCTCTCAAACAAAACTAAACTGCTTCCTAGGACATTTACATCCCTTTGGTCTTTGACGAACACATTAATGTCATCAGCATATGCAGACACCACCAGTGAAGGCCGTTGAGGTAGCCCAGGTAACACCAGACCTGACAGACGGGATCTTAACCTGTTCAGAAGAGGCTCGATTACAATAGAATATAGCTGACCAGAAAGAGGACAACCCTGTCTGATGCCTCTCTGGACCTGAACCGGACAGCTCAGCGCACCTCCCACCTTCAGCAGACAAGAAGCTTCTGTATACATCAACCCTAACAGTGACACAAAACTTTCACCAAAACCAAAAGCCCTTAAAGTGGAAAAAAGAAAACCATGATCAACCCTATCAAAAGCCTTCTCTTGATCTAAAGATATAACCCCAACATCAATATTATACATTTTGCAAAGGTCCAACAAGTCTCTCATGAGGAAAATGTTATCCATGATGGATCTATCCGGGATGCAATATGACTGGTCTCTGTGGATTATAGTCTCTAGAAAGTTCTTAAGACGGTTGGCGAGCACCTTGGAAAGAAGTTTGTAGTCTGTGCATAACAACGCCACCGGTCTCCAGTTTTTTAGTAAGGTCAAATCTCCTTTTTTGGGTAACAGTGAAAGTACCGCATGCCGACATGTGGTCGGTAAAAGGCCTGTCCGTGAACACTCCTGCAGCACCTCCCACAGGTCGACGCCCAAACATTTCCAGAAATGTTTGTAGAAGTCCGCCGGTAATCCGTCCAGTCCAGGAGCTCGGCCAGCAGCCATCTGACCCACAGCAGCGGTCAGCTCCTCCAGGGAGATGTTGGCGTCCAGGACAGCTCTGTCCTCGGGGCCCAGCTGAGGAAGGTCCTGAAGCAGCTCGTCAACACTCTCCCTGTGGTTGTCCTTCCTGAAGAGGGCGCTGTAGAAACTTACGGCATGCTGCCTCATTCGAATCGGGTCAGTCGTCATCGTACCATCAGGAAGGCGGAGACACAGCATTTGTTTTGCCCGAGAGACAGACTTCTCCAGATTGAAAAAATAGGAGGTAGGAGCATCCATGTCCCTCACAGTGGTGAACCTCGACCTGACCAGAGCTCCCTTAGCTCGTTCCCTTAGGAAAGAACCTAGATGTTGTTTCTTCTGTTGAAGCCTCTGAGTGTCTGTCCTGGTGTGCGTGAGTAAACTGTTCTCCAAATCCCTGATTTCATTCCCTAAATCCTCAATGAGCCTTTTGACTTTACCCGTGGAGTGACTTGTAAACTGTTGTACAAAGACACGTATATGTGCCTTTCCTACGTCCCACCATTGACTCAGGGACTCAAAATCGCACTTCTTTTCCCTCCAGATCCCCCAAAACACCTCAAACTTTTGGCAGAAATCGCTGTCCTGAAGCACCTTGATGTTAAAATGCCAGTACGAGCTGCATTTGGTGGTTGGTGAGGTGTGCACATCTAAAGTGACTAAATGATGGTCAGTAAATCCTACAGGGAAAATGTGACTGCTCAACAACCGGTTGCTAAAGCTACATGACATGTACACCCTGTCCAGCCTGGCTGCCCTAATATTCCCATCCAACACCTTCACCCATGTATACTGCCTATCCTGGGGGTGTTTGACCCTCCATACATCCACCACCCCTGACTCTGCAATCACCTGTGCTAAGGTGGCAGATGATTGTAGGTGAGGTTCCTCCCCTGTCCTATCTAATACGGAATCAATGGTGCAATTCCAGTCCCCCCCCAACACCACACACTCGTGCTGATCACACTGCTGCAGGACATCTCTGAGCTTGTGGAAGATGTCCGTTCTGTGGGAGCCCTGGTTTGGAGCATAGATGTTAATGAGAACAAAAGTAATGTTTTGTATGACAGCTCTGACCACCAGAGCCCTGCCCGTCACTATCTCTGTGGAGGAGATGATGTCAACGTCCAGCCCAGGTGAGAATAGGACTGCTACACCTGCAGACCGGTTGGTCCCATGAGACAGGACATGCTGGCCCCTCCACCACAAACCCCAGTCTATTTCGTTATGTGAGTTGCTGTGCGTTTCCTGCAGGAAAACAATGTCAAGTTGTTTCTGCTCAATCATGTCTGCAGTGACCACTCTCTTCTCTTGATCCCTCCCACCATTTATGTTTAAAGAACCAACCCTCACCTTGTGCATTGAAAAATGAAAAAGAGCCGTGACGTAAACAGCTAACAGTAACGTGAATCCTAAGTGCACATCCATGGCAGACTCACTTAAAAGTTCTTAACCTTTTAGAACTTTTATTCCTCGCCATTTGTTTCCTGAGAGTCGTCAAGTGTTTTCTTAGACGGTAACGTTTCTTCTCATCCAATGACTCCACACCAACCCCTTTCTGTAAAGCTAAAACGCTTTTCACAAACTTGTCTGCGTCTGGAAAATGATCTAAAACTTTGACAGTTTTACCAAACGTCTCATCCAGGAAGTTATTAATGTCCTCCAGTTTGTACAGGTCTCCACTGTAAGACTGGGAGCCTGCGAGGGAGTGAGAGTCAGAGTCAGTGTCGTACTCCATCTCCTCCTCCACAACACAAGCCTCCCCACTCACTTCTGGACCAGTAGCCTGACTTTGGTCATCTTCAACCGTCTGCCCTTTACTGCTTCCTGCTCCACTTCCCCTCAACCCTTCCTCTGTTCCTGCTGCCAGTGCTTCCTCTCCCTTTCCCCCCCCTGTTGTTGGACTCAGAACAGCTGAGTTCCCCTCAATAGTTTCCCCTATGCCTAAATCGTCTCTCTGTTCTCCCACTTGACTGTCTGTCTGCCCGCTGTTCCCCTCCCCGGGCCCAATGGGCGGGGCTTCAAGGTTGGCAGGCGGGGCCTCGGGTACGGTGGGCGGGGCCTCACGGCCTTGCGAAACAGGGACCTCCACCGTCTCGCTATTCAGCGGAGCCCCGGTGTTATTAAACTCTTCTGCCGCCTCACTATTTAGCGGAGCCCCGGTGTTATTAAGCTCCTCTGCCGGCGTGGCTCCCGCTTCAGGATGCCCTTCGGCCGGTCTGTGCGGACAAGCGGCCCGCTTATGCCCTACACCCCCACACTCAAAACACCTGACGCTACCCGTGCTAGCATACACCATGTAGTGTCCCTCCCCGTGTTTCACCCTGAAGGAGACCTCTAGCGTCTGAGAGGGACAGGTGAGGAACATGAACACCTGTCTCCTGAAGGACTGGACATGTTTCAGTTTCTCATTTTTACAGCCCAGCCCAACGGTTCTAAAGCTGCTCGCTAGCTTCCCGAAACGCTGCAGCTCCCGCTCCAACACCTGGTTGGGGATGAACGGGGGAACACCGGACACGGTGACCCGGGTGGAGGGCACCGCCAGCGGGGAAACCTGCAGGTACACGCCGTTCAGCGAGACGCCGCTCGATATTAACTGCGCCACATAGCGCTCCTCTTTTAGAAACACCACTACCCCTCGGTTCATCCTGGAGGCGTAGCACAGGTTACCGTGTCCCACACAGTCTCCCACCGCCAGGAGAACCGCCTCCACCGGGACACACGGGTCGGGCTGAACCCGAACTCCATGCCTCAAAGACAGGGACGGCGTCTCAGAGGACGCCATCCCTAACAGAAAACACGGTTTTCCGTCTGCAAAAACACAAATAAGCACACAAAACTACACCGACAAACAAACAAAAACCACAACAACTCAATCACACAGCAAACTAGGAAAAAAACCAAGAATAAATGTTTGAGAAAATACATCAAACATTTAGCGCCGCTCACCAAGCTCTCCACAACCACTCTCCACCAGAGAGAGAGAGAGAGAGAGAGAGAGAGAGAGAGAGAGAGAGAGAGAGAGAGAGAGAGAGAGAGAGAGAGAGAGAGAGAGAGAGAAGGAGGGAGACAAGAACGGGGTGGGTGGGAGGGATGTGGAGACGGAGTCACGGAGGATGTGGACAGGTTAGTCTCATTTAAATACCCCGGTGCGCGGGGGACGAGCTGCGTCGGGGGCGTGGTCCCTGTTCCTGAACTAAGTTTAATAAAACACCATTTCATACATTCCTGACTAACAGTGTTGAAATTCATACCATTGTTTTATTTATACCGATCTTAGTTTCACAATTATTTTCTTTGTAGCTTTTTTCTACTTGCTGCTGCAATGTGGCATTTTTCTCCCAACCGAGATCATGAAAGATTGATCTCATCACAGAGAGACAGAGGGCAGGGACAGAAAAACAGAGAGAGAATTGGTTAGTAGGGAGTACAGGCCACTGAGCTGCAGTATCTCTCACTTTGTATTCCGCTGCTGTCAAGTGTTGTTTTAATTGGAGCCAAACTTAGCTCAACACAGCAGTCAGATCCTCTCAGCCTGACCCCAGAACAACAGGTACTTACCCAACACACAGAGAGACACACAGCGATAGACCAAGACAGGACAGCAGAGACGTAAAAAACAACAGAGAAATGCAACGAGAATCAGGTTAACATGTAATATAGTTAAATGCAATCATAACTCTTTAATAGATTACTGACCGCCAGTATGTCGATTTAGTTTTGAGTACTTTATAAGTGACGAGCTGACAAGATGGTGGATACATTTCATGGCAGTAATTTATTATTTCCACACTAATCTCCACTGATAATGATTATCTAAAATTAACCGTGTTATTTATTGACTGTTTCGAACATTAGAGTGATAAGGAGTCAGAATACTCTGCATGATTACATTCTTTAATCTCTAATCCTCCACTGTGAGAGGGGATGGGATTCATTTAGTCTCTAAAACAATGTTGATTATGTCCTCAATTGCCTTGGCATATTGTTTCTAATTCAGCAGTCACAAAGACAGTTTAAACTCAAGCAAATGGGATCGAAACGTTCATTGTGGCACAGAAGGAGAGGCAGCACCAACTAACTGCAAGCGGAGTGTAATAAATGAATTCAGATGCTTACAGGTGCCAAATGTATTGCCAAGTGTGGCTGATTAAAAAGGTGGGACCTGCATGGGGAATCAGAATGATGGCGTTTTGTAAATGTAAATGTAAATATAAGCCAAAGTCTTGTTAAATAAAAGAGACCATTTTGAAGGGAAACAGTGTGGAAGAAATGTAGAAGTTGTCTTATTATCGACCGGCGTGCCGAAAGTAATTGAACGTTTAACTAGTGTTCTGTAATCTTACAGGAAACGTTCTGCATGGAATTTTGTTAAACTGTATTTTGGTTGAGATGTGCAATTATTTCCTAGTCATTTAACTGTACCCACTTATCTATGCAGCCAAAGCTACTATGTATCCCTATCTAAGTTTCTCACAATGTTTCCTTGTGCCAACTCATTGGAATGAGCAGAAGTGAAAGTGACTGTACCCGGGTCACGAACATTAGAAGGAGTTCAGAGGTTCAGGGAGTAATTCATCAATATGTTCACATACACACAGTCAGCTGATCAAAACGGTGATTGGGATTGGTGCATCTTCAAGTTATAAATCTCCCCCATCTTTCGTCTTTATCAGCCTCAAGCCAATTTATTTTGAGTACAGCTAGAATTGGGAGGCTTCAGCACAACAGTCCGCCTTAAAATACACATACTCAGCAAGAGTAATTGAAGACATCTGTGGGTGTTGAGTGCTTTTCCAATAATCTGAACTTGACATGTTATGGATTTAACTTGTGAGAAACAGCCGATCGTTCTGTACATACCCCATCAGAGTTTTTGATACCACGTACCATTTGTTCTGTTGACTGTTTAGCTCTTTACTATAAAAGAGCTGCTTGACTGAACAGCTATGTGAAGTTATTTTGTGTTAGTTATTGTGGAACATAAAAGCTTCACATGAAGCAGATTAATGCTGCAATTGAGTAGAAACATTGCAGTTCCTGCAATGCCGAGAGACTGTAGCGGTGCTGCGGTAGATTAGTGCAAAGTTATAGAGGGAGTAGTGATAGAGAATGAGAGGATTCAATCATTACGACTTACTAATTATTTGTACTGCATTTAGTAGCTCTGTGGGTTTACATTGAAAACGAATGACTGTAGGAAAACCATCAGTTTCCCTTTGAATAGGGATGCTTAACCTTTAACAAAACCACAGGTTTACCAGGCTTCATTTAGTTTGGTACTTATTACTAAACATAGAAAAGTGTTTGATGTCCTACAAAGCAGAGAGTGCCATCTAGTAGGCTAGATACTGCCAAGTGGTAATTTCATTTTATATCTAAACATGCTCAAGAAATCACATTTGCCTCTGTTGGCTAGCTAAGACAAAATGGATCAGTTTCAGAAATGAAAAAGTGATGTAGAGACAACCCTGAGCTGATGAAGAAATATTTATTAATTCATACAATAAATTATGATTCATGAATGCAGGCTCTGATGGGTGAGGGTAACATAACATGTATTTTGGTCATTGCAGATCACATTGTCATGGCAAATATTGACATTTCAGTTTATTATTTCTACTTTTATTTGTCAATTATGTTTTAGCAAGAAGCGAGCCTAACATTACAAAAGGTTGAGAACTTCTGTGTAACCATATATAATTAGATTTGAGTCAATCAGAGCTCCTGTTTCTATCTCCAGCTTTACAGCTGAACAATAATCATCAAGCAATGATGCCATTACATTCACTTAGAATCACCAGTCCCTGTAACAGGTCAGACAACCAGGCAACTTTGATGATCAGGCAGGACACCAGTGGAAAAAGGGAAGTGGGAACAGGTAAGTAGGCGGGCGGTGGAAGGTCAGGTGACTATGATTAGAGAGAAAGAGGTCAGTGCATGGCAGGAGGGAGTGGCTGCATGTGGGAGTGAGGTGATTGGGACAGGAGTAAAATATTTGGTCATAGATGACAAATTTGACCCACTGATGGCTCACAAGGAGAAATCTGTCTGTCGGCAGAAAATCTGTGCATAATTTAATGGTAATCCATCTAATAGTTGTTGAGATATTTCAGTCTGGGCCGACCAACTTACAGACAGACATTGCTGTCTTTAGAGACACAAGTTAGAGGTCAGCCACTCAGGTTTGCAACTGGGAGATTGTAGATTCAATTCCCATATGGGGAGGAAAACTGAATGAGGTTTGTGTGTCTATCCCTCTCTCTGCAATTACTGTGATTGTTTCCTTCAGCAACACGCTGATCTCACAGCTGGTCAGCGGGCAACAGCAGGTAGCAGCACAGTGAGGATATGAAGGAAGATGATGCAGGAGCATACTCAGCAACGCTGCACTGGAGAACATTTGGGAAGAAACGTTCCTAGCAGACACTCACTGATTCATTGTGATTGATTTCTGGTCAGAAGGACTACTGACTGACTGGGTCGCCTGCTATCTGATGAATGACTGGTTTACTTACTGGGAGAGAGGTACTTCACTTCCAAAGATTTCATTTAAAAGTGCACACACAAACACACTCCACTACATTTAATTTTCAACTTCAGCCCCCCCTACTCTGTGTCATTGATAAGACCTTCATCTTTACACACACACACACACACACACACACACACACACACACACACACACACACACACACACACACACACACACACACACACACACACACTCAAGCCAGAGAGCCAGAGTAATTATTGATGTGTCCAATCACCATGAATTTCCTTAAGTTTAATTAATTTTGTGCAGTAGGTCCTATCTATCCATCAAGTTTTATGTGCTGTTTGCTGTCCACCTCTCCATCTCCCATCATTTCCCCTTTAAAGCAGATGTATTGATTGAGGCTTGTCGTTATTTTCTGAAGTAGTGCAGAGTGTTTTTCTCTGTTTTTCTTTTCTTTACATCCCTGTTGTTCTGGCGCATAAAGCAAGTGGAATTTGACTTGTCACTGCAGCAAAAGAAACGGCTTTCCTTGACAGAAACTGTACTTTTTTTTTACAGAGATTAAGCAAATATATTAAGGATTCAAGAATCAGATAATGCTGCAAACCTGGACCTGTTTTCACTTTGAGTCATGATAAATGAGGGCAACAGAAAGGGTTAAGTAAATGGCTATGGACATTAGTGATATTTTTAATTTCCTTTGTTATATTGCCTCTGACAATGGAGGCAGGCTTTGCTGTTGAAGAGGGAAAGGGTGGAGAATTAATGGTACAAACTGGTAGATTTCCCACCAGATTAGAGGGGGAGGGATGGAGAGTGAGATTCAGATAGATAGATAGATAGATAGATAGAGAAGGAGAGTGTTCTTCCTCAGGAGGCCTGCCGTTTAATTGAGTTTATGAAGCAGTGGACGGAGCAGATTGATGGAGGATATCCATCTAACAGCACCATGATGTCTCTGGACTCTCTTCTTTCTCGCTCTCCATCTTTCACCTGAGCCTTTTACTCCCTTTTCTCTTTTATTCTTCCTCTATTTATCTCACTTACTGTCCTGCTTCTTTCCATCGCCCTCCTTTTGTTCTTTGTGTTTTTCTCATCGTTTTTTAGGTCTTTCTTTGTGCCCTCAGATCATACACATCCCCACTTTACAATCCCCACCATCTCAGTTTATTTCTAATTTCTCTTTCTTCTTATGACACGTCCTTTCGCCTGTATTGTCAGAAACTCCCTCTACATCTTCATCTTCTTTCATCCCGTTTCCTACACCCAGATTGAAATAAATACACAGTAATAACACACAGTCTAATATTGAAGCACCATTAAATATGTCAGATTGCAATAGGTGAATCCTTGTTTCAAAAGCAGTCTAAGAATATATTTAATCTTTGCAATTCAGTCATTTAATTATCTTGATCAACATCATGAACAGGGCCTTCTCTATTTTTAAGCAGGCACACTAAATATAGAAGGTTTCACATTTTCACATGTTCAATGCTTCTCTAATGAATTATGTTCATCACCTCAGTTGGAGTTCCTCATATAAACACACATTTGTACCCCCCTCATTCCCTTGTCTTTGTGAAGATACCTGTGAGGTATTTTACTGTAAACTTAATAACTATATGGTAATTTGTAAACTGTAATCTAAAATTGTATTTATTTGAAAGGCGACACAATTACACACCCACGCATGCAGCACCAACACACACACACACACACACACACACACACACACACACACACACACACACACACACACACACACACACACACACACACACACACACACACACACACACACACACTTAAATCTGTTTTGTCAGCCTGTTACACTTCTGAAAGTGTGTTGACAGCTGACCAGATTGATGAAGCTGTCGTGGGTCTGGCCTGCAGAGTTGCAGATCCACATGCGTGTGTGTGTGCTTGTATGAGAGGAAAAGTATTGATTCAAGATTAGAGCGCACGAAAGAGAGAGAGGGAGACATCATTGGGATGCAGAGCAATGTGAAGGGGATGAGGGGGTTATATGCTAATGAATACAGATGAATAAAAGAGCAGAGTGTGTGTGAATGTTAGTGTGCACCAGTGTGTGCTCTTCGTTCCATGTACACTTGAGATGAACAGTCTCCTTCGGTTCCTGATGATGTTCAGTGTCACTGTTACACCTGTGATTATAATAATAATACACCTTAATACCGCAATGCTTCAATTTCAGTTTTATCGAGTGCCTACCTGATCAGCATCCTATTAACTAAATAGCTGATTTGACAGAACTGAACAGAATACTCATAAATACTTAATCTGCCAAAGTGAACACTAGGATACAAATCAACAAACATATAAACAAACAATAAAAAGAGGTGGAAAAGAAAGCACAAAAACCTTCCTCATACTGAGAATAAAAAATGAGTAATGATGATGAATAGAGTGAAAGTTTGATTTAAACTAAGAGCAAGGATATTTTTGTGTCTCAACAGAGATATTCTTATCTAGGTTATAAATGTTGGCAAAAAAAAAGTCAAAAACTGCTAGCAGCATTGTGAAATTGTGCTCTGAGCTAAATGCTGACATCAGCATACATGCAGTGCTAGCATGCTGATGCCTCATTTTAGATTACCGTGTTAGCATACTAACATTTGCTTGTTAGCAAGTATTGGACAAATTTGACCAGATGGTGGCACTACATTTATCCTAAAAGGGATTGAATGTCTGCAGCAAATGTCATGGCAATCCAATCAGCGGTTACTGGGGGAGTCAGGGAGGATTGATCCTCTGGGGAGCGTGCATGTCTCTGCCAAATTTAAAAGAAATCCAGCAAATTCCACCAGTTGTTGAGATATCACAGTCTGGACCAAATTCAGTGAGGACCATCCCTGGAGCAGCTAGCATGGCTAAAACAGAGAAAGGTAAGGGTCTGAGTGCATAATGGCTCAGTGGACTGGCCTCTGGTTGGAAATGAAAACCAGTAAAACCCACATGCTTTGGGCACTCCATGTCACTTAGCCCATCAAACCTCCAGACTAAGCACTTGCTCAGCTCTCCATGGCCCAGTTTCCAGCTGCAAACTCTCCAGTCAACTACAGCATTAGCTGGATTAACCTCCAGGCTCACTCCGGTTGTCTGTCTTCCTCCTGCAGCACCAGACTTAAAGCTGTCCTTTGGTTCTTCCTTCCTCTGCCCATAGCTCTCTTTCTCTCTTCACAGCTTATGTTAAATTCTGTTAGTTCTGCGTCAAACGCATGCCTCTCGCTTCTCTCTCCCTGTGCTGCTGGAAATGTCATCTCCCTTTTCTCTCAGATTTCCTTTGTTCTTCCTTTCTTCTCCTGGTATTATCTATCTCAGTCTCATTCTCCCAATCTTTCTCTTTTTGACAATGTTTCTTTGGAGAAGGGATATTTCCTCCCATTTTTCCTCCCTCCCCTTCTCCTCGTCTGGCTTTTGGATGTTTTTTTTTAAAATTCTCATTCATTTGGTTCTCTGCCCTGTCATTATCGACTGCAGTGAGTGGCTTTGTGTGGCAGTTCCTGTCTTATCTGGTTCTGTCAGGTGGCGGTTAAAATCCATTCATCGCTAGGATGCACAAAGGTGGGCTGGTAAAATGCCAGTGCTGCCTCCACACTGCAATGGGAGGAAGATATGTTTTAGCTGGACACTGTTAACCTTATTTTGTCTTGATTCCATCTCTCAGTTTATCTTAATATAACTATCAGAGGAACAATGGTGGAAATTAGTAGAATGTTATGTTACTGTTGTTACTATGCTTGTACAGTTTTCTAAACTTAAAAAACATTTGGGTCTTTATTTGATAGTTTTAAAGACAGAGACAGAGGCACTAACATTCCGTACACTGTATTTAATTTAATTTTAACTTTAATTTTATATTCTACTGTTCAATTGTAAATATTCATTCATGCTCCCATTTATTGCACTCTGTTTATTGTTAAATGTTAAATGTTATGCACCTCCCGCCAGAACAAATTCCTTGAATGTGAAAACATACATGGCAATAAATGGTTCTGATTCTGAAATGTGGTATTACATATAACAAAGGGCCCAAGGTTGGACTCAAACACGGCTGATTAAAAATGCTTCTTTGACTTTATGAATGTTACATCATCTCATTTATAAGTAGGGATGCACTGATACCAGCAACCGATCCAATGCTGTGCTCATGTATTCATACTCGGAATCGTAAAACTTCAGCGACACCACTTATGGTGGAGAGTAAGAGTGTGTGTGTGAGAATGGAGTATGGAGCATGCATAACATTAAAGCTGTGAATGCAGTAATGCAGTGTGTGCACAGTTTAGTTGTCAGTGAATACATGCTTCAACTCCTCAACAGCCAAGCCAAGTTCCCATGTTTGGCTCTCCAGCCACCTGCTGATTAAATTGAAAGAGGTTAGCCCGAAGCTAGTGACAACAAAGGCTCAGGCTCTCTTAAGGTGGGCTGACCTTTAAGGTGGACCAGCTGTTTACCCTTCCTTTTAAATGTATTTGAACTGTTTACATCCCAATTGCATACATTGCATTCGAAAAATACATAGTAAAAATGCCAAATAATATTGATTTTTCCCAGTCAGTATATCTGATGAAAACAAAGCATGTTTTCAAAAGAATTGAGGGCACTGTAATTGTATATAAATGCATGGTATTATTAAGTGCCATCGGTACTCGGTATCAGCAAGTACCCACATGTAAGTACTTACTTGATCTGATAAAATGTGGTATCGGTGAACACATTGTACTTCACAATCTACAGTAGAAGCTCTGCACCGATTTTCATCAGGATTGTCTTGTCCAACAAACAGAAACAGGGCCATGATCAGTTGCTTATTTACACACCCAGCAGACACAAAGCACTATTAGCATTCATTTGGAGTCATGCATCAGGCTACCTGACGAATGTAAGTACAATACTCACTCTCCCTTCAGCTCTGTTTTGTCTCTACCTCCTGAGGATAATATCTGGCTTGTTTGCTTCTCCTGACAAGTGAAATCATCTACAGAGAAAAGCACCTATTGATTGAATGCAGAATTGTTTTATATAATAAATTCCTAGATACCAACTATATTGCTTTCTCAAAGGTTTGTTTTTGTTTTGCCATAAGAGTGCAGAGTTCCTGCATTAGTATTAGCGAGATGGCTGTTTAATGGTAATGTGTTGGGAAAAAATGTTTTCTTTCTCCTATTTCTTATATATTTTATGGCCTGTGACTTGAACTTTCCCATAATTATGACATATGTCCTGTATAGTTAGGAGTCCAGGAATCTTTGATATCTGTATGTCCCTGACTGATGGTATGCGCCTGACTGGAGACTCCGCATCACCGTATTCAAATGGTATGCGGCTGACTAGAGACAACGCATCATTGTTTTGTCTATGGCGGGAGGAAGGTTACGAAGACGTCATGATGACCTCCTAGTATGGGATATAAGGAGGGAGGTTTCCATCCATTCTTTGAGCAGTTGTGGATGTACAATTAGTGAAGTAATACGTTGAATATCTGTAGCTGCTCCTCTCTTGCAACAGAATAAATGACCTGTTGACATGACCACCGAGACCCGGTATCGAGTGTAAATTAATTTTTCTGACATAATGCATTTTTCCAGTGTCCTCTGACCTGAATACCAACATTTATACACTGGTACTGAGCCCCAGGATGCTCACCATGGGCGAGAGAGAGGGATTTTTTTTTTGCTCTCTGTGATGGATTTGGTCCAAACCCTTGAGACGCACAAATGAACTGTGACATTTATGACAGCTGGAGATGATGCCCACTGCCCGGCCTGCTCTCTCTCTCTCTTTCTCTCTCTCTCTCTCTCTCTCTCACTCACTCTCACACACACACACACACACACACACACACACACACACACACACACACACACACACACACACACACACACACACACACACGCCAAGCCCAGTGTTGCATCCTTGGACAGCTGTTTCCAGTTTCTGAATGATGCTATTCCTCACATATGAATATTGGGTACCTAGTGTATATATGTGTACTAATATACATCATATTCTTGTGTTGACATTTTCTTGCAATAACAAAAACATGTGAACAATTATTACAATGGGTGGAAACACTTGCATGTGCATTATTATGGGGGTTTGGGGGTATGAAGGTTTATTCTGTACATCTTTTTCAGATTTTAAGAGCACTTTGGATTAAAATATATGCAAAAACATTGTACATTTTCTTTCACACCCGCTGGGAGTGAACGCTGTGTCATTATGAAGAATGCTAAATTAATAAAACAAAAGTCTAAAAGTGCCTTTGTTTCTATAAGGCCGCATGACTCCAGTGACAACACATCCAGTATAACCTCTTGGCTGGGTTGTTTGTTGACATGACACGGTTTTCTACATTATTCTCCATGAATGTGTGTTCATGTGTGAACATCTGTTACTCCTCTGTCTTTTACACATTACTTACTTTGTTCACATTAGATATGCTCATTTTGCTCTATTTCTTTCAGCCATGTGAATAAAGGACAGCATAAGCTATTCAAATGCTTGTGTGTAAAATATAAAGACAACGCAACACAATGTGCGGTCAAATCTCTGTTTCTTACTCACCCTATGTTCTCATGCTCTCATTATTCTTTGTCTCGCTCCTACTCTTGCTGCACACGGACATTTCTGCAGGTCAAAAGCAATACAATATCTAATTCACAGCATGTCTTTATTGCAGGATAAATGGGCAATCACATTACCAGTGTCAGATCCAATTAACTAACTCATCTTATAGATGTTAAATGTACGCTGCAGGTTGAACATAAATTGAGTCAGACGACTGTGCAGACATTCATAACAGGATTAGTCTATTGATCCAGTCGTGAGGATGTTGCTGCACTAAGTAAGAAATAATTAGTTTCAGTTGGTCAATTAGAAACAACGCCTGATAAAATGTGTATGGTCTCTCTCACCACACACTATTTAACAAAACTGTTCTTAATGTATTATGATTGAACACTACCTCCGTTACGTGTAGAGAGGATTGGTCTTTTGACAGGCTGCAGGAAACCAGGCAACACAAAAATAGTCGGATGACATCACACACTTAAGGGCTCTGAAATACAGACTGCCAGCTCGCTCAAAACCCAAGGGAAACACAGCCAGTAAAATCCCAGATGATGTCAGAACAAATTAAGACACGCCTCTTTGGGAGACCCAGACTTTAGGCTGTGTGTTACAAAGACATAGGAAGAGAAAAAAGAAGAGAAAGAAAGAGAGACTTGTTATCTTTATCTTGTCCAGCGGAGTACAGGTGATGTTAGAGGACCTGTCTGAGTTCCTTATATTATAAGCTTTTGGTATACCTGTCTATCTTTTTGTTAAATTTTGTGATTTTCTGTCCTTTCTGTATCCACGTGCGGTTCTTAACAGTAAACCTGAAAGCATATTGTGTGGGGTGTCGAGCTTGGGAACTCTCTAACTGGGTCAAATGTAAGCTTGAAGCAGATCTTTTGGGCTGCAGCTTGTAGGCGGCAGCAGTTCCCATTCTAGCACTAACACGAATGTTGTTGTCACGACCATTGAATTCGGACGATTTAAGGGGAAACCAATTGCAAAAGCAGTTTTCCATTAAAAGAAGAAGAAGAATTCCTCATTTCCGTGCACAACAGCCATGTTCTATTTGAGACAACACTACCCTGTCGAAATCCAGTGGAGTACATATTGTACATGAAAGTGTCCAAAGTTTATGATTTGAGAAACAGCATAACTCGGCAAGAAATTGAACAAGCGTATTACCCAAAATGTCAAACTGCACTTTTAATGATCTAGTTTAGGCTGTCACAAAAACGTCTTTATGTTAGCATTTCTTAAACTATTCTGAACAGAAACAGCCAGTTCACACGATAAACAAATTAATGCTATATTTCTCGAAATATTTATTCAAACAGGACACATGGGCCAACGTCGTATGTTTGCCTATAGACAGTTCAGCCAGTTTGTCAGTCAAAACTTTATTTATATAGCATTTTGTATGCATGAAAATTCTGTTCACATCCCGTCATCCCTAAAAAAAAAAACTCTAGAGAAATTCGTCTTGAGTTACAGAGAGTGATTGCCCAGTCTGTTTTTATATCTATAAAAAGCCCTTATATAAGCTGAGTAGTCAACAAATTTCACAGCAGACAAGTGGTACAGCATACATATATACACAAGTAGTACATAGCAATCCAAGGCAGCCTATTGCTACCCATTACAAATTATCATGAAACATTGCATGAATATTTTTTTTGTCATTTTTTGCAGATGCAAAAGCTGTACAAGAAAATCACTGACTCCTTCTTTTATCTTTCAGCTAATGTGTTGGCAAAGCACTTGGATACAATGCAATATCTTTTAACATTAAATACATGAGTGCATGTATACTATACAATGTAACTCAAAAGATCACAAGCTTCAAACATATGACATCCTCTGGTGGTAAAGGAAGGTGAGCAGGGGGAGGGTTGAAGGGTTGAGGGGTTGAAGGGTGCGCAGCCGTGAGTCTAACATCTGGAAGCACATTTAACTTTCCATTGGTCAAATTAACTTTTTTCCGTTTTTGACAGGAGTTTAATCCTTGAAAAAACACATTACAAAAAACCAAACTGACAGAATACAAAGAAACAATTGAACCATACACCATAATCTATATATTGCTAGGGATCATGGAGCCCAAGTATGTCTACCAGGTTGCATTCGGATAACCCGTGGTAGAATACTTGTATTGTTTCTTTTATAGAGAGAAAGTTTTACAAACAACAGTCAGTTAGCTCTGAGATGAGCGAGTGATGCCATAGTCTGTCGTTAATCAGGAGAGATTGAGTAAGTGCACTCTAAACTGATGATCCAAACAGTCTCAGCATTCTCACTGTTTTGGATGTTTAAGCATCAGTTAGGTGTACTCAGTTTCCCCTGATTCAAGGCTTTTGGTCCTGTTGCGTACCACAAAGGTGTGGACATTGTATGGAAGATATATAATTACTGTGGCTCTTGTGTCTTGTTTCGTGTGTATGTATGTGCATGTAGGTTTTTGGATGTGTTCCAGTATTTACATTGTCTACAACAGAGGCAAAACTGTGGCTCATCAGAAGCTGTTTCAGTCTAATTTATTCAGCTTTACCAACTGCTTTTCCAGGCAGTCCTTTGCCTGAAGGGAGTCATGGAGTCCATTCAGCATTGAGAAAGACATTCTGGATCCTGGATATCTGGCAAGAGGGAAATTAACACTGAAAGGTGTTTCCCAGCACATCAACAAGAGTGTCTTGTGATTGTGGCACGTCTGATGCGCATCTCCCAAAGAGCAAGAAGATATTCAAGAATCTGCCATTCACAGCGCCTGTTGCTTAACTCTGTCGGGAAAATCGTTTTGAGCAATGTCAGCCAACGATACTTGAGAAACGTTGAGAAGAAGTTGTCTGAAGTTTGCTGGTAGCCTGTCCTCAGGCTCTGTTTGTCCTGAAGGACTTACTGTAGACTCCTGTTATTGTAAATCCTGGAGCAAGTGTTGCCATTGTGTTAAACCTCCAGAGCTCCAGTGTTGGTCGGCCAGAGCATGAAAGCGTCCTGTCTTCCAAGACCCAACCGCAACAATTGCTATGATGTTGAAATTGTGCAATTCAGTAAGTAAAGACCGACTTCCCCTTTCAGCTACAGTCCCACCATACTTTTGAAAGCTGGTTGTTTGAGTACATCAGAGAGATAAAAACCAGAATTAATGTTTTTTAGACGACCCAAACAAATCCAAATGAAAAACAACCATGGCCATATCAGCTGTGTCCATGCAACACCACCCAATCTTTTGCTCAGCTCTCCACTCGGTTTGAACACCCACACCCTCATTAGCACCCACCCTTTATACTCTGAGGAGGGCTCCAGACAGACAGAGAGATAAGGATAGGGTGAGGACTGTTGGGCGCTTATTGCTTTACTGACGCATATTGCTTGTTTACTCGCTGTCATTCCTCGTTTGTTCTCAACCTCTAATGTGATTAAGGACAGACCCCACAGAATATTTTGGTAGGGCTGTTAATGGCCAGAAAACTTTTCATATGGCCCACTTAAAGTGTGGCACCCAATACAAGTCAAAGAGAAAGGGAAGCCATGTAGAAGAGACCTGCTGCAACATGGTACATTACATACAGTGCAGTGCTGGTGAAAGCATAAGCGCAGATGTGTTTGATGCATATTCACACCATGCATATCCCATTCATGCTTTTGTATTCATGATCCCCACTCTGTGCTGATCCCTTATTACAAAAGCATGCCAGCAGCTCTGAGCACTACTCCAGCTGCTTTGCTTTACAGGTTTTTCACATCTTGGAGAGGTAAAGTGGAGAAGCCATTGCAGCATTACAAACAAGCATTATATTGCAAATGCATCCTCTCTAGTTAAAGTTTTACTCTGTTGCTTGCTTTATCTGCTTGTGTACATCCACAGCTCCATTAAATTGAGATGCAAAATGGGGAATTTGGCTGACAGACATTTCTGCTTGGGAGAAAAATCAATGGATTCAAAAAATGTAATCTCTTTACATTGAAATCCACTTTTTAAGGGAGCAGGTCGGCACCAGCAAAGCTCCAGATGTGAATAATGTATTGCAAAGCATCTGGTTATTCATGTCGTAATCTGTGTTTGTGAATGCTAGTGTGTGAACGTTTTCTTTTGAGTGTGAGAGTTTAAGTTTGCTTGCATGTGTGAGCATGAGGTTGAATTAGGGAGTAAATCCGGAGTCTGCCCTGTGACCGACTCATGTCATTAATAATAGTTCACTCTCCCCCGACACACACACACATGCTCTGAGGACAAAGTGACAATACCATGCTTGACAACAGCTTGGAGCACTGGGTACCAGACAAGTGCTTGGTATCAATTGCTCAACTTTCCATGGACAGAGGGAGGTTAGGGGGGTGGAAGACAGTCTGTCAGGAGGCTGCCAAGAAGTGGAATAAGAGAGAGAGAGAGAGAGAGAGAGAGAGAGAGAGAGAGAGAGCGCAACAGAAAAGAGACCGAAAGAGAGGAGCGAGAGAAAGAGCTAAATGTGTGACTTCTGGTAAGCGCTGCCGTTTGATTAGGTTCTACCACCTGTCTGATGTGCTATAGCATGTGCCAGGCATATGCACTGCGGCATAGCTGGTGTCCTCACGATAACAAATGAAGGTGAATTCAATCAGTGAGTCAGACTGGCTGGGCTGTTCTGAACGGTGGAGGAGGGGAGAATGTGAGGTGTGGAGGCATAAGATTTTGAAGGCTGAAAAGCAGCTGAAGCCAGCAATTGCCAGTGTGTGACAAGTTACTTGAAAAATTCAATATAATGTCATATGTTACTGACTGCAAAAAATATTACCTACCAGCAAGGCATTAGTTAATTTATTTGCTGCACAAGGAACTACATCCGAGGCATCTGGAGGCTGACCTCATCATCCTGTATAGTCAGTCATTTGGGAGGCGGACTTTCACTATGGTTATACGGTCCTCTAAGGAAACTCAAAATGATAAATACAATGGAGAGGATAGCATTGATTATTACAGATAATTTTACTTTGATTAACTGGAAGTGGACACATCTGACAAGGAGCTAAATCAAATGGAAGACAGAAAGAAAGACAACTAAGCTGTCCTGAAAGACGTACTTTAGTAAACAGGTGGTGTATTCGCAAAAAATGTGCAAGGTTGAAATATGCCAGAATTTGCCCAAACAACACCTCATAATTTCAGCATTTAACCAAGTTGAAATACAATAAATAGATAGTTTAAGAAATAGCCGGCCTAGAATTCGGGGGTATTTAATGACCTTCAACAGCTAGCTTAAAGTTAGCCTGTGTGATTGCAGTCAGCTTCCCAGAAGTCCACACAACTCTGAACTAAAGCGTCCTGAATGTGGGTAACGTTAGTGAGACACACCATGTAAGCATACAAGTATAACGATTTTCAATCTGATCATTTATTTGCCAAATAAACTAGGTTAAAAACAGGAATCAAATTTTTTTTTTTCGTTTTCGTTCACTGGATGCAAAAGGACATCATTAAATGGACTGAAGTGGTTTCAGCCGCTTAGATTATGTCAGCATTGCAGCAGTAAACACATGCATCAAACAGCTGCATTTAGTAATAACCATACTGTGAAAAGCAATGCATCATTGCTTTTTTCTTCGTACATCCATAAACAATTCATGATGTTAATCATGAAGTGTTTGATTATGAAAGTATGTCTCTGCAAACTTGTGGATCTGTCTGCTGATGTAAAATGTAAAAATGGATGTACATGATCTATCATATATTCAGAGAACATAATTTCACTTCCTGGTAGAACTAAATGTGGGTACCAATATGCAGCATGGGCTGACATTTCTCTGAAGCAAACCCAGTCTCATTTTTTAAACGAGTGTGGAGTAGAAAGGAGAGATTGCAATGACTTTACAACGACCTATCAGGATACATGGACTCATTTGCTCCCTTTCTCTGCATCGTGACCCATCCTTGGTTTTCTTTAGAGGTAACGTACACAGCAACACAAGAGATGGTGACTGAAGTTAGCAGCTCAAAAAAACATTACTAATACCAACAGAGCGCTTGCTAAATCACTTCCCCAGTTTCGAAAGATCAGTGTGAGGGGAGACAAGTGTGTGTCTGTTTGTGTGTCATTGGGAGGTGCCTGTGGTCTCTGAGACTGCTGGGAACGGTCTGTAGTTGTTGACAAGTGTGTAGTGTGTGTGTACATGGTTTAGATCCTTCTCATCTCATTTGCCACTGGAATGAGATAAATAACCAACCCACACCCAACCCACCCCTATCCTCCCCTTCTCGCCGTCCCGCTGGTATGACTTGCCAGGCTGATATCTCACTCTCTGGAGGTGCTGGAGGGCAATGGAAGCTGACAACACAATGGCATTGTCTCTGCTGATGGGGAGCCAACGTCTTAAGGGAAACTCTCCCCCTACGAGCCTCTCTGACAGTTTCTGAAAAACAGCAGGCGATTTTAGGGGTGATGCCATCCCCCTTGTTAGGGAAATGACTAAAATGCATCCCCCTTGTTAACCTGACATCCCCCCTCTCCATCTCCTTGTAGCAGAGAGAGTGCAGGGGCAGAGTTTTTTTGTTGTTGAATATGTTAGTCTAGTTTGCCTGACTCATTGATTCTTTATCTCACTGAGGTTTGTGCAAGTTAGAATCCATGGCCCCGACATTATGGCTCTGAAATATCAGTAGCCTCCACCGGGCGCAGCTGCGCCACACTCCGGCTGTACCGCAGGTGCCGGAGCTGATCGTGGCCACTGTAGACTTGATCCCATTTTGTGATTCCACTAGACCCGCCGCAGTGTGTTTCAGGAGCGTCCCAAAGGCGGCTATCACTGTGCTGTGTAATGATAAATCCATGGCGCTGTCCGTGGTGCTGAAGTTGCAGATGGTAGAGTGTGTCTGCACTAGTTTGTGGGGTAAATAGTGTGTGTGTGTGTATGCGGGATTTGAACATTTGTGCGTAGTGAAGTGGTGCTACAGAGCTGTGCAGAGTGTCATTGCGGTGCAAGGGGGTTGAGAGCAGAAGAAGGGGAGAGATGTGCCAACACACTGAGAGGCCACTCAATTATTTAGAGGAGCGGCCAGGTTCAAAGAGTCACAGCCAGCACCTGTCAATCTACCATCGTCACCACTAATCTGCTGCTGCTGTTTTGACCCAGTGGTCTTAAGAACACAAGTATTACTCACATTATAATTATTATTGTTGTTGTCAACAATGATGAGGAAAATGTAAAAAAAAGAAAGAAAACAAATTCTGATTATTCACGATATTTGCTTTCTCTCCTTTCGCCATTACGGCTGTGGATATAAAAGATATCTGAGCATTTCTTTGAAAGTTGCTTACAACTCCACTTGGTTTCCTCTTCTGTCAATTCACCCATTCATCCCATTGTTCAGACAGTGACCTCCGTCTTGCTGTTGGTGGCCAGTCCCTTGTGCTTGGGGTGCACGTGCGGCGAGTGGCTGTAGCCCAGCGGCTGCGAGAAGAGCTCCGGCAGTGTCTCGATGCTGAACTGCCTTTTGTTGGAGTAGGCCAGGCGCCGGCTGTTCTGCTGATGCAGCGGCTGGTGGTGCTGCTGCTGGATGGGGTGGTGCTGCTGCTGCTGGATGGCGTGGTGCTGCTGTTGGATGGGGTGGTGCTGCTGTTGGATGGGGTGGTGCTGCTGCCCCTGGAGGCCCATGTGGGTGGCCACCGGGTGCTGCATGTGGCTCTTACTGGGGTCCCATGCTTTGAAGGCCGAGCTGGAGGTGAGTGGGTGGGTGTTTGTCTTGGAGATCTTGGGCTTGGGGATCTGGGAGGCGTTGATTGTGATGGCCAGTGGCGCGTGGATGTCGGGCGGCGGGAGGAAGGGCTTGTCCTTGGGGTGGAAATTGATTGGCTGGAACGTGGGAGGGGACTGGCGATGGGTGTAATCCACCATTGGGTAGCTCTTGTAGTAGTCTCTTGCACTTGTGTCTGGATGATGGAGAGACAGTGGAGGTACAAAAATGAAGACAGAGACATGGTTAAATTAAAATACTGAAAAGTTAAGACAGTAGGCAATAAAAGCAATCAATGGTGAGCGTCACTTTCATCTCACACCTATATCTTCTCGTATTTACGTATAATCTGACTAATTTGTTTTGTGTGTGTGTGTGGTTTGTGTGTGTGTGTGGGCCATTATCTCATTCTAACCCTGAACATAGTCGGACAGCTTATCTGACAAAGTTACACACACCTACAGACACACATTCCAGGCAAATCTGTTAAATCAGTCAGTCAAGCAGTAAGCACATGAAAAATAATCCAAGGCAAATATGATGAAACCTGCAGAGTGTACATTATGTGTGTGTGTGTCCAGGGTGAAGTCAGTGTTTGTACCATGTATTATGTATTTGAGCTCTGAACTGTAAACGCACAGGGAGGGGAGTCAAAAACACCAACAGCACCAGGGGGAAAGGAATAGAGGGAGAGAGCCTGGGAATCAAGAAAATAGTCAACAAAACAGGGGGAAAATGAGGGTGAGAGAGTGTCGGACAAAACGGGAGATTTGTTGGGAGTAAAAATAGAGTGGGTTCAGCGTGCCGAGTCAGATTAGTGTGAGCTCCCTGAGTGGAACTCAACTCTGCTGCCCCCCCCCCCCCCCCCCAACACACACACACACACACACACACACATGCACGCACACACACACACACACACACACACACTGCCCTAAAGATACTAACAACCTTGTTTGCTTAGCCCTGCTTTATTGGTCCGTTTTTCCTGGAGAGAAATAAAAACATTCTTCTCTTTGGTGATCTTTTTGGGGTCTTTTCACAGTTTCAAACATGTATTGCTCTGAATCATACAGCCTCTTAGACTTGGTATCTTTCAATTTCTTAACATCATGTGATCACAGCACGCTCCTACTATCAGCTTGTACTACATGTTTATGACAAAGTACATCTGTCTGTTATTTTATCGGTTTGTGTGCCTGCGATCTTATCATTATTACACTCCAAACAGGAACATAATCATAAGATTGTGTCAATTGTCTGGTCTGAAGACGTATGACCTGTTGAGTTTAATTTGTTGTAATGAATGTCAATGAATGTGCCTGTTAATGCATGTGTGTGTGACAGAGAGACACTAACACACACATTTCACGGTGTTCGGATAAAAAAAGACATCATTTGAAAGCATATTTTCGGGTGCTGTATATTTGCACCACTGGACTGCTTGAGCTCTTGCAGTTTCAAGACAATAGAGCTTTGCAAGCAGAGACAATATTAATTTAACACAATAGGAAGTCATCCACTGGCTGACTGAAAACAGATTGCAGAATTATGGCTTCATGTATCTACTGTATTTGTTAGAAAACAGAGGCCTGTGTTTTCCAAGGTAGCCATTGATCCCTTTTCTTTTTTTTCCATTTCTAATCATTTACTCCAGCCAATATAACTGAGAACACTTATTCCTATTTGTATTTTCAGAAAACACCTCGAGGAGTAATCTCACATTCCTTCAAGTCAAGACACTGTCCAGGGCTATCACTGTCTGGTAATTGCTTATTGAACACTTCAAATGTGGGTCCATTGTGTAACTTCAGGGCACTTCAACAGCAGCTATTGAGGAAGAAGACAGACTCACCAGCGATCATTTAAATACAATTCTGCAAGCCGGTACAACGAATAAAATACAATCAATCTTTTCTAGCATCAAATAAAGCAAGTGCCATTACAACTATTTCAATTGTTGTTTATCTCAAAGGATGACTGGATATCTTTTCTTATGACAAAGCCAAGACAAATGCTCATTTTCAGGTTCATACTTGTATTTTGGGTTTCTACTTGAACATGTTTTAATGTAAAAAAAAATACTATTAATCTCATACAGTTTGTCTGAATAAACCTGTATTCACCCTTTGTCTGAAACACTCCTGTCTCTTTAATCCCCCTCCCAGAAAAAAGAACAATATGCTCTGATTGGTCAGCATCACCCTTTCAGCATCACTGCAGCCTGGGACTCAGTGGATGTGTCAACTACACAAAGTTTAGCAGAACTTTTACTGGTGACTTCAGACATGACAACAAGTAATTACACTCTGTGTGCATTTCTACATAGATTGAGCATTTACTTTCACAATATTTATGGATCACCATTGTCGAGGAATTTACATAACACCAGGAGAATCCTGCTGAGGTCTTTGCATTTATAATTTCATGAAATCAAGCCCCATTTCTGATACTATTCATGGTCCGCCTTCCTGCGCAGGATTCAGATGCTGGATGCACACTTAATATCCTGCTGCTGCTGCTTCACATTAAAGTATTCACCTGGTGAAACACAAAGTTACTTTTATTGGGATGTGGCCACAAGATCTGTTCGCACTGATCAGTGATAAAAACAAGACAATGGCCATTTGCTGCCTTTTTTTGACAGCAGAACATTTTTAAATAAAACAGCGAGTAATGGAGCAAGAAGGTTGGATAATGGTTGCAATTATATTTGACTGACTTCTTCATTGAAATGAGAATTTGTTTGGCCATACAAAAGTTGTTTATCTGTTATATATCTGAGAAAACTGTTGCTTAAGTAGTGTTTGCTACTACTGTGTTGGTATACTGTGACATCACTGTTGGTTGTGGTTACATATCAAACTCAGTGAGCAGTGATGCTAAGGTGAAAGATACTTGAAACTTTTATGTTACTCTTTAAACCGAGAAGCAACCTTTGGAGAAAGAACAATTAAATGATCACTTTAATTGTTTAAACAACAGAGATTTAGGAGGCATATAAAGTATCACATTATTGATGTCTAAGAATGAGCAGAATGAACAGAGTAACTGCGATGCTTTCATTTAAATTTTGCAAGATGGGGATGAACGGGCTGGGGATTATTGTCTATTTGTGTCTGTGGATTCCTATATTTACGCACATGTGTGTGCAAATGTGTGCCTGGCAACAAAGAACCCATTTACATACTTTCTTTGCAAATTGAAGAGGGAATAAGCCGCTTGATGTGTATGCGTCTGTGCAGTAAAGTGCATCATGCGGTTTTGGCAGCTTTTACCAGCTGCCTGTATGTCACGAAGATGTACAATTACATGTCTGATGTTGCCACTATTTTTAGTGCTGTACAAGGTTTCGAATGTTTGTACATACATGTTTTGTCAAATTTGATTGGTTTTCAGTTTTGTGTCGGTTATTAATGGACCTGGTGACGCTCTTTTTTTTTGGTGTAATACACTGCAGCTGAATTTGAGGGAATTTTTTGTTCAAATCTCTGGACATGGCACGAGAATCTGGGACGGCACAAAAAACAATGAATTAAACACAGTCTTCCTTCCCACAACAACTGCTGCTGCTGTCCATTAGAGTGTTTCCACACATGTTGCCAGGAGGAGCACCTGACAGCAGGGTCCTCTGTGACAGTATTGTGTGCCTTCCTCTCCATTTCACAGACTCTCCATCTGCTCATCCTTTCTCTCGCTCTCTTGTTATCCAATCTTTCCATCTGTATTTCATTTATTCTGTACAACATCAGCTTCTGCTCTCTATCCAGCAACAGCCTAAAGCATGGCCTGTGGGCCCGATCTGGGCCACCGCATTATAACTGCAGAAGGTGGGCCCTGCAACGGAGTTAGACAACACACTGTATTGCATTTGGTATAATTTGAGTGCCATTTAATTATGTTTAGCACAATGCAGATCTTATTGTTTTTAGGATGATTTCAGAACTTTTATGTACAATTTCTGCAACCATTTTCTGAACTTGCAAAGGGATTTTTGTCCTTTTCTGTCTTTACTAAGTAATGCTGGCACATTTAAATACATTAGATATTTTGAACTGCATCCTTACCCTCTTAATCTCTCTATTTTTAAATATTGTTTACTTACTTACTCTAGAAAAACAATATGGCTCTTGTTTTTTAGGAAAAATAATGATATTTCAAACAACGCTCAGGCTGTTGCATCACTAAGTGTCCGAGCGTCGTAGAAAACACTTTTTCACACCATCTTTGAGAATATTCTTACACCTCCTTTTCTTTTCTCTTTCCTGCAGCCCTGATACTCACCTGAATGGAGCTATATGGATCACACATACTCAATATATTTTGCTTACTCAATACCAAACCAGGGCATTTAAGTGTATCTCTTCTTCCTTTTATTTCACCCTGCTAATTCATTCTATTGCTGTCCCCTCTGTCTCTTTCACTCATTTCATCTTTCACATCTTTATCCAATTTTTTTCAACCTTTCGGTCCACCTGTCCTGCTTTAATTAAGACAGATATATCAAAGCTGCTTGAGCCAGAGTCCTGCTGCTACACCTGGCACAGGTTTGTGAGTCCCGGTGTCTCTGACCGGTCATGCTCTTCTTCTTTTGTATCACCCCTTTTTGTACTTACTGCTTCCTTTTGTCACATTTCACCTCTTGCGTCTTGCTTGGCGTCTTGGTCAACAGCTGCATCAAGCACCAACGTGTTAATAAAGTTTTTAAAGCAGCTTGGTCCACCTTCTGTTTCACCTGGCAAATGGCCGACTATCCCATCCAAACTGTTGTGTGAACTAGCCATGACTTTGACTTTCTGTGGACCTGGTGCCATACGCAAATTAAAGCAGAGGACATATCCCTGAGTAGTGTTTGCAGCCCTCCACTCAGACTGTTCACAACGTTACCTAATATCCTCTAGGAAGAAGATCATGCAGACTGGGCAAAAAGGTTGACCTTTTACTTTTTATATTTTTGTTTGTTTTCCTGCCAATTTCATAATTTGTAATATAATATTTTCTCAACTTGTGTTACATAATGCACGAGGGGGTGTACGTACAAGTAAAGCCAGTGAGAAACGAAAAACTACATAGAGAAAAAAGTGTTAACAAGTTAAGCGTGTGTCTGAGTGTATACAATGTATAACAATACTGGATATGTGTGTGTGTGTGTGTGTGTGTGTGTGTGTGTGTGTGTGTTGTAGGTGTTTTGTGTTTGCTGTTAGATCCATCATTCAAAGCATGTGGACCTACAGATTCAAACGATCAATGTTTCTGATAGCAGAAAACACGACACACAAGAACTGTAGAAAAGAAGAATGAATACAGAAGATGCATGTGTGTGTGTGTGTGTGTGTGTGTGTGTGTGTGTGTGTGTGTGTGAGAGAGAGAGACAAAAATAGTAAAACAGAGGTGCACAAAGAGGAGCGGTTCATTGTCTGTGTGTCATCAAACAGACAGAACTGAATACAGAGACGTCGAGAGAGAGGTGAGAGAGGAGCATCGCACCTCAGTGTGTGAGGGATTTGTGTTTGGCGTAGTTTTCAGTGAAATGTGGCTGAGTTCTCACACTCATCACTGAGTGGTTAGGTGGGTTGCTGCTGCTGCTGCAATTTCCCTTTGTTTCTCACTCACTGAGCAGAATAATGAGATGAGATTTTCCCTCTCCTGCTCTTCTTCTCTTCAGTTACCCTCCACACTCATTTTCCATACTTCTTACTGTCTTAACTGATTAGACAGTACAAGTTTATTGTAAGCAAGAAAGAAAGGATTGGAAATTCTTCATTAGAAATAACACCTTGAGATGTAACTCGTTTTCAAGGGGTCCTCAACAACAACGATATATGCTCAATGAGAAAAAAAGAAACATTACAACACAACAACTTAATTGAAAATAAATGTAACAACTACAGCATGGAAATGGGTCATTCTTTCATATAGTTATAGAGCATAATTATAGAGGTTTAAAACTGACTCTATATTAAGAAGACGGGGCATTAATAAATGTGGTAAGATGATATGGATTGAACATTTACAAATTATTCCCATCAGAGCTTTAAACATAAAGGCCTTTTTTAGCTATTGACTAAGAGACCCTATGAATATAAAAGGAGCAGCTGAGAGTGTTTCAATTGATAAATAGAGAAAGGTACCATACACAGTTTTGAATAATGAGGGTAATTGAAAAGTTTATATTTACAAATTAACTGCAGCAAATGGCACTTTGTTATTATGATATGTGAGGACAAATTAAGAGTGAAAGGAAAAGGGAACCAACACAACGTTTTCTGTCTTTGGTTTTCTTGTTTAAAAGGTCACATATCATGTGTATGCAGGTTGTTTGCTTCCTCCAACCGCTCAATTTGCAGTTTACATCTAACATGTCCTCACTTTTATACCCTATAAGAGATTTTGGTGAAATTGTCATAATTAGCATATGAAGTCTTGAGCTATGGCTGATACCATGTTTTGTGACTTCACAGTGACCTTGACCTCCAAAATATAAACAGTTCATCCTTGAGTCCAAGTGGATGTTTGCTCCAAATATTCCATACAGGCATTCCTGAGGCATAAAAGGCCCTGTTCATGACAAACTCATCCGCTGTGTTGTTTCTGGCTTGACATCAGACGCCTGATTTTGTCTATCACTGTCGGAAGTCAAGGACTAATTGTTTCAAAAAATATTAGTAAATCTGCAATTTTTATGACTATAAACTGCATTATTTTCCATGTCAGAACAGAGAGCTTGACAGAGATAACAGAAGTAGCTGAGGTGGCTGGGCTTGGCAGTCAAACGATTATGGCTTTTCCCCTTAAAATCTTTGGATGTGTCACGCTCTTTGGTTTCTGTGTCTGATATGATGGTCATTCCTGTCTCTATTCCTGTGTCAATGAATAGTACATGCACATGTGCCAAACTGCCTCTTCTCATCATCGTCACAATGTCCTTATCGGTCTGCAGGGATCCGATGATAGACGTATATATACAGTATTTGTGTGTGTGTGTGTGTGTGTGTGTGTGTGTGTTTATGGACACGTTTACGCTTGTGTCCCTGACAGTAGTGTGCCTGTGCAGTAGGATAAAGTATACATGATGCATACATTCATGTGTGTATTGTTTCAGTGCAATTGTGTTTGTGTGTGTGTGCGTGTGTGTGTGAGAGAGAGAGAGAGAGAGAGAGGGAAAAAGTCAAACTTGAGGCCTGAACCAGTTTCATATTGCTGCTGTCCTGTTACTCTTCACCCCCAAATATCTTTCTAATGTTCTGTGTCTATTTTATCTTTTCTTTACATAGTGAGCCATTTGACTAACAGTCCAGCATTAGTTATGTCATCATCAGCAGGGAATTTATACCATCATCATACCTTTTTTTCCACAGCTGATACACAGTAACCATTAACAGAAAGGCGAGCTGTCAATAACTGTCAGCCTTATAGGGGTTGCACTTTAGGCAGATGACCAACGCGCCAATAACAAACAGTAGACACCAGTGATTTTTGTCATGCAATACAATGATCCTAATTTTTGCTTTGTTCAATAAAGGAATTCCCTGGTTTCATTAAGTATTATAAAACAGTGTATTAACTCAGTTAGAAGCAAACCACATGCAAGCACTGACATAAATATACTGTCCATACATATTGTACATTGTGTACATATATGACACACATTATATTTAGTTATGTCATTGGTTTTAGTGCCAAAAGGCACAGCTGCTGTGTTTTAAATCGACCTGCTAATCTCCTGTTCAGCAGTGGCAGCTTTTCAGTGAAGTGTGTGATGCTCAGAATAAGAAGTTACATTGATTCTGTGCTTCACCATGAGTCCGACTTAAGTTTCCGGTCTTGTACTTTTGCTGTTCATTTCCCCGAAGAGAGCCTTTACATTTATGCCTTAAATCAATAGTTTGTCTCTGTAATAGTCCGGTTTTTGTTACAGCGTTGGTTTATGCATCATGGTAGTAACAAACAGCATTATTTATTTATTTTCTCCATATATTCCCACTTTTGGAGCAAATTAGATTGTGGTGTTGTCTTATGAGTGGACCATTCATGCTCCCTGGTTGTCCGTGACCACTGACCAGCCACCATCGGCCCAAATCCTGTGAATGACACACAATTTGTCACTGCCCAGACTATATGCATAACAAGTGCATGCTCCACGTTCCTTCCACACTTGTCTGCACCTCTAGCTGGTTTGCCAAGAAGAAGAAGAAGATGACAAAATTGATTTTTGTTTTTGAGGAAATGGTGCAAGGAGATCCGCAGTTAATGTTCTAAATTTGAATAGTATTCAAAAAAGAAGTAAATTCGATTGTGAAAAAAAAGAAGATCCGACTGAGATTGAGATCTTACTGAAGACGTCACCACAACAGCAAGAAGGAAGCTTTCAGGTGATTTCATGGCGATGTTCTTCAAGCCAGCTCCCAGCAAGTCAGGACACAGTTAGTTCAAACCTGTGTTTTATTTCAGAACAATTATTCCAGCCTAACTGCTGCCAAACAGACATGGACCCTACATTGTAGCATGAATGAATGGAAATTATGTCCACGGTCATATTTACATCATGGCTGCCCACATCCAATATTACATACATCAGCCACAGAACTCAGGCATTCGTCATGCTTCAACATAGATGCAAGTCAGACTCATTACAAAATCATTATCCTAATTGGTGGTTGCTGTCCCTGAACCACTTTCACACTCAGTGTGTGTACCAATATGGGGACATTTAGTTTGTTTATACTGTACAGTATTTAACCTCACTGAACTCTTTGACACACCACTAGTTTTCTCCATTGTGTCTCCATGTAGTTGCTGTGTGTGTGTGTGTGTGTGTGTGTAATCCTACTCACCCACTGCCTTGAGCGAGGTGTACTTGTTGAAGCCAATTCCCAGGTTGTTGTGAGGGTGAGACAAGGCCATGGCCGGGCCCAGGGGAGACAAGGCTGCGTTGTTCAAATGGTTATGATCTGGGGAAAGGAGAGAAAGTTTCCATTTAAATATTGTGCACATGAAGTTTTTTTTTTGAAGTGTCAGCCGTAGGAAATGCAAATCAGCAAAGGTTTCCATCAACTGGTGTTTTGAGAAAATGTTCAAGAGGGAGTAACACTGTTACAAGTCCTCTGTAACTCTGGTACATTAGGGCCTTTTAGGGTTGATTCTGACTGGAGATGACATTCATTTAATTTAATGAATAGTTTCTTTTGGAGGGGAGAATGGATATAATGGTTAGCTGAGACTGGATTATCATTTGCAAAGTATTTCAGCCCTCATTACATACTGGTTCTGCTCAAATTTATAAATGTATTCATTAATGCATTAATGCAGGTCTACCATTAGTATACACACAGCTGACAGGCAAAATAACTAACCTGTCATGTAGAGACATATATGTCTTCTTGATGTACTTTATTTATGACAATATAGGATCCACAGAGTTTAAATCCCTGTATTATTGCCCTTTTCATATTCAATTGGGAATCTAAAATTGGAAAAAGCCCTTGTCAACCAAGAGTATGCAAGTAAAAAACAGGAAATGAAAAGATGAGACTGAAAATAACTAAATTTTATATTTATGTCAACAGACAGTAAGCTGAGCTCTGTTTTATATTTGTTTATATTTTGGAAAATTAAGATGTAAATGTATGTGTACCATTGAATGTACTGACAACTAATGAATGACTTCAATATGTTCAGGCAAGATCTGATTTGTTCAAATTGCTTCCCCAGTACATGCATACTGTTTCACTGTGTGCTGCCAATTCAGCCTTGTTTATAATATTTTTTTAAATACTTAAAAAAAAAAAACTTATTTTGATGTTGAAGCAATTATTCATTACATTAAATCTAATGCTGCCATCGCCAAAGTGCTTCTAGTTTATGAAGTTCAAGGTACAAATGAGTCATCCTGGTCACACAAATCTGAATCAAAATCAAATTTGTTTCCCACTGGATTAGAAAAACCCTCACACACACATGCATAAACAGACCCACAAATCGGACACGCTCGTCCACCAGCCCCATGATGACTGAGGATGGAGTGAAGGGGGAAAAAAGCGAGGCGAAGAGAGAGCGGGCGAGGCAGGGAGAAAGCCAGGGAGCGAGGGATGTGACACCAGCGCTGACTGATTGAATTAGAAATAGATCTTCGCTTCCCCGTGTAATTGATATGCAGCGATGACACGCTGTGTGTGGCATGGAGTGCAGGGATGCACAACTGTGTGTTGTAATTTAATGTGTGTTTAGCTGTGTGTGTGTAAAATGTGAGTTGTTATTGTCTTCTGTGAACTGCTGGTACCACATGTTCTCCTCACTCATTCATCTGCCAACTCTTCAAAAATATTAATTTAAAGGTGCATAACCTCCAATAAAAGCGATATAAAAAACTTAATAAGTGGCTAAGGTTTTTCGTATAATTTGAGGTCATTACTTGAAGGTGCTGAATCCCAAATTCAGAGCATATCTATGATAATGGGTTTGCCTGCACACAGCTCTTAGCAAGCTGGCGGATAGCAGCAAACGTTGCTAATAGCAAGAAGACAAACAACAACAACGCTGTTGACAGAGCAAACAGTGTTAACTTTGGTGGTAACAAAGAGTGGGCATAAGCTTCCGCGACGACGCCGTGGGTTGTGACAGCGTTATCAGAGGTAAGCGCTGTATGAGGTCAGAGCGGTGGCAATTAGCTAGCCAGTGAGGAACACACACTGATACCTGCATGCACACACACTTCATTATATGCTCAAGAAGACATTATTTCACTGCATCTTTACATACAATATACTGTAGTTGTTCATCTTAAGACTTAGTAATGCAGAGTTGAAAAATGTAGCACCTTCAAAGGCAGAATTGTAGAATATTTCTAAAAAACATAGATTTTCTTCTAAAGTAATCCCTCTCAATCATCACTCACAAAGTGTGTGGCAAATTTTGTATCTGCAGAGAAATCTGCTTGTATTTTCTTATTTTCTTCTTATTTCTCTGTGATCGGGATGTTTCCAGGTGTCACCTTTAAACATTGCAACCAGGTGCCAGATGAACACACATATAAAGGGAAGCTGCTAAAATAGTGGACACAGCATAGAAAGAAACGCAAATATAGCGAAGCGAAATGCCAAGTGGACAAAGTTTATTTAGTAACAAATGTGAAACTACAAATGTTCAAACTGCAACCGGCAAATCATGATCGTTTTGCCTTTAATACTATTAAAAAGAACAGCTTTTGCTCTTTAAATGTCCTACATTCATGTTTTCAAGCATCCTTCTACCGAGCCAACAACAGTGAAAATAATGAGACAGAGAGAGGGAGAGCGCGAGAGAGAGAAAGAGAAAGTGAGAGAGAGAGAGAGAATAACAGAAAGATACAGAGGGAGTTAAAGGCGAAAAAAATCAACTAATTGATGGAAAGCTCCCTGGCCGGTCTCCAGTTTGACCACAGGGCTGTTCCTGGTCACCAGAGAGAGAGAGAGAGAGAGAGAGAGAAAGAGAGAGAGAGAGAGAGAGAGAAAGAGAGAGAAAGAGAGATAGAGAGAGGGAGGTCTCATTATAAATATTGTACAGCAAGCTTTGACAATACTATACAATATAACAGTCATGCTAATAAGCCATGGGATGTGATAAGGTATAAGGGACACGGAAGAGAAGATGTGCGACCATTTATTAGTTCTGTAAAGATTGAAACTGCTTAATGTCTGAAACAACCGATTTCTCTATTTTTATTCAGAGTAAATAACTCCTTAAAAGAGTTATTATAAACATGACATTGTGAAAATTGAAAAGGCAATTTCTCCATTAATGTTACGGGAGGGTATAAGAGTTCAGATTTTTTTTTTCTCAAACACCAAACACAACGAATATCACATAAAAATGCCATTTTACATAACTGTCGCTCTAGGAGTGATACTGATTAATTACTAACACTCCTACAGTATTCCTAATTAAAATTAGGGACTTGGCATTTTAAATAAGTCTGCATAAATTGATTTTTTCCACTTGGGTGCAGCAAAATTAGCTAACGTGTTAGCCAAAAGTGGCCTATTTACACTTCAAGCAGATATGGAGAAATATTAGCATTCTTTTGAAGTTGCGTTTCTGTCCACCTGATGGACATGAATCCAATTGTCGCTCTTCTTTTAGCTCTATTTTTGATCTCCTCCAGCTCTTCATGCAAATATCTGGTTGTTAAGCATCTTAATGCTCCACTATGTCCACCAGCATGTTTCAAACATATGTCTGTCTGTTGTTAGAGAAGGTATCATACTGAGGCTTTTACTAAGTGGTGAATAGTAGTGGGACGTAAAATGTAAACAGTGAGCTGAAAGAAGATAAGATAAGAAAAGCTGAACCGAGGAGGCTGCAGACCTATCTATGGGAACGTCACCTTTCACAATAGACATACTCATTTTATGGTACTATAGAAATGACTGCAGCTACAGTGTTTGCATTAGGTTCAGTGGACATGATGAGCTCACTCAGGGCTGTAAAATATTGTCTTCATATGAATTAGGAACTGCACATTGGATACCAACGTCACATCTTTTTGCAACGGAATTGAATTTCTCTTTGTGAACAGAGTGTGTTTCCATTTTAAGGTGTCATGTCAATTTTTATGAGATGTCAGGTCAGCTGACATTTTTATGCGTAATCGCGTAGGCTTCTTGCTTTAGTCACTTTTCGACTATTCATACAATCATATTGTAAGAGCAAGAGAGAGCAGATTGAAAGGGAATAAATTCGTCCCTGTACTCTGTATTCTTGAATACATTTTCTCTGAATGTCCTACATTTTCCCTGTGTGTGTGTGTGTGTGTGTGTGTGTGTGTGTGTGTGTGTGTGTGTGTGTGTGTGTGTGAGTGTGTGTGTGCATTCTTTGATGTACTATAGTATGAAGGCCTCAGAGGAGAAGCACTCATAAGAATTCAAATTTATGTTTATTAAAGAAAAGCAGAGAAGGAAATGAGGACTTAGAGTACATATGAATGCAACTCAATGTGTGTGAGAATAATAATGTTTAGATGTGGTTTTGAGCATATTATTAAGGTATTGTGAGACCTGCATGGCTTGTGCGTGTGTTGTTGTGTTGTTTTTCGCATGTGCATGCTTTGTTACCGCATCCATTTGTTTGTGTGTGCTTGCAAGAGCACTGTGTGTGTGCGTGTGTGTGTGTGTTTGTGTGTAGTGTGTGCAGCAGGCAGTAGAGTACCGCTGGGTGATGGCCTAATTCAGCAGGGCTCAACATCAAAGAGGCAGACTGCTGCAAGGGCTTCAGCCAGCCTTACTCTGACATGACTACTGTCACACAGAAAAAGAAAGAGATGCAAGGAAAGAAGAAGAGAGTGAAATAGATGGAGGGAGGAGGGAGTGGCATGGGTTGCAAGAAGGTAGAAAGAGAGGAGACTCCTGTGTTGCTTAACGCATTGTGCATAAAACTCACAAGAAGGGAGTTTGACTCCTGCTAGCCATGCAGGCTAAGATGAGAGCACTTATAGAACTGTAGGGCACAGAGGACAGGTCAAAAGAGGCCACGAAGGAGAACTTTACTTTATGACACATGTTGAAAAATGTATATTTTGATTGCGCAAGGGATAGCACATTTCCCATATGTCCATGTAACAAAGAATACAAAGAACGTTCCTAGAGTGATGAACCAGCTGTTTAGGGGACTGGCCTCCATGCTGGCCAATGTGCACATCAAATTATTAGAGCAGAAGCTACAAAATCAGACACATGTCCTTATTCACTGCATGCAACCAGCAGTATCTCACACATTAGAACTAATATAATGTAATGTAATGTATAATATAATTTGTAGCAACGGTTGTTTGGCAGAAATAGGAAGAAAAGGTATAGTTCAACATTTTGTATAATTAACTCGTTTGCTTTCTTGCAGAGTGTTCGATGAGAAAATAAATGCCACTTTCATATCTGAACGCTAAATATGAAGAAGCATCTATTTAGCTTAGCTTAGCATTAAGGATAATACATATGTATCTATTGCAACCCTAGCCTACACAAAAAACATATACTAATAATATAGATAATATTAAAGTAAATAAGACAGCACAATTCAAACATTATTACTGATTCTTCCTTACTGACAACACATGAAAATAAGTTCAATGCTGATGATGTTGAACTTTTAGTTCAGTCCTATATGCTAATTTGAAAATAATTGAAAATCTGAAAGTTGACCGAGTTATTTCGTGCCCAACACAATGTGTCCATCGTTTTACAGCTGCAACAGTAGCGTGAGTAACAATATGGCTACGGTGGAGCTTATGATTATTGTTATTGGCCAGTGAACTCGCACGCAGCCTGCTCTGTTGACAGGCACAGAGAGGGGGCTGAAGAGTCCGACAGGGTCAGATGGACTTTAAAAACTTGATGGATTTTTTAACAGTGCACCAGCCCACTAATGTGGTGGCCAACTGGGATTATCCAAATGGCCAGTGCACCACTGCAATCATGCAAGTGGTGCTGATCTTCTCATCCAACTCTCGACTAAAATGCCAAACTATTTCTTTAAAAATAGGGATTTGCTCTCGTAGTTGACCGTGTACATGACATGTAATTATTAAACAACTTTGCTGCCCACAGCAGGTGAATGCATGTTTGCACACATCAAATAATTAAATAATTGTTTGTTGATATAGAATTTTGTAAAATTATGTGTATATGAGTTATTTTGAGCTAAAGCAAACATGAATCTACAGAAAATCTATATTTTCTTTCAAAAATATTTAGATGCTGTAACTGTGTATATTATGGGACTATTTCAAAACTAATGTAGGCACTGACACAATTGCATAATATTTAACTTGTTTCTGTCATACATCAGCTCTTTTAGTATGAGTTTATTTTTAAATGCTGTCAGCTGCAGCTACACAATGTAAAGAAAATGCAATCTCAACCAGGAGCATGTTAGATAACTGCATTCTTTGCATGTTAATGCTTTCATTGGGTGGCATATGGGCCTACCTTATTAATGTTTTTCTAGTGTGCTGGAAAAAATACACGTGTGAAGTATATCGTGCTGTGGTTACTTTAAATGATGCAAAGAAAACATCTATAGTGTATGAGCAGATGCTACTCCACTGATATATTTCCCCCTTCCCCTCTCTCCCTCCCTCCACCCTTTTTTCTTTCTCACTCACTTGTTCTCTCCATAACTCTTCTTATCATACTTTTTTATTCCCTCTCTCCGTGATTGTGAGGCAGGCCATCTGTTGTCTTGCAACAAAGCAATGAAAGCGATGTGTGGGGAGCAATCATCCACCTGTGATTTTTTAAACCTCGACCATGATTTTTATTATATCATTGATAGATGTGCAAACAAGCATGAAAAGGGTTGTTTTTAATTCTGTGGTGTGTTTGTGGTGTATTTCTCAGAAATCACAACTCACATTGTTCTCAATTGCTGCATTTAACATTACATTTAACATGCAGTACAATTTACCTTGCCTGTTTTCTCTAGTGGCAAAAGGTTTAAACATATGACAACTGGCACATAAAGACAGTGATGCAATGACTAGAGAGAGTTGTTGCACTCATTACTTTCCCACTCATTCAATGCCTCTCTCCTACTTTCTTTCTTTAGTCTCGCTCTTGTTTGTGTGTGTTAAATGGAGTAAATGGAGTCATTTCAGTACACTGAGTCTAATGAGGACGTCTCTCCTCACCACCCCTCCCTTCTTCTTCTTCTCTCTCACACTCTATTTGGTTGGTAAACAAGTACTTGTCCCAGGACAACACCATTATTTTCTGACTTCAGCCCACACATTGGATGCATTGAACTTTGACTGTTTGTCTGCTCAGCAGTTTACGTACTGCAGTGGGCTGCTATACATTTACAACGCAGAGACACACAAACATGGGGTAATAAACATAGGGATAGACACGACCTTTTACTTTGAGTTGGGGAAGGCAGAAAGAAGGGAAGAGAAACAGACTAATAAAGAGAGTTAGCAAAGTATGAAGCAAGGACATAAACCAGAAAGGAATAAAGGAATAGAGGTACAAGTATTGAAAGATAATGAAACCAATAGCCAAAACTCTACAGTGATCTAATTTCAACTCAGAAACCATAATATTGCAACTGACATTGTGACTATGTTAGGATATTATATTGCCCCTACTGAATGACACTATCAACATTTAAATAAGGCTTGAACCTGCAATCATTGATTATTTTGGCCACTTTGGAGCAGCGAAACAAAACTGGTAGCTTTAAAAAGCACATTGATGAATAGACATATAGACATAGAGTGGAAATTATAACATGTTAACAAAAAGTTCCCTATTTACACATACAGAAGATATGTAGCCACACATTAACATTGGTTTTTAGTCATTGTTCTGGGCACCTGAACATATTTACAACATTTACTCCTTAAATTCTGAGGTTGGACACAAGGATAATAAGAGCAAAGAAACTAACCCAAAAGAAAGATACTAAAATAATTTGCTGAGCTAAAGGAAAATGCAGTTATCTAATGCAGAGAGTGATATATTATTATCTGTCCTTTGATTCATTGTTATAATAAAAAGATTGATTAGTGCAGCTTTCAGTAAATGTATTACTACCTAAGAAGGAGTAAAGACAGATACATTTGGTAGATTACTTCTATGTAAATGTTGTTAATGATATATCACAAAAGTAGGAATGAAAGATGGGCGCCGTAAAAGCTGATGAAGGGGAATGACAGGGGAGAGGGGGTGAGAGATGAACAGATGGAAGACATATAAAAGAAAAGGAAAGACGACACAAAATAGCTGGGAATGTCCCTCTCACTTTTCATCTTTGCCAGAATGTAGATCAGATGTTTTCAACACCATGGGGAGAGCAATAGAGTGTCCCACTGAGATCTCAACTGTTTCATTTCAGCACAACGGACAGCGTCATTAGCCTCAATACCAAACCACATCTCAGCCATTACTCCTTTGACTTAAATGGACAGTAAAGAGCGACACAAAACATGGGTTCCTCTTCACAATCTTTTTATTTCAAGATCTTTTTCAGCAAACCTTATCACTCCCACTCCTTTTTCTTGCTTCTGTCCTTTTTCCCTTCCTTTGGTTCCAAACCTGTTTCCTGTTTCTCAAATTAACTGTCAAGTTGCAGCATACTAGATCCTTGTTCATCTAGATTTCGTAGTCAGGCTGGTTAACCTGTCAGGCATAACTTAAGAAATGCACAGCGACGGGTAAATGCAGTAGAATATTAAGTTTCTTTGCACACACTTAGAGACTCTGTAGCTGTAGTCATGATGTGTGTTTGATAATTAGTCGGCGTATTCGTGCATGAGGGTGTATGCATTCTTTTGTGTTTGCATGTGCATGTTATGTAACAGTAAAGCAAACGGTGTGAGTGAATCTCTTTATTCCATTATTTCTTTTTCATTATCTACAAAGAGCTTCTCTAACTCTGACAGGCGTCTGAAGTCCCACAGGCCCCCCTCAAAGTCACCATGACTCATTATTCCCCCCCACCCTCTTCTCTCTCTCTCCCTCTCCCCTTCTCCCTCTAATTGTTCTTCAAGGAACAACAAAGCAAACCCCTGGCCACCGCTTCATAACTTCTGAAGATTCAATTATTCAAAAGAGGTAATTGTACTGCACAGTCATCTAAAACTCACTCGCTAACCCACAGACACTTAATGATGTTCGCAGTGTTCTTGTTTCTTATTTTCTATGCCTGTGTTTGTAAGCAATCTGGTAACCTTGTGTGTCCATCAAATTGACTGTGTGTGTGTGTGTGTGCAAATTGGTACATGCACAGTTGTTGTGTGTGTATTGTTGGTACATGCACAATGTGTGTGTGTTGCATAATCATCTCCAGCTCCCTCTAACAGCTGCAGATATTTGGAGAGGTGAAGAAATCCTGGTTATGCAACAGGACTCAATTTGGGTCTCTTACTTTAATCTAATTTGCCTGAACTAATCTTTCATGAAAACATTTCACATCAATGGCCTACGCAGGGTTTGGTGCACCACAGATGTCCAGTGAGGGTCATTTGTATCTCTCAGCTTATTGATGACAGATATACAACAACGTTTCTCTCTCATTATTTTACATTTGTGACAGTCAGGAACTCTGTACAAATCAAAAGTGAGTAAATTACTTTGTTTTAATTTTATTTTGGCAACATATTTTTGTTGCAGTACCCCAATAATGTGCAACATGGGTCAAAAGTAACTTGTATCTATTCTCCAAAATGTATTCTCAATAGAACATTTGATTTGTTTTCATATTAGCGCATTTTATTGCGGACCACTCCTTTCAAGGTCACTGCTTCACCTTTCTAAAAGAGTGCCTTGTCTCAACAGTCATAACACATTTTCACATTTTCCTGTACTTTTCCACTTGTTATGAATCATAACCACATACATCATCCTGTAAAAATGTGGTTCTATGGTTAGGAAGATTAGAGAACGGTTAAATGTAAAAAAAACATTGAAATGGCTCAGCCTATTGTGTTCTTGCTCTACCTGTTAATCTGTGACAATATCTAGCAGGTGGCCTATTTGTTTTAGCTAGTTGAGTTGGTTGGTTGAATGTTGGTCCAGTGGGGCAGAGGCAAAACAGTATATAGCAGCTGCATGCAGAGGGGCACCAGCGTGCAACATGTTTTATAGCATTTGGGGCACACTTCATAACCATACATTGTATTTTGGCCATTGCACGGGCAATCTAGATTAAGATCTGGATGTGAACCGCCCCTAATAGGTTAAATGTGTGTCTCACTGCAGTGGGTGCATACAGGTACACTCTTTCCTGCTGTACTTAGAGAACTAGTGAATTATTGAGCTAATCTCAGTGATGAACATGCCCTTTCATCACAGCCCCCGGGCTTCACTTTACACTCACAAATCTCTGAAACTCAACTCAAAGACTGGCTTCAAGAGGGTCAGACCATTTGAAGTCACACGAGACATTCCTTCACCATGGATTGATTTTTTCAGAAAAGTTGATTTCATTACGTGATTACTGCCGCACAGCATGAGTGTTAACTAGCACAAATAAAAACATCTCACCACATAATCTTATGGCCATGCAAAGCACTAGTTTGATATGGTTTTCAAAAGCCTTTCAATAATATTTTCTTATTTAGTATTATTCACTCCCCTTAGTAGAAATGTCATCTTTTCACATCAACTTGTGTTTTAGGCCGCCGTCCCTTTACTCTACCTTCGATTGGAATATAACAGTGTATACTTCACACTACTCACATTTTTTGTTTGTATCTAAGTGCAGTTTCGGGATGACCCGTATGGGCCCACCTGTCAGATGCCTTGCCAAATGTATTTTCTATATTGTATTATATTTTTGACAAAAAACCATCTGTTTAGTTCTTAGTACGCTATGGCCTTATTGTCCTGGTCTGTACGCTTTCCGGTCAGAGGTTAGTCAGGTGATTAAAGCCCATTTGTTATATTATTATGAATATACATAAAAACTTAAATCAGAATCAGCTTTATTGGCCATGTTGACACACACACATGTAATTTAACTCTGGTTACACGGAGCTCTCGTTGTACATATATATATATAAAAATGTACAATAAACAAGATAAATATAAAAAGTCATTAAAGAGAACAGTAGTCCGATTAGTCCGAAGTAGTGCAGATGGAGGTAGTAATTTGGATGTAGTTGCTATTAATCCCTGACATCCATCCTGTTGCCCCACCAAGAAAATCAACATTAAATTAGCATTACATCAAAGCAATCTCTATCTTTCGATTCAACTTCCCTTAAAAGACACATAAATGTATCTATTGTACAATACCTGGGATCTTGCATTTTTTCCAGAAAGACATATGACAATACCAGTGGTTATATTAAAACTTTCTCTGGCCAGGTAATACGATAAGATCAGACAGGTCAGATTTTTCCCTTGGTGTGTCAAAAAAAGACATGTCCTTACTATTTATTGTTCTGTGTTCTTTTGTACCAGATTAAACGTCCAGTCTGGCATTAGAGATTTAGAGGCCTACTCCTCCTCATTCAAAAACACATTTAAGTTGTCACCAGGGGCTAATATTGTACCTATAAAAGAGGTGAGGGAAGAAGATAATTGATACATATTGTTCATTAAATCTAATTTATTTTGTGTGTCGGTCAGAGTTAGGACCACATCTTTTTTAACTGATTTAGTAGCTGTCCAAGGGCCATAAACCCTGTTGAATCCATGTCAGGAGCTGAAGCAGGTTCAATTAAATTGTCATTTGTGTCAAAATCCCTGTCATAGTACTGAGATAATTTGGCTTTGTTTAAAGAATAATTAGTTTTTTATTGATATTTCTTATTGTTTAAAGAGTACAAAGAATGAATATGTGATAAAAGTCAGCAGAAAAAATAAAAAATAAAAAATCTGGATGCTTGATGTTTGCTAATGAGTGTAAACTGGCATGCAAAAATGACTTGTAAATGAGGCTTAAAGCAGACGCACATGGTCAAGGTCAGTGAGAACACACAAACTTATAATACAACATATGGACACACACTTTCACCTTCCAACCATTGCCAGGTTGTGAGAAAGGAGCTCATCAAGCGGGGACTTAATTATGTATGGATGCATCCCGACAGGAAGAAAGGGCACGAGGTGTGCATATTAGTCTGTCTATGAAATATTACTGAATAGACCTTTGATGCAGCCAAAGGAATATAATAAAGGTGAAAGGAGAGGCGATATAGAGAAAGAGAGGGAGGGTGCTGGACATGGAAGAGGAAGAGCATGAAAAGAAAGACAGAAAGTCAGGGATGTGATGCATTGTCTAAAATGTTTGCTGGAAAAAACGAGGACATGTTACAGTGAACGCGAGTAAAGTAAAAGCAAATGATAAACATTGCTGACTTGGTTTTGAGGAATTTGAGCTGGAGAAAAAAAGAGTGTACGAGTGTGTATGGATGTTGCTACAAGCCTATCATTACACAAGAGCTGCCCTCCTTCAGTGTCACTTTAATAGTGTGGCCTCAATAGTTGGCCCAATCTCGTGTGTTGTAATTTGATGTATAATGGGTGATGACAGTGATACACAATGTGTGTGTGTGCGACTGTGTGTAGGTTTATACGCTCCACAGCATGTTAGCGGGATACTCCCCATTTACTGGACAACTATCCAAGTAGGTCCATACACGCACAGCTACATGGCCACACACATGGATGCCTGATATATATGCAGAACTCCATCAGCCATCCACCCAAACACTACTTACATTGACTTGTGGTTAATAATGAATGATAATAAGAAATGTAGATTCAGTAGCAAGGTGAGTCTGACTGTTCTCCTGTCAAGATCTGCAGTATTTTATGTGCAACTGAACATACCATCAGTGGAAAAGAGAAAAACAGAGAGAAAGATAAGGAGATATACGACTGTTCATTGACTATAAATGTGAATATGTTGTTTCAACAATAAGGTTAAATACTAATGTGTTTTAAATTTGTACTATGTGGGGACGTCACCCTTACATGGCTGAACTGAGCTTAAACAATTAGTCAATTAGTCACCAAATAATTGCTTCAGTTGTCTTTTAAAAAGGTGTCGTGTGTAGGATTCGGTGGCATCTATCTAGTGAGGTTGCAGATGGCAACCAAGTGAAACTGCTGTGTGTAGAAGAACTATGGCCGGCACAAAGAAGGAAACACAAATGGCTATATGTGGAGCCAGTTTGTCTGTTCTGGACTACTGTGGACACGTGGGAATTGACTCCGGGAAGAAGATATGTAGATATAAACGGCTCATTCTCATCTAACAAAAACGCAATTATTCCTTTTTTTAAGATGATTTAAAGAAAACACAATTATGAATATTACATTACAGACAAAAGATCCCTTTGAACATGCAGTTCCTTTGAAGAAAAAATGCTTTCCTTCATTTCATATCCCGCTTTCTCAAGATGTGAGGATTAACTACTTTTTCGTTATCTTTGTAAATTCAATATAACTGGGTTTTAGACTGCTGGTTGGACAAAACCAGACTCTGTAAACATATAATTATCTATTTATTTATTGATTAGACATATACATATGAAAATATTTGTTTTCAGCCCTAAATTGAAAGTCCATTCCTTACAGCCAACACGTCAATCTGTACAAAGTGCGACTACATTTACCTCTCATACATTTTGTGTGCGAGGGTGTGTCCCAGTCCCAGTTTGCATGTATTTATCGATATGTGTGTGCATTTGTATGTTTGTGTCGTGCTGGTTGACTCTGCCTCCCCTCTGCGTTATGCCGGTGCTCCCTGGCTAATTGTGGCGGCCTGTAAGTGATTGTAGAGGTGAAAGGCCTCCCTACTCTCTCTCACAACACAGGTACATACCCTATCCTGCAAATTCCCCTGTGTGTGTGTGTGTTTCGACGTGTAGACGCCCTTTTGTTTGCGTGTTTGAGTCTTTTTATGTGTTTTGTGTGTGTGCAACTGGATGATCTCATCCATATTCTCCAGGCAGCGGCAGTGGTGGTGGAATCGCTCAGCTCACTTACTCCACGCAGCACCATCAAAACCCAGCAGCCAGTAGGCCTTCTCCTTCACTCTATGGCTCCCGCTACAACACTTGGCAAGGGGCGACTGATCAAGACAATTAACTGCAAACCTACAGTGGATAAAAAAGCTCATACAGCATCTTATAATTATACCCATGAAGGTAACAAAAAAGAAGAAAGACAAGGTTTTCATCTCTCCGTGTGATTCATGTGAATAGCTTTTTTAAATCCTCCACAGAGGCCACCATCGGAGTAGAGCCACCTACCCAGCATTTATGTTGCACGTGTCGTCCATGTTTCTGCAGCATTTACCCTTGGAGGTGCATGTTATAGACCTTGACCAGTTCCAGCTACTCAAACACCCAAAGATGGATTGATGTTCTGAAATATCTAATCTTTTGTGTAGGTGTCATGGTGAGATGAAAGAAGTAGTTTTCAAAAATGCCTTCTTTTGGCAGTAGATGGTGACATGGACTGATTGAACTCAGGGTGAATAATGACACGAGCACAGACACAACAACCTCAAACGTTCTCTATTAATTTTAACTTTCAGGGTGACACTATTTACGGTACATTTTAAACCAAAGTGCAACTGAAACAAACTTTGTTCCACAACCTTCAAGCTTACAAAAAGCTTACAAAAGCCAACAGAAGAGTCAGACCAATATTAGTGACGTTAATATCACTCAATCAATTTTGCTTACTTAGATCTTGATATATTTTCCTGGGTTTAAATTACAACACATTTTTTCATTCTTACTTCTTATATTGTCTGGATGAAGTAACTTTCTGAACCTGAAAATCCAAACTATTTATTTATAACTAACTGTATGGTTACCACTTTTTTTTGTGTGATCTGAGTGAACTACCATGCCTTATTAAAGCTGCATCACAACACTATTGAAATGAAGGACGCCATTTTTCATACACTTCATGTGGAAGTCTCAATGTCACATGTCATACATTTGTAAACACTTCCCTTTGAATCTCCGTTATGTCCCTCTGATTAATCACCCCAATCTCACATGCACTCCGTCAAGTGTGGCATTCATTAATTCATCCTTTACTTTCCCTGTTTTATGGCTGCGGTAGCCTGAGTAAAAATAAAAAAAACGAACAGGCTCTTTCCCAATGGCCCAGGGTCTGGGGGTAGCTAATGGTGGAGTACCACTGCCTCGCGCAGCAAAAACTAAAATACGTACAATGTTTGGAAAAGAAAAAAGGATATTAAAAAAATGCAGGAAACATGAAACAAAATATCATAAAATGGTTAGTACATGGGATATAATTTACCACTGCCAGGCAAACTCCATTTATTCTCCGCTGTCTTTCTTTTTTCAATTGCTTCAAAACCCCTCCCCCCTATGGCTGCTCTGCACACACACACACACACACACACACACACACACACGCACGCACACACACACATACTACAAAACAGACTGCAGTGCACCTTCGTGAATACACACACCCCACACCATAAGATCTGACATTTGCTCTTCTTTTTTTTGCCAGGTCTTATTAATCCTGTAATGTATTAAGTCCTGTCCTTGTCTCATCTGTCATGTCCTGCTTCATTATCGTATACATTTTACATGTGGTATTTGCTATATTTCTGCTTTCATACTTCATGGAAATATTTCTGTATTGTCCCCCAATATACCATAACTAAAGAGTATACATTAACTGTATACAGTATACATTAACTGATCAGATGATCTGTGGGTGATTGAAGGATTTATATTGAATTAGAAGTAAGGAAGGGGAAATAGAGGATGAACATACGGTATCTTATGAATAATATTATAGAAGATTTGGAACTAAAACCTCAGAACAGGAAACAACAGAATGCAGAGAGCGACTGTTTGGAGAGATGCTTTGCGCTTTGAGCTCCTTTTCATGCGGCGGGTTTTACTCCTCTGCCACATCCTTTGGAAGACACACACAAACACCTCGGTCACGTGGACTGCCCATGAGGACTGAGTACAAACGCACAACTTGCACTAGAACACACACATACTGTGTGGTCATTCACAACACGCACGCAGGCACTGAGCTGGTCCTTCCCTCTGTCCCTTTGTCTTGTCGGATCAGGAGCCAGCTCCTCGCCGTGTTTCCTTAAGCGTGAATCTCTTGCTAGTGTGCCCACCCGCCATGTCTAACAGTGATTGATGCTCCACAGACTTTCAGACAGACCCTGTGTGTGAGCGTGGGTGTATGTGTGTGCACGTGCATGCATGTTTTTGACCTTCAAAGCACCTTCCATCCAAACAACCCACCACCACCACCCCCCAACCTCCCTATTTGTGCTTCCATCTTGGTATGTTCTGACCGATTTACATGGAAGACTGGTTCCGTGCTACAAAGGCCACCTGAGGGTGGAGAGGGGATTGGGGGGTGTTAGCTTATCCTGCACGGACTGCTAATTGGCTGCTATATACCCTGCAGAGGGGGAGGAACAAAGGTAGGACAGGATGGAGGAAGATGTGGGAGGACATGATGGGCAGTAGCAAAGATTTGAGGGAGGGAGAGAGAGAGAGAGCCCGCGAGACATTCTGGGATATAGAGGTGTGATGGGATGGGGGAGACAGAAAGATAAAGAGGGAGCGAGGCGCTTCATGAGGAGAAACAGAGGGAGCAGATGGCTTCGAAAGAGAAACGGATGACATGAGAGTGACAAAGGAGCAGAATGAAGAACCGCTCCATCCAGTCGCGGTGTTGTCTCACAGAGAAGCAATCTGCCCACTTTTTAATTTTGCACGCATGTTTTGTGGAATGCCATCAACTTGTTCACCCATCTCTGTAGAAAGATAGAAATCACAACATGGATAATTATCATTCTCGGCTGCTCTGACGTGCTTCCGATTATATTCTATAAATTAAAAAAAAATTAAAAATATTCTCCTATCACTCAGCAATCTGCCCATACCCCCCATCCCGCTCCCTTCCTCCTTCTGCCTCTACCCCACTGTCTGCTCCCCCAAGGCAGTGATTTGTGGACTCTGTCATACTCTAGCAGCTGGATCCTTTGCCTGTCCCCCCTTCGAGAGGGGGGAAAAGGAGACAGAGACAGAGAGAAAAGGGAGGATGAGAGGAAATAAGAGTCTAGCCACCTCCGAATAATTACATGTCCCCTCTCTCCATGCGCTGTCATCCTTAAGGTGGTGTGAAATGTAGGCTGCCAGACTAAAAATAATCTGAACTTTTGAGATGGTTTGCTCTCAATGACTTCCCCATTCTTAAAAATAATGGGAGATATGTTACGACCGAACACCCACACGGGTGTTTTCAATTACTCTTGCTGATCAGACCTCCGCTCAGGTTGTGTTTTGGATTCAGCAGATGATGGATTGACTTGGCAGCTCATACCAAGCTTGTAGATGTAGCATTAACGGAAATCTGAACTAACATGCCGCCCCCCAGATGTTCGACGATTTACAATCAGTTTGAAGCATGTAGGTCAGTTGTCCTGTTATAAATACGAGGATCATCACATCCCGATGGATGTGATGATCCTCATTTTTATGTTTTTTATTGTAGGTTCACACTGTGTCTCATAAACAACGAATGCAGAAAAACACCTTTTCATAGAAGACTTTTTAACATGTCACAGCAGGGAAAACACAACTAAATAATTTAATTAACGATGGCAGAATTCCATTTAGCTGCTTTGGTTTCAGGGTCCTGGACCCCAGTATTGTGAATTCTGGTTTACAAAGGCCCCTTCATGTTGTGCTGTTTTGAGCTTTCTTATTTGGAGCTTTGGCAACCAAAGAAATCCTGCAGCAAAATTGGAAAATATGTCACAATTGTGTTAGAAATTGAGGGCCAAATTCTCACAATGTGACTGCTGCAATGATCCAAGTCTACGAACCAACCAATCAGAATACAACATGAATTGACGCAGAATCGGCCCATTCCACAGCTGCCATTTTGACATGTCATTGCAGAGTGAGCACAGGTGTAACATTAATGATGGCTCTGTTTCATTTAGCCCCCAGTATTGTGCGTGCCTGCTCACTGGAATGGATGTGACACACTGAGTAGAATGGGACCGTAATCAATTACACCTGCGTTTACCCTGCTATGACACTGCTGTGAAAAGGGCCAATACACTGGCTGACGTGGCATTTTGTAGGCGCTATTTTTGAATAAAGTTGAGGCTTGTTGTCAAACAGTCTGAAGGCGCATGTACTACACATAGAGCACAGCCATCATTCCTTTTATCAGTAATGTAACACCTGTGCTTTTCCTTCTATGACAAGTCAAAGCGGCTGCCTTCTTGACAAACGACAAACAATAGACTTTGTCATATCTGGAAAGGCGCAGGTGCAACGAACACCATTATGAATGGCTCTTTTCCATTGGAGTAGCCAGTAAGCAGTGATAGTGAGCCAGTGTGCACAATGGAGACCTTGCAATATTTCACACATTTTAATGTTATTAATTAAACCTGTGCTTTTCCTGCTGTGACATGTCAAAATGTCCAAAAAAGATCATCCTAGAAGCTAAAATTGGACCCGTCTGTGCACTTGTTAAACATAATTAACCTTCATAATTAATTTTCTCTGGTCCTTTTACCACCGGGCTTATTATAGCTAACATATTATATTGGCTGCTCTGATGCACCACCACACAATACAGGCACACCCCAATGTCAGAATCATCTATCGGATGGACAATGGATAATCCTCTGAGGGCACGGAGCTGTACGTCTGTGGTTCTGTTGTAGCCACGGGCTTTCTGGGCCAGGACTTCCTTTTGCGTGTGCCGCTTGTTTCTTACTATCTGATAAGCAACTTGAAATGCGAGACTGGAGTTAGAGTTGACGGACCGGATTCTAACAATATTATTTTTATCCAATAAAAGGCTATGTAGTCGTCAGAAGATAGCTGGTTTGTACCAATTGGCATTTCCACAAACTTATTCCACCTCTTTAGCTCTCGAGACAGACTTTTTACCTGCATTGAACCAAAGCCTGCTCAAACATGATTGGTCTATACTACTCAAACCGAACAAACTGAAACCAAAACGCTTCGGTTTCCAAAATCTGGTTTGACAAAAACTCATCTGACAAAAACACATCCCACACACATCAGTCATTTCTTAACACTTTCTTATATAAATGGTTGTAAAAAGGAAAAAAATGTGCAGATGTTTTTAGGCGCTCAGGCTCCGCCGCCGATGATGTCTTGTCTGGGCCTCTCAGGGACCGTGAAACAGGCATTGTAGGATTTTTTCTTGGCGAAAAAACGATCAATAGTTCTCTTTATTTTGAATTACCAGTTTTAGGGTTATGATGTCACTTGAGGAAGAGGGCAGGGCGAGATTTCACACACTAACATGGTCACACTCTGGACCCTCTAGCATGAGGAAACATCATCAATCGAGGTTCAAAGTGTGCTTCCTCGGCTGAAATTTCCATTTTCAATGCAATGGTTTGGTTTCAATAAACCTGTCGACATACATCTTAATAAATCTTTTTAAGTGTTCTTATTTTCTAACACATTTGTATGACCTTTTACCTTTTATCTTCATGTCTCTACACTTCAAATATTACCTGCACCTTCACGACAAACTTTCTCATAGCAGGAAAAGCACATGAGCAATTAATAACATGAGCAATGACTTTGTTCCACTCTTGTGGCTCAGTAAGCCATCCCATTGATGCAGCATATGCACATGAAGAGAGCAACATTTTTGTTGGAAATGTATCTAAGTTGTTACCAGTAAAAACACATGAATTGAATTAGCCTCAATGTCAAACCGTGTCGACACAATCCAACCAGCAGATGACACAAATTGAGCTGAGTGGCCTGTGCCTGACATTCATGGCCTTTATTTGCCCAGAGACATTTGTAACCATCTTTCCCAGCATTTTGCTCATTTTAATTCATCGCGTTTCGTACAGTCACTCCTGAGAGCTGCCCGGCACACACTGTGTGGCCCGAGATCAGCTCCACTGGAACAAGCAGAGGTTAAGTGACTTGAGCTTCGCCACAACAACTATACTTTCACTGCTCCAATTCTCAAGGTTTCTGGTTCAAATCTTCTCTGAGCTACGACTGTCCTATATGTTTCATTTTATTTTTGCTTCGAACAAGAAACATCACAACGAGTCAATAAGGAAGAGTTGTGACGTCATATGCCAATGTCAGGACGTTGACATTTGTAACACGTGATTCAGCTTGTTATTGATGGAGGCGGGCTGGGTGAAGTGTACCCCCTCAGGTTGTGTTATAAAAATCACACTCACACTGAGCGACATGGCTGCACTAAGCTTAGGCTTACACACATGCAAACACAGTAATATGTACCTGAGAGGAATTCTGACTGATTCTAAATCAGCGCAGAGTCACTGTCTCTGCTACTCTTGTGTCTTTAACACAATCCTAATTCTGATCGGATCTACTCTTAATATGAACCCACAAATAATGGGAGACTTAACCTGGTGTTAATCTAACTAACCTATCCTCCACAGCTTGTATTCCATGCCAGAGCCCTGTAATTATACTACTTGTTCACATGCATGCCGCATTTTAACACGCCTCTAGTCTTGCAGCAGCGTGACACACACAAGGCACTTAAAATAGAACACATACGCATGCACACACAGTGAAATACGTCAGCGCTTTTACCATGCTCGACATTCCTGCAGACAGCATATGTCGGCTGTCCTGTGACATTTCACGCACCGGGTGGAGGGATGAACAGAGACAAAAGGACAAAATAAAGGTGTAAACCAGCAAAAAAATGAGTGGAGTAAAGGTAAACAGGAGAGTGTTTTGAAGTGGTTAAACAGGTTGTATTACCACAAACATGCTATTCCATATTGGATCCAGTCTTTCTTGCCTCCCCTCATCCTTCTCACTTTCACTTTCAAGTTTCACTCCCCGAGTCCCACCATGTTTCTCACCTCATCGTCACCCTATTGCCTCCATCTGTCACGCATGCACGCGCTGCCACATTGCACTTTCTCTCCGATATCTCTTTATTTTTGGCATCTTGGCTTTCACTCCTTTACTTCCTCTACTTGCTCTACATGTCTTTCACTCCTTTACTTCCTCTACTTGCTCTACATGTCTTTCCCCTCCCCCCTCCTCCACCTCTAATGCTCCTTCCCCATCGCCTCTCCTGTGTGATGGTGAACGATTGAGATGCCACAGCAAATGACAGGCTGTGATTGAAAATCCTGTTTAGCAGAGTGTGTTTCCTTCTCCTCCGTTTCTCCTCTCCCACTCCTTCTCCCCCTTCTTTTCTCCTCCTCTCTCTTCGACGCCTTAGGCGTCTGCTCCTGCATGGTGGCCAACACCGGCCTCCCTTTGATCCCCCATAATGCATTGTGATGGCTGTGTCAGCGCTCAGCCTGATCTCAGAGACAATGTCGAAGCAACAAGCTAAGATCAATAGCGCAGTCTCACCAGGGAACTGTTTTCTCTGTTGCTCTCTCCCCTCTCTCCGTCTGTCTGATTATCTCATTCTCTCACTATTCCTCACCATCCTTTCCTTTTTTCTCCACCTCTTATCGCTCTGTCACTTCTCACAACCTTTCCCACCCCGCACGGTGCCTTCTCTCACTATCTCGTCAACCTTGCTTTTTGTGATTTATTTATTGTCTTTTCCTTTCTGCTTCCCACTCTTCGCTGCCACACACGCACAAGCAGGAACGCCTCACTGCACATTAAAATTTGGTTGTGTCATAAAAAGTTAACAAATCTTGTCAGTGGAAGGTCAGTGCAGTTCAATTTGCCCCCTACGCTTGTGTTTACAGATACCCCCCAAAACATTACCATATTTTATATACAAGAGAAATAGGATTCGCTCAGATTTTGACCACTTTTGAAAATAATGTCAATTTCTTGGCACTTCATAAATTTGATTTAGGCCAGACTGACATGAACCACTTTCTGCAACCAGACAATGATAAATTGACACTGAGTTTCCCATTTTCAGCAAACACAGAGAAAGCGCCGGGACAAAAATTGGCCATTGTAGTAAGTGTATATTGTTAAATGAACCAGTGTTTGTAGCTTTGAAGTGGAATTTCAGAGATACAACAGAGCAACAGGTGACACATTATTAAGGCGTGTAATCAACCTTTGTATTGCCTTTTGTCTTCAAAACAAGACTAAAAGTCTACAGCCAGGCAAACAGCTCTGTGAGGCTTTACAGGGTCCTCATTGTAAGAGATTGGTAAGTGGGATCGTCGCTGTTCAAAATGCAAACAAAAGACGTGGTGGACGTTTTAAATGCAGTTTGAATGGTAAAAAAATCTATTCAGCCACAGAGAAGCACTCAACACTGAGTTCAGCTGAGGCTGCTGGGACAGTCCGCAGGTATTTGGTCAGAAACCAAAGTATTGGACATAACAAACTGATGATGGTGCTACATGATTACAATTCATTCTGAGCGTGGCATGAATATCGGTTTTAAAGATTGTGCCAATTCAGTCACCAAGTTTCAACCTCTGGGGATTTATTTTATTAGTAAATATTTGATATCTGTGTGATAATTGTCCATGTACACAACAAGTTTACTGAAATTATATTACCACAAGCAGAAACACAGTCGAATCCCAATCGCAGCAATTCTTGTCCCTGGATTTAAAAAAAAGGAACCTGATGATTGATAGCAGTGTGTGGGATTAGAGTGACAGTTTGACAGTATTACAGGAAAAGCCCATTGTACTGTGTTTCTGAGCAGCAATAGGTAGCTAGCAATGACATCACCTCTACCCGGTAAGCTTGTATTGAAGGACTTATTACTTCTCCATCTGGCTTCAAGAGTATTCATGAATGATGAGAATCAATCACAACATGGACAGAGTGGCAACTTTGCAGTAAATGTGAGCATCATTTCCAGGCGGGAATACAAGGTCACTGTCGAAATGAATGATTTTCCAGATGCAGATCACGGTTTAATGTGAGGTATAAATTATGTGGTGATTCGTCCTTCGTTCCCTGTTGCAGATTGGTAATTGGCAGGCAGGGATCGCAGCAGTGTGTTTCAACATATGGCGCGAGTGTTGGGACGAGGATGAACACCATGAGAAAGTGACAGCCAGAGGGAAGGGGGGAGTTTGAATGGCATCCAATGTGGGATTAAGTAAATGTGTGTGGATTAATGATTCAATTAAGAGAGATATTTGTTTTTAATGATAACGAAAGCATGAAGTGTGTGTGTGTGTGTGTGTGTGTGTGGAAAGGGAGAGAGTTCTTCTCTTGTTCCATTGCTGCTGGATAAATGATGTCTGTCACTTGCACAGCAGTATACTGGCAGTGGTATATGGCTTCACTTTGTTATATGATAATCTCACCTTGTCTGTCACATACACACCCCCGCATACAGTGAAAGTCTGTTTCTATTGGTTCCAGTGATGGATTGCAACTATTGAGTATCTATGACACTACTGAACCCATATAAAGGCAGAGAGTAAGTACAGAAAAAATGAAGATTAGAAAAGAGTTTCAAGTTTGAAGACTCCAAAGAGATATGTGATTTGTAAAACCTGAATTGTATTCCTTTGTATACTGATTATTAAACAGACCTTACAAAAAAACTATAAAAAAAACATTTGGCTACACTCTGTTTGGACAATTTAAAAGAGGCAGGGAAAACACAGTTCCTGCAAATAAATTGATTCTTCTTCAGCTTTCTTGAGCTTTAACTAAACACATTTAAATATGTAATGAAATATATCTTAACATAGAGTGAGAAACTGCAGATACAGTACTTACACTTTTTGCATGACCCGTTATGTTTTAAAGCTCCTATCATTGATCTTTTTATAAATACAATGCATCATGACAACGTAGTGCCTAGCTGGATGTCCGTCTGCTCACAGGTTAATGATATGGAAATGAATCACAGAATTAGTCACTCATTCTGCCCCGCAGTCTCGTCTGTTTGGCTTCCTGTTCTGTCTGTCCAAATGTCCGCCTCTGCTGTCGTCGTGCACAGGTCTTAGTCATGTGTGTCTAAAGTGTGTGTGAGTATTGAAAGGTGCTGGTCGGTGCTCTCTCAACCCTGTGGCCGTCACACAGAACATCGACTGTCATAACAGACCTGACTCCCCCGCTGAGGATCACGCATGGTTGAGTGTGATTAGGTTAAACACGCTCTCTGAAATGACATGATGTGATGTGGCATTGTGTGTTGTGTGTGTAGGTGTGTGTGTGTTGGAGAAAGAGAGAGAGAGAGAGTGAGAGAGTTTGTCATTTTCATGTGTTGTCGTTTTTATGTGCAGTGCTCACGTGTGTGTTTTAAGATTCTTAAGGTGTGTGCTGCTTGTTGTTCTTTAACATGTGTGTGTGTGTGTGTGTGTGTGTGTGTGTGTGTGTGTGTGTGTGTGTGTGTGTGCACCAAAGACTCCCATGCTGCTTACCCGGACCTCTGGCTCTCCAATGTGAGATTGATTTCAATCAGATATGTTACAGCAACATTTACACACACCTACACACATACACATACTCTCTCTTTCAAACACACACATAAGCAAGCAGAGCCCAGCTCAGCCACTGTTTCTTTACTGATAACTACATCAATTTAAGCTCACAGTAGGATCAGCCTTCATAGACAGAAGAAAACATTGTTATCATAGACACATCCTTGTCAGTTACCTCTTCTTGTTTTTACGCATGAAGTTGTGTTTATGAATCAGTGATGAAGAGTTTGTTTTCCAGTCACTGACATAACACTTCGTGACTGCAAGGCTAAGCCAAACGATGTAGTTGAATAGCCTAAATTGAAAGGAAAGCAAATACAAACAAGCAGTTAGTAGACACTTTCTCTTCATCTGATATAATCTTTAAGCTTGTAATCACAGGGTTGAGTTTAAAACAAGATTGCTGGTTTGATTGTAGGAAATTGCTCTCGTTGAACATGACAGACCACATGCACAAAGTCTCAGAGTGGTGCAAAGACAATTAACCAACTGGATGAGTGGATCCGCCTGTGGTCCAACTGAAAAATCCAAGGAAGCACGACTGTCATTGAGAGCTGCATCACCTTCATAGTCTCAATAAAACATGTTTTTGTGTTTGATAGTCTGTACTTTATAACATTCATCTTGCAACAAAAAGTCTCTGGCTTAAAATGTACCCAATATGGGACAATTTAGCGGCAAGCAGCACCGATGGGTAATCAACCCCTAGTCAAGGTGTTGTTCTGACCCAGTGTTCGTCTTATCTTCTCATTACCGAATGGAAACATTCATAATCTACTGAAGCACTGTCACATTGTGACAGATCTAACAGTGTTTATCGCCGAGGGAACTGGAGGGTGGGTGATACACACATCATATTAACACTGTTTTGTACAACTAACAATTCATTTGTGTCCGTTATGAGGTAACACTAAGCTTTTTGTGTGTGCCACACACTGTCAAAACAAGCCCCACGTACTATAAAGATAACGCAGTATTGCAGTTGTGCTATATTAATATTAACTTTTTTAACCAATTCATTTTTAGTGCATGCACTGGATTTTACACAGGAACAAATTGTATATTAAAATACTGATTATCATCATAATCAAACATAAATATTAGCAGGCGGTCAGACTTGGTAGAAATGTGTCTGTTTCGTCCTGTAAATGTACTTTTCCGCTGGCAGGTTTTCTGTCCTCCCTGCTCTCTCTCTCTCTCTCTCTCACACACACACACACACCTCCTTCATCTCCCTCCCTGCTAGTCAGCACAAGTACTACCCTTGGCCTGATGCATTAACTTGGAAACCATTGAGCCCTCTATGAGAGGGGTTATGCCTCATTATGACAGAATAACAGAGCCAAAATGGAGCCCGATCCCTCCCAGCTGCTCCATAACATTAATACTATCAGTGAGCCTGCAGCAGTCGGGGCTAATCCTGGCCATTTAATGTATAGCCACGCACTGCACCTCACTCAGGGGCTCAACAGAGGCTCATATCAGTGTCCAACAGACACATGCACATATATACACAGTCACACACTCTTCACATCCATGGATATCCACATTCTCCCTTTGAACATCCACTCATTGCTCCTTACACATACACATGTCATCCTCTACTTGCACATACAGCACAGCTGAGTGCTTTTGCATGCATGGACGTGTCATAGAACACCCAACAGGAATAATAGACTGGTGCCTCTTCTGCTTTATGTAGTTAATTATGATATATACAAAAAACATTTACACACAACTATTGTAAATGCCCTCCCATCGCTGCACACGCCTCCGCTCGCTCTCACACAAAGGTTTTTATTTTTTGTTTTAAGGTCAAAATGTGAAGAAATGTGTCAATCCATAATGTTTTACCCTAGGGATGGCTGTGGGGCAGAGGAGGTGACAGACACAACACAGCCTCCCGCAGTTACTCTTTCAAACTCCAAAACACACATATAAGCAAACACACATACCTTCATGCGTAATACACAACCCGTACGCATTGAGACACCACACAATGACAGTGTGTGGCATCATTTGTCTCTATTGAGAGGCAATTTCTGAAGTTGTCTGTCTGTGCTACCCACAATTGTCATCATTGCTGTGTGTGTGTGTGTGTGTGTGTGTGTGTATGTGTGTTTTGGGGCTGTCATGACTGCTTGGTGCGCGGGGCTGCTGAGCGGGGGTCTGATGTCCTTCAAATGACTGAGAAAAAACATCCCCCGCACCTCACCAGATCAATGCACACACTCACACACAAACACTCACACAAACACACACACACACACACACACACACACACACACACACACACACACACAAGCACGCAACACAAGCATCTTTCCTCTTCGTACACACGTACATATAATAGCAGAACAGATATGCCTGAAGATACTGTCTACTGTCCCTTATACATGCTGTATGCATAATAAGCACGTCCTCTAAAGCAGCTGCAGGGGTCTAAGTGTATTAACGTCAAGCAAACAAGAGCGCAGAGATTCACATGATATGATCCTGGATAAACTAGAAAGAAATTGTGTAAATCCATAAAATTACAAGATCAATCAATCGAAAATTGTTAGCCGACATGTCTGCCTGATGCTGATCAATCAATATTGATGTGTATCTGCAGTTGGAAGTTTCTTAATAAATACTCCTTGTAAAAGATCAAATAAATGAATAAAATCACCACGTTTCCAGAGTGCTTTGAAGGAGAACAGGAGGAGTTTCTAGTGAAGGCGATAGTCAGGATTTTATAATCACTGAGGCAATAAGTTCAAACACCCCCTGGGCCTCAGAATTGTATCCATTCAGTTGACCGTTCAATTATATTATGTAAATTATATTTCCCAAAATGTATGTCTAAATGCATGGACACAACCCTCTCCACACTGCTATGAATGTGAATAGATTGTCATTTTCAATTAATACTAGAATCGACCTATACATTGCCCATCATCAGGTCTTTAGCCCTGCTGGGGTGTGGCTCTATAGCAATGGCGCTCTGTCAGCCAATCAGATTGGTCCAAACTGAAACACCTCAACAACCGAATGGATTGACACACAATTCGATTCCGACATTCATGTTCCCCAGAAGATGACTCTGACTTTTCCACTTGTACCACCATGAGGTTAATGTTAGTGGTTATGAGTGAAATGTCTCAGGAAATATTGGATCCATCAAGGCCCGCTCAGGATGAATTGTTGTCACTTTGGTGAATCCCTAACCTCTCATATAGCGTCAACATCTGTGTCTGTGACAGAATAGCTGCAAAACTAATGGCCTTTCCATTAATTTATAACAGAATAAATACATAAATGACCAACACAACAGTGTCTACTGCCAAAAAAAGAAGATGAAGCTGAATTAGCTCGTTTGAAGGTCACTCAGCGGTCAGCGAACAGCAGTGACGTAGGCTACCAAAGTAAGCTGATCAATAAGGTTGTGAATAATGTGAACATAGCACTAAATGAGTCAACGTTAGCTGTGGTAAGTTTGGAAGTAACTGAAATGGTTATGTATGTAGACTTCAGTACATCATCAGTTAGTTAGTTTGGTTTATTGTGTGACTTTCAGATCTAAACTAATGTGGCAGAGTATATTGCTTAGTGCGGGCACTCCTGTCTGCTTCTCCAAACTGGGAGCATGTCAACCGACATCCAAGTCACTTTCGATAGTACAGACCGACTATGAACAAGGATATATGTAACCAGGTCAGGTCATGTATTAAAACATTTTCAATAGAGCTTGGGTAAATCTTTTTTACACAAGGATCACCACTGGGAAACTACAGAATGATATAAAAATAAAAATAAATCACATAATAATAGTATTAATGGTCCGTTAATTGGTCCGTCGGCCAGTATTCCTGTGTGCTTACCTGGAAGTTTACATTCATGAGTATACTGTTTATCAGAGAGAGAGAGAGAGAGAGAGAGAGAGTGTTGATCAGCTAATATGTCGAATTATTCACTGACCTTCTGTCTGTCTGACTGTGTCGCTCTGTTTGTCAGTCTCAGTCATTGTTTTAGCGGCTCACTAAAGCCGTAATCTGTCGCTGCCCTGGCTTATTAATAAGCCTATTCTGGATTTTACTCCTCTGTGAGTTGGTTGACTTTCAGCAGTGGCGACAGATCTTCACAGAACGAGGACGAATAGAGCGGCACCATCCATGTCCACGCTGGCTTGTTGAATGCTTTTTGAATCATTTTCAGCATTTCTTTTTATTTTATTCTTGTTTTCTGGTGCAATATGGTATTTATTCTCATTGTATTTACATTTACATCATCCAATTTAGATGTCTCTCCTTAGGTTCCCATGGCACACGCTTTTGTTTTCAACGAACTAATTATCTTTTCATGTTTTAATCTTTGTTTTCTGCTGTACTTTTGTCACGTTGCCTCTAGATTTTGTTCCCTGTAACCCCAAAAGTTTGCTTTCAACTCAGTGCAATCCGACTCTTGAACTCCCAAAAACTCCAAAAGGAACATCAGGTCTATTTATTGTAGCTCTGTGATCATTTCTGGGTGACTTTAGAGTTCAGTCAGAAAATGAGGGATCAGACAGCTCAGTCTGCAGACACTGGGGCTATCATTTAGAGAGAAAGAAAGAGGGGAGATAGATGAGGAGGGCACTGAGAGATGACAGAAAACGTGGAAACAGAGAGAGAGAGAGAGAGAGAGAGAGAGAGAGAGAGAGAGAGACCTCAAGGGAAGCAGGGATGAGCAGAAAGAAGGCGGAGGATGAGAGAGGATTGGTGGTTAATGAGAGGGAGCTGGAAAAGCTGAGGCGGGAAAAGAGATAGTGGGAGAGTAAAGCAAGCGATGCACCAGAGGATTATCAGCCGGAGATACACCTGATTTACCAACCCTAAAGTCAGGGGGGATATCTCAATCCTACTGTAGATCTGGTGGTGTGAAGGCTTCATGAATTAAATCTGTACTGCCCCAAATGAGTCAGAGACAGATACCAATCGCTTAACATTCAAGATGGGAATCGCAAACTCTGTGTGTGTGTGTGTGTGTGTGTGTGTGAGAGAGAGAGAGAGAGAGAGAGAGAGAGAAGTTAGTTGACATCGAGAAGAGAAAAGTATTTCTCCTCTCCAAGTCAGACAATAATTGCAAGATCGGGAGAAAGAAACAAAGACCCAGGGGAAGACATTCAAGAGTAAAATAGTGTAAGAACACTCAAAGGTCCAAATATATATAAATATATTTACATTGTGCTTGTCTTATAAAATAACCACATCAGCTGCTATGTTCAACAATCTGAAGTTTTAAAGTCAGATATTAATTGTAGGAACTCCTATTTACGATTAGCTCATTTAGTATAAAGGGTTTGCTGAGTACATGGCGAACCAAACGCCGTACAGTGGTTCAACCCGACAACTGAAAGGGCAGAAAGAGACAATGATCCCTCTGAGAAACAGTTGAATAAGAAGAGAATAAATCACCAGTCATTGGGAAAAGAAAGCTTAGCTTGAAAATATGGAACAGGAACAGCTTCAATGCACCCAACATTGCTGAGATATTTCAGTCTGGACCAAAGTGTTACATTGCTAGATTATCAACTGTGAATCTATAGTTTCAAAAAATGAGTTGACATCTGTTTAAGTTGTGGATTTCTGGTTGTTTACAGTTATGTTATATATCATTTCCACACTGGCATCTCTTTTGATGTATTACAGCTGCCAAGTCTGGGAAAACACATCCCTGTGATTCCATACAATTTCTTGTGTTTTGCCATATTTAATCCGGTTGTTTTAGCCCACAGTCGCCATCACTAGGCCAGCGCGATCCGGATCAGTCATTTATGGCTCACAAGTCAGATGCTAACAAGAATACAAACTCCCATATAGCAGCAAACAGATTGATAGGGAGCCCTGGGCTCCTGTCATTCAGACATAATGGTGGAAATGTAACTGCATTAGAAGACAAGTTGGCCACCTGATGTGCAAACTGTACAATACGTTCATGCATGAGAGCATGTTTTCATGCTTGTATGAACACGCATATACTCACATATTCTTAAAGCATATCTGCTCTGTTTGACTCCCTTCCCTCCGTCTCTCTCTCTCTGTCTCTCTGGTGGGGTGTCGTTGACGAGCTCAGTGCGGATATAATTGGCACTGGCCCCATGTGGCACTGTAGTGAAGAAATCAAGGGCGCACAGATGTAAACAAACACTCTCCCTCTCTCACAGATGCTGACACACACACACACACACACACACACACACACACACACACACACACACACACACACAAGCCCCCTGCCTATAGTACGTCTTTTCACTTAACACCCATCCTGCAGGCTCCCATGATACTCATTTCCGTGTTTTGATTTCAATGTCACACCGATCCTATCTCCCCCTCCACGGTCTCCTGCTCTCCCCCTCTTCCTGCATCAAACAAACACCGCTTCTCTCGCCTTTTCCTGCTGCTCTACCTCTTTTAATATTCCCTCCTTCCATATCCACCTCCCCCTCTCACTCTGATGTTTATATTTCTCTCTCTCGCAGGCCGGCAACATGCAAATTATGCCCCACAAATGCAAATCCTTCTCTATCTCAGAAGAGACCTCCAGTGGAGACGAGGAGTCCGCCCAGCTCAGATATGCCCCACTGACGTCTTTCCTTCCATAACCGAGGGGCGTCTTTTGTTTGAAGGTTACCTCTGAGCAGTGCATGTGGGCATGTGCATTATTGAGACAGTCTAAAGCATCATTATTCAATATTTTTTAAATGGAAGTGGCAATAATAACTAGGGCACAGGTTCCACTGGTTTTTTATGATTGTACCAATTTAATCATTGGCACAATCATTTCATCTTGTGTATGGTAATATTATTGCATTGGTTTATGTATGCATGTATGTATAGTTACGTAGCTAACAAAGGACGCATGTAATGGTTTCATTACAGTAGCTTAATGACATTTCTACATCGTTATGCTGAAGAAACAGAGGAAGACAGCTAGCATTTGATTAGATTTTATGAGGGTGCTTCTCAAAACCACAGCAGGTTTCTTCAACGACGTGAATTTCAAGGACGCTACGTCATTGAAATTCGCCGAAGGATTGTTCAAATGTCTTGGATCCTTTGAATAGTACAGAGAACACTGTTTGGATGATTTTCAAGGGTGTACTGTGTATTCTCAGCATTCATAAAACACCCACCTATGTGCATGATGCATTTCCTGTCCCCCGATTTGGAAATAAGGAAATACCCTGGTAAGCTTTAAGTTATTTCAACTCAAATGTGATTTCTTTAGTAAAGAGACCACAAAGGTTATGAACCCTTCATAACCTTTGTGGTCTCTTCTCATGGTTATCATCTTTTCAATCAGCTATATTGTCACATTACAATAAAACACTTTCAAGTCAACACTTCTACATCACACTGAGTTGTGTGGTGTTTCATAAACTATTGTCTGCATATTCTTATGATCAGATTGTAATCTGCACATAAACGGTAACAACAAAAAGGAATATGAGACATTGTTAGTGTGAGAACGTATTCAGCATGTTTGGAACTGAACAATGAGACGGTACAGTGACAACCCCTTGGTTTCACTTTTATATTCTTTCTTTCATTTCTATTCCAACCTTGTTAATAAAGAAATACTTTAAACCGGGTTGTTTATGTTGTCTGCATGAAACAACACTGTAAGAACAGATGAACAAAGCATTTAAGATGCATTTTTCTGTAGTCCATCTTTGTACAGCAGCAGACCCACGTCACTAACATGCGCCTGTCCTGCAGAATTCTCCTTCCCATCTTTCCTTGACCCTGTGACGTTTTCCACATAGGTCAAGGGTAAGTGGTTCTGGAAGGGCGTTACAAGGTAATTGTTGGACTATTCGACCCGGGCTGTTTTCAAGGGAGCTGTCCACGGTGCTGAAATCCCCTGACAGTCGTTGTTCTCCTCCGCAGTCAGAGCTACAATTAGAAGCAATGTTGGCATGGTTGACATTGCTATAAGTGATCTGGGAGCGTTCTCGCATTCCCATCTTCCCATCTTCCTTCCCGCTCTTCTTCCTTGCCATCTGTTCTTCTCTTCCCCTGCCACACGTTCTTATTTACATCCCATTGCCTTATACCCGCTCCATCTCTCACTCTCCCTTTTATATAACTCACTGTCTCACTTTTTTGCACCTTTTGTTTTTTTGCATCTCTTTTTATGATTCCTAGTCCTCTGCTCTAGTCTGCTTTCCCCTACTTTTCATTCCATCTGCCCTTCCTTTCATATCTTTGCTTTTATCTCACCCATACTTTCTTTACTTTCTTACCATCGCCTTGAAACCCGTTAATCTCCTCCCTCTATCTGAACAGTAAAACGCAACAAAATGTGTGTTAGACTGTTTAACCCGGTCTGTATTGTGTGTAATTTGTTTGTATGTATACATGTAACCTTCTGCATGTGTGTGTGTGTGTGTGTGTGTGTGTGTGTGTGTGTGTGTGTGTGTGTGTGTGCGTGCAGAGCGACTGTCCTCAGGGCAGCTCTCCACACCAGAACATAGCAGAGCAGCAGCTGACCAGCTGTCCCCCTCGCAGCATGTTGTCTCTTCTATCTATTCTCTCCATCTCTGTCTCCATTCACCCTTCCTGCCTCATCCTCTCTTTTACTTTTATCCAACTCTTTCTCACACTCTTTTATCCTTTCTTTCCCTCACCCGTTGCTTTGCGCTCCAGCTCTCTCACACATTTCTCTCACTCTCACCTTCGTCCTCCTTTTTTTAAATCCAAGCCTCTTTTCCTCGTTGAACACACGGGACGCAGAGTCACGCCCACCGCACATTGTCATCATTAGCCCCCTTTCACCTCCCTGTTTCTTTCTTTCTTTCCTCACCCTCTCCTCTCATCCTTCTCACTTGTTTCTCCCATTTCATGCCTTGGTAGTGTTATTGTTAAGGTATGTCTCTTTTAACCTCACCTAATGTTCCTCTCCTCCCTCTCTCCACTCCCCTTTACATTTGACTTTGTTCAAGAACTTCTCTCTGTCAACCCCTTTTCTCTCCATCACATCAGCTGTCTTTTGTAACCACAGAAAACACCTCTCTGTCTTCCTGTTTCACTGATTCAGTAATTGTAACCGTCGCATGACCTCAATACTTTCCTTCCTTGTGTTTTTCTGTTCCACTCTCCTGTCTTTCTGTCAAATGTGCCAGCCTTAGACTTTACATCCTGACACTTTTATCCCTTGGTTCATCTCTTACATGGTATTAAAAATATATCTTCCTTGAAAATGAGCACGGGTGAGCAGGAGAAGAGTCAGATAAGGAGATCCTTTTTTTTCTCTGAGAGGAAACATGAGGATTTTGGTGCTGTCTTCATTAGGGAAAGGGCTCAGAACTTGTTCAGTGTATTTTCATCCTATTCTCACTGCACTTGTGCAGCAAAAGTCTATTGCAAGCCTCAG